>CM028129.1:1261815833-1263016666 GCA_016271365.2 Neoceratodus forsteri
AATATGTTAGAGATGAGTTGATATCTTGTTTATTTATTTATTTTTGTATTTGTGTCTAGGATTACAAAGTACCTTTGAGCCAAGGCTCTTTTACAAAGGATCCATGTCATGCGGGTTACAGGGTAACAGACAATAAAACATGAAACAGATCTTACTTCGAGACACAGCTCTTGCAGTGGGTTACACCATTAGGACTGAAGCCGGCAGGCTTCAGGACCCCATGGAAAAATTCTAGCTAGCTATCTTCAGCGGGGACCGCCCCCGACGTCGGTCCCGCCTCCGACATCAGGCGTGGTACAAAAGGGGGCGGTCCTGCCAGATTCTCCAGTTCTTCCGCCGCCGACTTGCATGTCTCACCCTTCGGTTCCAGTCTAGCTAATGCCAGTGGTTCAGAGCTTCCTCTGGGAAATTCTTTTTTCTTCAAGCAAGATTGTTGCTGATGTCCTCTCCGACCTCCGGTCATCCCTCCAAGTGTGCTTGCGGGAAACAGATCCCCTTCAAGGACCCCCACACGGCCTGTGTTAGGTGCCTGGGCCCAGACCACGATACCCGGGCCTGTTCGTTTTGCCAGGGCTTTAACAGCCGAACAAGGATCCGACGTCAGAAGGCCCTCCAGGCTTTTTTGTTGGAGGAAAAACTGAAGACCATGTCCTCCAAGGGGGAATCTTCGTCCAAATCCCACAAGCACGCGGAGAAAAGAAGGGAGAAGGCCCCTTCCAGGTCCCCATCCAGGGCTTCGGAGTCCCGCAGCTCCGGTTCTCGGTCCGACCGCTCCTTCCAGGGCCAGCTCTCAGCCTCCCCCGGCTGCGGTAAGAAAGCCTTCTTCTTCCAGGCCAGTCCACCAGGCAGTAAATCGTCCTCCTCTTCCAAGGCCTTGGGGGAGTCGAGCGCCACCACCATCATCATAAGTCGGGTTCCGCCCTTTGGCTCCGGCGTCGGTCATCTTCTGTGCCTCCACGCAAAACTTTGGAGCTCACTCCGTTGAAGAGACCTGTGGACCCAACGCCGGCTCGACCGTCTTCGGCCGTACGTCATTCCTCCCTGGAGCCGTCGTCGGCCGGATGGCCGTCGTCGGTCAAACCATCCCAGCGGACTCCGGTTGGGGGACCGGCGTCCATTCCGAGAAGAGGGCTCCCACGCCTCCGACCGACATCGGTCAGGAGACGCTGACTGAGGAGGACTTAACGCAGCCCGAGGACCAGACGGGTGACCCCGGCCTCGCCGAAACTCCCAGGGCCCCCTCGCCCTTACCCAAGGCCCCTGTGGAGCTGACGCCGGGACCCGACGACCGCCCACCGGCGCCTGGGCCGTCGTCGCGACTTTATATAGCGGAAGTGAAGGATCTCTTCACTTACTGGTGGGACACCATTAAAAGGGACATGGCCCCCACCACTCCTCCTCCTCCCCCCACTCCTCCTCTGGTACCAGCCCCTTCACCTTCGGGTCGGCAGGCCGCTCACCTCCCCCAGGAGCCTGGATCCTCTCAAGGGAAGATCAGAAAACGGAGACCTCCATCAAAATCCTCTCTGGATCACCCAGCCCCAAGAGATCCAGGAGACATCGACGTCACGGCCGACGGAGGACACGGATCAGTCTACTCTTCCTCTAGATCCCCATCTCTCTCCATCCCTTCTCCGGACCCACGTGAGACATCGAGATCTCCGGATGACCCTCGCTCATGGATATTATCGACATATCCAGGAGAACATGGGATGGGATGCAGAAGAACTAGGCCCGAAGGTTCCGCCTTGCCAAATATCTTGACAAAAGGACCCCAAGCCTGTGGTGGTACCACCTTGGTGGACATTTTCGTGACGTCACCGGCAGCGTGGAAGTTGCCCACATTCGCCCCGGTGGTGCCGAAGAAAGCTGATCGTCTGTGCAAGGCTCCTAAGGATGACCAGTACCTGTCACAGCAGCCTCAGGCCGACTCTCTGGTCATCACAGCCCCACATGACCGGTCACAGAGGCTGCAAAATTTGAGCACCCTGCCACCGGACCCAGAGTCCAAACAGTTGGATGCACTGGGCAGGCGCACGTACGCTTCCGCTACCTGCGCCGTCAGATCCTTGAACTACCTGACCCACATGGTTCAATCCCAGAACGCTTTGTGGGAACAGGGTCTGGAGGTGGCTGAAAAGCTGCCCGAAGGTGATCAGAAGGAGGAGATGCTCCAGCTCCTCCATACGGGTTCAGACGTGGGGACCCAAGTGCTTCGAGCCGTCAGACAACTCCGCTGACTCATCGGCCCGAGCAGCAGCTTCTGGCGTAGGCCTCCGGAGACACCCTGGTTACGTGTCTCCAGCTTACCCCGATGTCCAGAAAACATTATGGACGCCCGTTCGAGGGAGAAGTTTTATTTGGAAATCCTTCCGAAGATTATTACCAAACTTCAAGAGGCGGGAAGGCGGTAAGGTCGAGTTCAAGCCATGTACCGACCAAGCTTCAATTTCTTCGTGGAACCAAAAGCCGTTTTTCAAATGCGGACACAGAGGCAGCAGCCCTGCTCCACCACACATCAGAGGGGCTCCGGTTTCCGTAGAACCCAGGGAAAACAGCCCACGAGCCGAGGTCAGCGTTCCTCTAGGCCGACCCAGCCAGCGGGCCCATCTGTTGCCACAGCCTGACTACTTTCCGGCCCCCGCCCCTCAGGATCAATGGGAAATCATGGTCGGGGGTCGCATTGTGAACTTCCTGCTGGGATGGCAGGCCATTACCACCGACAGGTGGGTTCTGCAGTTGGTCAGTCTAGGCCACTTTATAGAATTCGCAGAAAAGCCACCCTCGAGGCCTCCTTTGCTCTCCCGGTATCCGGGTCAGCACAAAAATTTGATCTGGCAAGAGGTGCTCGCGCTCCTAAGAAAAGGAGCGATAGAGTACGTCCCGGAGAACCAGAGAGGACAAGGATATTATTCCCACTTCTTCCTGGTTCCCAAGAAATCAGGGGACCTCCATCCGATTCTGGACCTCAGCGACCTCAATGTGTCAGTCGCATACAAAAGATTCCGCATGGTGACTCTTCCGGGACTTATTCCCATGCTGAAACAAGACGCCTTTTTAGCGTCTCTAGACATGCAGGACGCATACCTGCATATCCCCATAGCTCACGCGCACCAGAGGTTCCTGCGCTTCGAGTTCTCGACCACCACTTTCAGTTCCGAGCTCTTCCGCTCGGACTGTCATCTGCACCAAGGGTCTTTACCAAGTGCATGGCAGTCGTGGCAGCATCTCTGAGGAGACAGGGCCACTATGTGTTCCCGCACTCGACGACTGGCTTCTCAGGGCCGCCTCCAGAGAGGCATTGTATATCATGTTCAGAGCACCCAGGACTTGTTCCAATCTCTGGGCATTCTCATAAATTACGAGAAGTCTCTCCTGGTACCGTCAGAGAAACTGCAGTTTATAGGCGAGTCCTGGACACTGTTCAGGGAAGAGCTTTCTTCCGGATGACAGAGCAGAGCGATCAGATCCCTTAAGGGATTTGTCGTCGAACAAGATCGGTACCTGCCAGGTCGGTCCTTCTCGCTGCTCGGACACATGGCTGCGGCCATTCCTACTGTCCCTTGCAAGGCTCCACATGCGGGTAACCCAGTGGATGCTCAAGGTACAATGGGACCAAAGGCAAGACCACTTGCAGCATCCGGTCAGGATCACGAACTCGGTCATCCGAGACTGGCAGTGGTGGCTAGTCCCCGGGTCACTCTCCAAGGGCGTCCCGTTTGTAGCGCCATCCCCAGAGGTGACCCTCACCACAGACACCTCAGGTCTTGGGTGGGGGGCTCACCTGGACGGGGTAAAGTCCCAGGGTACGTGGACTCCGTTGGAAGCTCATCTCCATATCAATGTCCTAGAGATGAGGGCGGTTCTCTATGCCCTACAGGCTTTTCAGTCAGTATTCCCACTGTGTACTCTCCTGCTGCAGACAGACAACATGGCGGTGATGTATTACCTCAACAAACAAGGAGGCGCACACTCTTACCACCTTTGCAGGGAGGCCATGAGGGTGTGGGATTGGGTAATTGGACACGGTGCAAATCTGATCACTGTGCATGTTCCCGGGGTGGACAACACAATTGCAGATGGCCTGAGTCGATCCCAGGCCAGAGTCCATGAGTGGGGAACTTCTTCAAGAGGTAGCAGAGGATCTGTTTCTTCGTTGGGGAGTTCCAGAACTAGACTTGTTCGCATCCCCATCCAACGCAAAACTGCCCAATTTTTGCTCGCTAGATCCAGGGCCTGGTGTTTTCTGGCGAGACGCGTTATCCCTCTCCTGGGCGAACAGATTCCTCTACGCTTTCCCTCCCTTCCCGTTGATCCAGAGAGTTCTTCTCAAACTGCGCAGGGAGCACGCACTCATGATCCTGGTGGCCCCGTTCTGGCCCAGACAGATCTGGTTCCCTTTGTTGGTGCAACTATCTCGGGAACCCCCGCTCCCGTTGCCGCTCAGCTCCCACCTCCTGTCTCAGGAGAAAGGTTCATTAGTCCATCCAGACCTACGCTCTCTGAACCTGCATGCTTGGCTCCTAGAGACATAGCCATCTTGCGTCACGGGGTCTCGCAAGAGGTTGCAGAGGTTCTTTCTGCAGCCAGAAAGCTGGCAACGCATGTGACATACGCCATGAAATGGCGCCGTTTTTGTTTATGGTCACGGGCTCGTGATCTTTCCCCCTTTAGGTTGTCCTGTGGGAGTAGTTTTGGATTACCTCCTCTCTCTTTTTCATTCAGGCCTAGCCTACTCCTCTATTAAGGTGCACCTCTGTGCCATTTCGGCCTATCACGTCCCGGTGGGTCATCGTACAGTAGCTCAATTGGATGCCTCTCGAGAATTTCTTAGGGGAGTGTTATACCTTAGGCCTCCCATTAGGGACCCTGTGCCCCCATGGGACCTGCTTTTTGTCCTGGAACAGCTCACGCTCCCTCCTTTTGAACCTGCCGCTGATTGCGAGCTACGTTTTCTGTCGTGGAAAACGTTATTTTTAGTTGCTGTTACTTCAGCGAAGAATTTCTGAGCTTCACGCTCTTATGTGCAAAGAGCCTTATTTAGTTTTCCACCGGGACAGAGTATCCTGAGGACGAATCCTAAGTTTTTACCTAAGGTGGTCTCTTCACTCTTCTAAACCAGGACATTGACCTTCCGGTCTACTTCCGGTTATTCAAATAGAGGAGAGGCTTTGCTCCACACTCTGGATTTCACCGCAGCCTGAGGTATTACCTCAACAGAACTAAACCCTCTCGTAGTTCTGAACAGCTTTTTGCTTCCTTCTCTGAGAGAATGATGGGCCAATCAGTATCCAAACAGTCTCTGTCTCGCTGGCTTGTCAAGTGTATTTCCTACTGTTATGATATAAAACAAAAGCCCCTCCCGGGCTCGGTCCGGGGTCATTCTACTAGGGGTGTGGCCACATCCTTCGCAGCACTCAGAAATGTCTCCACCTCAGCTATTTGTGCTGCAGCCACTTGGAGCTCTGTGCATACCTTTCTCAGGCATTATAGCCTGGACATCGCCTCTAGGCGAAGGGCTGGTTTCGGCCTTGCGGTGCTACAGGGTCTCCTGTCCTAGGTTCAGGACCTGGAATGTACTTCCTATTTTCCTCCTCCCGGAATTTCTGGCAGCGTTACTGCTTGGGAATCAGTCCTAATGGTGTAACCTGCTGCAAGAGCTGTGTCTCGAAGTAAGATAGTACAGTTACGTAAGAACTTACCGTAACAGTAGATCTTCGAGAACAGCTCTTGCAGCAGGTACCTTCCCGCCCACCTTCCCCCTTGGAGGAGGCATGGCTTAGTCTTCCTGAGCAGGGATTTATATCTTTCTGTCTTCTGACGGCGAATCCTCGGTCTCCCATTTCGATGTCAGCCTGCGGCCGGAAGTCTCCGGCGGGAGAACTGGGGAATCTGGCGGGACCGCCCCCTTTTGTACCACGCCTGACGTCGGAGATGGGACCGACGTCGGGGGCGGTTCCCGCTGAAGATAGCTAGCTAGAATTTTTCTGTGGGGTCCTGATGCCTGCCGGCTTCAGTCCTAATGGTGTAACCTGCTGCAAGAGCTGTTCTCGAAGATCTACTGTTACGGTAAGTTCTTATGTAACTGTACTTTATAGGTACATGGTTTTAGACAGTAACGTTGCTTGACAAAATCAGACTGAGCGATGAGTAACTCAAGAAACAATAGGAGGAAGAGGGCAAGAAGGGGAGAGGGCTGAGGGTAGTGGAAGACATAGGTGTAGAGGGTCAGGGTGAGGCAGCCGAGGGGCCTTGTCAGCACAGATACAGGGCAAGTGCATTATAAGTTGCATTGGACAGGTAAGTGCAAGAAGAGAGGGCAGAAACTGACACCTATAAGATCAGAAGCAGCATAGGGAATGAAGATGTTATGGGGTGCAAGCACAGGTGGAGGTGCCAGTTATGGAGTGGCGGAGCTTTTTTTTGAACGCTCCAAGCGTTGCTGTGGATGAGGTGTCACTAGAGAGCTCATTCAGCCTTACCTTACCCAGATGTGACAACATTAAACAGTTTGACAACAAAACTTGCCAATATTATGCAGTCGAAAGGTGTATCTACCATGAAAGAATCAACAAGAAAGCACATCTGTCATACATTAGAGACTGAATTTGGAAGCAGTTTGTATTTATTCTATGATGAGAAGGGGAAAGTGTTGGTGCTACCTGACAGTATGAGTCTCTATGACCTTGCAAAGAAGAATCCAATAATTAGTGAAGTAGGTACTGCTGTTATGGAAATCCAGATAATCAGACATCTGCAAAACCATTGACCAAGCATCATCCAAACAAAAAACAAAAGAAAAACACAAATATCTGGGAGATAACAAATAACCGTCTAAAGCAGGCAGTAGATTCAGGAGGGAAGCAGACATGATGGGAGTGGTGCAGTGCAGTGGTTGTGGAGCAGCTGTCTTCAGGGAGACATTCTGGAAGCTGTGATGCTGCCCTGTCTGCGGGCACCTCTGTGGGCTGAGGGAGGAGGTTGCCTATCTCTGAGCAGAGTTGGCCAAGCTAAAGGCAGCATCCACAACCACTCAGAGACCACCAGGTCCACAACTTGTAACTCAAAGGATGCCGGGGAAGAGGAGTAATTGGACTATGATGGGCTTAGGGAGGGTGAGGGAGGGGGGTTGAAAGCTCATTCCCCCAATCGGTCCCACTTAGTAACTCCTACACTGTTTTGGAGGAACAGGAAAGCCCCACTCAGGAACTTGAGGCTAGGACCAGGGAGGATGGGAGGGTCCTCCAGGATGAAGCCCCAGGGAAGGGAGGCAGGGGACCCCAGAGGAGGGGGAAGCTTCTCATAGTGGGGGACTCTATTGTCTGGGGAGTGGAGTTAGGGACACCTAGCAGTGGAGGGAGGGACGGAGGTCAAGTGCCTCCCAGGAAGCACTGCATGGAGGGATGGGAAGTGGATCCATAGGATTGCTACGGCAATAGCTAGGAGGGAGCAGCTGGATGCCATTTTCCACCTGGGGACCAATGACCTGGCCAGGAGAAGGGTGGAGTTAGCCAGAGTCCAGGAAGATTTCAGTAAGCTGGGGGAAAATCTGAAACAGATAGCATGCTCTGTCTCATTCTCAGAGGTGCTACCTGTCCAGGGCACAGGGGAAGCTAGAGCACTCCCCATCTGCACCTTCAACTCCTGCTTGAAGGATTGGTGTGAAAGGGAGGGCTTTGGCTTCATAGGGGACTGGGGTCTGACCTGGTAAGATGCAAGCTTATATAAGGAGAATGACCTCCATCTGTCCAAGAAGGGGACCTTGGTACTTTGTGAGAAGTTTAAATGCTTCAGCTATGAGCATTTAAACTGGCCAAGGGGAAAGAGCCAGGAGGGTCAGGAGGTTTAAGAACACCCACTCATGGGAACATGCAAGAGGATAAGTTGACTACAGGAACAGCTAAAGCAGGCAGGGAGGGAGGGGCAGGCAGGCGAAGAATGTATATGGGGGGGCGAGAGCACATACGAAAGGAAACCAGGATGGGGGAAGACACTGGAGAGGGAGAGCAGACTGTAAAACATGGAAAGTCACACTAACGAATGCCCGCAGCCTAGGAAATAAGGTTTCAGACCTAGAGGCCTTGTTGGCAGATGCAGACTTTGACTTAGCAGCAATAAAAGAGACGTGGTACTCTGCTAATCATGGCTGGAAAGTCAGTGTACCAGACTATACACCGTTCAGAAGGGACAGGGAGGGTAAAAAGGGTGGAGGAGTGGCCCTGTACATCAGAGATGGTATAAAGGCTACAGAAGTTCAGGAAAGACAGTGGGAGGCCGAGGTAATGTGGGTCACCCTGGAGTCAGGGAATGGAACAGCAGTACACACAGGGGTGATCTACAGACCCCCGGCACAAAGGAAGGAAGTAGACAGGGAACAAACGGAGAACATACACGACATGGCAGCTAAAGGCAAAATCCTGCTACTGGGGATTTCAATATTTCTGCTCAGTATTCATAACAGATGAGGCGGGGGAGGTGCCTAAACCAAACAAGAGAGAAACTCTGAATAGGGGGGTCGATACCAGTCCATTCACAGAAGAAAGGGTTTTGAAAGAACTCTTGAAACTGAGGGTGGACAAAGCAATGGGGCCTGATGGGATTCACCCAAGAATACTAAAAGAACTAAGGGTAGAACTAGTAACACCACTGACTACTCTCTTTAACAAATCATGGGAGGATGGAGTGGTACCCGAGGACTGGAGGAGGGCAAATGTGATTTCACTTCACAAAAGTGGGGGCAGGGCAGAGGCAGAAAACTACAGACCAGTTAGTTTGACTTCAGTGGTAGGGAAAATGATGGAATCACTTCCGAAGGAAAGAATTGTTGAGTACCTAGAAGCCAGTGGGGCACAGGACCCAATGCAGCATGGTTTCACAGCAGGAAGGTCATGTCAGACTAACCTAATTGATTTCTTTGACTGGGTGACCAAAGTAGTAGACCAGGGAGGGGCTATGGATATGGCCTACCTAGATTTTAGCAAGGCATTTGACACAGTCTCACACAAAAGATTAATATACAAGTTAGCCAGCCTTGGAGTGGGTCCCAAGGTGGTAGCCTGGATAAAAAATTGGCTGGACAACAGGATGCAAAGGGTAAATGTAAACAAAGTCCACAGTGAAGAAAGGAGGGTAACTAGTGGGGTACCGCAGGGTTCCGTACTGGTACATGTCCTCTTTAATATCTTTATAAGTGACACTGGAGAGCACCTGGAAGGAAAGGTATGCCTCTTTGCAGATGACACAAAGATCTGCAACAGGGTTGATACACAAGGTGGGGTGGAAAGAATGAAAAGGGACTTGGCAAGGTTGGAGGAATGGTTAAATATGTGGCAGCTCAGATTCAATGCAAAGAAGTGCAAGGTAATGCATCTGGGAAACAAAAACCCAGGGGAAGAGTACACAATGGGGGTGAGTTAATAACAACAACAAAAATCGAAAGAGACCTAGGAGTAATTATATCAGATGACCTAAAGGTGGGCAAGCAAAGTGAGAAGGCAGTAAGGAGGGCTGGGGGATACTGGGATGCATAGGGAGAGGCATCAACAGTAGAAAACAGAAAGTTGTTATCCCTCTCTACAGACAGTTAGTGAGACCCCATCTGGAGTACTGCATGCAATTCTGAAGACCCCATCTCCGCAAAGACATAGACAGAGTGGAGGCTGTTCAGAGGAGGGCAACCAAAATGGTGCAAGGTCTGCACCAGAAGACATACGAGGAGAGACTAAAGCAGCTTAATATGTATACCCTTGAGGAAAGGAGGGAGAGGGGGGACATGATAAAAACTTTTAAGTATCTCAAGGAAATTAACAAAGTACAAGAGAGTAGTATCTTTCAGAAGAAGAGATGTGCAAGAACAAGGGGGCACAATTTGAAGACAGAGGGGGTGACGGCTCAGAGGTAATGTTAGAAAGTATTTTTTCACAAAGAGAGTTGTGAATGCATGTAACAGCCTTCCTGAGGAGGTTGTGGAGTCAGGAACAGTGGGAGAATTCAAGAATGCATGGGACAGGCATAAGGAAATTCTAGTGGGGGGCAGGAGGATGTAAGCTGTTGATTAACTATAATCTGCAGCTTATCCCTTAGGTAGGGAAATGGGAAGACTGGGTGGGCCAAGCGGTCCTTATCTGCCATCAAATTCTATATTTCTATGAAAAACTGAAGCAGCATACCATGTCAACTGAAAACAAACAGATACCGACTTACATAGCAGGGGAATGATTGGGACCACAGCCATTTCACACTACCGAAGATGACAGACAGGAACAAGAAGAGATGGCATGAATATCCCAAAGGCAATGACTTGATCTGGATACTTACAAGACAGATAGACACTTCGAGTCAGATCATTCCAAGCTGGACAAGTTTTAACTTCAGCACATGCAGCCTGATCACCGTATCCCAAGACGTGACAGGATACTTGCTCACAATTAATGTGCCTGCAACTGAAATGTCAACAGTATTTGAAATACTCAACCAGTCTGACCTGATGATGAAAGAACTACACCTGGAAAAGATCACTGTAATTTTGGATCAAACACTATATGCAAAAGCCACTGAGATTACATGGAAGCACAGACAGAGATATGCAGATATTGTACTTCGACTGGGCACATTTCATACCATCTTGAATCTCCTAGCCATCCTTGGCAAATGGTTTTAGGATGCTGGCCTGCATGACCTCTGCACTGAATCCTGAATCATTGCTGAGGATTCGTTATCTGGTGTGCTAGATGGCATGATGTACAATCGAGCAGTCAGAGTATACAAATACATATATGAAGCTCTACTCTGTGTGGTCTGAAAGGAATTTATTCCATGGATGGAAGCAAAGCTACCAAAACCAGATGTATTCAGTCCATGCATTGCTGGAACAAGTGAATGATTTACATGAAGATCTGTGCCAGGAGAACTTAGACGAGCAGTTCAAACATGAAGATCTGACACATTCGCTTGTACTATGGAATCAGTATCTAGAATATCTGTGCCATAGCAATGGGAACTTTTCTGCCTTCTGAGTCTCATACATTGTTATGGTTGGTGATATCCTTTTAGGATTGCTCAGAACATCAAGAGAGGGCAACTGGCATTTGCATCTCTTTGCTATCCGGGAAATGATTCCATGATGTTTTGCCTATGATCGACTAAACTATGCAAGGTATCTACCAGCATACTATGCACGATGACAAACCTCTCAACAGAGCACCCCCAAGTCTACAAGCATTTTACCAATGGAGGATTTTCTGTACAACTCACAGATGACAACCCATTCGGACACAACCCTGTAGATCAGACAACAGAGGTTACTTTTTTTTTAACTCTATTTTATCCACCACCATGGCAGGCTGCCTGCCTGTTGGCCAACCTTACCGAACTCTGGGGTCATTTGGAAACTTGTGGCACTATGTGCATCCTTGCAGAACCCCCGAGCCGGCCTGGAGGCATCATTCTTCGGTGACCCCTGATTTTCCTTCATTTTTTGCCCTCCATTACCTCCTGAGGCCCCAGAAGTGGTGATACATGTGTGTGGAGGTGTGCATGCACACCCCAGCTCCAGTCAACAGCCCCTTCTGCCCTCCCCTGGCATAGAGCTGGTGCTCTTTGGATGCAGCACGGCAATCAAGCCTCCACCACGGTGCAGACATGCTCCAAGGAGACCCTATCCACCATCCTGAGGCAGAAGGCTGCCAGCCAGCAGCTGATCGACATCCTCCCCCTTCCCCATGCTGACTTCCAATGACCCAGGCTCATTCTTGAACCCGGGTCGCCAGCATGGTGCGAGGTGTGGCGTCCAGCAACTCAATCCTCAGTGCCATCAGGCCGGCCAGAGGTTACTGTTAACAAAGACTCTCAAACAACTGGTGGAAAAACTAAATTCGGTCAAATGTCAAGAGCAGTAAACAGGTTTTGCTTGACAGCTAAATACCACAGTGCATTTCTGAATCAACTGAGATATATGACCAAGGTGAACAGATCTGACTTGCATCATGCAGAGCTACAGAAACCTCAGATTGAGAAGGATGAGAAAGCTGTATCTGCTTTTGTGGAGGTACTCGAGGACTGGATCAATCCATTTGAAGAAAATCAAGAGCTTGTAAGCACCTCAATAGCCACAGCAGCCCCAAAAGATGTTACGAAAGACCTGATCCATTCACATGTCATAGGAAAGCAGGCCTATCAGAGCTTCAAAGCAGAAAGCTTGAATCAAATCCACCACAAAAAAAAAAGTATATGACCCAATGAAAAAGAACATGTTGAAAACCTTCACGAACTTAAGTAAAATGAAGCAGGTGCAGAGCAGTGGGAGGTCCCATCATTCTGAAGACAGATCACTTTTTGGTTGGATGAGTGTTATTGCCCAAAGTCATAACCTTCAGATGAGAGGTATTTTCCCATGCTCTCGGGCCTGTACCTTGGGCATTGGCTATACACCAGAATGCCTTTCCAGAAAAACCACCAAAACTGTTCTGGTAACAAGCCTTCAAAAAACTACAGCACCCGCAGAAGCAATACCAGACAATTCAGGAATGGTGATTGATGGAATGATCCTTGTACAGAAGGTGAGAAATGACCACGCTACATTTGGAGATATTTCAGCCTCCATTCACTCCATGGCTCTTAAAGAAGGATCACAGAGTATCAGAATCAACATTGTGTTTGATACCTACTGGGAGATATCGAGTAAGAACATTGAAAGAAGACATAAGAGAGAAGAACAAGGGTTTCAAAAGATGAGCATCACATAGACACAAACTGTAAGACAGTGGAGGCTATTCCTAAAACAAGTAAACAATAAAAGCAGTTTGATCAAGTTTCTGGTAAGCGAGTGGCAGAAGACAAAGTACTCAGATAAGCTGATGGGAAAGAGTCTTTTTGTCACTCATCTTGAAAAGTGCTGGAAGATAACTAACAAGGGCAGTAAAGAGGTACCTGCCCTATCAAGTCAACATGAGACGGCAGATGGACGCCTACTAATCCATGCTGCAGAAGAAAGCTATTCATCAGTGGTGATCAGCTCAGAGGACACGGATGTTTTCATCCTATGCCTCGCATTCAATGATCACATCAATGCTTCTCTGTACCAGAAATGTGGCACTAAATCCATCACACGCTTGCTGCCATTGGATCTGATGTTTGCAAGGCACTTACAGGGATGCATGCATACACTGGTTGTGATACAGTAAGTGCTTTTGCTGGGAAAGGCAAGCTGCGTTCACTTTAAATTCTCAAAACAACGATGCCAGGGAAGCTTTAGTAGAGCTTGGAGAAGACTGGAACCTAACTCCACAACTTCATGCCAAGTTGGAGAAATTTGTTTGCTACTTGTATGCAGCCAAACCCGGAACAACTGAAATTGATGAGCTGAGATACAATCTGTTTTGAAAAGGAGAACTTGAATTGCACCAGTTACCACCATACAAAGACTGTCTCCAAAAGCACTCCCTCAGAGCAAATTACCAAGCTGCGATCTGGAAAAGGAGTCTTTAAAACAACCCTGAAACTCCTGATCCAATGGGAAAGGGATGGAAACTGGAAAGGCACGAAGGTTAAAGGTATCTCCTCATTAACTGCATGGATGGTGCCCAAGCACCAGAGGCTGTGCTGGATCTCCTTTCATGCACATGTAGCCGCTCTTGCAAGCTGCCCTCTTGCATTTGCTTAGTGAATGGCCTGAAGTGCATGGACATGAGCAGACTGAGGCACTGTGCCAATTAGGTATGCGATGAGGACTGTGAATCATGAGTAAATGCAGAAGATGACCCCTATGATAATGCGTATGATTACTAAATATATGTGTGATTCATGTGAAAATGTATGAACTCTTGGGAAACAAGTAGCTGTTATGCTCAACATTTTGCAATTTGTTTTCTCAAGGTTATATACATGCTCATTTTAGGTCTCCATTATATCCCCCAGCCAGGGCCATTTGGTCTGATAAGAAACAATAAAATGCCAAAAGTACAATTTGAGTGTAAATGGACCCATTTAAAAATGTTACCCATGTTTTACGTTGTTTATAAAATCCAAGTTTGTAACAGTGTTCGAAATTAATAGCATTATTGATTAATGTACTTAATGACCTCATTCCAGTCACCATAACAATATTGTTTCTATTATAAAGGTAAGTTTTATAGTCCAGTTTTATAGTATGTGCCATATCTAGCATGGAGAAATATTCACAAATGTGCTTTTGTGATTAAACTCGGTTTTAAATAGGATTCTTAGTTGGTACATGCTTAAATACAAACGTCCAGTGCTTGGCAAACCTCTCGGGGTTGGTATACATTTGGTGTGATAACACACATAAAGCTACTCAATCCACAATGCTATCACACAGATTTGTTATCTAAGGATATTGGAGGCTATGCACAAAGGTGTGGAGTGCCTATGTGGCACGTATGTGCGGCGTGTAGCCACTTCACACCCAATACGCTCCCCCCATGCAGGATGCATGAAACGGGCATGCAGTCCCTATGCACCCGATCCCTCGGCCGTGCAAAACCACAATGTGCTGGGGTGGGTGGGGGGCATGTCAGCACTATGCATCATGCACAAAGGCGCGTACTGCCTTCCATAGGGGGCATAACAGTGGGCAGATTACAGCAGGGGGGAACCTGCCATAACTGCTGTATACATGGCTGCACACACAGACTCCCTCCTGGTCCAAGAGGACTGTCCCAGTCCAACACAAACTGAATCCCAGCACCTGCCCCCATACCCACCCCCACCCCAGTACACAACTGTGGTCATCCCCATCACTGAAGACCCCCACACACAAGGGGGAACTGGCCCCGTGAATGCAGTACACCCCCCTGCAGACTCCTATGCCCCGGCCCGTACATGTTCACACACAACCCCGACTAGTACAAGGTGCCCCATGTAGTGGTGCCCGAACATACCAGACAATGGCCACACACACCAGGGGCTGTGATAGTATGGACACCCCCTGCCATTGTCCGACTGCCCGCAAGCCACTTGCAGTGGGGGCACAGATTGGCCATCCCAGTACACCCCCAGCCCCGATCCCATCCCCTACCCTCATTTGTGTGCAGTGTCTCCCCCACCCCTGCCAGCGCAACAACCCCCATACCTGCATAGGTTGGTGCGCGCGGCCTGGATGGCCAGTGGCACAGCCCTCTGCATACCTCCTCGACCATCAGCCGTCCATGTGATGCTGGGAGTATGCAGCCTATTTATAGGGGGGTGTTCCCGGCATCACTTGGAGGGGTGGTGGCCCTTGAGGTGTGCGGAGGGCTGTGCTGCTGGCCATCTGGGCCACGGCATGAACTGTGCAGTGCGGGGGGTTGTCAGTGCGGCAGGAGGTGGGGGAGCCACTGACCACCAATGATGGGACTGGGGTATCGGGTGTGGGGGTCTGGTGTGTGGGACTGGGGCACTTGTGTGCATCTGAGGGGGCTCTTGGTAGACACTGGGGATGGGGCAGCAGTGAGTGGAGGGGGTGCTGTCATGTGTCACACCGGGAACAGGGGCAGCCATGCGAGGGGGGTGGAGGGAGCCTTGTCTGCCATACGGGTGCCAGGGCTGCTCTGTGCTGGGGGGGGTGTGGCAGTGCGGTGGGTGGCCGCTGTACTCCAGGGGCTTGGCCAGGGGTCTGCTGCTCAATGGGGCATAACCGTGCAGGTCCAGGTGTCTGCTGGTGCTATACACACACCCAGACCAGTGCCCTGCCATGCAAGTGATCCAATTGGATGCCCTACTGGGTCAGCTACTCTGCCCATGGCCACCCTGCATGGGCCTGTGCACCGGGGGGGTGCTGCCATGATGAGGTGCTATCTGATGGTGAATACCAGCCTGTGCGCACCTGTCCACAGGTGCGGAGCTACACAGGCAAGATACACACCTCCGGGACGTATTTCCCACCCATTCGTGCATAGGCACGTTAAGCTTTCAAAAAATCATTTGCCTCACAGAGTTGTACTGATGACACCTTTTTGGGGACTCTGGCTCATACACTAATACTCACCCCTCTGGTTCTTGGAAAAGCAACGCTGCTTTTCGGGATTGAGAAAGGAATTCAGTTTCCAAAATGTGTCAGGCATGACAAGTGCGCTGTTTGCACCTGCACCAAGCATTGAATAAACTGAAATTTTGCACAGTCCAGAAGAGCAGAGTCTTTTTTTCCAAGAACCAGAGGGTGAGTGCCTGATTTCCTTCCCATTGTTATTTTTTATTAATTGTAATTGAAACTAGCAATCTTCTTCAAGGGTATCTCAGCCATCAGTTCACACCATAGGAGCTTCACAGTTGGTGAAGCAGGATCCACATGGAAGATTTTCCAGAAGTACAGCTGGGGCTGCCCATGCCAACTTCACCTGCTGGCATCATCTATTTTATAAAGGCGTGAGTGGTCCTGCTCCCTGTTCAGTTCCTTCTCACTCTTGACTTTGTTCCCATGGGTCTCCGTGGAAGCTCCGAAGCAGTTTGCGCCATTTTTGCCCACAAATTTTTCTCTTACCCTTAAAAACTCTTTTAAACAAGTTCTTTTACCTTGTTTATGTCGAGGGTTACTCCTTCAACTTCTCTCTTCCATTGCTGCTGCTGCGGAAAGAAGATAGCTTCTTCAGACAACCATGACCTCTGTGTCTGCTGTCTTAAGCCTGACCACGATGTCTCTGACTGTGAGCTGTGCCAAAAGTTTAATCTTACAACCCTTAGGTGACACAAAAAGGCTTTGAAGAAATTCCTCATGGAGCAACAGGAAGCCAGTTCTGTGTAGGGGGTCCTCCAGGGTTCCTCCTTCCCAGTCGACGCTGGGTTAATCGAGATCTCAGATTTTGAAGGCCCGAGACAAGTCCTCAGGGAATAGTCAAAAAAAGACTGCAAACAGGACTGATCCCCCTGGCTGTACTCCTAATTCCCATCAGCCTCTTCTTCCTTCTTCCTTCTCTGGGGGCACCCTATCAGCTGTGGCTGTGCTGACACACTCTGCTGTCCAGGCCTCTGCTTCTTCCAGACTTCTACCAACAGCACCTCCTCCCGCTTCTCAGGGAGACCGCCCATTGACCCTCGGATTATCGGCCCCACTTTATCAACCCTCAGGTCATCAAAGACAGCCCCTCCATCAAGGCCTGATACTTCTTTAGGCCCTCGGACGTCATGGCCCTCAGGCTCTCAAGACTCGAAGAATGTCTCATTGCGCCCTGTGCCAGCAGCCACCCCCCCCCATCATCGATGAACTCTTCTGCTGTCGACCTCAGTAATATGCTAGCCAGGTTAACCACAGCCCTAGTGCATCAGTTGGGCTCTTAGAGGCTTGACTCTCTGGCACCGTCGATGGCACCATTGTCGAAGACACTACTTAGGCCTTTTTGGGCTACACTCTGCCAGCCATTGGTGGCCCCTCAATCATCAGACCTCAAGTTAGAACCATTTGATGTTGAAGAGGAGTACCACCCCAACCTCATCGTCCCCAAGGAGGAGGAGGAACCACTTTCCTCTGATAGGTCTACAGCTTCTTTAGTCAGTGAGGACTCTGTTAAGCATAGTCCCAGGTACCTTCCTGAGGATCCTACCTTTTCAATGTTATGAAGCAGCTGTCCACAGCTATGGGCTTCCATACTGAGGAAGAAGATGCCACCAGCAGAGGTCTCATGAACTTCTTGGAGACCCCAGAATCTCCTCCTACAATCATTCCTCCTATTCTGCCAGCTCTGAGAAATGCCACCACTGTAGCTTGGCACCATCTAGACATAGTTCCTGCCATGCCTTGAAGGGCAGATAAACTCTATCATGACCCTCAGGGCCTGCCTTATTATGCTGCCAAACCTGAGACTGCTGCCCAACCTGAGACTGGCTCTGTGGTCATCAAAGTGGCACATGACAGGTTCAAAGTTCCCAAGCACCTTAGCTACCTCCCCCTAACAGGGAAGCCAGGCAGATAGACCTTTGGGGTAAGATGGTTTATGCCTCCTCCACCTCTGGACTTCAGATTGCCAACCATCTTTCTCACATGGTCAAGTGTCAAAACACTATCTGGAAGAAGAGCAAGGTGGCTGCCCAAGCTCTCCCAGTTTGTTCCCCAAACAGGAGGTCCTCAAATCTTTGCAGGCCACTGAGAACATCAGTAAGCACCTCCTAAGGACCTTGTATGACATTTCTGATACTGGTGCCAGGGCTGCTGCCACTGGCATTTGCCTTCATTGGCACCCCTGGCTCAGGGTTTCAGGCTTTGCAGCTGACGTCTAACACAAAGTGCTGAATGCCCCCTTCAATGGTTCAAAGTTATTTGGGCAAGATGTCCAGGACATCATTAATGATCTGCAAGCATCTGGCTGGACTATTAAATCTGTCCATTCACTCTACCATACCCAGCCTAGAAGTAGACAGCACCCATCCTTTTGCAAGGTATCCCATAAGTCCAGAGCAGGCTCCTATCCCCAGGGAAAAAGTAAAGCCTCCTCAGCCTTGCCTACCCCCTCCTCCTTGGGCCCCACTGCCAAGTGTCCCAGAGGCAATGGATCAGCCCCAATGGTCAGATCTGCCTCTGTCTGATTCCTTACCAGACACTCCTCTTCTCATCCCCAACCAAGAGATGGTGGTCAGAGGTCAGTTCTCCCTCCCTCAACCAATAGAGAACCACAACTTCAGATGCTTGGATTCTTCACTTCATAGAATGGGTCACACTCTGGAACTCATAGAACAGACTCCAGAAACCCCCCTGGTGTCCTTCACTTACCCTCAAGCCCATCTAATGGTTCTTCGGAAAGAGGTAAGTCTCTTCTGTGGAACAGGGCAATAGAGCTAAGTGCCCAGGCAGCAGTGGAACAGGGTCTTTACTTCAGGTTCTTCCAGGTCCCAAAAAAAGATCAGAGATTTGAGACCCATTCTAGATCTCAAGGACCTCAATCTTTATATCCAGTACAAAAAGTTTCATATGGTCACGCTGCCAGACCTGCTGCCCTTACTCAAGCAGGGTGATTGGCTGTGATCTGAGTATGCAAGTTGTTACTTGCACATCTTAGTTTGTCCTCCACATAGGCAGTTTCTCCAGTTTCTTTTTACAGGGTGAACACTACCAATTCAAGGTATTGCCCTTTGGCTTATCTTCTGTACCTTGGTTCTTTACAAAATGCTTAGCAGCAGTAACTGCGGCCCTCCGGAGGGAAGGTCTGTATATCTTCCACTACCTGGATGACTGGCTCCTCAAAGCTCTATCCAGAGATTTGCTCCTCTGAACCCTGGAGAGGACACTCCAGTTGTTCCACTCCATTGGTATCACTGTCAATCTGCCCCAGTCCATCCTGATCCTGTCTCAGAGACTGCAGTATATAGGGGCAGTCCTAAACTCGGCACAGGGTCTTCCTGCCCCAAAACAGAGTAGAGTGCCTCATTTTCCAGGCTCAGGAGGTTGCCAAGAGCTGTTATGTCCCCATGAGGGTGTACCTGAAGCTGTTAGACCTCATGGTCACAGCTATTGTCATGGTTCCTCTGGCCAGACTGCACACGCGGCTGCTTCAATGGACCCTCCAGGTGCAGTGGGACCAACGCACTAATGACCTGGAGCAGCCACTGCTGGTCTCCTCTCCAGTCCACAAGGTGCTCTTGTGGTGGATGGACCTCCAGAACCTGTTACAAGGGAACCCATTCTAGATCTCCTCCCCCCCAGCAGATTCTCACTACGGATGCCTCCGGTTCGGGCTCGGATACACACCTGGATCCTTTTCAGACTCAGGGGACATGGTCCCAGATCAAGACATCCCTGCATATCAGTGTCCTCGAGATGCGGGTGGTCCTGTATGCCACGCAGGCTTTTCAGAACCATCTCCTTCTGGGCCAGTTGTTGATTCAGTCAGATGTAGAAACAGAAGCTGACAGCAGATAAAGTCCGCAAGGCCCATCCAGTCTGCCCATTTTTTCTACCTTATGAATGTGCCATAGGCCTGTACTCTGTCAATAGCCTATCTAGTCATATTCATCTGTATTGCTCCCTTATGCCTATCCCATGCCTGTTTGAAGCCCTGCACTGTATTCATATCCACCACTTCCTGAGGTAGGCCGTTCCATGCATCCACCACCCTTTCTGTGAAAAAGAACTTCCTCACATTACCCCTTAATCGGCCTCCCTCTAATCTCATGCTGCACCCTCTTGTCCTGCTATTTTTCTTATATTGAAACATGTTAGACTCTTTCACCTTGTTAATAACCTTAAGATGTTTGGATGTTTCAATCATATCACCTCTCTCCATCCTTTGCTCTAGTCTAGGGTATACATATTGAGCTCCGTTAATCTGTCCTCATATGTTTTCTGATGCAGTCTCTGCACCATTTTGGTTGCCCTTCTCTGGACTGCCTCCATTTTGTTAATGTCTTTGTGTGGGTGCGGCCTCCAGTAGTGCACGCAGTACTCCAGATGGGGCCTAACCAGTGTCTTGTAAAGAGGGATTATTACCTCCCTCTTATGACTTGTGATACCCCTACTAATACACTCTAACATCCCTCTAGCTTTACCTACTGCTTTAGTGGTCTGCTTCGATGATTTCAGGTCATCAGTGATGATGATGCCCAAGTCTCTTTCTTCCCTTGTGATTGCCAGCAACTCCCCTCCCAACCTATAGGTGGCATCAGGGTTTCCTCTTCCCTATGTGCATGATCTTGCACTTCTTTGTGTTAAACCCCAGTTGTCACTCTTCTGACCAGTTTGCCAGTTTATCCAGATCTCTTCTCATTCTGCCCACTCCATCTGGATCATCTACTCTGTTGCAGATCTTGGTGTCATCTGCAAACAGACAAACCTTACCCTCCAGTCCATCTGCAATGTCACTGATGAAGATATTTAAGAGGACTGGCCCTAGGACTGATACCGGAGGTACCCCACTTGTGACTTGCATCTCTTCTGATTGTATACCGTTTACCACTACTCTGTTTTCTGCCTGCCAACCAGTTTGCCACCCAGTTGACCAACTTCTGACCCACCCCGAGCCTTCCCAGCTTATTAATCAACTTCTTTGTGGAACAGTATCGAAAGCTTTGCTGAAGTCAAGGTAGGCGACATCAACTGCACCCCCTTGGTCCACCACTGTGGTTACCCAGTCAAAGAAATCTATGAGATTAGTTTGACAGGACCTTCCTTTTGTAAACCCATGCTGTCTTGGATCCTGTGCTCCTATGGATTCCAGGTATTTATTTATTTATACAAGTCGGATTTACAACCTTTGAGTCAGGGAAAAATTTACAAAGGTACATCGTCGCAGGGAGGGCAGACGATGTTACATAGTGCAGGTTGCAACAGTGACAACAGTACAGGTGCAAGAAAAAAACATTGAACAAAGAATACACTTAGGTTTCATATTGTTACGTTACAGGTTACAGTCATAGATGTACTAAGTCCACATATGTTACAGTGGGTATACATCCCTGAATAAACCTAGTGAGGGTAGGTAGAGAAGGTGTGGGGAGAGGGATAGGCTGTCCAGAGGACTCTGTCAAGTCAGGGGAGGCCTGACGGGAAGGTCCCGCAGGGGAGACTGGGGGGGGGCATGGTTAGTTGCATCTACAACAGCAAGCATCGAAGAGATGGTTCCGAAGGGTGGTTTTGAAAGGACCAATTTTGGTAATGTTAGAGATGCAGATTGGGAGGGGGTTGAACCAGGCGGGGGCTCGGTAGTAGAAAGACCTCTGGGCTAGGGAGGTCTTGGTTCTGGGCACCAGGAAGCTGGCCTTAACACAGCTACGGGTGGCAACAGATTGGGATGCTCACCGTAGGGAGACAGAGATCCTGGTGGGAGAGCCCAAGAAGTGATTTCTTAGTGAGTAGGCAGGTCCGATAGTGCAGACGCTCTTCATAGTTGAGCAGGCTGGTGACAGAGTAGAGCAGGCAAGTGTGAGTGTGGCTGAGGCTCTGGTCAGGAGCCTACAGGCCTTATTGATGGAGAGCTGGATTTTGGTGAGGGTGGTGTTGTCCGCCACAGTGTAGATGGGTAAGCCATAGTCCACTAGGGACAAGACGGAGAAGGTGATGGCCAGCCGGAGGGCAACTTGGGGAAGGCAATCCCTGTGATGGTATAGTAGGCCTTTCTGAGAGTTTATAGCAGAAGAAAGGGCATTGATGTGGGTGTGGAAGCTGAGGGCAGTATCGAAGGTGATGCCTAGGTATTTGTAGGTGGTCACTCGCTCTAGCAGGTGCAGTGTGCAGGGGAGAATCAAGAGGGGGCCTTTTTAGCCTTATTTTGGTGGTGGGAGAAGAGCATTGACTTGGTCTTCTTTAGGTTTATGACTAGTCTGTGATCAAGGAACCACCTTTCAGCTTGGTTGTAAATGTGTTGGAGGGATAACTGGAGAGAGGAGGGATCGGGATGTGAGGCAAAGAGAACCACATCATCAGCGTAGAGGAGCATTTTGCCAGTACAGGAGCTGGGGAGAGTGTTGAGGTTGAGATTGAAAAGTAAGGGACCCAGGATGGAGCCCTGAGGGATCCCGGAGTGAACAGGTCGGGTGTTGGATAGGGAGCCATTGATCTTTACACGCTGGGATCTAGCGGAGAGCTAGCTTGAAAACCAGGCAAGGGGACTAGCAGAAAAGCTGAGTTGGTAGCGAGAGTCGAGTAGGAGGGGGTGACAGGTGACAAACAGTGTCAGAAGTCTTGGAGAGGTCAATGAACACTGCTCCGGCAAGGTTGCCAGAGTCAAGAGCAGAGTGCAGGTATTGAGAGAACTCCAGGAGAGCAGTGGTGGTGGTACTGTGTCCTGGGCAGAAACTGTGCTGCTCTGGGCACATAATGTCATACTTGGCCAGGTACTCAGAGAGTTGGATAGACACCACTTTTTCAAGGGCTTTGGAGAGTGGGGGGAGGATGGAGATTGGCCAGTAGTTGTTGAGGGCAGACCGATCTCCGCTCTTGTGTACAGGAGTGATTTTGGCTATTTTCCAAGCACAGGGAAACTGATGAAGGTATAGGGACCGGTTAAGTAGGTCTGTCGGGGGACTAGGACAACATCCAAGACCAGGTGGAGGATCCTGGAGTCAAGGGGGTCACTCCTGAGGTTATTGCTACCAAGGGCTTTTAGCAGGTGCGACCTGGCTTCATGAGGGGATATAGTGTGCAGGTAGAATGGAGGGCAATGCAGAACAGGGGGGAGAGAGGTGGGGATTAGATAAAAAAACTGCTGGGGAGGACAGAGCTTAGATCAGAGAAGGCAGTATCGAGGCAATCAGCTATGTGAAGTGGATCTGTGGTAACAGTGCCATCGATGGAGAGCTGGGATGGTGGGGAGGAGCAGGTCTTCCAATTTATCTCTTTTATGCTATCCCAGAAAGTCCGGGCTGAACCCCAGGTGGATGCGAGGGTGGCCTGATAGTGCTCCACCTTGGCCCGGCTAGTGGCCCAGGTGCACTTATTGCGCTCCGCGTTGTAGGCTTGTCTATCAGCTGACTGCCAGATTCTACAGCGATGTGCCAGAGATTATCCCTGTTCTTAAGTTTCTGGATGAGGGATGGGGTGATCCAAGGGGCATTTTGTTTTTTAGTGTGGATCCTGGTTGGGGGGGGGGGGCATGCAAAGGTTGCAAGTCTTGCAGAAGGCACTTGTGAAGAGGTCTACAGCAGAGTCGATATCAGAGGCGTGTCGGATATGGGACCAGTCTAGCTGGGCTAAATGTTGTTTTAGTTTTCTGAGGCCACCAGGGCATAGGCACTGGTGCAGGGTAGCCTGGGACACTGGTTTCGGTGTGGAGGATGACCAGAGACAGAGGACTGGTGAGTGATCACTAAGTGAGTCGGGGAGGACAATGATATCCCAGATTTTATGGGGGCAGTTTGATACTATAACGTCTAGGAGGGTGCTGGTTCCACTAGACTGGTTGTATCTGGTGGGCTGGGAGACTAACTGGGACATGTCCAGGGCAGCGAAGGAATCCCTGATTTGGGAGGCAGTGGTAGCAAGCCAATTAATGTTAAGATCACCTAGGATGACTTGCTTAACTTTATGTGGCAGGGATACAAGGTAGTCGGTGAGGGACTGGACCGCTGGGTTCTGGTTCCTCGGGGGTATGTAGGAGACCGTGAGGAAGGGTGGGCCCCTTGTGGGGTCAGGGATCATTTTTAGTGTGAGGGCTTGGGCTCCATAGTCAAGCTTGGGAGCAGGGAGCGCATGACCTATAAGGGTGTCCCGCATGAAGATTGCACACCCATTGCTGCGTTTGCCTACTTGGTCTTCCCTAAAAAGGGTGTATCCAGGGAGGGAAATAATGGAGTCGGGGTGGATTTGGAGAGCCAAGCCTCTACTAGTGCAATGATGTTGGGTTGATGTTGAAAGACCCAGCACTGGAGAGCAGCAGATTTCTTTAGAAGGCTGCATATGTGCAGCTGATGTCGCCTACCTTGACTTCAGCAAAGCTTTCGATACTGTTCCACATAGAAGAGTGATTAATAAGCTGGGAAGGTTCAGGGTGGGTCAGAAGTTAGTCAACTGGGTGTTGTACTATCCTTTCCTTAAGGAGTGCCTCCATAATCTTACCCACTACTGAGGTAAGACTGTAGTTCCCCACCTCCTCCCTGCTACCACTCTTGCGTAGCAGGATCACACAAGCCCTTCTTCAGTCTTCTGGGACCTCTCCTGTGCTCAGAGACTCACTAAACAGTTCTGATAATGGCTTTGCTACTTCCACCCTTAGCTCCTTTAGTACCCTGGGATGTATGCCATCAGGTCCTATTGCCTTGTCCACCCTGAGCTTAGCGAGCTCTTGTAGGACCCTTTCTTTTGTGAAGGGACTTGTGCACACCTCCCTCCCTCCCTCCTGTGTCCATGGTGCTGAGCTGTGGGCACTGCCCTACCTTCTCCTCAGTAAATACTGAGCAGAAGTATCTATTTAGGATAGATGCTTTTCCTTGGTCCTCCTCCACACAGTCCCTCTTATCCCCTTTGATCTTAGCAATACCCCCTCTGGACTTTCTCCTTTCACTAACGTATCTATAGAAAGTCTTGCCCCCTTCTTTTACTGTTCATGCTAGTGTTTGGGCCTTTGCCTGCCTTACTGCCTTCCCTGCTTCCCTTAGGGAAGTTTGGTATGCCTCCCTATCTTCGTCCCGCTGCATTCCCTTATATTTCTTGAAGGCTGGCCTTTTGGCTCTGACCTTTTCTGTTACTGTTTTTGAGAACCAAAGTGGTTTCCTCCTTCTTTTGCTCTTGCTTTTCTCCCTAACACAATGGGATGCCGCTTCAGGTATTGCATCCTTAATGCTTGTCCACTTTGCCTGTACCCCCTCACTTGTATTTCTTCTTGCCAGAGCTAGCTTAACCTCAGTGTTGTCTACTACATCAACAAGCAGGGGGGAAATGCACTCATACCCCCTGTGCAGGGAGTCCATGAGAGTCTGGTACTGAGCGTTGGACCACAGCCTCATCCTCTCAGCAGTCCACATCCCAGACGTCCGGAACACCCTGGCAGACCGTCCCAGCCTGATTCAGTCCAGCATGCATGAATGGGGACTTCTCTCATCCATCGCAGAAGATCTGTTTGACAGATGGGGTTGTCCAGAGCTGGACCTTTTTACGTCCCCACTCAACATAAAACTACTCAATTTCTGCTCACTAGATCCAGGGCTTGACGTTTTCCGGTGAGACACGTTGTCCTTCTTCTGGAGCAGGAGGTTCCTTTATGCCTTTTTTTCATTTACTCTATTTCAGAAGGTTCTGATCAAACTGCAAATGGAGGGGGCCAGCATGATCCTGGTCAAGCCCTACTGGCCATGGCAGATATGGTTTCCATTAACTCAACAGCTAGCGGAGAAACCTCTGCAGGGATATGCTGACTTAGGCTCAGGGGACCCTAGTCCATCTGAACCTCAGTTCCCTTCATCTGCATGCCTGGCTCCTGAGGACATAGTCATTGCCCAGTTCAGAGTATCTCAGCTGTTGACAGGTGTCCTTGTGGCAGCTCAAAAGCCCTCCACCAGGGCCACCTATGCCATGAAGTGGAAGAGGTTTGCCATCTGGACTGCCAAACATCATCTGGACCCATTTATTTGTCTGCTGAGCCAGATTCTGGACTTCCTGACTTCACTGTTGGACTCAGGTCTCCAGTACTCTTCCCTCAAGGTGCACCTTTCAGCTATTTCTGCCTTTAACAAGCCCATGGGTGGCTGTACCATGGCTCAGCTAGATATGTCCCATACCATTCTTAGGAGCATCTTGCACCTGAAACCTCCAATCCATTCCCCCATACTAGCTTAGGATTTAAATTTTGTTTTGGAGAAATTGATCCTGTCTCAGCTTGAGCCAGTCGTGACTTGCGAGCTGTGCTTTCTGTCATGGGAAGCATTATTTTAATTGACATTACTTCTGTTTGAAGAATTTCCAAACTTCAGGCTCTCTGGCATGAGGAGCCTTATTTGATTTTTCACAAAGACAGGGTGTCTTTGTGCATGAATACTAAGCTTCTCCCCAAGATGGTCTCTGAGTTTACCCTGAACCAATCTATCCTCCTATCCTCCTACCAATTTCTTTTCCAGAGCATGCCAATCCAGGGGAAACACTGCTCCATACATTAGATATGCACAACATTTTGAAATATTATGTGCTCTGTACCAAGGATTGCAGAAAGGCAAAGCAGCTTTTTGTTTCTTTCACCGCAGTAAGAGATTGCATTCAGGTTTCCAAACAATGTTTGTCTAAACGGTTGGCACATTGGATTGTGTTCTGTTACAACAAGCACAACAAAGAGTTACCAGGGGTGGTGAAAGCCCATTCCACAAGGGGCATGGCTACCTCTGTGGCCTGTTTCAAAGGGGTCTCAGCCACTGACGTCTACACTGCTGCCACCTGGAGTACCGTCCATACTTTCACCAAGAACTACAGTCTGGACATTGCTTCTAGAGCCTTTGCAGGTCTTGGCAGGGCTGTTCTGCAGGGCCTCCTGTTCTAAGATTTCGTTGGCCTTCCCTGCAGACTGTTCTGCTGCACCTGTAACTGCTTGGGACTTGTTTCTATGGTGTGACCTGATGACTGAGATACTCCCGAAGAAGATAGAACAGTTATATAAGAACTTATCATAACAGTAGATTTTTGAGGGGATCTCAGTCATTAGGTCTGCCTTCCCTCCCAGCATCCCCCTTTTATGGGGTTCTCTTCTTCTCAGAACTGGCTAACTGGTGTATCCAGCCTTTTATTTTGGCCTGGGCACCTATCTCTCTCTCTCTCTCTCTCTCTCTCTCTCTCTCCCTCTCCTCAGCCCCATGACATGGGTATGCTCCCTTAGTCACTGAGGGAAAGAACTGAAAAGGGAGTGGGGCCACTCACGCCTGTATAGGGTTGAGGAGTTCGGCAGGTGACATTGGTGTGGGTGGCCCCAATTGTACTGCTGGAAAATCTTCTGCGTGGCTTCTGCTTTACCGATGGTGATGTTCCTATGGTGTGACCTGATGACCAAGATCCCCACGAAGATCTACTGTTACAGCAAGTTCTTATGTAACTGTTCTTTTTGGAAAAACTATTGTTCATTGAACTGCTGCTTTCTTGTAAATTTTATTGAACTTTCTGAGCGTACAGTCACGTTACAATATAAGCAGTATTGTACAATCACTGTGTTGGGTATTCTGTGAAACTGGAGACATGCAACACTTGCAACTTAGTGAGTAACTGACATTCAGAGACTCAAACTCCCTCACGACCCAGAATGAAGGGCAATGTTTTCCAGTTCCCGGACCTTTACAACTAGACATGTAGATTGTTCTACATAATGTTATGCTTCTATAATATACCCACTAACTGTTGGGGGGAGGACCCAAATGGCACACACTAAATGTTTTTTAACCAGACCCTGAAGAGAAAGATTAAGCAATAGTTCAGATTTTAACCAGCCTGAGCTTGTACTCCTTACATGTGTGACGACCTATGAGATAACTAACTCCTTGTTAAATTATGGCCGTGCCATGATTAATCTCATGGGTCAAACTTTGAGTCTGTACCCATAATGTATTGTATCCACCTGGTCCATCATAAGTTGAACAGTTCAGCCTTATCACTGACAGAGTGCGTTATTTTCTCCATGTGGTAGATTTGATTTATTATGTTCCACCAAGTTTTAATAGAAGGGAGCTTTGGGGTAAGCCAGAGTTAAGCAATTGCTTTCTTGGTGGCTGTGAGCCAGATTCCCATATGGTAATTTGTAAGGGAGCCCAGCATTCCTTTAGTGTAATCAAGAAGCAAAAATCTGTCTAATGTGAGAGCACAGTGGACCCTCAGAGGTGCCTCAAGCTCTATCTCCAAATCTTTAAAAAAAAGAGAATAGGGTGGAGCGGGACAACATAACGTGAGTGAAGTGTGCTTTGCTTTCTCCACAATCTCTCCAGCATGAGGAATCATGTTGTAGTGTAATGTGCTGTTATTACCCATATTGTAAATTATCGTAGAAGATGTTTCCATGAATATTCTCTCCACTGATGTGAACTGGCTACTTTAGAGGCATAAAGACAGACTCTATGCCATAACTAGTCTGTGAGGGGGATATCAAGCTCCTCCTCCCAACTCATTATGGTGTCTAAAGGAGAGGAATCTGAGGTGTCCAATAATGATGCATAAATGATATTGATTATATGTGCAGGCAGGCCATTCTGTAATAGGTAGGTAAGTTAGTAGTTGTATAAGGGGAGGATAGGTGTCTGTGGTCCAGAGCCTTGGTGGAAGGCTGCCTAAATAATGTTGTTTCTGGAGACATAAAAAAAATCATTCTGATGGAGTCTAAACATGGTCTGTAGGTCTGAGAAGGAACAGGTACCCTCTTCTGTGAAGAGCTGGCCTAAGTGATGCCAGGAGATTCTCTCTGACCATTTCCAAAATGTCAGATCCATATGGCTAGGGTGAAAGGATTCCAAATACGAGATTGGACACATAAGTGGAAGACAGTTGAGCAAGAGAAGCTTACTCCTGATTATGTGCCAGACTTTAACTTGGTGTCGCAGCCATAGATTTGTAGGGAGAGAGTAGACACCTGAGGCCTCCCTATGATTCATGGAAGGAAGAAAGAGTGGTTGGGGAAAACCTCATACTCCATCCAGAGCCAGACTGCAGGGGAACCAGCCAAGTGTCAGAAGACAAGAAAGCATAGGTGAGCGGTCCAGAGAAAGCATAGGTGAGAGGCCCAATAATACAGTTGAAGGTGAGGTAACACCATTCCATCCCTATCCCTGGGGAGGTACAAAGTCTACATCTTAATTCATGGTCTTTGCCTCACCCAAGTAAAGCAGGAGATCAACTTGTTCCACTGATGAAAGTGAGTTTGTGCGAGGTGGAGGGGAATGCTCTGAAACACATACGGGGCCTGTGGCAGAGTAACCATGCGAATAACATCAATTCACCTTGACAGATTGAGAGGGAGTGTGTTCCAGTTCGACAGGTCCTGGGTCATCTGTACCTGAAAAGGGAGGTAGTTTTCAGGGAAATATTTTTCTGAACTGCGTGTAATGTATATCCTCATATATTTAAGTTTAGCCAGGTCCCGACAGAATGGGCAAGTTTCCTTTATGGTCTGTGCCAGGGTAAAGCCAAAGCTAAGTGTTTCTGTCTTCGTTGTGTTCATTTTGTAACCAGAGATCCTACCATATGTACAGATGATCTCAAAGAGGACCAGAATGGAAATCTCCGGATGAGAGAGGTGTAAAAGGATATCATCCACATAGAGAGTTATGCAATGTTTCTCTCCTCCAGCAGAAACTCCCGAGATCAGTGGATTCACTCTGATATCCTGGGGCTGAGGTTCAATACAGAGGACGAATAAAAGGGGTACAGGGGGCAACCTTGCCGGGCGCCACACTGGAAGGGGAAGTTAGGTGAATGGTGACTATTAATTTTGATGCAGGCCTGAGGGGAAGAGTAAATTGAACAAGGACATGAGCAGTACTGGGACTCCTAGCCACCCAGCACAGCATACATGAACGGCCAGAAAACCATGTCAAACGACTTTTCTGTGCCAAGGCTCAAGAGAAGTGAGAGAGAGGCTAAAAGCCTCATTTTGTGTACTAAATGTAGAGTACACCTCGTATTGTCTATGCTAGTACGGGAGTAGATGAATCCCATCTGCTCAGCTCCCACCAGCCCAGGAGGCAGACCATCCAGGTGCCAGGCGATGACAACCAAGAATAATTTGTAGTCCACACTGAGGATGGAGATCAGTCTATATATGAGGTAAAGAGCAGGGTTTTTTTCCCCCAGTTTCAGGATAACTGAGATAGCAGTGTAAGACCATGATGGTGGTGGGGATTCCCACTCCTGCACCACATGAATGGCTTTAAGAAGGATGGGAATGATTTGCTCCCTGGACTTTTTATAGAACTCTGTGCAGCAATCATGTGGGATGGGGTCTTCATCATCTTAGCATCCCAAAGCATGGTCTCAAGTTCCTCCATGGAGATCAGGGCAACTAATCATACCCCCGGTCCTCCAAGAGGCAGGGGAGTGTGACAGGTGTTAGAAAATATTGTATTTCTTCTTGAAGAATGTAATGTTGAGGTGTGTAGAGTTTCTGATAATATAGTGAGAATGCCTAGGTGATTTCATGTAGTTTTGTTCATTTGACTCCCGCCTCAGGGTGGAGGAGGGATGATATGGTGGCTAATTTCCATTGGCAGCATAATTAATGTGCTAATAGGTGAGATACGCATGACCCTGCTTCATAGAAGTGCTGCCTTAAAAATGCCAGGGCAGTTTCTGTCTTCTGATAACAAGGAGCATCAAGGTTTGTGTACACCTGTCTTATTTGTGGTAAGACCGACTGGTCTCTGTTCTGATGTACATGTTGTAAAAACGGAAGGGTTTCCTCCAGGTTACATTGGTACTCTTCACATGCTTTTTTCTTAGGGAAGGTGTACTGGATGATATGGCCCCTGAGGACCGCCTTCAGAGCGTCCCAATAAATGGGAGATTTGACTGTGCCCTGGAGATTATCTTGTAGATAGTCATAATTTTTTTCCTAATGAACTCCTGAAATTCAGGTGATTTAAGGTGAAAAGGATTTAAGCACCATTTAGTATTCTGTCATTCTAAACTACATTCCCAGAGGCAGGAAACAGGGGCATGATCTGAATGTGGGACAGGGCACAAGGTACACTCCACTGTGGTCTCCAAGTGTTCACCTTAGGTATAGCGATGGTCAGTGTGTGTGTATGAGTGGCATCCTACTGCATAATGTGTGTTGCAATGCCTGTGGGGGTAAAGACAACACCGGATGTCAACCCTGCCCATTTCATAGACAAATTTCTTAAAGTATTTATGGGCTGCTGGTCACAGAGGAGGGGCCAGATTTGTGGAGTCAAAGCACTGGTCTGGGGCAATACTGAAGTCTTCTGCTAGGATAAGTAATCCTTTAGTTTTATTAAGAATATGTTCTAGCAACTGTCGCATAGTGGGGGTGTTCATTCTTGGAGGAATTATATATTGGTTAAGGTCACCTCCTTGTCATGGAGTACACTGTTTACATTCACCAGTCTGCCTTCTGGGTTAGACCAGGTATCAAGTATTTGAAAAGGGATGTGACATGGAAAAAGGATGGCAACTCCCTGCCACCTACCACCGACATATGAGGAGGGTGCAATTATGGGAAGCAGAACTTAAGTTTGTTGTGTTCCTGGGGTGTGAGATGGGTATCTTAGAGGAATACAAGATCTGGTTTAGCTTTTTTAATCTGAGAAAGCATCTTGGACCATTTAATGGGGTTGGTCAAGCCATTCACATTCAAGGAGTATGTGTGGATCTGAGGTCTGGTCATTGCTAAACAGGCTTGTAAAATAGATTATCGGTGCCAGGGCGGTCCCTCACTCTTCCTACGACCACACCGACGATTCTCTAAAGCAAAACTAGAAAAGCACAGGATTTCAACAACTAAGAGAAACCAACTGGGTGTGGGTCACAACTCTGGGCATCCCTAAACTTGGGGTAACTGTTTACTTAACTGGCACCTTGGGGTGAAAACTGTGCTCCACCACGCAACAGGGGTGGGCACTGGGCTTTCATGAGCCTGGGTCCATAGTGGTCCCAGAGTTGGTAAGGAAATCCCCACCTGGAGGCAGTGCCTCTTTCAAAGGGCCTCTAGCCGTAACAACCATCTAGGAAAAAGGAAGGGGGTTGGGAAGGATATCATGCTTCTGTTCCACCACAAGACTGGCTGGCTATAGAGAGGTTTGCATAGCATGGAGGATGTTTAGATCAGCTGCTGGGGAGTGCTTCTCTGCCTAGAGGATGCAAGGAGAGGGAGAAGAACTCCTGTAGAAATAGTAGCTGCAGATATTCAGTACAGGAGAGGGAAGTGCAAAGTGCTAATGGGCCTCAGATTATTGTCTAACCGCCAACCCTGCTTCAAATATCAGGTAGGGAGCCCATTCCACCCATTCCCTGGATTATAACTGAGAGAAAGGCATATAACAGCAACTGATCCTCGACGGAATGTATGGAACTGGACCCCACGTGGACCGATCTAATAACCTGAGGGGTGCTATCAGGAAACCAGTACACATGATCCATGCTAGTTCAAAAAAGATCTCCCCCCCGACAAATTTTATAATGCAGTCACTGTTCTGCAATACCCATAGTCATTCATGCAATCTTAAATATGTCTTAGTCTGACAGCCCTGGGTCCTGTGGGGGTGGGGGGGATTACCTCTATCCCAACCCACAACTTCCCCTGCCCCTCCAAACCAGGGGAGCACACACTAGCAGTATAGAGAAGTCCAAGGCTAAACTGTTGCTTTAATTATGTCAGATCTAAAAAGTATACTAAAGCAGACCCTGAACAGGGAAAGGGGCCTTTCACAAGATGAAAGAAAAAAGGAATCAAAAATAGAATTAAAAAAGGTACAGTTACAGATTTTGCACTGTAACACGCAGTGGAGCTTTAAGGCCAGGCTTCGCTGCATAATTACTGAGAGCTTTCAATTTAACTACTAGCTGAGACACCATTCACCACCAGAAATTCTAACACAGTTCAAAGAACAGGAATTATAATGCTTTATTTACCATGGCAATTGGGCGACCAAAGTCCAACACCCAATTTTGTAACGTAAAGTAAAACCAAAGATCAAGATGGAAATTAGGCTTCTTAGTGGGAGTCTCTCCTTCACCTGACCCATGCCTAAGGGGAAAAAAGACACTAAATTAACAAAGTAAACACACACAGTGCATTAACTATTAAGGTTCACCACTTCATTCTTTATACAGAGAGTTTTTTTATAAGGTGGCTTAAAATATGATTGTTATTCAGAGCAGAATGCTGCTGTCATTGTTGTCTTGCAATGAGTGGCCGAGCCAAGCTAAGTCATGAGTGCATGAGAACAATCACATCAGCAATCTACAATAAAAAGCAATCAGATTTTAAGCCACTTTATAGACTATCCTATGTACTGTATGCCATGGAATTTGAATAACATAGCTTGCTAGCATAAATAACACAGTTTATCAGTAAAATAACAGCTTACTAGGTAGAACAAAGCTGACTAATAAAAAAAAAAACCTTGAAAGTTGCTACTAAAATAACACGAATTCTACGTTTTTACTAGTAGTAATGTTGACAGATTTAAAAAAACAACAACATTTTATTCTGCAAATTTATTTGTCCTCCTATCGTATTCAACTTTCCGTGCAGAGGTAAGCATCTCTTATGGTTATAAAAGTGCCTTCTCAAATCCTTTGGCTTAGAGAGCTATAAAGTGACAGTTACAGGACCAAAATACTTTTTTTTCTGATTTATTTACTCCAGAACAGCCCACCTGAGATGCAGCATCTCGTTTGGGGTGGGGTGGGGGTCCTGCTTCTTCCCATTTCTGCAGGTGAGTGGTCTGGAGTACTTTAAAGCAGCAGTATTTGTTAGTTGGCAAGCATTTTCATCATATAATTTTTTAATCAAAACTGTATTTGTGACATCCTATAATCCATGCACAGTGTATTTTTAGTTTTCTCAGATATTGTTAAAAAGCTTTTACAACTAATTTTATAATTAATGACTCATGCTATTAAAAATGGACGCCATTCTCAATTTTTAAAACTCTCTTCCACTGAGGTTACCTGTTGAGTATAATGCTATGAAAATGATGGTTAAAAATAATGGGCAGACTGGGTGGGCCCAGCATCACACTCTTATGTTTCTATGCTAGATTTATACTGTAGCTATATTAGGGTGGTGGCACCATCTGTTTCTGATTGTAAACTGCACAACACTATACCAAGATATTCATTTTTTTTTCATGGTGGGCATGGCAAGTGAGTGGGAACTTTCAAAACTTCAAAATCCCATATCTTGGTTCAGGAATGAAAGGAAACAAAAAGAGAAATGTGTGTCTTGATATTTTTGCCATACTAACATTATTACTAACAAAAAAAATGATCTGATTCCTAACAAATACTGCTATTTCCAGTGACTTGCCCAAGGTCAGACAGTGAGTATTTGACTCCAGTTCCTGAACTGGTGCTCTAACCACTATACCACACTGCCTCTTTGAAAACGTTGACCTTGAGATGGGAGAAATCACTCTTAAAACTACTATCAGCAACACAGTATTAGTATATAAGCACATTCTAAATCATGCTATTATTTCTGTTTTAAAATAATGGAACTTGCCAGCCTGTTGGTGCAGTGGTAGCGCTACAGCTCATGACGCACAGGTCATCGAGGGCCCGCCAGGGGAAGGAGGACTGAGCATCCCACAAGACACTATCCTCGGGGGGGGGATGGTCACCGTCCTCATTGGGATATTGCCACCTGGGTGACCAGAATTGGCAGTGCAGCTGAGGGCACTGGTGGGAGGGAGAGACACAGGTTGGGGTTTAGGCATGACGGCACGTTCGCCGAGCACAGACCAAGAACCTCCCAAGTGTGCCTGAGAGACACTCTTACATATTTATAAGGGGAATGGACAGTCTCTTATGTCTGTAAGTGTCTCCTCGTGCATTCTTTGAGTGACAGAACCATGAAAAAAGGTGACTGGTATTGGCACCTTAAAGGACACATTCATAACAGAGTGTTCCCCATATAAGTATATTGTAAACCTCTAAGCTACATCACAGAAACACAGAATGTGTCAGCTGAAAGAAGCCTATTGGCCAACAGTGATGCCCATTCCTACCTAAGTGTTGAATGAGAGAGTCCTAGAGGCACCTCACTCCCCTTAGCCCCCTCCATTTCTGGTGCTGTCTTTACCAGTCCTTGTATCTGTACAACCCTCCTCTGAAACCCCCCACTGATAGCAGGTGCTAAATAACATTATAATAAATGCCCTTAACACCCATGCCCCAATCTCTAGTATCCGAATAAAAAACAAATCCTGTCGTTAGTTTACAGCTGACCTCAAAGCTGCACTGCTGGAGAGAGACAAACTTGAAAATGGCAAGAAAAACCAAGAATGCAAATGACTGGATGATCTTTAGGAAAGCCAGGAATAGATGCACCAAGAAAGTTAGGGATGCAAAGGCTGCCTTCTACTTGGCCGAACTCGACTCTTCCTACCATAATCCTGCTAGGTTTTGGGGCAACATCAAAGGGTATGGTGGGGCAGGACGCTAACACCCCCCCTTCCAACTCAATTACACAACAGTTATGGCCCTATCACTGGCAAAATGGAAATTCTGGATGCCTTCAATAACCACTTCACAACGGCTGGCCTTGCCTTTGACACCTCTCCAGCTAACCTGCTGAGGGAACAATTAAGCTCCCATTACACTGGTGATCAGAGAGTTGACTCTTCCTTCAGCTTCAAATCTATACTGTTGAAACAAGTAGAGGATCTATTATGGCAACTGGATACCAAAAAAAGCACAGGGGCAGACTCTCTGGACCCCTACTTTCTAAAGATTGCATGCCATGTACTTGCAGTCCCCAACACACCTCTTTAACCTATCCCTAAACTCTGGCTCTATTCCCACACTGTGGAAGACAGCCAAGTGGTCTCCTTCTAAAATCAGGGGACCCTATGGATCTTAATAATTACAGGCCCATTTCCATTCTACCAGTGCTATCCAAGATGCTGGAGAAATTAGTGAGTAATCAGTTAAGGGAGTATCTTGACAATGCTAACCTCCTAAACCCAGCTCAATCTGGATTCAGGCCAAGCATAGCACTATCACTGCACTAGCCAAGGTCACAAATGACTGCCAATCCGATTAGATGAAAAGAATAATGTCTGTGCAGTATTCCTGGACCTGAGCAAAGCATCTGGATACTGTGGACCACGAGCTACTACTTTCATCCCTGTACTCCATTGGGCAGATCCATCCTCCCTTAAGTGGTTCAGATGCTATCTCACCGGTAGGTCAGCAGGTAAAAGCTGAAGGTGACCTATCCCCATTAAAACCACTGTCAAGAGGAGTCCCCAAGGTTCTATTCTGGGTCCTATCCTTTTGCCATTTATATAAATAACATTGATTCAACCCTTACCAATTCCTCTGTACACCTCTTTGCTGATGACACTGTTCTGTATGTCAGCAACCCTTCTCACTGCAGCTGCTCGTGAAATCTTACAAACAGAATTCTCCTGCTACAATATCAGCTACTCGAGAAAAAGCTTCTGTTAAATGCAAAGAAAACTAAAGCAATGATGTTCACAAATCAGAGCTCCACCAGCACATCCTGTCCAATCATTCTCCCCCAGCTATGCACTATACTTGGAGAAAATCTGGAGTATGTAGAAAACTTCAAATACCTAGGTGTGTGGATTGACAACAGACTTGACTTCACTCATCATTTAGAAGAACTGTTAAAAGCTTAGCAAAGGCTTGGCCTTCTCTATAGATTAAAACCCTTCCTAAACAGAGACTCAAAGATGAGGTTAGTCCAGGCCATTTTTCTATCAGTTGTTGACTATGCAGACTTCCTTTATAGTCACTGCCCCATCTCCTACTATCACAAGTTGGATACCTTATATCATAGAGCAATAAGGTTCATTACAGATCTGCCATCTAATACTCATCATTGCTCTCTTTATGCTGCAGTTGGGTGGGTTTCCCTTCACCTCAGAAGGAACAGAAATGCAGCACTATGGATTTACAGAGCGTTGTCAAAAAAACTTCCAAACTATATCCTGGACTACTTCACCCAGACTTCTCCTAGCTCCTATGCCCTAAGAAGCAACAACATCATCCTGCTCAAATTGCCCAAATTCAACACCAGGCTAGGGAGGGCAGCAATCAGCTATTCTCTAGCTATAGCATGGAACACCCTACAAAAATCCCTAAAACTGTCCAATATCATTCCATTTGCATCCTTTAAACAGCATTGTACAGTCTTCTTCAAAGAGAAATGCAATTGCTACCACTAGAGCTAGCATTGTCATCTCACAAATCTCCCTTCCAAACCATATATGGCATATTCCTTCCAGACAGACACCCCATCTTATGGCACCCAGTAATACCTTCACCATCCTAGTATTACATTATGTTGAGTGTCTGCCATGCCCCACTGGGATATGTATATACTGTACATACTGTAAATATTAGCTTAACTTTACTGTAACCGTTTTTTATCATGTGAATTTACTGTACATCACTGTGTTTCTAAACGTTATTTTCCCCTGTATGTATAACTGTCTTATATAAGTGTATGATGTATCTGTTATGTATCAACTATTGAACCTTGACCTTATCAGGTCCATCTTGTAAATGAGCCTTGCTCAATGATGTTCGCCTGAATAAATAAAGATTTGATGATGATGATGATTTCACACAGACCACCTCCTTTGGAATCCTATTCCATCCCTGCACCAACCTCTCCATGAAAACGAACTTCCTAGTAACTCATTTAAACTTGCCCTCCCCCCAGCTTCATGGAGTTGTCATTGGTGTTTGTGTTACCACTCAGTCTGAACAATTCCGTGCTATTCACTTTATTTACCCTGGGAAGGTATCTGTGTTGTAATCATGTCCCCTTCTCTCCATTCTTGCCTCCAGCATGCACACATTTAGATCTGCCAGCCTCTCCTCGTTTTATCCCCCATTGGCTATTTTCTCTTCCTTTCTTGCCTTTGCCCTCGTTATAACCCTACCTGTTTCCATCTGCTTCTCCTTTCCTGCTGTTCCTGGATCATCCTGGTTATCTTCCTCTTCACTGCCTCCCCCCCAACTCTGTCCTTCTTTATATACGGACTCCAGTTTAGACAACACTCCAGGTGAATACAAACCAGAGACCTATACAGTGATAGCAGCATCTCTTTTCTCCTGCTGGTGAGTCCCTCTCCCTATGCACCCCAACATCATATTTGCCCTGCCCACCCCTCTGTTACATTGTACTGATGCCTTAATATCTTAGGTGTTATAATGAGCTTACAGTGTAGAAAACACTTTAAAAAATGAAATAAATTGAGACACTTATTTCAGAAGTGGACTATTCCACTTTTTCAATCAGGCCCACTTACTGTTCGAAGAGGTCCTCACATGTGGGCATTGGGCAAATCCTGCAGGCTTATTTGTTGGCTCATCATAGCTGATTTATTAAGCAATAAAGCATGACCAGGGATCAGAGCAACAGCCTGTTAATCACTCCCTAGGGGTGTAGTGTGGCAGGAGGCCGAGTGCCATATTGGAGAGAGGGGATACTTGACTGTTAATCTATCCCCTGGGAGCACCTTATTGCTATTATGAAAAATTATTCCAAAAGAAAGGTATCTGAAGTGTACCATTGGAATGTTTTCCTCTTTGAGAGGGAGATATTTAATAAATTATAGATTGAGGGAGTGCTCCTGACAAATCAGAGCACTCTCTTCTTCTGCACGTGAGACACTCTTATTCTGTGAAGAGAGTCTCACACGCAGATGCCCTGGAAATGGACACATTCTGGTATGTTTCTAAAAAAAAGTTAATACATTACTGATCGTGCTCAATTAATAATATATTAATACCACCACTGAGACCACTCTTACTACACTCACATTCTTAGGATATCAGAACTGCTCACATTCAGTTTGGTGGGGGGGGATTGTTTAACCAGGAAAGACACACTAAGCCAGAGCTTGTTTCCAGGTGTGACCTGAGAGCACAAAGAAGTTAAGTGACTTGATCAGGATCACAAAGTATGCAAGTGGGAACTGATGGGATTCAAACCCAGGTCTCCAGGTTTGCAGCTCAGTGCTCTGAACCACTACACTATACTGCAGTTACTACACTGAACTGTAGTTCTCATAACCTAAGAATGAATGTGAGACCACTCTTACAACCATCAGAATGGCCTTTGCAGTGGTATTAACATACAATAGTTTATCCATCAACTGTTTTAAGAATGCTGATTCCGAATCACCAGTGCAAGAGACTGGAATGCTGACAGAATGAATTCATGTGCCATGGTGATCAGGCTGTGCATGACAGTGTAACAGAGAGTAAGGTAAGGCTCCTGGAATGCTAACAGCCAATTAGATTATTACGGCCCTTTCGCCTACTTCTACTTGCCATAAAAAAACCTGCTCTTGTTGCTTCTCATCTGTGCTGGCAATGTAGAGTTAAACCCTGGACCCCCATTCCCACCCCTGCTGACCTTTCTCAACTAAAGGGGCTATCCTTCTTGCATATAAACAACTGTAGCCTCCTAAAAAAGCTGGACTCCATCAAAACCTGATCTCCCACTGTACTCCTGACATTCTCGTTATTACTGAAACATGGCTAAGACCAAATACTCTGGACTGTGAGGTGAACATTCCTTCACCCAACTTGTTTAGAACTGATAGGTTATCGGGGGGAGAGTAGCCATCTACGTCTGCGATAACATCGTTGCTACCATTGTTGACTCAGTCTCAGCCCCTAAGGAGTTTGAGTGCCTTACTATAGAAGTCCAACTCTCCCAATCTGCTTCCCTCTGCATCGTCGGGAGCTATGGGCCCCCCTCAGCCGGCCTCTCACTGTTCAAGCACCTAAGCGATATGTTAGGAGCCGCACAGTCTGAAGTAGCCATCCTTGGTGACTTCAATCTGGACTGGATTTCCCCAGCCTTCAGACCGCTGAAAGAACTTTGTGATGCACACGGGCTCACTCAGATTATAAATGAAGCCACCCGCCTAACAACAAGAATCCTGAGCGTAGTACCCTCCTTGACCTAATCCTAGTAGGAGAGTCAATATGGCAGCGGCGTGTGTGCTGCCTGAGGCTTGATTTTGCCATTCCGGACTTTTATTCTTATTTTATTTGAGTCTTAAGTTTATTCAAGTTAATTTAAGTATTATGTTATTACATGGCTTTCTTGGATCCAGATAAGCACTCAAAGAAGGGCTGTTAGCACGTTATTGTGCTTAGTGTTCAGCGTCCTTGGTTTATTACTTGAAGCCCGTCCATATGTTTGGCAAGTTGACTGCTGGCGTTTTGAGCTCAATTGTTGGCATGGTCTCCAGCAATCATAACTGTTTTGCTGTCGTCAGCCTGTTGTGCGGTGTGAAGTAGTGCCTACTCTTCCTGGCTTCTATTTGGATTTATTTTGGTTCTCCGGGTTGTTCCAGTCCTATCTGCATTTACTGCTGCTTGGTGTTCCTGGAGTGGAATTGTATTTTTGGCCGACTACCTGAAGAGGTTTTAGGAATCATTGTCTGGGATTTTCTTGCTGAGGAGGATCTGACTGGCGAGGGGTCATTTGACCTAACTGGGTCGCTGGACAAGAGTCTTTGCTGTGTAAGGATCCGTTCCATTTGCTGATCGTCTGACCTTGAGGTCGGTGCCCAGCTCAGGTTTTTGCCATGGGGGATTGGGTGGTGTTATGTGGAGGGTGGGCACCTGCTGATCTGCCTTGAGATCGCTGTGGGGTACTTGGCAGAGGTTAAGTGTTTGGCAGTGGTTTTATTTGGGGGATGCTCGAACTGGGCCCTTTCCTTGGGGTTGAGACTGTATCAGCTATATGGATTGAAAAGCTGGATGGTTCTGGGATCTATTTTCCTGAAGCATTGTGAATTATTTTCAATTGAACATTCCTCACCAGGTGCTTTTCCGGAAGGTAGAAGAGGGTTTTAACTTCCCTTGCAGTGACTTGCTTCTTTGGATATTTTATTCCCTCAGAGATATTATTGGATTCTATACTCCAAGGTTTGGACTGTGCTGGGGATACTTGGATTTAATTCTGGAAGACTGTGAGAGAGCCTCAGCTTGCTGCTTTTTTCAATATTTTTTAAACAGTTTTCTGCGAAGCTGCGGTAGTGAGAGTGCTGCAGTGTCTAATTACTAATTGATGAAGGAGGTGGTGAGAGTCCTCAGTTTCATCAGGACACTATATGAACTTTCGTGACTATACAGACTATACTTTGTAGGACTCTGAGCATTGACAGAATTATTTTAATGAGTTGATTTAGTTTTATTTAATCTGATAGTTCTTGTTGGTTATTTAGTTTTGTTTATTTTGTTGAGGGGTGATTGTGGGGAATTTGTTTAAAGTTGGTATTTGTTGGTTTGGTTTTTATTTATCTGGACTATTAGCTGGGAATATGTGCTGGGAAGGTGCAGGGACAGTCAGGCAATATTCCTCCTCCAGACTCAGGAACCTCCGCCCATTTATCTGTCCTTCGCTGCCTCTGGAGGTGTATAGGTGGTGTAGGACTCTGGAGATAGTGAGGAGGAGGAAGAGGGTGGGGGCTGGGACTGGTCGGGGAATGGAAAGGAGTGGGCAGATTGGGGTAGTGGGAACAAGGAGACGCCCTGGGGTGAAATAGGCTCAGGAAAGGGGTTCTCCCTGCCTGATTCCCATACCCAAGGGCTCTGCTATTGGCAGGCAAGTAACTTGGTCTTCCTTGGTCACTCATCCTACTCGGGCAGTGTTATGCAATGCCAGGTCTATTAAGAACAAGATTGCCTTAATAGCAGATCTTGTTGGATCATCTGACCTGGCTTGCATCACCAAGACCTGGCTGGATGAAAATGCTGGCCCAGTTTTGGATTTAGCAGTTCCGGCTGGGTACTTGGTGATACACCGACCGAGGAAGGATCATAGAGGCAGGGGTGTAGCCATTTGCTTTAGATCAGAACTGAACCTGGTGGAGGTTCCAGTGGGGACCACCAACTCCTTTGAGTGTATCCTGGGTGAGGGTGTAGGGTGTAAGATTCTTCTCATCTACCGTCCACCAGGAGATGGGAAAGTTTTCCTATGGAAGTTGCAGACTTCATTGTTGACCTGGCATTGGATTCCCCCAGATGGCTGATCCTGGGGGATTTCAATGCCTGGGTCGACGATGAACTTTCGCAGTTTGGTCAAAACTTCCTTCAGTTAATGAATTCGCTGGGTCTTACACAGGTTATTACCTCCTCAACCTATATTGGAGGGCACTCATTGGACTTGGTGTTCCTCCTGGGAATGGAGATATCTGATTTGGTGGTGGAGCCAGTTGGGTGGTCTGACCGTCACACCATCGGGTTCGGTTTCATGGCTCCCCTGAATAGGCTGGCCCCTATGGAGATGGTCCGGTACCATCCTTTAAGGGGTGTTACCCCAGATGGCCTAATGAGGGTACTGGACCTATTGGATGTACCAAGTGAATGCATGTATCCAGGGGATCTAGTACTTGCCTATAATAAGGCAGTGGTGGCGGCCCTGGATACCATAGTACCTGTTCGTGTTCACCCCCTTACCCTCCGCCCAAGGTCTCTGTGGTTTGATGAGACCTTGAAGGAGCTGAGGAGAGTGGGGCGAAGGTTAGATTGGAGCTGGAGAAAATCGGGCCTGGATGATGACAAACTTAGATTGATGGACCATTATGTGGTCTATCAATCAGCAATCATCCATAAGAAGGCAGAATTCCTGTTCAGGGAGATTGCTGCTGCACAGAACTGACCAGCTCAGCTCTTCCAGACTGTGGACAGATTGTGCAATCCAACCTGTTTCCAGTCTGGAGGAGCTTTGTCACAAGAATGGTGTGTGACAAGTTTGCTCGATTCTTTGCAGATAAGGTTGCCACAAACAGGTCCGATATTTGTCTGGCTCACTCTAGTGGAATTTGCGATGGTTGGAAGGAGATGTCGGGCCCTCAGTTTACCTGGTCTGACTTTAGCCAGCCTGCAATCACTGACATAGTGATGATCATCCAGACGTTACAACCAACCAGTTGTGGTTTAGACCCAGGCCCTACACGCCTCCTGGTAGGATGCATTGATGCGATCGGCCCAGTCCTAGCCGAGATAGTCTCGAGGTTACTGGAGAGGGGGATCTTTCCAGATCCCTTGAAGGAGGCAGTTGTTCAGTCTCTCCTTAACAAGCCCTCCCTTGACCCCGACTGCTTGGCAAACTACAGACCTGTCTCTAACTTACCTTTTGTGGGTAAGGTTATTGAGAAGGTGGTTGCGTCGCAGCTGGATGATCATTTGACCAGCCACAATGTCTATGATTCTCTCCAGTCAGGATTTAGGAAGAGACATAGTACCGAGACGGCCCTTGTCCGGGTGCTAAATGATCTCCTAATATCGAGAGATCGGTAGATGTGTTCCATCTTAGTCCTCCTTGATCTCTCTGCAGCATTTGACACTGTGGACCATGTGACATTGCTGGAGTGCCTGTGGCTCATCTGTGGCCTGTCTGGTACAGTCCTCATATGGTTTTGATCTTTCCTTGAGGGTAGGACTCAGAGAGTGGTGTCGGGAATTTATTCCTCAGCTCCTCTCCCCCTATTCTGCGAGGTGCCGCAGGGCTCCATCTTGTCATCTATGTTGTTTGCAGTGTACATGCTGCTGTTAGGAGAGATTATTAGGTGGTATGGTCTGAGTTTTCACTGCTATGCAGATGATACTCAGCTATACATGTCCTTTACACCTGGTCAGGATGTGTTCTTCTTGGTATTTAACAACTGTCTTGCTGAGATATAGGACTGGATGAGTGCGAGTTGGCTGTGGTTAAACCCGGCTAAAACTGAGGTGCTGGTTGTGGACCCTGATAGTCGGGAGGCAGGTTTGTCAGCAGGATCACCCTCGGGATTATGTCTTGGGATGTGGCGCTGACTACCTCAGATGGGTACGTAACTTGGGCGTTGTTATTGACGATGGTCTGACCCTTAAATCACAGGTGTCCGCTGTCGTCAAAACCTCTTTTTACCATCTGAGGAATATCATCCGAGTGAAACACCTGGTTCCTCCCGAAGATCTTCCAACATTGGTCCATTCCTTTGTTACCTCTCGCCTTGACTATTGCAATGCCCTATACCTAGGGCTACTGGGGGTTGATGTCCACCGCCTTCAGCTAGTGCAGAATGCGGCAGCCAGGCTATTGACTGGTACAGCTAGAGCCAGCCATATAATGCCTGTGCTCCGCGGAGGGCACTGGCTTCCAGTGCAGCGGAGGATCACCTTCAAGGTCAGTTTGCTGACCTATAAAGCCCTACATGACCAAGGACCTAGTTACTTGCAAGATCTCTTTCATCCTTACTGTTCCCTCCGTCCTCTCCGATACGCCGAAGAGGAATTGCTAGAGATTCTCAGGGTCCATTTAAAGACATCTGGGGCCTGGTCTTTCAGCTTTGTGGCCCCGACCCTGTGGAATTCTCTACCTCATCTGATATGAGATTGCCTGACTGTCCAGGAGTTTAAAACTGCAATTAAGACATATTTATTTGAATTAGCATATGGCGGTTTTAATGATAGTATTTTAACAGTGAATTTTAAATATAAGATTTTATTGACATTTGAAATAGTTTATTGTATTGTCTATGCTATGTACAAGTGCCTTGGTTGTGGAAAGGCGCTTTTTATAAATAAACTATGATTGATTGATTGATTGATTGATAGTAAGCAAGCCACACCATTTCTCCCATTCAGGATTATTTTTCAATGACCTCAGCGATCACTGTGCCATTGCTTGCGTGAGATCATTGCACCTCCCAGTCTCCTCTTCCTCGAAGTACATATTCAAGAGATGTAAATGGAACTTTAGCCCAAATGCATTTCTCTATGACCTACAGTATGCAAACTGGCAGGAGTTTTACCTCGCACCAACTGTGGATGAGGCATACGAGGCCTTCCAAGATATACTCTTGGTGACCCTAGATCTTCATGCCCCTGTTGTCAAAAGCAGAACCAAAAGGGAATCATGCCCTGGTTCACGGAAAACCTAAAAGCTGCTTTATGGCACAGGGATGCTCATTGGAAAAGAACTAAAAAGTCAAAGTTAGCCGCGGATTGGTCTGCCTGCCGAACCGCAAGAAATATTTGCACAAAAATAATTAGAGCTGCTAAATCTACCTATTTCCACTCTGAATTCAATGCATCCACCAACTCTGCCAGTAGGTTCTGGAAAACCCTAAGGGAGGACTGGCCTGCAACCCCATGTAGGGGGAACAGACAGTACCCTAGAGGAGAGTGTGGACTGATGTATGAAAAATTTGAGGAGGATATGGTAAAGAAGGGTAGGGACAAGGGTTGGAAGGTGGCTTTAATAAATGCCAGAAGCCTGGGGAATAAAATGGCTGAGTTCCAAACCATGCTATTTGAGGGTGGGGTGGATGTAGCAGTGGTCACTGAAACTTGGCCCACCCCTGGCCATGACTGGGACCTTAATCTGAGTGGGTACCTTGTGCTAAGGAAGGACAGAAAGGTGGGCAGAGGGGGAGGAGTAGCAATGATCATTAGGGATAACATCGAGATTATGAGAGTGGAGGAAGCAGAGGGCAACGTGGAGGCCCTATGGGTCACCTTGCAAAACCCTGTGGGTGGAAAGATCAAGTTGGGGGGTGGTATATAGGCCCCCAGGACTAGCGGAGAACCTGGAGGATTGCCTGTTGGCTAACATTAAGGGGCAGTGTGGACTGGAAGGGGAAGGAGTGCTGTTGATGGGGGACCTTAATATGCCAGCTACTGCCTGGGGTACTATGATGTCCACTGTAACCAGGAAGCAGAGCTGCTGGATGGCTTCCTGGATGCGTTCCTCAATCAGCAGGTGATGGACCCAATGAGGGAGGATCATATCCTAGATGTGGTTTTAGTGGATGGGGATCTTGTACGAGATCTGGTTGTGGAAGAACCCCTGGCTGGGAGAGACCTCAACACAGTCTGGTTTCGGCTTAAACTGGGGGAGGGGAGGGGGATCATTCAAGGACAATGCTAATTGATTTTAGGGGGCGGACTTTCAGAACATGGGGGAAATTCTCAAGGGGCATTTGCAGGAGATAAAACCAGGTTTGGAGATGGAAGGTAGGTGGGAGATCATAAAGTGGGGGCTACTGGGAGGCCACCAGGACCTGTGCAATAGTGAAGCACAAGGGTGATAGGTCTCGTAAACCACGCTGGTGGACCAAAGAGGTCCAGGAGGCAGTAAGGGAGAAGAAGGCTGCCTACAATAGGTACAAAAAAATGAGAGGAGAGAGAGGGATAGAGAGAACTATCGCCTTGCAACCTGGAAAGTCACCATAGTGGTGAGGGGAGCAATGGCCTGGAAAGAGCAGAGGCTGGCGCAGGGGATATGGGGTGGGGAAAAGGGGTTCTTTAGGTATATTGGTAAGTGGAGGAAGGTCAAGGGCCAGCTCAGTAGGTTGAGGACAGCTGGGGGGGTGGAAGGGGCTGGAGAGCAGGCGGAGGTACTGAATGAATACTTTGCCTCAGTGTTCACTAGGGAGGAGGCTGGGAAACTTCCAAAAAAGGGTCTGAAGGACACAGAAGGTGCAGCAGACCTGACTATTGGGGTATCTGCTGAAGAACAAGCCGCTGGAGGAGGTATGCCAGGAGTGAAATATCAGGCTGGTTTTGCTGAATGGGAGGGGAACAGATGCTGATATTCTTATCGGTCGGGTGTGCGAAGCCCTCCAGTCCCTATAAAAGGATAAATCTCTGGGGCCTGATGCTATTCATCCCAGAGTACAGAGGGGGTTGGCGGATGTTTTGGCTGCGTCATTGGTGGATCTCTTTAACTTGTTGCTTCAGACAGGGAAGGTGCCAAAGGATTGGAAGCAGGCGCATGATGTGCCTATCCATAAAGGGGGATCGAGAGAAGAGCCAGGAAACTCTAGACTCATCAGTTTGACGTTGGTGGTGGGGAAGGTAATGGAGAGCATACTTAAGGAAAGGCTGGGAGGTTTCTTGGAGGAGCTGGGTTACCTGGATGACCGGCAGCATGGGTTTGTGCCAGGTAGATCATGTCAAACAAATCTTGTAGAGATATACTGCATGAGTGGGTGACATCGGCACTCAACTGGGGGAGACCAGTGGATGTACTGTTCCTGGACTTCAGCAAGGCATTTGATTCGGTCCCTCACATTGGCCTAAGGGAGAAGCTGGGGGGAATGGGGGTAGACCCATTGACAGTTAGGTGGATTGGAAATTGGCTTTCAGGTCGTACTCAGCGGGTAGTGGTCAGAGGGGAGGTCTCATCTCCTAGGGAGGTCATAAGTGGGATCCCACAGGGATCAGTCCTGGGGCCACTCCTGTTTAACGCCTACTTCTCTGATATCAGGGAAGGTATCAGATGTGAAATGAGTCTCTTTGTGGACGACTCTAAGCTGGGGGCGGTCGTGGAGGGGTAAGAGAGGAGATTGGCCCTGCAAGAGGACCTGGATACTCTGGATAGGTGGTCCTGCACCTGGAAATTGAAATTTAACTCCTCTAAGTGCAAGGTGCTACACCTAGGGCAGGAAAACCCCAACTATGTGTACACCCTGGGGGGGGGGGATGAGCTGCAGGCCATGGCAAGGAAAGAGACCTAGGAGTCTTGGTAGATGTTAACATGAATATTTCAGAGCAGTGCAGGAGGGCTAGGTCAGGCAATAGGGATGCTGGGAACATCACTAGGGGATTACCTCAAGGAACAGGGAGGTGATTTTGCCACTGTACAACAGCCTGGTTAGACCACATCTTGAGTACTGTGTGCAGTTCTGGAGGCCGCACCTAAGGAGGGACATCCAACTCCTGGAGAGGGTTCAGAGGAGAGCAACCAGAATGATCTGGGGCCTGAGAGATATGACATATGAGGAACAACTAGGGGAGCTCAACTTGTTCTCGCTGGAGGAGAGGAGGGACCGGGGGACATGACTGTGGTCTTCAAGTAATTCAGAGGAGTAAATAAGGTAAGCCGAGATAGGATCTTTTGACTGAAGGAGGGTGGAATCACCAGAGGACACAGTTGGAAGATTGAGGGCGGTAGGATTAGGGAGGAAAGGAGGAGGAGGTACTTCACTGAGAGAGTGGTGGAACCGTGGAATGCGCTGCCCGGGGAGCTGGTACAGGCAACTATGGTGGAGGGATTCAAAAGAGGGTGGGACAGGTATAGGCAAGGGGTAAAGCAGAGGCTGGTTTGCCTGGGGGGGCAGGACCGGGGTATGGAGTAACAGTGGAAGGAGACAGATAGAGGGCTATGGTACCCAATCAGGGTGCTGAAGCATGAGCAAACTTGACAGACCAACAGGCCTACTCTGCTGGCATCTAGTATGTTAGTATGTTAGTTCGAAGGCCATAGCAATTCTGGCAAGCTTCCCTCTAAAATCACAAATAGTGGTATTCATACTACTGATAAGCAAGGGATTCTTGATCTCCTCAACAACCATTTTGCCACAGTAGGGATGGCTTTTAATACCTCTCTGGAAAATGCCATTAAATTGCAGCTACATAGCCAGACACCTGAATGCCTGTATCCAGACCCTCCTGCTTCATGTCATTCCTTCTTCTTCTCTCCGGTCTCCGTCAAACAAGTCAAGGATCTTTTCCTCCAGCTTGATACGAAAAAAAAAATGCGGGCGCGGATCTGATTGAGCCATTTTTCCTAAAATTGGCCTACTTCATACTGGCCCCTCCCATTACTTACCTCTTCAACCTTTCCCTCATCCAAGGCGCCCTCCTTAAGATCTGGAAAACAGCTCATGTCATCCCCCTATTTAAATCAGGGGAACCCCTGTGACTTAAATAATTACCGTCCTATCTCCTTGCCCAAGTTACTGGAGAAGGTAGTCAATGAGCAGCTCAGGCTATATCTCAAAAGCTTCAATTTGCTAAATGCAATTCAGTCTGGTTTCCATCCCATACACAGTACCGCAACTGCACTTGCCAAGGTTATAAATGATTGGCAGATCGCTCTCGATAACAAATGTTACATCTGTGCCTTGTTTTTGGACCTTAGCAAGGCCTTCAACACGGTGGATCATGACCTTCTTCTGGAGTCCCTAAAGAAAACTTGGGTGGACAGCTTGGCATTATTATGGTTCGCCAATTATCTCACTGGCAGAGAGCAACAGGTCAAGACAGTAGGTGATTTATCACCAAAAAAATTACTCCTAAGAGGTGTCCCTCAAGGATCCATACTTGGTCCTCTGCTCTTTGCTATCTACATCAATCAACTAGACACTGGTTTAAAGTCGGCTAATATCCACCTCTTCGCTGACGACATAGTGCTCTACGTTGCCAGACCAACACCGGAATCAGCCTGCGAGGACCTCCAAAGTGACTTCGTCGTCCTTCAAAAAACCTGCTTGACCTGAAACTTCTACTAAATGCAAAAAAACAAACAAAGCCATGTTCTTCTCTCCTCTACTCTCTCCGCTCAAAAAAATTCCTTCTGGCATGGTTCTCCACATAAGCACTCTCTTGGGTGAAACCTTGGAGTTTGTGGAGAAATTCAAATACTTTGGGGTCTGGATAGACTCCAAATTGTCCTTCTTAGATCACATAGAGGAGCTCGCTAAGAAACGAAGGCAAAGACTCAGTATTTTTTTCCGAATCAAATACTCACTAACTCGCGAGGATAGAAAACTTCTAGTTCAAGCTACCGCGGCCCTCCAGCCCGACCTTGAGCTCCACGAAGCCGGGTAAGCACCACAGACTGCCCGGGGAAGCAGCGGGTTGCCACCATTGGACATTCACCCTCAGCGGTCGGCTGCGATTGGTCTGCTGCTCCCCTCTCTGACTCCCTATTGGACTGTGCTTTCTGCCTGAGTCTTTCTGTGCACCTGGGCCATGCGCCCATTGAATTACACTGAAAGCGGCCAAAATTTTTCGCCCGCCCCCCCCATCAACCTTAATTAAATAGACCTTAGCCACGCCCAACCCACTTTAGTCCCTCCCCTGCTAGCTCCTCTCTGGTTTCAGCCCTAGCCCACCCTGCCCTTTCACTTGTACCACCACTTTTGCTGCCTACTTAGGCCCTTTCCTTTTCTTTTTTTTTCTGTTCTACTATAGTTTTCTCTTCCTGCCCACCATGCTCTCCCTCTGCTCTACTACCACCCTCCTCCTCTCCCTCTTCACCCTCCTCCCGCTTCTCTCCCCTCCCAGTACCTGCCTCCCCTCCGCCCCTCAAACCTTCCAACTGTGCCCTGATTATCGCCACCTTGGCACCTCTTCAGGGATCTCTAGCCTGGACCACGTGTGGCAGCCTCCAACAATTAAATCGCCTCCTGATGTCTGGTCACCTACACTGGCATATGTTGGCACCCCCATGTTGAACTACAGCTTCCACACTATGGCATGCCCCAGTCACAGAAAAAAGCATAAACTCTCACTGAGGGAACTACGTCTCTGCACACTGAAGCTTCTGCTGCTGATCCTACTGATATCGGGAACTGTCCACCCGAACCCTGGCCCACACGCCAGCAAAGTCTCACCCAAACACAGTTCATCCGGCACTCTTTCTATCATGTGCCTAAATATCTGCAGCCTACTCCACAAAATCGACTCCATGAAAGCCTTTGCTAGCCAACATAATCCGGACATATTGGCAATTACTGAAACCTGGCTTATCACTCTGGTTCCCAACCAAGCGACTGCTATCCCAGGGTACAATGTTTTTAAGACTCGATCACAAGTCTAAAAGAGGGGGAGGTTGTGCCATGTACGTGAAAGACACTATTCTGGGCCACCAATCTGAACCAGCCAATGCGACATGCTCCGCACAGATCCTCCCTGTCAGGATCCTGCTTGGGGCCCATAACAAGGCACTCACAGTCATTACGGTTTATATTCCTCCAAAGGAGCAGGTCTCAGGCATAAACGCCATCCTGGACCTTGTCAGATCACAACCCCCTGACACTGAAACCATCCTACTGGGCGATTTCAACATCAATTGGCTCTCAGATGAGGCAGATACATTCAAGGACTCTATCATATCGGCCAACCTAATGCAGATGCTGGAGTCCCCAACTACAATGAACTATAAAACAGGGACTAGCACCCTGCTCGACTGGATTCTTACTAGCCACCCCTCAAGGATCACAAACTCTGCCGTCCTTTCTGATTCACTCAGTGACCACTCTCCTATCAGCTGTACCTGGTCAAACAAATTCCACAACCCCCCCAGGATCATCTACAGCAGAGTCCTCCCCCGTGGCCAATTAACCCACCTCAAGGCTCACCTTCTCCAACAAGATTGGACTCCTATCTTCCAGATGTCCGATACAAACCTGGCCCTAGACCACTTCATCCACATCTTCAATCAAGCCTGTAACCTATTTGCACCCCTGAAGAAGTGCAAAATTAAAACCCTCTGCAACCCATGGATAACCGGGGACCTCCTAAAAAAGCTAAAGTCCAGGGACTGCCTCTGGGAACTGGCAAGATCCACTGGGAAACAAGGAGACATCCAAAATTATAAACATGCACGCAATGACTGTATGAAAACCATTTGGTCCCAGAAGTCTGACTACTATAAGAAGGTACTCACTGAATCCAGGAGTAATGGGAGGGACTTTTGGAACAACCTAAATGAAATCTCTGGGAAGAAACCTAAGTCTGCGCCAGCCATGCTAAAGGTGAATGGGAATACCACACTCGACCCTAAAACCATCGCTGATACACTCAACAATGCATTCACTGATCTTAGCAGTGTCCTTCTCCCCAACTTCTTTAACGATGACGATGTCCCCGAAACCCCCAACTCCTCAACTCTCGCCAATCACTCTCCCTTCTACTTTAGAGCAGTCCATAAGAACGATGTTCGTAAGTACATCACCAAAGCCATCAGCAAGTCCAGAACCAGCAAAGACATGCTTGACCTAAAGCTCCTGGCCCTCACCCTTGAAGAGGTGCTAGAGCCCCTTACCAAGATTTTCAACCTCTCCCTCTCACTCAACCAATTCCCAGAAATATTGAAGTCATCCACTATCACCCCAATCCACAAAAGTGGAGAGTGGAGACAAGGCTGACCATGGGAACTACCGTCCGATCCCAATCCTGCCACCCCTCTCAAAGGCCCTTGAGCACATTGTCTCAGATCAGCTTACCGAATACCTGGACAAGCACAACATCCTCTGCAGGCAACAACATGGTTTCCGGAAAGGCCATAACACAGCCTCCACATTACTTGAAGTCACTGGGGTCATCCACAGCTCCCTGGATAAAGGTCATCTCCCTGGGGCGATTTTTATAGACCTAACCAAGGCTTTTGATACTGTCCACCACCGCTTTCTTCTTGCCCAGCTTCAAAAAGCCGGGATCTCCACCAGTACTATCCCTTGGTTCAATAGCTACCTTGCTAATAGGACACAATGTGTAAAAATTGTGAATGTGCTCTCTGATGCCAAACCTGTCTGCTCCAGTGTCCCACAGGGATCCATCCTGGGACCACTCCTCTTCAGTCTGTTCCTAAATAAACTACCTACCTTATGCTCCCAACAGATCGTACTGTATGCCGATGATGTGGTAATTCTAGCCTCACACCAGGACCCAAACCAGCTGCAAAGCAACCTCCAACATTGCTTCTATACCATTGAGAACTGGTTCACTCAACACAAACTGGTCCTCAACCAGAAAAAAACTAAGACCATGATTTTCAGCATCACCCATAACAAACATAAACTCCATCACCTCTCCATATCGACTAGCCAAGGCAGCATACTAGAACAAGTCCAAACTTTTTAATATCTTGTGATCACCCTTGACCTGTACCTGTCCTACACTGACCACATCAACAACATTGCCAGAGCTGCAAACCCCAGATTAGGCCTGCTGTTCCGCCTCAGGAGACACCTTCCCACTGCATCCCTGGCTGCTGCCGTCCAGAGTACCATCGTTGCCACCATTGACTATGGCCTCATCATCTACGGCTCTGCCTCGGTTACAGCACTCAAACGGGTAACAACCTCCCTCAACAAGGCCTGTCGGCTAATTACCGGCGCTCCACGTTTTACACACAACTGTGACCTCTACTCCCAAACCAACTGGCTGCAACTTGACAAGCGTATTAAATATCAAACCTGCATTATGGCTATGACAATTCAGAAGGGCCTCGCCCCACCCGGTGTAGCCACCCTCCTACAACCTAAAATAAGCAGCCGGAGCACCCGAGGAACCAAACCGCAGCAGTTTCAAATCCCCTACTGCCGCACAACCCAAGGTCAAAGAGCTTTTGCCTACCGGGCTGCCTACTGGCTAAATGGACTCTCTAGTGATATCACCGCCACTCCCACTCTTGGTGCCTTCAAAACCAGGCTCCACCACTCTCTCATTGCCTCCAGCACCTGTGACTGTAATATCTAGCCTCCAGCGCATCATTGGATGGCCCCCCCGGTCTGCTGAACCAGTTCACCACTCCGTGGCTCCGCTGCTCTGCCAACAACCCGCAAGAGCCTCTGTCACCTAGCACTTTGTGACACCAACCATGCACAATGTCTGCACTTTACTTTTGTTACTCTGACAAAGCTCTCTGGGCTGCTTCCCTCCTCCACCGCCACCCTCCCTCCCTTCCTCCCTCTGCCTCCCACCCCTTGCTGTCCCTCCACCTTTCTTCTCCTTCCGTCCTCTCTTCTTTTTCAACTCACTCCTCATCCCTTTCTTGAATGCTTGCCTCAGTTTATGTTCTCGCCTACAATATATGTATGTACAACAATTAATTGTGTTACCAGTAACGTTTTTGTCTAATCTGTACCTAATGACGTGGAACCTTTGTAAAAGAGCCCGGGCTCAAAGGTATTGTAATCCTAGAACTCAATAAATAAATAAATACATTTATGCCACTCTTAGACTATGTGGATTTCTTGTATGGTCATAGCATTAGCACGGCTCTATCTAAGCTTGACATCCTCTACCACAGAGCCCTCAGGTTTATCTCCAATGCTCCTTACGCTTCGCATCACTGCATCCTTTACTCCTCCATAGGTTGGAGCTCCTTTATCTTCAGGAAGCAGAAAAACGCTGTCCTTTGGACATACAAAACCATCACTCAGAAGCTTCCCCAGTGCCTTTCAAGTAGTCTTCTCATCTGTCCCCCCAGTGCCTATCCCCTCCGAAGTCTCACCTTCATTTCCCTTACTATTCCTAAATTTAGAAAGTGCTTTGGTAGAGTCTCTATAAGCAATGCCCTTCCTACACTCTGGAACAAGATACAGAAATCCCTTAGGCTCACTACCCCTGTAACTTTCTCATTCTTCAAGACTATGTTCATGAGGACCTTCTCTGAGGTCTGTCATTGCATCAAATGAGGAACCTACAACTAAGGCCTGCCATTGCCTCACATATGGGACTTAACTCTCATTTTTTGCCTGAGGCAACTGTTGTTCTGCTTTTCTTCCTATAGTCTTTTTTCCATAGACTATTACTTCCTCTCTCAATCAGCCTCTGCTGCCCCCCCGTCTCTCCTCCTCCTCTCAATCCTTCCCCCCAACCCCATCTCCCAATATGTATGTACCTCCAACCTTAGTCCCCTTATGTCAGCCCCGCCCCTGTTACCCCATCCCTTTTCTGTTGTCCAGTATGACCTGATTTCGGTCTTCTCAATTATAGCTGGACTAGGTTGTTACCCTTAGCCCTCTTTACTAAATTTTACCTCCAGTTTCATACTGCATTGCACCTGCAGAGGTTACTGTCTCGCAAAATTGTTCTCACTGTTGACTCCCAATGATGTTTACTGTATGTTCTATATCCTACTGGCCTGTATGTATCTACACCTGTATTTAGACAAACCCTATTGTATATGTGATGTATAAATGCCTCTTGTTATGCCCCTTTGAATATGGTTTGTTGCTGACTCTTCACCTGCTTATACCTATTCAGTTCCTTTTGCCTTGTATATGTATAACATGATTATTATGTTGTCCTTATAAATGTTATTACATCTTATTTTTTACAACCCTACTGGCACATGTACTGCCCCAGGTCCATCTTGTAAATTAACTAGTTTCAATGGTGTTCCGCCTGGCAAAATAAAGATATTGATTGACTGATTGATTGCGTAACATAAGGCTCTCAGAATGCTAACAGCCAATTAGATTACAGCATTTCTGAGGCTCTAACAATGGTTACTAATGTCGGAAATCTGTTAAAATAAGCAATCCTGACTGGCTAAAAATGGTCTTATGATTTATACTATAAATCCTGGTTAGGGTTCCAAGGTGAATCCCCCTTCATTTTCATTTCATTTTATAACTAAACCAGTACAGATTCCCTGCAACTTTGGGACAGCTCATGGTAGGATACATTTCAAGCAAAAGATCAAATATTTATTGAGAAGTCTGGAGTAGTACAGTATGTATGCTAACTTTGCAGTGGGTCTCTCTTTGTTACATTTGGTTAGATTCCACAGTTCCAGCTAAAATATTTTATGAATTGATTTTCTTGGTTGTGTTCAGAGACAGTATTTCACCGGGCAAGGGATAAGCTGTGTGTCTGTGAAATATACTCAGGCCTGCCTTGGACATGAAGCAATCACTGAAGTGACGTGATCAGCTGTTTTGGTAGAAAGAGCACATTCCCAATGGTCAACCATCCTATGGTATTCTGGCTGACCAACGCAGAAAGGGTGAAAAGCGGAACATCAAGCTATATATATAGAATAGATGAGCTACAGTGCACTACAGAAAAATAACTCATCGAAGGGTTCTATGACATCAAATATGGCTTATGAAATGTTACAGAACTCTTCGATTGAATTATTTTCCTGTAATTCTACAGTTCATATTTTTAATACCATATGTATTTTAGAGGATAATTTTTCAGAGTTTTCAATCAATCAATGAATCAATCGTTTATTGAAATAAACAGGAAGATGGCAAGTCATATGAGCTGTCACGCTCTTTTTCAGTGACATCCTTATTACAATATTCCAGTGTATTCATTAAATAATCGGTACTAACACACACACACACACACACACACACACACATCACATTTAAACATGGTACAGGATACTCATCACACCATATTAATATTTAAATACAATCAAAATAGAATTAAGATTAAGCACCAACACAACAGACAGTAAATCATTATTTTTGGCACCCACTGGCCTTGACTGCCCATCTTTTTTTATTTTGGAGAAGTATGTCAACCGTTACTGCCAGATTCTGGGGAGCATGTTGATGGTTACTGCCAGATCTTGGAGAAGGGTGTTGGGGGTTGCTGCCAGGGTTTGGAAGAGCATGACAAGGGTTCCTGCCAGGTTTTGGAGCAGTGTGTCAGCAGGTGCTGCAAGGGTTTAGAACAGCAAGTTGGTGGCTGGGGCCAAACAGATTTTGGAGGAGTATGTCAGTGGTTGCTGCCAGGGGTTTGGAGGAATGTGTTGAGGTTAATGCCAAGGCTTAGAGAAGAATGTTGGTGGCTGGTGCCTGGGCTTGGAGGAGCACGTCGGTGGTTGGTGCCAGGTTTTGGAGCAGCATGTCAGTGGTTGGCTCCAGGTTTTGGAGAAGCATGTCGGTGGTTGGTGGCAAGTTTTGGAAGAGAATGTTGTCGGTTGATACCAAGTTGTGGAGGACCATGCTAGAGGTTGGTGTCAGGGTTTGGATGAGAGTGTTGGTGGTTATTGCAAGGGTTTAGAAAGATGGAAACATAGACAACAAAGGCAGAAAAAGACCACTGGTCCATCCAGTCTACCCATAAAACCCCAAAAAATCCAGGACTGATTGTCCATACAGGGTATGAACCCACAATATCCACCCCATGCTCCCCACCCTACTGCTACCACTCTGAGCAACTGCTAAGCCCTTCACTTTGTCCCAGACATGTTTGAAACCATTGACAGTTTTGGAGCCCACCACACCAGCTAGCAGATGGTTCCATGATTCCACCACCCTTTCTGCAAAATAAAACTTTCTTACTTCCCTGTTGAACCCCCTCTCTAATTTTCACTCATGCCCCCGTGTTCTCGGTCCACTACTTATGCTAAACAGTTCCTTGTAGTTCACCTTGTTCATTCCTTTCAGGGACTTGAACTGCACTGTCTCCAGCCTTTCCTTAGGTAAGGATTCCAGAACTGGGCACAATACTCCAGGTGGGGCCTCACCAGTGATCTAGAGAGAGGTAGCAATATCTCCTTCCTTTTGCTGTCAATACCCCATCCTATACACCCCAGCATCCTGTTTGTCTTACTGTAGGCCTTGTTACACTGACTTAATTGTTTTAGGGAGTTAGTGATGATGACCTCTGGTCTCTTTCCCTCAGAGGTTGTGCCAAGCGTTACCCCCCCCCCCCAATCCAGTACACTATCCTGCTAGGGCCCTTACCAAGATTTTCAACCTCTCCTCTCACTCAACCAATTCCCAGAAATATGGAAGTCACCACTGTCACCCCAATCCACAAAAGTGGAGACAAGGCTGACCATGGAACTACTGTCCGATCTCAATCCTGCCACCCCTCTCAAAGGCCCTTGACCACATTGTCTCAGATCAGCTTACCAAATACCTGGACAAGCACAACATCATCTGCAGGCAACAACATGGTTTCCAGAAAGGCCATAGCACAGCCTCTGCATTACTTGAAGTCACTGGGGCCATCCACAGCTCCCTGGATAAAGATCATCTCACTGGGGCGATTTTTATAGACCTAACCAAGGCTTTTGACACTGTCCACCACTGCTTTCTTCTTGCCCAGCTTCAGAAAGCCGGAATCTCCCCCAGTACTATCCCTTGGTTCAATAGCTACCTTGCTAATAGGACACAATGTGTAAAAATTTGCAAATGTGCTCTCTGATGCCAAACCTGTCTGCTCCAGTGTCCCACAGGGATCCATCCTGGGACCACTCCTCTTCAGTCTGTTCCTGGGGTTCTTGCTCCCTATGAGCATCACCTTGCACTTTTTGGTACTGAATTTCAACTGTCAAATCCTAGAGCACCTTACTAACCTTTGCAGGTCACTCTGCATTTTCCTGATTCCATCATTGTTATCCACCTTCCCACAGAGCTTAGTGTCATCTGTGAAGAGACATAACCTGCCCTGAATTACTTCTCTAATGTCGCTGATGAACATATTGGTGAGGACCGGACCCAGGACAGATCCCTATGGTACCCAACTCATTATATCCCACTCTTCTGATTTGAACCCATTAGCCACAACCCTTTGCTGCCTCCACTTTAGCCAGATGCCTACTCATCTTACTATGTTCCTAGCTGTACCCAGGTCCTCCATCTTTTTCAGCAATCATCTGTGAGGCACTGAGTTGAAATCCTTTCCAAAATTGAAGTAGAGTTAATCCACAGCATGGACCTTATGCACTACCCTTGTTACCCAGTCAAAGAATACAATCAGGTTGAGGTTGACCTGTCAAGACCTGCCTTCCACAAACTCATGCTGTTTACTGTCCTGGAATCCACTGTTCTCCATGTAGTCCATGAGGTCCTCTTTGACTAGAGTCTCCATCAGTTTTTAATTTTTTGTAGACTTTGTTTTTACACCTGCTTTCAATGGACTCTCTCCAGTGGGGATTCTTGGCTAGTGCTTTGCAGCCCACCTGAAGCCTCCTGACACTGTGACTTCTCCGCTTCAGACCCTCACCCCCAACCTCATCTGGCCACATGACCCCTGGCTCTGAGCCCCCCCCCCCGGAGTAGGGCTGCCAACTCCTCCTGCACTCTATCTATAATCCAGTGGAGTGAACAGAGGGGAGCAGAGGACTGGGTGTGCGGTTCGGTAAGGCCTGGCACTGGGCATGGGGCCCCACCACTGATCCCCACCATCACCTACTGCTGAGGTAGGGAGTTTTCTTGCAATCTTCTCCCCCTCAGGACATGGTGTGCAATGGCATCCTGCATGACTAATGCCACTGGAGCCTGCCAATGTTCCACCCCCTTTCTGCATCCTGACATCTGTGCCTGCCCCTGATCTCCACTGGAGGCTGCAACTGTGCCGGAAGCCCCCAACAACCCATCCCGGGAAAGGAGAGTATTCCTCCGGACTCTCAATCCTCTCCCTTCCCTGCCCATCCCTGATGGCCCAGGTCTGTTCCTGAATCAGGGTCACCGGCGTGGTGTGAGGTGTGGCATCCAGTGCTTCAACCTTCAGCGCCACTGGGCCGGGCGGAGTCTCCATCAGTTTACCCACAACAGAGATAACACTGACAGGTCTGTAGTTACTTGGTTGCTCCTTGTCCCCCACCTTGTGGGGTTAGACTACATTAGCTACCCTCCAGTCTTAACAGCCCTACTAGGGGGTTCAATTAGTTCTACTGCCAATTCCTTGAGTGCCCTCAGATGTATTCCATCTGGCCCTGGGGCCTTATCTATCTTTAGGGATGCTAGACCTTTCTGAGTCATTTCACTGGTGCTGCCTTATCTCAGGGATCCTTCTTACAGCTGGTTTAATGCCACTCCCCGGTAGAGGCTCTCTGTCTTCCCTTGTAAATACAGAGTACAAGTAGTCATTAAGAATGGCTGCTTTCTGCCTGTCAGCAAATAACCAACCTCTCTCTGTTAGCCTAACAATTCCTCCTCCCTTGTTTCTTTCCCCCCCAATATATCTGAAAAACTGTTTTTCCCCTCCCATGACTCCCTCTGCAATATGCAGTTCTGTGTCTGCCTTTCCTTCTCCGACCACCCTCTTGGTTTCCCTTGTTCTCATTTGGTATTCTCCTCATTCTACATTACCTTGATTTTCCTTGTACCTGGCGAAGGCCTTCTTGTTGGCTCTCATTGCTTCCCTGACCTTTTCAGAGAAACATATTGGTCCCTTGTACTCATTTCTTTTGATTATCATTCTCATGCAAGAATTGGTCACCTCGAGAATGACCCCTTTGACTACCCCCAATTTTTCTCCACATCATTGATGGACCCCACTCCAACTAACTTGTCCCAGACCAGCTCCCTGATCTGTAGAAATCTGCTCTTCTGAAATCTAGGACTTCAGCCTTTGATGAGGGCTTGTTGTCTGAAAGGCCAGGTTGAAACACATAGAGTTATGGTTGTTGGACCCTAGTGACTCCTCTACTAGAAACAAAGAACATAGAAACATAGAACTTGTTGGCAGAAAAGGACCGCCAGGCCCACCCAGTCTGCCCAGTATGCCTAGCAAGTAGCTAGGACTTCCCTTTTGTCCTCCCCCCACCCTGTAACTACCAGTCCCTTGTGTCTGTCCCATGCTCTCTTGAAACTCACCACAGTTCCTGCCTCCACCACCTCCCCTGGGAGTTTGTTCCAGCTGTTCACCACCCTCTCTGTCAAGCAGAATTTTCTGATGTTCCCCCTGATGCTCCCCCCTACTATCTGCAGATTGTGTCCCCTTGTTTTTGATTTTTCCTTTAGCTGGAAGATATCCCCTGCTGGTACCTTGTTGAAACCCATGATATACTTGAAGGTCTCAATCATGTCCCCCCTTTCCCTCCTCTGTTCAAGGGAGTACATGTTGAGGTCCTTCAGCCGTTCCTCATATGACAAATGCCCGAGTCCCCCTACCATTTTTGTTGCCCATCTCTGGACGTGCTCCACCCTTTCCACATCCTTCCTAAGGTATGGCCTCCAGAACTGGACTTTGTACTCAAGGTGTGGTCTGACCAGCTGCCTGTACAAGGGCATTATGACCTCCCTCCTCCTGCTAGTTATTTCCCTGCCGATACAACCCAGCATCTTACTGTCCCTTACCACTGCCTTCTCACATTGCTTCGCCACTTTCAGGTCCCATGAAATGCTTATGCCAAGGTCTCTTTCCAGCTCAATAACCTCTAAGGCTTGTCCTCCCATACTGTATTCTGTGCCCTGATTATTCCTAGCTAAATGCATGATTTTGCATTTTTTGGTGTTGAAGGTCAATTGCCATTCCCTGGACCATTCCTCCAGTTTCTCCAGATCCATGCACATGCTCTCAATCTCTTCAAGTGTATCTATTCTATTGCAGACCTTCGTATCATCCACGAATAGACACACTTATCCCTCTAGCCCCTCTGCTGCCTCTTATAAGTATATTGAAAAGGAGTGGCACCAGCACTGACCCCTGAGGTACCCCACAGGTAACCATATCCTCCCTTGAAGGTACTCCATTAACAATTACCCTGTGCCTTCTACCCCTCCAGCCAGTTTTCCACCCACCTAACCACTAGCAGCCCCAGCCCAAGGCATCTCATTTTGTGCAGTAGTCTCCTGTGCAGCACAGAATCAAATGCCTTACTGAAGTCGAGATATGCAACGTCTATAGAACCCCCCTGATTCAGTACCCTGGTGACCCAGTCAAAGAACTCTATCAAGTTCATTTAACATGACCTTCCCTCAGTGAACCATGTTGCCACCTGTCCAGAAGACCATTGGTCTCCAGGTAGCTTGAGATTCTCTTCTTGAGCAGTTTCTCCATGAGCTTGCCCACCACCTATGTTAAGCTCACCGGCCTATAGTTGCCTGGCTCCTCCTTGTCCCCCCCTTATGAAGGGGAACCACATCTGCCCTTCTCCAGTCCTAAGGGATCTCCCCTATCTCCAAGGACCTGTTGATGAGGCTGGTCACTGGTTCCGCTAGCACTTTGCTGAGCTCCCTCAGTACCTTGGGGTGCACCCCATCTGGCCCCATCGCCTTATCCACCTTCAAACCCTCAAGCTCCCTCAGTACCTCCTCAATCCAGAACTGACTTGAGTCAACCCCTTCCCCCCATCGCCTTGTGTTCCCCAGTCTTCTTGCTCTTTCCCTTTTTTTCAACCGTGAACACCAAGCAAAAGTAGCTATTGAGTATTTCCGCCTTCCCACGGTCATCTTCCACCAACTTCCCTTCCCTGTTTTTCAGCCCAATTATCCCTGCCCTTGACCTTCTCCTTTCCCTCACATAACAAGAAGGTTTTATCCCCCATTTTGACTGTGTTGGCTATTTTCTCTTCCATTCTTGCCTTTGCCCTCCTGACCACCCTGCCTGCGTCCCTCTGCTTTTCCTGGTATATAGCCCTATCCTCCTCCCTCTGTGACCCTTTATACCTCCTAAATGCCATTCTCTTTTCCCTGACCATCTCTGCCACTCCTTATTGAACCAAAGGGGCTTCCTGCTTTTCCTATTTTTAGTTACCCTCTTGACATAGCAGCTAATGGTCTCCACTACTGCCCCTTTTATTTTACCCCACATTACCTCCACCTCCCTTAGTTTTCCCACCTCAGCTAGTGCTTTATGAACACTTTCCCCCATTTTCTAAAAGTCTGCATGCCTAAAGTCTAGCACCTTCACTCTTGGCCACTGGACCTCAGCAGCAGACTTTTTAACAGTGAACCGGACAGTGCTGTGGTCACTTGTGCCTAGGTTCTCTTCTACTGATATCTCACCCACCCGTTCCCCATTCATAAGTATTAAATCATGGATCACCCTGCTGCCTGGTCAGTTTCCTTATGAGCTGCTTCATGAGTGCCCCAGTAGGGAGTCCATAATCTCCCTGCTGCTGGCCAATGCTGGTGGCACATCCCAGTCCACATCCGGCAAGTTGAAATCCCCCATCAGCAGCACCTCCCCTCTGTCCGCCATCCTCTGGATCTCCACCATCATTTCCCCATGCACCGCCCCTGCTGCACTGGTAGCCTGTAAATCACCCTGGTATGTATTACCTCTCCCTTCCCTTTATCAAGTGATACCCATAAAGCCTCTGCCCCCCCTTACCCATTAATTCCATAGCCTTAATGTTTTCTTTCACATATAGGACAACCTCCCCCCTCTTCTATCCACCCTGTCCTTCCTAAAAAGTACATATCCCAGAATTGCCATGTCCCAGTCCTAGCCCTCAGGACCCCATATCTCCACGATTCCCATGATATCTAGGTCTACCTCGGCCATGACGACTTTAAGTCTGGGATCTTGTTTCCCAGGCTTCTGGCATTGGTGCACATCGCTCTCCATATGCTTGACCCATTTAGCTGTCCCCTGTTGCTTGTTGTCATGCCTACTCCTCTAACCTTGTTCCTTCCATCCTGAGGGGAGGGCTGGTAGCCCCCCATTTCTCCCATCCCGTGGTGTGGGATTTTTCCTAACCCCCCCCCCCGATTCAGTTTAAATTATAGTTCTGTTCTATGAAATCTCCCAATTTGCACCCTAACACTGCTGTGCCCTTCCTGTTTAGGTGCAGCCTATCTGGGGCAAATAGGCTGTCATCCCACCATGTCGTCTCCCAGTCCCCTACTAACCAGTACCCCATCTGCACACACCAACCCGCTACCCACCTATTAAACTCCTCAATCCTCAGCCTCCTCTCTCTGCTTCCTCTTGGTATGGGCAACACTTTTGAAAAAGCCAAAGATCCGAACCCCCTTGTTGCTGCAGTACCTCTCAAGTGCCCCAAACCTTGCCTGCACTTCCAACAGGCTATGCCCTGCCAGTTCATTTGCTCCAAGGTGGATCACTAGGTGAGTCCATTCATCCTGCTGTCTCCCCTCTGAGGGGATATAATGGATGACTTCAGCTGCTGTCATACCTGGTAGGCACTCAACCCATATTGTACTTTTTTGTCCTGCCTGCCCCAAATGAATTTCTTTTATTATCGAGTCTCCAACAATTAAGACCTTCCCCCCATTGCCTTCTGCTTGTATTTTTCCTCCGTTCTTTTCCCAGTCCCTTGCATTTCTTTAATTTTGCTCTTCCTGTTTGCCTTATTGCTCCCCCCCTTTTCCCCTCAGCACTTAACTCCTCCTTCTCTCTGTGTGCTCCCAGTCCCCTGCAGGCATTGTCCACTGAGCCACCTCTCCTTTTTCCACCATCCGTTGGCTCTATCTCCCCTCCTTGTCTCCTCCTTACCCTTGTCCTGACTGAAGATTCCGGTGCCTCCCCATTACTGTCCTGTTTTGGGCTCCCAATGCCTTCTCTCATTTTCTCCTTCCTCTTGTTGGCATGTCTTGTTTGGGGTGTTATAGCCCCAGCTACCTTATCCTTGTTTGTGTCCTCCTGTTCTTTCCCGAGGGGACAACCCCCTTCCTCCTGTCTACTGAGCTTTCCATTTTATCTGACACTCCAGTACCCCCAGAGTCCTCCACTGCTCCAAGTTCTTCGGTCTCCTCCCCATTCAGTACAACTAGTGGTGCAAATCTGTTTTCATGTTCTATGCCTGCTGCCTTGGTTGCTCCTGCTGGTGGCCCCCCCTTCCCTTACCTTATGTGCAGGATTGGGATGCTTGTACCTTTCCTCCTCTCAGTACCCTCTGCTCTTCTCGCTGCCTCTATGCGGGCCCCCAAAAGCCCCCCCATTGCCCACCATACCCTCTTCTCTGCTAGCTTTCTGACTCCTGCTCATTTCAGCTTCCACTCCTAGACCTCCTATAACTCCACCATTCCTTCCTCTACTGCCCCTGCCTCACCATACTCCCTCTACGGATCTCCTATCCTCCCCCACAACCATCCCATTGTCCACCTCAACCAACTGACCTCCTCCCTTATTTAAGCCAGCTGCCTACACACCATGCAGCCTCCCATCTTGCAAGCCATATCTAGCACTATGGCTGACCCACACCCAGTACACCCAACCACCCGTCCAAATATACCTCCTGCCCTTGTAGTCTGGGTACCTTGCCCTAGCCCTGTCCCCAGTCCTACCCAATTTCTCTGCCAAATTGGTTTCCCCACCATTCTCCACAGCCCTACTACAAGTATAGCAACAGCTCTATATGTTTGTACTCTTAAACTGACACCTCGGATGCCTATTACCTAATCACCAAACAAAAATGCACAAGACTCCTTGACCAATATTATTCCTGCTAAGGTGAAAAGAAAAGGTGACACAATCAAGTCAGAACACTTTCATCTTTTGTTAGTACACTTTTAAGACCCCCTTGAGCCTTTTACCCAATGACCAAACAAAAATGCACAAGTTCCTTGATCAATATTGTTCCTGCTGGATAAAAAAGAATAGGCGAGCAACTCTGACCAAAAAAGTGCAGTCTGGACAACCAGACCCACAAGACATCTCAGTGGTAACCCAGAAAGCCCCCCCATTATTCAGAACCTCCCCTCAAGTCCTTGCTTTACCCTTATTCTCCTACCACATCTGAGTTGATGAGCACCATATGGAGAATTGCACCCTGCCTAGTGGGTTCCTTAACAAATTCCTGGTTAAAGGTTTGGAGGAGCATGTCAGTGGTTGCTGCTAGGGTTCGCAGTATTGAGTCAGCGGCTGGTGCCAAGTTTTGGAGAAGCATGTTGATGGCTGGTGCCATGGTTTGGAGAAGCATGCCAGTGGTTGGGGCCAGGGTTTTTCAGGAGTATGCTGGTGGTTGGTGTCAGGGTTTGGAGAAGCATGCCAGAGGTTGGTGCCAGGTTTTGGAAGACTGTGTTGGTGGCTGCTGCCAGGATTTCAGAGGAGCATGCTGGTGGTGGCACCATGTTTTGGAGCAGCATGCTGGTGGTTGGTGCCAAGATTTGGAGGAACATGTTGATGGTAGGTGTTAGGGTTTGAAGGAGCATGTCAGCAGTTGGTGTCAGTGTTTGGAGGAGCATGTTAGCGGTTGGTGTCAGGGTTTGGAGGAACATGCTGGTGTTTGGTGACAGGGTTTGGAGGAGTGTATCAGTGGTTGGCTCTTGGGTGAGGAGGAGAAGGTCAGTACCTGGTGCCAAGGTTTGGAGAAGCATGTCAGTGTTTGGGGTCAAGGTTCTGCAGGAGCATAGTGGTGGTTGGTGGTTGGTACCAAGGTTTTGGAGAAGCATGCTAGTATGTTACCAGGTTTTGGAGGAGCATGTCAGTGGTTGGTGCAAGGATCTGGAGAAGCATGCTGGTGATTAGTGCCAAGGTCTGGAGGAAAGTGTTGGTGGTTGCTACCAGGGTTTGGAGGAGCATGTCTGTGGTTGCTGCCAGGGCTTGGAGAAATCTTTCAGGATTGCTGCCATGAGTTGGACAAGCATGCTGGGGATTGCTGCCAAGGTTTGGAGGAGTGTGTTGAGGTTAATGCCAAAGTTTGGAAGAGTGTGTAGGTATGAGATTTTGGAGAAATGTGTCATTGGTTAATCCCAGGGTTTGGAGGAGCATGTCAGTGGATGCTTCCAGGGTTTAGGTAAGCACATCCGTGGACGGTGCCAGGGTTTAAAGGAGTGTGTGACTGGTTGCTGCCAGGGTTTGTAGGAGTGTGTGTTGAGATTAATGACAAGGATTGGGGGAGTGTGTGAGTATGAGAGTTCGGAGCAGCATGTCAGTGGTTGGTGCCAGGGTTTGGAGAAGCATGCTAGTAGATAGTGCCTGGGTTTGGAGCAGCATGTCAGTGGTTGGTGCCAGAGTTTGGAGGCACATGTCAATGAGTAATGCCAGGGACTGGAGAAGCATGTTGATGGCTGCTGCCAGGGTTTGGAGAAGCATGTTGATGACTGGAGCCAGGGTTTGGAGGAGCATGTTGGCGATAAGCACCAAGTTCTGGAGATGTGTACTAGTGGTTGGTGTCAGCATTAGGAGGAGTGTGCTGGTGGTCACTGCCAGGGTTTAGAGCAGCATATCAGTGGCTGATGCCAAGGTTTGGAGAAGTGTGTCGGTGGTGTCTGCCAGAAAAGCATGCTGGTGATAGGTACCAGGTTTTGGAGGAGTGTGTTGGTGTCAAAGTTTGGAGGAGAATATTGGAGGTTAGTGCCAGGGGTTGGAAGACCTTGTTGGTGGTTGGTGCCAAGGTTTGGAGAAGCACAGTGGTGGCTGGTGCCAGGCTTTGGAAGAGCATGTCAGTGATCAGTGCCAGGCTTTGGAGGAGCGTAGTGGTGGTTGGTGCCAGGGTTTAGAAGAGGTTGTTGGTGCCAGGGTTTGGAAGAGCATGTCAGTGATCAGTGCCAGGGTTTGGAGAAGCATGTTGGTGGTTGGTGCCAGGGTTTAGAAAAGCATATCAGTGGTTGGTGCCAGGGTTTAAAAGAGCATATCAGTGGATGGTGCCAGGGTTTGGAGGAGTATGTCAGTGGTTACTGCCAAGGTTTGCAGGAACATGCTGGTGTTTGTGGCCAGGTTTTGGAGGAGCATGCTGGTGGTTGGTACCAGGTTGAGGAGGAGCATGTTAGTGGCTCATGCCAGGTTTTAGAGAAGCATGCTGGTGGTTGATAACAGGGTTTATAGGAGCATGTTGGTAGTTGTTTTGAGGGTTTAGATTAGCACATTTGTGGTTGGTGCCAGTTTTTTGGAGACGTATACAGGTGGTTGGTACCAGGGTTTGGAGCAGCATGTCAGTGGTTGGTGCCAGGGTTTGCAGGAGCATATTGGTGATTGGAGGAAGGGTTTGGAGGAGCATAGAAGTGGCTGGTGCTGGGGTTTGGAAGAGCATGTCAGTGATCAGTGCCAGAGTTTGGAAGAGCATGTTGGTGGTTGGTGCCAGGGTTTAGAAGAGCATATCAGTGGTTGGTGCCAGTGTTTGGAGGACTTTGTCAGTGGTTATTGCCAGGGTTTGCAGGAGCATGCTGGTGGTTGCTGCCAGGTTTTGGAGGATCATGCTGGTGGCTGGTACCAGGTTGAGGAGGAGCATGTTGGTGGCTCTTGCCAGGTTTTAGAGAAGCACGCTGGTGGTTGGTGCTAGGGTTTAGAGGTGTATGTCGGTGGTTGTTCCGAGGGTTTGGAGGAGAACGTTGGGGGTTGGTGCCACAGTTTGGAGAAGCATGCAGGTGATTGCTGCCAGGGTTTTGGAGAAGCATGCTGGTTATAGGTACCAGCCTTTGGAGCAGCATGTTTGTGAATGGTGTCAGGGTTTGGAGCAGCATGTCAGTGGTTTCTACTAGGGTTTGGAGAAATGTTTCGGGATTGCTGCTTGGGTGTGCAGTGGTAGCACTACTGCTGATGGCACTGGGAACCCACATTCAGGAATGAGTGCCAGTTCAGGGCTGTCCTGGGGATGAAGGCTTGAGCATCTCAAGGTCTGTTCTACTTCCAGGAAGGGGGGGGGTTGCTCCCATAGTATAACTGGCACCTGCTGGAGACCAGTCAACAGCACACTCAGAAGCACCACAAGAGGGTGGGGTAATTGCCAGATGCCCATCAAGTATGTGTGCCTGTGTCATTGCACACCACCACCACCTCCTCCGGGAGAAAACCAGGAGTCCAGGAGGAACATGCCATCCATCCAAGTTGGCACTCCCTGGTGGACTCTCACATGGCCGACACAGCTGGCCACCAACCACACAGTAAGTACTGTATACCATGAAATTTCATGAGAAGGTTGGTGACAGGGCTGGGGGTGTCACCAGACATGACCAGAATGAGAAAAAGCTCTATTAAAAAAAATAACCTCCCATATTTGTATATTTATATTATGTACAAATGTCAACTGTGATGTCCAAAGTTGCAATCAATAAAAGAAATGAAAACAAAGAATTGAGCAGACCCAGCAGCACTGGGGAAAACATCTCAGGCTACCATATATCTTGGCCTCTGGGAAAGGGGGGTGATTTATGATAGGGAGAAAAATCAGTTTTATGATTTCTTGGGATATGTGGCATCAATATATCGATGATGTGCTGATGGTGTGGTGGGAGGTGTAGGAACTTTGGGTATTTGTTTATTTCCTTGAGAGGTCAAATCCTAATTTAAGATTTACTGTTAATTACAGCTATGATCAAATTCACGTCTTGGATTTGGACATCTCGAAGGCTCCTGATGGAGCCATAGTTACTAATATTTTTAGGAAGTCTACAGAGAGAAATAGCCTCCTCCATTTAAGCAACTGACACCCCGCCACACCATCAGCAATATTCCAGAATCACAATTTATGCACTATAGGAGGAATTGCTCTGATTTATCCACTAATGACACAAGAAGTGAGGAGCTCAGGGAATGTTTTCTCTCACAAGGGTATAGCCAGTCTCTGATAAATATTTGCAGGGAACCAGTGCATAATATGTCAAGAAATTACCTGCTCACATATAGACAGAGGATTAGGAACCACCCACTAGATGCTGCATGAACAAACCAGTACTGAACAGTGAGTGACATCCTACATAGATGCTTGAAAAAATATTGGATTGTACTTGGTACAGAACCAGCATTGCTATAACTAGCTAAAACACCACCCAGGATCATATACAGGAGGGGACGCAATCAGGGCGATATGCTTGTTCATAGGCATTTACCAGTAGAAAGGGGTGTTACAGGTAACCGGATACCCTCAGTACCGAAGGGCTGCTTTATCTGTTGGAGGTGCACTTCCTGTACAGTAGTCACAAAGACAAAAACCTTTACATCCACTAACAGTGACAGAAATTTGTGAATTGCAGCACGCCGAGGGTAATATATTTGTCTATCTATCTTTGTGGTGTGTCTTACGTGGGCAAGTTCCTGGTGACACCTTACTTGGAGTACTGTGTGCAGTTCTGGAGACCTCACCTAAAAAAGGACACAGACCATCTGGAAACCGTGCAGAGATGTGCCACCAAAATGGTGCAGGGTCTGCACCACAAAACATACAAAGTTAGGCTCAGCCAGTTAAATTTATTCTCCCTTGAGCAGAGGAGGAACAAAGGAGACATGATTGAGACATTTAAATTTGTTAAAGGAACAACACAGTACAAACCAGGAACCTCTTCCTGGAAAACAGGGCTGCACATACTAGAGGACACAACATGCACCTGGTGGGAGGTAAATTCAAAACAAATGTTTGAAAGTACTTTTTCATGGAGAGGGTGGTGGACCCTTGGAACAGCCTGCCACCAGAGGTAGTGGCAGCCAAGACGGTCCGTGAAATCAAACAGGCATGGGATAGACAGTATTTATTTATTTAGTTTTTGTCAACCGGGTAGGTGCATTAGCCGTGAAATGACTATTTTCAGGCACAACCCAGGAGAGTACAACAATCAAAGATAAGTACAATAACATTGGTACAGGAGGATTACATATAGTGTTGGTCAATACAGTCAAAGCACACAGTACTAGAAATACATACAGCCAATAAACATAATACTCTAATAGATTGCACATAGGAGCAGGGTAAAATTATCCGCACAGTTCAGGAGAAAATAAAAAATATATATGATAATTTAATTCAGCAGCTATGAAAATATTGCTTAGCTTGATCAATAACATTGGAAATTCATGAGGCAGTTAAGCAAGGGAAGGGGTGAGTAACATTGGGGGGCGGGGGTGGAAGGCGAACGATGAGCAGCTGGAGGATAGAGGAGATTAGAGAGGATTAAAGCATGTGCAGGGATCAGCAAGAGATAGGTAAAGACGCAACTCCCTTTTGAAGCTATCATGGTATCCTGATAGTCTAAGTGTTTGGGGGAGGGAGGGAGTTCCAAAGCTTAGGAGCCGAGTGATAGAAGGCACCAGAACCTTTTGATGTTTTACATCTAGGTACATTCAGTAAGGACTTATCAACCAAGCGTAGCCCACGAGTGGAGGTTTGAGGTACCAGCAATATTGCAAGCGCCGAAGGGGTTTGGTTTCTAAGTACTGAGTCCATCAGGGAGCAAAGACAGTATTGCCTGAAGGCAGAGGGGGGATAACCAGCCCAGGTCTCTATACAGTCGACAATGGTGCTTGAGTCAAAGTGACGAGGAGGTGTACCTACAGATATTATTGTAGGTGACATCCCATTTATGAAGGGTTGTTTTGTGTGCAGCAGCAAAGGTGGGTGCACCATAAGCAAGGGCAGAGAGTAATATGCCTCTGGCAATAGCAAGTTTTGCAGAGGGAGTTAGCATGAAGCTGGTCTTATAAGCGATCCCCAGTTTGGTGTTAACTGCTTTGCAAGTGGATTGTATATGTTGGTTGAAATCCAGGGATTGGTCCTGGAGAATTCCCAGGTACTTAAATGATGTTACACACTCTATTTTTTTTTACCAGAGAGGGCTTTTTTTTTTTTTTTTATCATGATATTGTTTTTCCACCGCATGACCCGGCAGGGGGTTATGACCCTCTCGGAGGGGGTCTCGGCTCCCAACGGGCCATCCTGGGTCCTGCTGGGTCCTGGTGTTTTCCTGTTTTCTCCCCTTGTGCCCGCGCACCATGCAATGGGTGCAGCAGCTGTCTCCACCTCCATGGAGGCAGTCAAGCACCCTGGGAGCGGACGTACCCCTCTAGCTGTGCTGCTGCTCACAGCACAAACCCCCCACCCTGAGGAAGGAGAGCTGTGACGCTCAATCCTTACCTCCCCTGCCAGTCCCCGAATGACCCGAATCCATTCCCGAACCCAAGCTGCCGGCATGGTGCGAGGTGTGGCATCCAGCACCTCAACCCTCAGCACCACTGGGCTGGACTTCAGAGAGGTCATTCACAAGCAGGGAAGTTTAACATGTCCTAAGTTTAGGGGCAGATCCAAGTAACATGGCTTGGGTTTTCATAGGGTTAAGTACAAGCTTATGGGCAGACAGCCAACACTGGGTATTCACAAAATCTGAGGAGAGGGATGCATTAATGCTGGCGACATTGTCAGAGCTTGAATAGAGTATAAGATCATCTGCATAGAGTATAGATGATCATAAATGAAAGACCTCCGCTATATTATTGATAGGGTGAGAAAAAGAAGGGGTCCCAGAATGGAGCCCTGTGGACCCCAATATTTATAATAGCACCCTCAGATAAGGAGGAGTAGAATTTCACAATTTGAGCTCTGTTTGATAGGTAGCTTCCATACCAGGCAACAACTGGGGGGGGGGGGGAGCACAGATTGCGAAGAGTGGAGAGAAGCAGGGGGTAATCAACAAGATCAAAGGCCTTAATAAGGTCTATAAACACTGCCCCTGTCAGTAGACCAGCATCCATGTTGGTAAGCACATCAGAAGTGAATTTGAGGAGAGCTGTGGAGGTACTGTGACCTTTCCAGAAGCCGTGCTGAATGTCAGAGAGCAGGCTGTGCTTTGTTAGGTAGTTGATGGTTTGATTTTCAACAATTTTTTCTAAGATTTTGCTTAGGACTGACAGGATAGCTATAGGTCTGTAGTTTGTAATCTCCTTGGGCTCACCTTTTTTGAGAACAGGCGTTACATGGGCTATCTTCCAGAGGTCAGGAACTTGACTAGTGGAGAGGGACAAAATGAAAATCTTTGCCAGAGGGGAGGCTATGTAGTGTGCCACTAGTTTCAGGAGCCAAAGCTTGAGTGTATCAGATCCAGAGCTAGTGTTGTCAGAGATAGTCCGTAACAGTTTTAGGACCTCAGTCCTTGAGATTGCCCTAAAGTGGAACAGGGGATTATTAGGCTGCAGTTGAGAAGGAGGGCTTGGGGTAGTGGCCTGAAGCGGGGTGGCAGAGCAGCTGCCTGAGATAGATCCGAGAACATTCAATTAAAGGAATTAGCTATGGTGTTGGAGTCATTGCAATATTCACCATTTAGTATCATGTTACTAGGGGTAGATGACTGAGTAGCTCCAAGGAAATACTTGATGTGGCCCCGGAATTTCCTAGGGTTCCCAGCAGAGCTTAGCAATAAATCTTTACAATAGACACTCTTAGCCATTCTGATCTGTTTTTTTACAGGAGTTACGTAAGGTTCTGAAGTTAGCAAAGTGAGTTTATAGCCCTGATTCTTTGTACTTTTTCCAACTTTTGTCTGTAGTACGCAGATTTTTCAGCAGATCTTGTGAAGCCATCTTGTTTGTTTACCCTTAACCCTATGGGTTACCTTTGGGCATGCTTGTACTGGACGGCCAGAAATTTATCGAGAAAAATACTCGGTGCAGACGCAACATCACAGGAATTATATATTCTAGCCCAGTTTATTTTTGACACATCATGCCAGAAAGCCCCAGTATCTAGGTTGGCGAAATTGGTAAAGTTGACATAGCGCAGTGTGGCGGGGAGGGGATGGAGCAGCCGCAGGGCCCCAAATGCAGAAAATACGGGCGTGATCCATACATGCATCAGCCAAGGTACCTGCCGAGTATACATGATCTAGGCTGTTTACTAGTATCCAGTCAATGAGGGTAGAGGATTTTAGTGATGGAGTAACTCTGGTGGGCTCAAATAGTAGCTGGTGAAGGGCATTCCCCAGCCGGTTTTGGTTAAGGTCATCCAACTAATTGACCTTGTTCTGTTTGGAACAAGAGAAGGTTTGATCGAGTAGTTCCTGTAGTCCTGAAACGCCCCCATTAGGGGGGTTGTAAGCATAGATAAATGTGGAGTTTCTTGGCTCCCAGTGTGAGAGCTGCATGGAGGGATTCACAGGAGGAGGAGGAGGCAGTGGCTGGGATAGCTACGATGTTGAGATGTTCTTTGTAGTACATGGCAACCCCTCCTCCACAGTTTGAGGAGAGCCTATCCCTACAAATAAGGGAGTAGTTAGCCAGGTAGCATACAGAGTCGGGGATAATCGGCTTAAGCCAAGCTTTAGATAAACAGAGTGTATCAGGCTTGTAGACACCAACCCATGCCTTAAGCTCCTTGAAGTTGCGGGAGAGGCTTCTGATGTTCATATGGTCAATAAAGAGCCCTTTGCTAGAGAGAATAGAGATGTCAGCTGGGGAGAAATGGGCAGGTGGACCTGGGTTCAATCTGACATCTCCTGCAAGAAGGATTGTTAAGATGGTGAGGAACCACAGTATATGGTGGCAAAACAGTGAAGTAGGCGCTTTTTGAGTGTTGCCACTGCATAGAATGTGCAACCCTTAGGGAATAGGAGGAGCTTGAAGTCAAGCATAGGTTACAATGCGGCAACTAGGTTAGATAAACTAAAGTCAGCAGGTTGGGAGTTTGAGGAGCTATAGTGATAGTGTAACCCCCCTACAAATGGGGGTTCCTGAAAGTCTTCCTTGGGCTTGCCTAAATGCCCACTGCCAGACTGGTGTTCTGTGTCCTAGCAATTTAAAAGTGTTTGCATGTGAGTGCCCTGTTAGCCTTCGTGCCTGTGTCTTTAAGAGCTGCCTATCTTGTGATGTAGAATTAATCTGGGTAGGGACCGCGTAGTTTCAGGCTCGAGTCCCGCCCGGGCTGCAGTGTTATCGCTCCATTCTGCCATCGCTATTTGTGCAGAGGGAGCCCTGCTAGGAACTGTGACTGTTTACTGTTTATCTGCTTTAATAATAGTAATATTGTGGTTTGTCTAACCTGCTTTCCTTTGCAGCATGGACATTTCAGTATTGCCCCACCATCTTGGATCTGGACTGCCTATTTGGACCAATCAGCACCTCTGGAGACTCTAAAATGGTGTCTGTCCCGAGGGGTCTTGTGGGAGTGAATTTCTGTAGGAATTGTAATTTTTGCACTTTGGTGTCTAATTGGACCGAAGGGAAATTCCCAAGCTGCTTGCTGCAGAGAGTCAGTCTGGAGTTAGAGTTTGAAGAGTAAACAGCCCGAGTGATTCGAGCAGCTGTCCCAACGTAGTTCACATGGGAGATTAGTGGAAAGGCTGAGTTTAGGCCTGCCTGCCTGCTGTCCCTCGAGAGGAAGGGTGAATTTATCAGACTGCATCCAAATTTGAGTGTGTTAAAGCCACTGAAGAGTAACCAGATTTAAACCTGAAGAAGACAGAAGATTTGCTGAATGCGATCGGCCTGTCAGGACATCCATTTACCACAGAATTCCCGGTTTGGCTTGGAGACACTGATATTGTGGCCAGACTGCTACCACTGTGGTATGGTGAATGCTTTACTATAAATGTGCTGTTTGTTGTTAGTGGGTCGCAATTTGGTTCCCCCCTGTTTAATTGTGCCACACTTGCTGGAGGCTGCATCCAGCCTTCCCGGACTGATATCCGACCTTTTTTTTATTTTAACTGTATGTTTTATTTTGTTCAAAGCAAACATACAGTGTGATACAAACACCGATAAGGTACCTTTTTATATTTCCATAGAGGGCGACACCCCTCTTTAATACAAGCAATATAATCTATCAGGTGCCTTACAGATACTACATATGGAGGGAATACCAAAAGAGGGATAGTAATAAGCTATTCCTCTAAAAAAATGTTACAACTAATAACAAAGCTGTATAGAAGCCCATGAGCAGCCTGGATAAATCTAGAAATAAAGTAAATAAAGTCCCAAAGTCCTTCATCACACCAGGTGGTACTGGTAGCCAGGCATTAGCTTAGTAAAGCACAACTTTTGTGCAATCCTATAAATTAATCAACCAAAGAGATGATTCCCAGAGCTAATTAACAAACTTGATACCTTTACTAGTTACTTAGACTATATTTTGGTTTAAATTTTAAACATTTAAACATTTAAGAGGAACTATTGAAAGTCCAGATTTAACATGGAGTTTTCTGACACAAACCATTTCCCAAATAACAGAAATCTGCTTCAAATGTTCTTAACACCAACTAGACAGTGAATTAGTCCAGTGATTTCTAAAGACTGATACCCAAATACCGGAGGAGAGTCCAATCAGGCAATCACCAGTCCTGCATTACAAAATCAAGTTTCCTCATCCTCTGAAGATTGCTGGTCCGATTCGTTCTGCTTTCTTAGCAGGACAGCATGTCTATGACCCCATTTTAGGGCTTCAGCTGGTTCTGAAAAGGGATATACCTTCCTGCGATGGGCAATCCTCAATCATGCAGGAAATATAATTCCATGAACAATAGAAGCTTCACTAAGCATTGCCCTTATACCGTTGAATTGCTTACGTTTCTGACGGGTAGCATAGCTGATATCCAGGTACAGATTTATCTGAAGTTCATTGAAGAGAAGACCCCCTTTTCTTCTGGCCAAATTCAGAATAGACTCTCTTGTAGCTGCTCCGCCAGTCACCAGTATGATGGCACGAGGTACATCTTGATGTTCCATTCTCCCACGAGGTGTAACTCTGTAAGCATGTGGAAACTGATGCGCTTTCAGTGGATTTTCTAATCCAAGTTGCTGGCTTAACCATTCTTGCAGAAAAAGCAGTAGGCTATCCCCCTCTGCTTCCTCCAGAATCCCCAAATTTCTTATACTGGGTGCTCTAATCTGGTTCTCAAGAGTTTCTATTCAGGCCTTCCAGTGTGACTACTCTCTTTCACCATAGTGGACACAACACCCAAAGCCGCATCAGCCCTCTTAGATGCATTAAGAGCAGTTGTCTGTGTCCCTTCCATGGCTGTTTTGAGTGTTATGACCCTATTATTAAGCCCATCAAACTTGTTGGAGAGTACTGCCACTGATTTAATAAGTTTTGTTAACTTCGCACCAACAGTTTGCAAGGTTTCCTCGTCTGCATCTCTGGGATTTTCATCCAGTCTGTTCAGTGCAGAGCACGTGGCAGAAGTTGACAGACCATTTTTAGACTTAGCTCTGGTACCATGCTGTTGATCTCTACACGGATTTGCCATTGCCTCCATGGGTAAGCCTTGTATTCATTCCTCTTACCTTGGAGACTGGCAATATGTTATTAGATTTGTTTTTATGCTAGTTTGCTATAGCAGGTTAGCAAGAGCAATCAGATAGCGGCCATATTGCTCGGACTCCACATCGCCCCCCCCCAAACTGTCTTACCTCGCCTGGGCCCTGCCACACTGGCCCAGCCAACTACTTCAGGCGCAGAGAACACCATCGATGAGAGACCTGCCTGGGGATCAGCCCCTGCTCAACATCATAAACAGGAACGACACTACGGTGAATTGTGTGGGCCCTGCTTCTCCTGGCAAACCAGCAAGTCATCCGGCATTCTCCATTTTGTCCATCCTCTGTCCAGTACTGGATAGCCTGACTAAACACCAGGAAAGCTCCCTGCAACAACAGCTCATTCAAAGTGTGTCATCTGATTTAATTGTTTTGTCTAATCATCATGAACTGAGCCTCCTGGCTCCGAATTACAAATTGTGTGTGGTTGTGTGTGCCTTTTATTTTCATCACAGGGCCCCAACCAGCTGCGACACCGGCCTACCCCAGGCAATGCATCAGGCTAGCCTATCTCACCAACTGGGTACCCAGCGTGTGTGTGACTGTGTTGAAGGACTAGAAAGTGCATGCATAATTGCTTGACTAGATCAGTTATAGAATCAATCAACCTGATTACGCCCCTCCCTTGTTCAATTCCCCTGAATAAATCAGATCTAACTCTTTTTGCATTTAATCTAACTGTGGTTCTAGTTTGTACCAAAAGCACTGTACTGCTGTTATTTGCTGTGCCTAACCTTGTTTTACAGGGGGTCTTCATTGTCGAACTGGTGGAACCAGCCCTGGTGGTAAGTGCAAACTGTGGGGATTTGTATGCTGAATAGCAGCTACTGTGAAAGTGCTTGTTGCATATTGTCTAAGCCACTAGAGGGGAAAGGGGTGGTTACAGTTTCCTGGAGGGCTGTACCCAGGTCAGCCTTGTTACTAACAACCCTGTCCTCCGGGTGGAGGCACCCATTTCAGTACCCAGGCCCCTTAACCTGCAACTAGCCAAGCAGGCAGGGGTAATAGCCCTTGGGATAGCGCCACCTAGGTTACATCTTGGAGGCACCGCTGGGATTAGCACCCCCTAGTGGTCAGACATTAGAATCATTGTTGCTGGAATATGGCCACACCAGTCGAAGTCGTTGTACACCAGTTGGTGGGGTGGTGTATGGGGCAGAAGGTTGACCCCCATCCTGCCGTACTTATACATGACATTCCCTTGAGTATTAGTAAGGACACAATAGAAGGGCTTCTCTCCAAAGTCGACGGTTTGAAAAATGCTGTGGTGGTGGGTCAGCAGGCTGATTTAACGACCCAAACCCTCATGGCCTTGGTGGAGTGGAGTGCCCCCGTGGACAGCACTAAGGTGCCAATGACTTTTACCCCAGAAGGGTCCCCAACTGCTTGGAGGGTAATAACTAAGGATAGTAAGGATCCCTTAGAGGATGACCCCCCACCATTATCTGAGACTTTTGAGGAGAAATTTGCTAAACTGTTGCTGGAGGAAGGGAAAACCATAGAGGACTTTAAGCAATTATTCCTGCCACCTGGGGGTGTAACTTCCCCCATGCCCATGCCCATTCCAGTACTAGCTCCACTGCCTGCACCTACATCAGTGCCTGCAGTTAGTCATGACACATACAGCAAGTTGAGGATTTTCTCAGGTACCCTCCCCACCCCACAGGGGGAGGATGACTGGGAGACCTGGATCGACTATGTTGCCCCCTTGGTACCCAAGTGGCAGTGTGCAGAGGCTGAGAAGCAAAAAAGGATCATGGAAAGTTTGAGTGGTCCGGCCCTGGAAGCCATTAGATTTCTGAGGTCCATGAATCCTGAAGCGTCTGCTCAAAAGTACCTGTCTGCACTGGAAGGCATTTTCAGAAGCACTGAGTCAGGGGAGCCTTTGATGTGGCAATTCAAACGTACCAAACAGTGGAGAGGGGAAAGTCTGTCCGAGTATGCTACTCACCTAGAGAGGGCCCTGCAGAGAGCTTATTGAAAGGGTGGAGTAGCCGCCAGTGACTTGAACTGTGTGAGGTTGGGACACATACTACAGCATGCCAAGCACTCTAAATTGCAGATTATCCAGTTAAAGCTCCATGATAGGAGAGATAACCTATCGGACTACTGCAACCTGATAAAAGAACTCAGGGAGGTTGAAGGTGAAGAAAGAGATTGTGATTATGGGGTGGGCGCAGCCCGAGCGACCATGGCACAGGAAGACCTTTCTGAAATGGAGACCACTAAGGATATTCCACCATGGGCTGAGTGGTGGAGAGATGAGCTGCTGAAGGAAGTCAGAAATGTACCAAAGGGTGCCTTTACGGAGGCCTTCACAGCAGACAAAGACCCTGGTCCCTCTCAGGACATGACTGCCATGGGGGTAGGTGTACACCCTCAGGCATCTTCTACCAAGGGTGACCCCCAGGCTGAGATCAAAGACTTGACTGCCACCCTAAAGGAACTGTAAAGACACGTTGTGTCACCTTCGTCACTGCAAACAGATATCGGACCCCGACCCTTGCTACTGCTTTAGTCCCTCATGCAATATTCTCTCCAAGGATGACCCCGGAGTCTATCATTTGTTACAACTGTGGAAAGGATAGCCATATGAAGAGCTAATGCCAGTCTCAGAAAGACTTAGATAAAGTTGTGTACAGACTTCAAGGGGCGCTCCGGAAAGCGAGACCTTGGCCGAGGAGCGCTGGCAACAACTGCAGTGAAGGATCAAGAAATCCTAATTCAAACATTTTGAGGCTAAATCGTCTGTCCAGGCCCCTGCTATTGTCTCTCCAGTCTGGTCCAAAATAGTAGGCCCCTTAATGGAAACTACTGTGTCTGTCAATGGTATCCATGCTCGGGCTGTGCTCAATAGTGGGTCGCAAGTGACCATTGTATTCCAGGACTGGTATGACAAACATTTATCTAATGTGCCATTACAATCTCTGGATGGCCTACATGTGTGGGGCCTGAGCGACAAGTCTTATCCCTACCTAAGATATGTCCGACTCTGGTTGTCTTTTCCTGCAACTGTAACTGGTGTAGATGAACAAGTAGAGACGCTAGCCCTGGTGTGTACTCCTACCAGACTGTATGATGGGGTTCCCCTGTTAACTGGAACAAATGCCCACATGTTTGGGAGACTAGCACAACTCTGCCATGAGAAACAAGGGCAATTTACTGGATAGGCCCTAAGAATTCCATCATTAATCAAAAGGGCTTATGACCAAGGCCCCCACTTTTCTGCAGCACATTGGGTCCAAGTTCTGCGGCAAGATTACCATTTGCCGCAGAACTTCTGGGGTGGTGATTTGTAATTTCTGCAGGAGTTCTACGGCACTAATGAACTACCACATCCCAGTGTCAGCTTGTCATCCTGACTTCAGTTCCATGACAATGGTTACAGCAATCAGGATGGGGGAAAGCACAGTAAAACTAGTTCAAAAAATAACAGACTTATAGAAATAATTTTATGCCTAAAAAGGCAAAAAAAAACCATCTATCTCTTATGGTTCTAGCCTATTGCATAAATGAAATATACAGAGGGGACCTTATGTGATAAATAAGGTATTTCTATACTCATGCTGTCCATACTACTCATGAGGTCTCCACTGTGTATCACTTATATATTTATATGCAATCTGTAACATAAATATATATATATGTGTGTGTTTGTGTGTGTGTGTATAGATACATTTATATATATATATATATAGAGAGAGAGAGAGAGAGAGAGATACTGTATATGTGTATATATATATATATATACACTGTATATGTATGTATGTATATATATATATATATATATATACACACACACATTTAATTTTTAAAATTTCCATGAAATTGTATCCTCATTCATACAGGTCCCTTTGGAAATGGAATAAACAGGATAGAGGAGATATTGCAAAACTCATTTTTCATGCCAACCTGCTTCCCCTGACACACTACGTAACACCATCAGGCCATGACATACATGTGAACCCACTGTGAGATAAAGCCCTCCAGACCATCATAGTGTGTCCCCCATGTGATAGAACACTGCGCCATACCTTCCTTCCTAGGCTCAGAGCAGTGATGTGTTCCCACCAATCTTTGTGCTGCCCAGCCAGCTCACAGAGCTCATCTCTGAACCCGAGTTGCTGGCAAGGGAACACAACATGCTACCCTCTGGCCCAACAGCTGGCCCTACACACAACATTTCTCATTAACTTGTAGGTGTTTCTATCAACCAATGACAATATATAATCAATAACCCTGGCAAAAATGTCTACAGCGCAATTATTTATTTAACAAGTCTATTCTTTCAACAGGTCTACACATTGTTATATTCAACTTTTCTGGGCATCATTACCTGATTTTTCTTAAAAATGACAGGTTAATTCATTTGACCAATTATTCATTTCAGATGGCATCTCTATACTTTAAAAGCAAATATAAGTTTATACAAAGTAAGGTATGAACTTAATAGGACTATGCTATTGTCTAGATTTTGTCTAAGTTGGCCCTAGTGTAATAACGTAAGACAGAAAATTGTATTAGGCTGTAGTGCAGGTTAAGCAAATATCATCATGCCTGATGTGCTGTGCCACCGCCTCTGGCAATGGGCGCTGTGGTTGATAAGTGACTATTCATTTCTGTGGCGGAATGCAGCCATTTCATTAGCCAATGTATGATGTTATAGCATTGATAACATCACATTCTGAGCATGAAGGGGTTTTGGATACAAAAAGAGGAGAAGGGAACCAGGTTCTATGGATAAATGGAAATATTAATAAAGAATCACCAAGAACAGCGATTTCTGCAGCACTGCAGAAGTTCCGCGGTAGGTTGCAAGTTCTGTGCAAAATTCTGCGGCCGCAGAATTCTAGGGGCCTTGCTTATGACTTGCAACAGAAACCCGAGGAAGTGGACCAAGATGAGACCGTGGGGACAGTGTGGAAAAAGGATCCTAACTCTTTAGTGTTGGCCCCCAATGCCCAGTGTATGATCCATGGAGAAGTCCACCTAAGGAGAGGTGTAAAGAACAAAATATTGATGATGGACGCCCCGGTGAAGGGAAGCTGCCAGAGGGGTTGATGGTTAAGCCCAGTATACTGCCTGCATGTGCCCATGCCTATGCCCGCTGAGTGATGGTGCAAGTGAGTAACATATCGGACAGGGAAGTTTGTGTGAACCGGGGATGTATGCTGGCTACAGTACACTGCACAGACACTGCAGTATTACCCAGTAACAAGTACTCTGGTGAAAAGGAGAAAGTGATCCTGGACTTATTTGACTTCGGTGATTCCCCTTTGTCTGAGGAATGGAAGATCTGAATTAGCTGGAAACTTGCTCAGAGAGACTAAGTGTTCTCACTAAAAGAGTGGGACATGGGGTGTGTACATGGTGCCGAGCATAACATGCGCCTGCATGATGACTGACCATTTTGAGAGAGGTCCTGACGCCTTGCCCCAGCTGACATAGATGATGTTAGGAGGCACCTACAGGAAATGGTCACTGCTGGCATTATTCAAGAATCAAGAAGCCCATATGCATCACCGATCGTAGTGGTACGTAAAAAGAATGGATCCGTGAGGATGTGTGCCGACTACCGGACCCTCAACCGACGGACTATCCCAGATCAATACACCATGCCATGCATACAGGATGCCCTGGATTGCCTGAATGGGGGTCAGTGGTTCTCAGTACTGGATCTCCACAACGGATATCATCAGATTCCGATGGCCCCGGAGGACTGTGAAAAAACAGCCTTCATCTGTCCTTTGGGGTTCTATGAATTCCTGAGGATGCCACAGGGGATTTCGGGTGCCTCCCGCCTTTCAGAGATTGATGGAACGTGCGGTGGGAGACATGAACTTGCTGGAATGTTTAGTATACCTGGATGATGTCATTGTTTTCGGACGCACGCTGGAGGAACATGAGACCAGACTGTTCAAAGTCCTCGATCATTTGGAAGAATTTGGCCTCAAGTTATCCATAGACAAGTAACAGTTTTTTCAAACATCTGAGAAATACGTGGGACACATAGTGTCTGCGGAAGGGATACAGACAAATCCCAGTAACGTTGAAGCTTTGACTACTTGGCCTCAGCCCAATAACCTCAAAGAGCTACAGCGTTTCCTGGGGTTCTGAGGCTACTACTGCAGGTTCATCAAAGACTATTCAAAGGTGATTTGACCGCTCCTTAACCTTACCCAAGGCTACCCCCCCACCAACTGCAAATACAAAAAGGGGACTATCAAAGAACAAGAGAAAGTGTATTTTCAAACAGGTGAGCATTTTGGGACTTGGTGGACACCCGAATGTGAAGCAGCGTTCTTTGAAGTCATATACCAGCTCGCCCATGCCCCAGTCCTTGCCTATGCTGATTCTACCAAGCCCTAGGTTCTGCACATGGACGCTAGTTTGCAGGGCCTTGGGGCTGTGCTATGTCAAGACTACGAAGATGGCTTGAGACCTGTAACTTTCGCCAGTAGGAGCTTGACCCCGTCAGAGTGGAACTATCCGGTCCACAAGTTGGAATTCTTCTCCCTTAAATGGGCCATAGGTGACCAGTTTCATGAGTACCTCCATGGGACAAAGATATTAGTGAAGTCCGACAATAACCCACTGACCTATGTGCAGACTTCAGCTAAATTGGACACCACTGGGCACCGTTGGCTTTCTGCCTTATCAACTTCCCCAGAATTCTAGAAATCTGAGCTGAGTGGCTGTGTTTGAGAAAAGCTCCCAAAGCTAAGTGCTTTTTGATACAATTTTCAGTTTAAATATTGTTTTGTTTTATGTAAATTTAGGTGATTGTGAAAGACAACCATGTAGGCTCCAGGAAGATATAAAATTTGTGCGGTAGATATTAGTTGGAAGTCAGAAGGATCAACACATTTATTTAGTGTGATCTTTCTACTCTGATGTGGTTAATTTTAATACTATTTTAATACTATAGTTTAAACCCTTTCTGAATGTGCCTTTGGTGGTGTCTGATATTGAGAACCTAAGTGTCATTTGTGGGTATCCTGTCTGTTTTGTAGGTACTTTATTTTCTCTGTTAAACAACTGAGTATACCTATTGCCTAATACTTTATAGTACATCTATCTTTTGCTCAGTCTCTAATTTTTTCTTCTTTCTCCAATGTTTTAGAACTGTTTAGTTATTGTGGCAGAGGTGTGGTACTGTGTTCTTTCTTGTAGTTCAAGGTGCTTTGAACTGCTGATTTCTATTGGTTTAAACAATTACATTTTTCTTTTCTATTTTAAAAAAGCTACATCAACTTGGTATGTTGTCACCTGTTTGTTGTTGCTAAGTAGCAGATGTTTTTGCATTGTGCTCTGATTCTGTGATAGAATCTGTATTAGTAGAAGGTAGATTATTGTGATTGTAGTTACCTTTTGATTGTAAGAATAAAGAGCTTAGATAGAAGTGTATGTATTTTCAAATATTATAGGGGAACAGTGGCAGGATTTTTAGGACAGTAAATTAATAAAAGGGAACTAGGAGAGCTTCAGTAGCAGACAAGTAGTGGAATTGCAGTATAATGGGAGTGCTGCAATGCAGTGGCTGTGGGCAGCCTATATTCAGGCAGACCTTCTGGACACTGAGGTGCTGCCCTATCTGCATGCATCTATCTGGACTGCAGGATGAGGTAGCCAGACTCAGAGCAGAAGTAAACTGGGTCAGGAGTACCATCACCCCTATCCAGGGACCACCCAGTCCAATGCAACTGCCTCAAAGGATGCCGGAACGAGGAGCACTTGGATGACAGTAGGCTCAGGGAGGGTTAGAGCAGTCAGGCAGAGGCACATCCCAGATCCTATTCCACTCAAGAACTCATATGCCACACTGGCAAATGAGGACAACCAAATACAGGTACCTAGAGAAGTGGAAGGAAAGGATGTGGAGGTTAGCCAAGGAGGTGACCTCAGTGGGGAAAGCAGTGGACCCCATAGGAGGAGGAAGCAAATCCTGGTGAGGGACTCCATCATAAGAGGGATCCAGCTAGGAACACAGGAGGAGGAGGACAGGGAGGTGAGGTGCCTACCAGGTGCCACGGCATGGAGGGATGGAAGGAAGATCCTGGGGATCATTGGGAAGGCAAGACGGGAGGGTGAGCTGGATGTCATTATCCACCTAGGTACTAATGACCTGGCAAATGGGAGCCAAAGGAAGTTCAGGAAGAGTTTAGGAAACTGGGAGGGTCTCAATCAAGTAGCTACTTCTGTCACTTTCTCAGAAGTACTACCTGTGAGAGGCAAGGAGAGCATAGGAGTGCATGCACCAGGAACTTTAACTCATGGTTGAAGAACTGGTGCTGTGAGGAAGGGTTTGATTCATTGGTGACTGGGGACCCACCTGGAGGATGGAGGTTTGTTCAAGCCTGACGGCCTGCATCCATCCTGGAGGGGAATCCAAGCACTCAATGATAAGTTTAAATGCTACATTGACAAGCATTTAAACTAGCAAAGGGGGGTGGCAGGCCAGCAAGGAGGGTACCTACTTGCTCACCCCCCACAGATAGCAGTGGAACCAGTGAACCAGAGGAGTGGCTATCTCTGCAAAGCAGTGTGCAAAAGGTGGAGATTAGTGCCCAAGAGGTGGATAAGCAGAAAAGGGGCAAAATTCAGCAGACAGCAAGGAGAACCAGTGATAAATGACAACCAAGGAAGGGGCTGGAGTAGAACAGTGAGACAGTCTTGGGAGGTCAAATCATGGAAAGCCATGTGTGCAAATGCCAGGAGCCTTAGCAACAAGATGGAAGATCTGAGGCTGTCATGGTGCAGTCAGACCTGGACATTGTGGCCATCACTGAAACCTGGTGTAATGATAACCACGACTGGGAGATGGCCATACCTGGCTACAACATATTCAGAAGAGACAGAGCAGGAGGAAGGGAGGAGTGGCACTCTATGTGAAAAATGACATAAGGGCCACAGAGATCCAGGAGGAACAAAATGGGGAGAGATACTGTGGGTTAAGCTGGAAAGGAAATGGGGACAGCTATCTGCACAGGTGTGGTCTATAGACCACCAGCCCAGGAGGAAGAAACAGATAGGAGTTGATGCTAGCCATCCAAAGGATGGCAGACAAGGGTGAGGTAGTACTGGTTGGAGACTTCAATATTCCAGACGTGGACTGGAGCATCCCAGCAGCAGCATCAACTAGGAGCAGATTTATCCTGGACTTCCTTCAGGGTGCCTTCCTCAAGCAACTGGTCATGGAACCAACTCGGCAGAAGGCAATACTGGACCTTGTGCTCACAAACAGGGACAGTGTGATGGGGTAACAGTGGGGGAGCACCTGGGAAACAGTGACCACCAGTCATTGTGGTTTGAAATCACAGAAAGAGCAGAACCAAACCACACAAAAACACGTATCCTGGATTTTAGGGGGAAGACTTTGGGAAAATGGGGAGATACTTGAAAGAGGCATTAAGGGGAATGGGACAGGAATCAGGGTTGAGGAACAGTGGGCAGTATTTAAAATGGGGATTACAAGAACAACAGAATTATGTATTAAGCAGGTTAGCAAGAGGAAAAGGAAGAGGAGACCATTATGGTTTTCCAAAGAGGTAGCAAAGAAAGTGAAAGCCAACAAGATTGCATTCAGGCAATACAAAAAGACACAGGCAGAAGGGGATAGGGAGAAGTACCAGGAGAAGCAAAGGAAGGCAGGGAGGTCAGTAAGGGAAGCCAAAGCTCAGACAGAAGAACACATTGCAAAATCAGTGGGTAGAGGGGACAAAACCTTTTACAGGTACATAAGTGAAAAAAGAAAGACAAAGGGAGGGATAGTGAGACTGAAGCGGGAGGATGGGGGCCTGATGGAGGATGACAACAGTAAAGCTGACATACTGAACAGGTATTTCTGCTCAGTCTTTACTGAGGAAGAGGAGGGTAATGGGTCTGAAGGGAGAACAAGGGGTGAGAATGGTGCAGAAATGGACACAAGTCCCTTTACACCAGAAAGGGTCCTGAAGGAACTGGAAGCAATAAGAGTTGATAAAGCAATGGCGCCAGATGGGGTGCACCCAGGGTCCTTAAAGAACTAAGAGAAGTGGTGGCTGAACCTCTGGCTATCCTGTTTAGCCGATCACTGGAAACAGGGAGGTACCCAAAGACTGGAGGACAGCAGATGTAGTCCCCTTATACAAAAGTGGGAACAAAGAGGAAGGGAACTACAGACCAGTCAGCCTCGCACCGGTAGTGGGAAGATCATGGAAGCACTACTGAAGGAGAGATTGGTGGAACATCTGGTTGTCAATGGACTACAGGACCCAAGGCAGCATGGTTTCACCAGGGGAGTCATGTCAGACCAACCTCATTGAATTTTTGACTGGGTGACTAGGGAGGTGGATCGGGAGGGCAATGGACATGGCCTATCTGGACTTCAGCAAGGCCTTTGACACTGTGCCACATAGAAGACTATTACACAAACTGGGAATATGGGTGTGGGCAGGACAGTAGTGGTGGGTGGGTAACTGGCTGGGTGGCAGGACACAGAGGGTGGTGATAAATGGCTGTCACCCACAGAGGAAGAGTGACCAGTGGGGTACCACAGGGATCAGTGCTGGGACCGGTCCTATTCAACATCTTCATCAGTGACATGGCGCAGGACCTAGAAGGCAGAATTTCACTGTTCACTGATGACACAAAGTTCTGTAACAGAGTAGACACACCAGAGGTGTAGACAGAATGAGAAGGGACCTGCAGAAACTTGAAGAATGGTCAGGGTTTGGCAGTTGAAATTCAATGCAAAGAAGTGCAAGATAATGCATATGGGGCACAAAAACCCTGGCACAATATATCAGTTGGGGGGTGAGGATATAGCATGCACCAAGCAGGAAAGGGATCTTGGGGTTATCATCTCTGATGACCTCAAGGTAGGGAAACAGTGTAACAAGGCAGCAAGTAAAGCAAATAGGATGCTGGGATGTATAGGCAGGGGCATCACCAGCAGGAAAAGGAGGTCATAATTCTGCTATACAAGACACTAGTGAGGCCCCACCTGGAGTACAGTGTACGGTTCTGGAGACCATACCTACGTAAGGACATAGACAGGGTAGAGAAGGTTCAGAGGAGGGCAACAAAGATGGTGCATGGATTGCATCACAAGTCCTATGAAGACAGGTTGAAGGAACTGAACATGTACTTCCTGGAGGAGAGGAGGAGAGGGATATGATAGAGACATACAAGTATCTTACAGGGAGGAACAGGGTGCAGGAAAACACTATTTTAAGTGAAAAGATGTTCCAGGACTAGAGGGCATGGGATGAAGTTGGAGGAGGACGATTCAGAGGAAACATAAGAAAGAATTTCTTCACAGAACGGGTGGTGGACAAGTGGAACACACTGCCAGAGGAAGTGGTGGGGGCTGAAACAATCACGGGATTTAAGAATGCATGGGATAGACATAAAGGAATTCTGGAGGTCAGAGGTAAGGGGCAACAGACTTCTAGGAAAACAAACTGAACTTACAAGCTCAAATGGGCAGACTGGGTGGGCCATAGGCCCTTATCTGCCGACACTGTCTATGTATCTATGTATCTAACTTATGATTATACTATTGAATACAGACCAGGACTAAACCACATTGATGCTGACGCCCTGTCACGAAGGCCAGCTTCCAAGGACAATTGGGTCAGACTGTCCGAACCTGACATCAAAGCATTATGCCAAAAGTTTGATAAAGATGAACAAATGTCTGCAGACACTGTGGACTGCCTAGTGGATTGCTTGGACCCTCCTGATACCTGCATACTGGCTGCCTATTGCCATTTCTCTGCTTTAGATATTAGTGCACTACCTCAGTTCGATAATGACAACATTCAGTGGGCTCAATCCCAAGATCCCATGATTCAACCAGCACTTGACACCCTGTATGCAGTGAAAGATGTGTCCAAGTTGTGCTCCCCTGACTTGTGAACTGCTCTATTGTTCAAGGAAGGCCCCAGGTTAAAGTTGCATGATCAGTTTTTATACAGAGAGACAGTAGATCATCGTGATCAAGTAGACAAGCAACAGTTGGTCCTACCCACGGCCTTTAAGTAGCTGGTACTGATGTCCCTCCACAATCACATGGGGCACCTCAGTATTGACAGAACTCTTGACCTGGTACAATCCCGATTCTACTGGTCAAAGATGGGGGCAGATGTTGAAAATCATGTCAAAACTTGCAGTCACTGCCTCCAGTGGAAAACTTTGCCCCAGAAAGCTGCCCCTCTTATCAACATCACTACCAGTGCCCCCATGGAACTGGTCTGCATAGACATCTTGTGCTTACAACCCAACCAAAAGAACATTGGCAATGTGTTGGTAGTTAGTGATCATTTTACATGGTATGCACAAGCCTTCCCTACTGAAGATCAAAAGGCCTCTACCGTGGCCAAGGTGCTAGTGAAAAAATTCTTTCTCCACTATGGTGTCCCCCAGCGGATCCATTCTGACCAAGGAAGAGACTTTGAATGCAGATTGATTAAGGAGATGCTCTCTCTGTAGGAGGTGTGAAAGTCTAGAACCACTCTTACCACCCACAGGGGTACCCCCAACCTGAACGTTTTAACACGACTCTCCTGGATATGTTGGGCACTCTTCATCCCAAAGACAAGTCCAGAAGGAGCCAACAGATTAGCACCTTGGTACATGCCTACAATTGCACCAAAAGTGATGCTACTGGGTTCTCTCCCTATCTCCTCATGTTCAGGAGAGAAGCCCGGTTGCCTGTAGATGTCTGCTTTTGAGTCTCCCCAGATGGGGTCAGAGCTGAGAATTATTTACAATATGTGCAGAAACTGAAATCTTAAGTGAACCATGCATACCAACTGGCTCAAACAATGGCTGCCAAATGAAACCTTGCTAACAAAGAGAGATATGATCAATGGGTGAAGGCCCAAGAGTTGTTGCCCGGGGATTGAATGCTATTACGTAACTTGGGACTGCATGGCAAGCATAAAATCGCAGACAGGTGGCATCATCTTCCACATGTAATAGTCAGTAAGCTGGATGATTTACCTGTGTACAAAGTGCGCCCTGAGAATCACTCTAAAGGTGTCAAGACCATGCACAGAAACCACTTACTGCCTATTGGCCAAGTGATCACTGGTGCTGAACCATCAGACGTTGCCTCTCCTGGGCTAGTGATTCGAGCTGCTGCTAAAAAGAGACAGAGTCAACCTGACCCAGTTGTTACAGACTCAAGGCTTTTCCCCCGGCAGGCCCAGAATGATAGTGACTGTCAGTCCACCTCTGATGATAGTGAGTGTGACAATTATTATTACCCTTCCTATGAACTGAGTCAATTGTTTCAAGGTAACCCTATGTATAACTGTGGGGATGAAGCTGGGACCTCAGGACTGCCTAACCCTCCAGCTTCTTCCCTGGAGCCAATGCTGCCTGAAAGTGAAGTGCAGAGTGTTGCGTCTGAAGCGGCAGAGTCTTTGTGTCTGGTAGAACTCTTTGAATTGCCCGAGGAAGAATCTGATGTGGTAAATCTCCCTGGTGACATACCAGAACTTGAAGAACAATATTAAAGTGCTGACAGCATCCCTTCAGTGCCGCAAAGTCTCATTGTACCAGAGTCTCCTCTGAATAAGCAACCTGGGCCCTCTTCAGAAGATAATAATGAGCAAAGTATTGTGGAAACAGAGTCTACAGAGCAAGGAGCTGATAGTGTTCCCAAGCTGGACATTTCAACCAGTGCAGAGGCATCCCTCACTACAGGAGAAGAAACCCATGCCAGTGTTGACCACCCAGGGCCTGTGTCTGTTCCCCCCAGAAAGTCTGGGTGAGCTGTCAAGCCAGTGATGTGCTTTAGCTATGACCCCCCTGGGAGGCCTGTGGATTTGCCTCTCAATGTTGTTCATAAGGGTGTTTACATTTCCAAGAGCTCACTGCCCAAACTGAGCCTGTCTGCCACTTCTAAGTTAATTGTTCTACCCTCAGAACGTGGTGCCCCTGCCCCATCTAGGTTATTCAAAGTGCAAGAAACTATTACATGAAAAGTATAGTAATGTTATTGTGTAGGTCATAGTAAAAATCAGTATTGAATGTATGAAATTTGCAAAGCTGTTGTCATTATGAATACAGTATATGAATAGAGAACACTGAATAAGTAGAGTAATGTGTTATGTTGATGCTTACTGATGCATCAATCATTATTGTATTCTATAGTAATGTCATGTATATAACATATTATATATTGTCTTTTTCCATGCTATTATGGTATAGACTTGACGTGGACGCCAAGTTCATTCCAGACAGGGAAGGGTGTAACCCCTCTACAAATGGGGGTTCCTGAAAGTCTTCCTTGGGCTTGCCTAAATGCCCACTGCCAGGCTGGTGTTCCGTGTCCTAGTGATTTAAAAGTGTTTGCATGAGTGCCCTGTTAACCTCCGTGACTGTGTCTTTAAGAGCTGCCTATCTTGTGGTGTAAAATTAATCTGGGTAGGGACAGAGTAGTTTCAGGCTTGAGTCCCGCCCACGCTGCATTGTTATCACTCCATTCTGCCATCGCTATTTGCGCAGAGGGAGCCCTGCTAGGAAATGTGACTGTTTACTGTTTGTCTGCTTTAGTAATAATAATATTGTAGTTTGTCTAACCTGCTTTCCTTTGCAACATGGACATTTCAGTATTGCCCCACCATCTTGGTTCTGGACTGCCTATTGGGACCAATCAGTACCTTTGGGGACTCTAAAATGGTGTCTGTCCCCAAGGGTCTTGTGGGAGCAAATTTCTGCAGGAATTGTAGTTTTTGCACTTTGGCGCCTAATCGGACCGAAGGGAAATTCCCAAGCTGCCTGCTGCAGAGAATCAGTCTGGAGTTAGAGGTTGAAGAGCAAACAGCTCGAGTGATTCAAGCAGCTGCCCCAGCATAGTTCGCATGCGAGACTAGTGGAAAGGCTGAGTTTAAGCCTGTCTGCTTGCTGTCCCTCGAGAGGCAGGGTGAATTTATCGGACTGCATCCGAATTTGAGTGTGTTAAAGCCACTGAAGAGTGACCAGATTTAAACCTCAAGAAGAAAGAAAATTTGCTGAACACGATCTGCCTGTCAGGACATTCATTTACCACAGAATTCTCGGTTTTGCTCGGAGACACTGATATTGCGGCTAGACTGCTACACACATTGTGGTAAGGTGAAAGCTTTACTATAAAATGTGCTGTTTGTTGTTAGTGGGTCGCGATTTGGTTCCCCACCGTTTAATTGTGCCACGCTTGCTGGAGGCTGCATCCAGCCTTCCCGGACTGATATCCAAACTGTCTTACCTGGCCTGGGCCCTGCCACACTGGCCCAGCCAACTACTTCAGGTACAGAGAACACCATCGACAAGAGACCTGCCTGGGGATCAGCCCCCTGCTCAACATCACGAACAGGAACGACACCTCTGTGAATTGTGAGGGCCCTGCTTCTCCTGGCAAACCAGTCATCAACCTGCAGTCTCCATTTCATCCATCCTGTGTCCTGTACTGGGTAGCATGAGTAAACATCAGGGTAGCTCCCTGCAACAACAGCTCAATCAAAGTGTGTTACCTGATTTAATTGTTTTGTCTAATCATCACGGACTGAGCCTCCTGGCTCTGGATTACAAATTGTGTGTGGTTGTGTGTATCTTTTATTTTCATCACAGGACCCCAACCAGCTGCAACACCCGGCCTATCCCGGGCAACACATCAGGCTAGCCTATCTCACCAACTGGGTACCCAGCATGTGTGTGACTATGTTGAGGGACTAAAAAGTGCATGCATAATTGCCTAACTAGATCAGTTATAGAATCAATCAACTTGATTACGCCCCTCCCTTTTTCAATTCCCCTGAATAAATCAGATCCAACTCTTTTTGCATTTAATCTAACTGTGGTTCCAGTTTGTACCAAAAGCACTGTACTGTTGTTATTTGCTGTGCCTAACCTTGTTTTACAGGGGGGTCTCCAGTGTCGAACTGGTGGAACCAGCCCTGGTGGTAATTGCAAACAGTGTGGGGATTTGTATGCTGAATAGGGGCTACTGTGAAAGTGTTTGTTGCATGTTGTCTAGGCCACTAGATGGGAAAGAGGGTGGTTACAGTGTCCCGGAGGGCTGTACCCAGGTTAGCCTTGTTACTAACAACCCTGTGCTCTGGGTGGAGGCACCCATTTCAGTACCCAGACCCCTTAACCTGCAACTAGCCAAGCAGGCAGGGGTAGTAGCCCTTGGGATAGCGCCTCCTAGGGGTTACAATAGGATCCTGGGAAAGTTATAGTAACCCAGTTAAAACAGAGTAAGAGTAGGAGGGCAGAGAGCAGTTCTAACATGAAACGAAGAGCCATGTTTATGCAAGTGAGTCAAATACCCGCACACAGGGAGTCACAGAAAGGCAAGGTAGCCTGAAAAGAGTTATGATATGGGGCAGAAACAGACTGGGGCAGAAACAGACAAACGTAGAAAATAAGAGGGAAGGAAAATCTGTGTAAGCCCTTGGGTAGCGAGTCAGAAATTTAGTCAAAAAAGATGCTGGGGATAGGTATGCCCATGATTGGAGCCGATAGTTGGTTCTTGCCCTAGTGGCTGGTCCGTATAAGGAGCCAATGGAAAAGTAGACACTTAGTCATATGACTGGAGGTGGACCAGGGTGGGGAAGGTGGGGAGCTGGCGTGCAGCACTGGCGGGAAAGTAGGGGAGGGCTTATGGTTTTACTAGCTGCCTCTCCAGGTGAGCAGCCATGGTGTGGCGCAGTCCAGGCCGGGCAGGCAGGTCCAGAAAACAGCGGTTTCCTTGCTGTTTCTGGGCCCTACCATGAACAAGAGTTCAGAGAATCACAAGCAGCAGTACGGCAGGGGAAAAAGCCACGTGGTCTGCTGTCAGCAGGAGCAGGACCGCAGGTCAGTTTCCAGGACAAGTCTCTTGGCTTCTCCTCTGGCGGCGAGGTATGAGCCCCAGTTGGGCATGACACACCTGAAAGGAAGAGGAGAAGGATTAAGTAGGGGCAGACAGGGGAGGAGTGTTTACCTAAAACAAAACAACTGGGCGGTCAAAATTAAATCCAAGGAGGAGGCTAGGCTGGGAAGGGGGGGGGGGGCTGAAAACAGGTGGGAGATTTCGCTGGTAGAGAGCAATCTGATAAAGTGAGAAACTTAGCAGTTGACTCTAAGAACAGTGCTTTAGAAAGGCAAATAAACTCTAAGGTTATTAACATTCAGACAGTTGCAAAAGAGGGCTGTAAATCACTCTTAGTAACAGAATAGTAACACAGTGTCATGACTCTAAAGCCTTCTGACTGAGTGAGAGAGGGAGAGAGATCTAAAATGGCTTTTCCTTTAGTAGAATTTAAAATTAAGTCCCGAGGTGAAAAAATGCAGTCCAACAGTTCACTGAGATCAGGGCCTAATTTCAAAAACAGGTGGTGAGAGTCAATGGACTGAAATCCACCAGTCAGAGTGCAGGTGCTTAAATTCAAAGTCCTTAGGCACCAAACACCAACATACCTAAAGGGGCTTATGGTTTTTCTAGCTGCTGCTCCAGGTGAGCAGCCGTGGCATGGCGCAGTCCAGGCTGGGCAAGCAGGTCCAGAAAGTGACGGTTTCCTTACAGTTTCTGGGCCCTACAATGAACCAGAGGCAGTATGGCAGGGGAAAAAGCCACGTGGTCTGCTATCAGCAGGAACAGGAGCAGGACCGCAGGTCGGTTTTCAGGGCAGGTTTCTCGGCTTCTCTTTTTATTTTTTGGCAGCGAGGTCTGAGCCCCAGTCAGGCCAGACACACCTGAAGGGGAGAGGAAGAGGAGAAGGGTTAAGTGGAGGCAGCCAGGGGAGGAGTTTTTAGCTAAAACAAAAGAACTGGGTGGTCAAAATTAAATCCAAGGAGGATACTAGGCTGGGAAGGGGGTAGGAGCTGAAAACCGGGGAGATTTAGCTGGTAGAAAGCAATCAGATAAAGCGAGAAACTGGACATTTGACTCTAAGAACAATGCTTTAGAAAGGTATACTTAACCTCTAAGGTTCTTAACATTCAGACAATTGCAAAAGAGGGCTGTAAATCAGAGTGCAGGCGCATTAATTCAAAGTCCTTATGCACCAAACACCAACGAACCTAAAGGGGCGTATGTTTTTTTCTAGTTGCCGTTCCAGGCGAGCTGCCGTGGTGTGGCGCAGTCCAGGCTGGGCAAGCAGGTCCAGAAAGCAGTGGTTTCCTTGCGGTTTCTGGGCCCTACAATGAACCAGAGTTTGGAGGATCCCAAGCTACAGTATGGCAGGGCAAAAAGCCACGTGGTCTGCCATCAGCAGGAGCAGGACTGCGGGTCAGTTTCCAGGGCAGGTCTCTCGGCTTCTCCTCCGACGGCAAGGTCTGAGCCCTGGTCAGGCACGACACACCTGAATATATACATATATATATATATATATATATATATATACATATATATATATATATATATATATATATATATAGGATACATGATGGGCATGAGTGTGATATGGCAAATATTGTCACTCCTGCAGAGTGAGTGACACTCGTGAGATATCCAAGCTCACGATGCAAGAGTGACAATATTTGCCATAGCACACGATATGCCCATCATGTATTCGATATATACAATAGGGCCAAGAGTTTCAGAAGTTTTGTTATGCTGTCTCGTGTTCTGTTCCTGTTAATGTGTTTGCTCATTCTGTGTGTGAGCTTTTCTGAATGGGCTGGCAGTGTTATAAACTCTGAGATACACATGAGTGTGTTTTGCAATGCTAAATGAGTTAGTTTTAGATAGGAATGAGAAATATACTTTTGTGAAGCTGTATTGTTTAGCAGCCTAGCTGCAGTGAAGTTAAATGCATCACAGTAATTGTAATGAACTGAGAGGCAGAGTGTCAGAACAGCTGATACTGTTTTCAGTGGTAATTAAGTTAGCTGCAGGCAGAGTGCAGAGTGTTCTGTGAAATTATGCTCTTTAGGATTCTGGCTGCAGTGAAGTTGAAATTGTCACAGTAATTGTAATGGGTGAGAATCAGAGTTTGAGGAACAAGTGAGAGTGTGTTTCAGTGGTAGTTGAGTTAGCTGCAGGCAGTAGTTTAGACTGTTCTGTGAAGCTGTGCTGTTTGGAATTCTGGCTGCATCAAGCTGAGAGCATCACAGTAATGAGCTGGAAGTTGGGGGGGGGGGGGATAGGTGTGTTTTGTAATGCTCACTGAGTTAGCTGTAGGCAGCAGTGAGACCTCTCAGGTAGTTCTGCATTTGTGTCTGTGGTAACAGCACAGGTGTTTCTTTCATGCTGAGGGGAAAGCTGCCTAGGGTGATGATATCAGTGACCTGTGTGTGTAAATGTCTCATATCGTCACAGTAGAGGAGAGGGTAAAAATATCACACTGCAGTGGATGATACACTGTTTTATCTCACTCATTTACCACTCACCCCCTATTGTATATATATAGTCACCTTAGCAAGACAAATTGATAGTGGAGGGAGGGTAGAAAACCTGGGCAGACTAGATGGACCACACGGTCTCCTTCTGCCGGCAAATTCTTAAGACAAAAAGACTGTTCAAACTTAGAGCTGGAGAACACCTCAGTTCAAGTAAAATGAAGGATGAATGTAATGCTTTGTTAGGCCATCTCTCCCAGTCGGGGGCATCAATTCACATTTTGTGGGATTGAAGTTATTAAAATGGATCCAAGGGGTGGTGATATTGAGTCCAAATTAAACAAGAGGGAAGACTTTTGGATTTATGAATTGGGAGCTTGGGGCTCAACACCCCCAACCCACCTCTCCAGCACTTCTATGCGCTAACCCCCTTGTGTTGCTGACAACTAAAAGGCTCCAGGTTGGGCACAGTTATTTAGTCTGTTCCTGTATGTATCTGACTGTGTTTACTTATTCCACTTTTAGTTTTTGCTGTATTTTTTGCATTCCTTTGTTTAAAGACCAAATGTACCTAAATATTCTCATTCTAAATCTATTGCCTTGTTTGTCTCAATCCTCTGTATAATCACCTACTTGTTCTAAATGTACTAACAGGAACCTATGTAAAGAACTCTGAGCTCAAATGGTTAATCTGAGATCTGAAATAAATAATTTTGAACTGTCAGTATTTTTAAAGAAGTAAATAAATATAAAACAAAGTCTCTGTAAATTATTGTTTTGACCCTGGCATTAATATGATCTGTGTTGTTGAGAGTAATTACATCAGTGTTATCAAGTTTGGGGTAATATTGCTGCTCTGTTTAACAGTACATTGCCTTATTACTGGCTATTTAATTATGAATGTATGACTTACTATGAGCAGTGCAACTCAAGCGTTTCTGATAATGTGAGGGCTTTGTAACCCTAGTGCTTTCTATTTAATTGTCCAACACATCTAATTGTCACAGTTTCACACCTGTAATTGGTTTATTGTTTTTCACGTGTGTAACAATTTGGATATATGGTTAAAAGGCGTGAATCCAGCTATGTGGGTTACTTCCTGATGATGCCTTGAGCAAAACTGAGCGGAGTTCTGTGGGTCTCACTGGTACCCCCTTTCCCTGGTAAGAGTTCTCTGCACTTATGTGAATAGAAAGCAATCAATTCGATACAAGATTGTTCCCCTTTGATGGTGGGTGGTGCTTGAATTGGTGTCTTACCATATGGGAGCCCTAGGTTTGGACCCCCAGCTCACATTCATGCCTCAGGCTGGTAATCTGACATGTGCTGCACAAGCAGCATGCTCAGGGTATGGGGAAATGGTAGAGCAGTCTCGACATTGCCTGTTAACATGCAACATCACACACTCCACAGGTCTGCCGTCAGTATGGACAGTGTAGCTGCCAAAAGGTGGGTGGGAACAAAGCAGACTAAAATGTCTGGCAGATGAAGATGAGTTTGGATATGGGTGCCATGTCAGAAGACAGCATTGTCTCTGGCACCCTCCATCCCTTCCATGGGTAGAGATACTCCTGTAACAAAACCCATGGGGAGGGTCTGGATGGTGGGGTACACTGAACGGGGCAGTAGTCTGGAATGGAGCTAGAATGGCATGGGGGTAGTGTTTCTACCAAGTCACTTGGGTTGACCTAGAGTATAAGAGGCAGGAAGGAGGTAGTCAAGTCGATACACATTCAGTTAAAGCAAAAGACTAAGAACTCTGGAATATCAAAATTATATTAAGATACAGTTTGCCGACCAGGGGCTATTTATTATTTCCTGTTTCATTTAGTCTGTGGATAGGTTACAACCTTTATATACAGGACAACATGTGCAAGCATGGATCATAGGTACTTCTGAAGCCCACTGTGTTGGACAAATGACCAGATTGATCTATTAATTTCTTTTGTTAGCGTAGTTATGTTTCTGGTATAAGTTCTGCTATTTGGAAGTGGACACAAACATGGTTTCCAGTGTCACAAGTCCAGGTAGGTCTTATGAAAAATACTGGCTCAGTGTAAAGTTCCCAGGAACTCCTCTAAGCTTCAGATCCTGGCAGATGTGAGGGTACCATTTCAAACCTCATCCATCCTGCAAAACAAGGTCGTAAAGCTGGACAAGGGATGTTCTGGGTGTGAAGACAGGCCAGTTGGCATAGATGATGTCATACACACACACACACACACACACACACACACACACACACACACACACACACTCTCTCTCTTATTTGAGGTGGGGGACGGTGGAGAACTGTCACTCATAGGGTGAGGCCACTCCCCACAGCCAAAGGAAATAAATTAGGGAGCTGAGGGGTCATCTCTCTCTCTCTCTCTCTCTCTCTCTCTCTCTCTTGAACACTCAACATCTGATGAAAGTACAAATGTTTGGTTTCAGGATGCCTACATACCTATCAGTATATTAATGTAAAAGACTGGGTCACCCACTAGAACCAAATCTAAATCATCAAAAAAGAATGGCTGAACATCACTGCATGAAATCTTAGTTTTTTTCCTTTTATTTTCTTCACACAACTTGATAGTGGGCAACAGTTCTGTGGTATATTCCACTTCCTCAAGCCTCTCTGTGTTGCTAGTATAAAACAAAAATTATACAAACGTTTTAATGCCACATTTATAAACAACTTCATTCTGCATTAACTGTGTGTTCACACACTAAATGGAGTGTTAGGCATACAGTAATGTCATTATAACCATCCTATTATAACATGCTAAATTTACTCACTATATTGCAAAAATAATTCTCTTCTTTGTTAGAACCAATAACATTCTGAGCGTTACATGACTTAAATGATGACATAATAAATTAACCTTAAAATCATTACTCATTCCTTCTTTTTACCACATATTTAAATATCTTCATTATGTTACATAAATTCATCCTCAAAAAGGTACTGGGATTAGAACCTACAATTTTAAGATTATTAAAGATAGATGTATAATCTAGTTTATTGCCCAATATCAAGTTGTGTGAAGAAAATAAAAGGAAAAAACTAAGACTTCATGCAGTGGTGTTCATCTATTCTTTACTGATGAACATCTAATGAAAGGAGAGCTCTGCTGCAGGTAGACGTACAGCTTAGGGAAAGTGTATTTTATAGCTAGCATTAGGTAAATGAGGTTCAGATTTTTCTATGCATCAATTGTCTGTGTAACTTGCTTTATTTTCTATTTCCTAGTAAACTTGTAAGCCTTTAGTCTGACTGTAAATATATCTTGTTTGTAAATACTTGTAGTTCTTCTACTAAAGAATCCATTTTTGATAGAACCAGTGACTGTGTGTTAATTTAAAAAGGTAATTTTACTATTTCTGCTGGACTCTGTTTGCAGTCCATCTCTGAAGGTCACTGTACCAACAGTTATTGTATTGTAGTGCCCCAGAGTTGGGGGCACTACAGAAAAATAGAGAACAGAAAAGTATTCAGCTATAGGTGCCTTAGTGCAGTAATAAGGAGCCCAAGAAATGCCCAGGTGCCCAGTTTAAAATGCCAGCATCAAAACCCTGTACAAAGCCTGCCAAATTATTGTAAATAGTTTAGAAATTATGCACAGATTAAGCTTTTATGCCATGCTGCAGCTAATGGAATGTTAGGCTGAGCTGATGGAATGCCCACCGTGTGGCACCTGCCATGCTTCCAGAACCAGAATGATAGGCCCACTGCTAGCCATTTAGCCTACCCACTCCCTCTATTACCTGAGATCCCAGGCTGGCACTCGTACCCTCTCACTCCCCTGCAGAACCACTTCCTCTGGCCAAAAAGCCTTCTCCTACCACCTGCCTAGAATGTGGAATGCACTCCCTCCACAAATCCGCCACTCCTCCTCCCTATACTCACTTACCTCTGCTCTGCACAATTACCATACACCTACCTGTACCTGCTTCAGACCCCCTCCTTGCATACCTGTCTCCCTCTCACCTTTTTCTCTCCCCCCACCCCACCTGCACTTATACTACCCCTTATAGACTAGCTCTTAAAAAGGGTGACTGGATCCTATGTGTTCACCCTGCTGCATCTGCATCACTAGTGTACTGCCTGTAATGTATGCATTGTCAACCCTGCATCCTATGCTTGGTGCACTGATTATATATGTATGCTGCTCCCATGAACTGCCAGCACAGTAACTGTTGCATCAGCTTATATTGTACTCATTTGCCATGAACCTGTTTTGTAACTGTATGTATGTATTCACCATCTGTTATGTATGTATCTGAACTCGTGCTCTGTACATCCCTCTCCCCTTTCCCCCAGGATGTACCGTGAGATGAGCTTTAAGTTGCTCAGTGTATCTTTCTTGGTGAGACAATTCAATAAATAAATAAATAAATTTAGATTCCCCAGGTGTTATAGGGGCCCAGCCGCATTAGTGACCCTGGATGTTAAGGAGTCTAGCTAGCCATACAGAACCACAGTAACAGAAGGAACCCGATCTAATCAGAGAGACCCCAGTTAGATAGGTCCACCAGTGCTAGGGTTCAACTCAGAAAAGTCTATTGCCTGTATATTTACTGTGGTCTGGACATTGAGACTGTATATTTGATCACTGCAGCAAGAACTGAAACTTTATTTGCATTGCTATTATTGCTACAAACAGTGAATGTGCCAGAAAGTATTGCTTTGTTGCCAGCCTTTCAAGTTACAAGGTGTTCGAATCAGTCTTCAGAAGTTTTCCAGAATCTTTTCACCATTGGTATCCAGATCAATCTTCTCCAAGGTACTCCAGAAGTCATATCCAGTGCATCTTCGAAGCAGCCAGCAGCAGGTCTTCAAGGAACCGTGCCGCAGTCGTTTGCAATGTCCTGCTATTTGTTTTCCGCTCTTCAAGTTTCCCCAAAGTACAGCCTGGCCTGGTACAAAGGTATCATCTGTTTTCTTGTTTTATCGTTTGTATTGAATTGTTATCCAGATCCTCTGCAGCAGTATTTTGCATCATCATCATCCTGTTTCTTATTTTACGTAGTCCTTGGCTCATCCGGCCTTGGTGCCCAGAACCCTGTTGTTGCTCACGTTCCACAGATGAATCTTCTTCATGTCCCGGCAATCCAGAAATGGACTTTGGGCCAGTTGTTCAGCATCTCCTTCTTCTTTGTGTCACAGCAGTCCAGAAGAGAACTGTGGTTAGGTTTATTGTGCTTCAATTCCAGTGTCCCTCAGTGGGTTCTGAGCCGAGGATATCTTTGTTTGGTTTCTAAAAATCCAGCAACCCTAGAGAGGTGGGATGTGGCTGAGAGACTCATGGCCTGTACAAAATCCTCTCTGCAGTGCCTTAGTTGTTAACCCAGTTAGCCAGGTGTTCCCTTTGTTTTATCCTGCAACCCAATTTCTTCCCGACGACAGAGAAAATTCATCTGTGCACGAACTGCCTTTCATGACTAATGTAGAGTGTTACAGTACTACCTTTTAGAGTTCTTTAGAGTGGAGTACTCCAGGTAATAGGTCATAGGTAGAGGTGCACCTCAGGGAAAGATTGTATAGTGATTTGCTGATTATAGAGTATAGACCACTCGTAAAGTAGAGCTGTTACAGTCATTGCATTTAGAGTTCTCCTCGTATAGGAGAGTAGGGATAATAAGTGTTCCCTGTGACTGTGTTTCCTCTCCCTGGTTTGGTATGAATAAAAATCCTGAGAAGTATTTGGAACCTATTTCTGACTCTCACCTGTCTTTGTCTGGTACCACCATCCACCCATTTGGAACCTGTGTTAGTAATTTGTGTGCAAGTTACTGGTGTCCTTGACACAGTTGCTCTATTTACCCCTTTTTTATTGATGTGGAAACCCAGCACACGTTAACATCCTTCTTACCACCTTCAGGGCACCACAGTACTGACCTTCCTGACCTTGCGCAAAGAGGGCAAAAGGGTGGTTTCCTGGTTCCAGGTGAAAATCAAGTGGTGGTGGCAAAGAATTCAAAGTTCCCATCAGAGAACTGCCCTGTAAACGAGGTGGCCTGAGGGGCAGCTTTTGTCTCAACTGGCAACAGTGGAGAGGGATCTCTGACACAACTGGTGGCAGCGATGCACATCAGTACATAGATTTAAAGCCAGAATTTTTGCACTGTGTGCTTTCCTGTGAGGCAGGAACTCTAGGAGAGAGGTAATACCTTACCTTAGGCCTTACCTAGCACACAGGGTGGCAGAGTGCCAGCAGAAATATACCTTATCAGTCACGAAACAGGATATACAAAAAGTTACATAGATACATAGATGTTGTCAGCTCTAGGGGCCATCGGCCCACCTAGTCTGCCCATGAATGCAGTTAATTGTGCTTCTTCAAGCTACTCTGGAACTAGGTTGTCCCTGTCCCCCCCCCCGACTACCAGGATCCCCTTATGCCTATCCCATGCCTTCTTAAATCCTGTTATGATTTCTGTCGCCACCGCCAGGTTACATTGTTTACTACTGTTTCTTTTTGTTTGTTTTTTTAGACAGCCTAGTGCAGCATAGTTAGAAAAGACGAGCTCCTCAACCTATGGCAAATTTAATGTACAGCAGCTTCATGAGCTGTGTGCAGATGGGGGATTGTCTATGAGGGCCTGATAAAGAATGGACTCATGGAAGCCCTGTTGGCGCATGACCAAATGCAAGGGGGGCAGACAGTCTCAGAGGAGCATGACCAAACACATTTGCAGCAGGAGGTCACTGCAGAAGGTGACCAAGGTAGCAAGACTGAGGTCATGATGGCTGGTCAGAGGGGTACCTTGAGGCACGAGCTGAGAGAGCTGCACAACCGCCAACAGCTGGTGCAGCAGAGGCCCAAATTCAGCTGGAGTTTGAGGATGAAGCTTGCACTGAAGGAGGCTGAACTACAGTGGGCAAGGCTGAAAAGGAAACAGTAAGGCTGGAGACTGAGAAAAGAGAGAAGGTGTGCCAGCATGAAGCTGAGGAAAGACAGCATGAGGCTGAGGAAAGATAGAAGACTCACCAGCATGAGATCCTGATGTGGGAAGAAAGAGTGAAAGAGCACTAGCACAAGATCCAGAGGCAACAGCACGAGAAAGAGATGGTGAAACTGCACCAGCAAACACCGCAGCCAACTGTAAGAAATGGTGCAGTGGCTCCAACCCACGAAGCCACAATTGATTAAAAAATGTTTCCGGAATACTGAAGAGGGGTATGATTTACTAATTGCCAGCAGATTAGGCCTTACCATCTATCGAGTCTGCTCGAACCTCAGATCTCTAGTTGGGTGGTGAGGCCCTCCCCCCTTGTGTTCCAGAAACCCCTATCATCCATCCCCACCCCCCTGGGCCAGGCCATCATCTGATACATCCGCTTTCTGTGTCTGTCCCACCCTCTCTTGAAGCCCTCCACTGTGGATCTCTGAACCAGCTCACTAGGTAGCGCATTCCAAGGGTCCACCACCCTCTCAGTGAAAAACCCTCCTCCTCTTTGCCCACCTCACCCTTCCACCTTCCAACTTCAAACCATGCCCTCTGGTGATACCTTCCTGCTTTAGTCTAAAGATCCCCTCCATGTTTACCCCATTTATTCCCTTGAGGTGCTTGAAGACCTCAATCATGTCCTCCTGTCTCTCCTCTCCTCCAATGAAAACAGGTAGAGCTCCTCAAGTCTGTCCTCATACGTCAAATCCCCTAGTCATCATATCATCTTAGTTGCCCTCCTCTGTACCCTCTCCAGGAGCTGTATGTCCCTCTTCAAGTGTGGTCTCCAGTACTGTACACAGAACTCAAGGTGTGGTCTAACCAGTCCATTGTACAGCGGCAGAATCACTTCCCTGCTCCTAGAGGTGGTCCCACTTGCGATGCATCCCAACATCCTGTTTGCCTTGCTAGCCACTCTCCTGCACTGCTCAGAGTTATTCATACATGTATCCACCATGACCCCTAGGTCTTTTTCCCCTGTTGAGGCCTCCAGTGCCTCCCCTCCCAGGGTGTACCTGTGTTTAGGGTTTCCCACCCAAGATGTAACACCTTGCACTTGGTGATATTGAAATTTAATTTCCATGTGTGAGTCCAGCTTTCCAGGGTGTCCAGGTCCCCTTGCAGTGCCAACTTCCCCTCTTCCCCCTTAACTACTGCTCCCATCTTGGAGTCATCATCAAAGAGACTCATTTCATACCCTATACCCTCCCTGATGTCTGATATGTATGCATTAAACAGGATCGGACCAGGACCGAGCCCTCACGGTACCCACTACCGACCTCTCTAGGGGTTCGAGAGCTCCCCACCGACCACTACTCTCTGGAGTCGTGGCCTAGCCAGTTTTCAATCCATCTGACCATCAAAGGGCCTACTCCCAACCCCATCAGTTTCTCCACCAGACCATTGTGGGGGACAGAGTCAAACGCCTTGCTGAAGTCCAAGAATAATACATCCACAGGCTTTCCCCTGTCCAGTTCTGATGTTACCCATTAGTAGAACTTCACAAGATTGGTTTGACATGATCTACCTGGCACAAACCCATGTTGCTGACTATCCAGACCTCCCACCTCCTCCAAGTACACCCCCAATCGTTCCTTTAGTATACTCTCCATTAATTTTCCCACCACCGAGGTCAAACTGATGGGTCTATAGTTACCTGGTACTTCCTTCGACCCCCCTTTATGGATAGCTGTCTCCTGGGCCCTTTCTTAATTCTCTGAATTTTCACCTGTAAGCCTCAGGAAACAGTTCAGAATGTTTCAATACTACCCTTTTTACTTTACTGGACAAATCAGGACTCCAGGATGGTGGGAGGGCTGGATAGTCGGCAACATGAGTTTGTGCCAAGTAGATCATGTCAAATCATATTTATTTGGATTTGTTTTTAAAATCATTTGAGAGAGTATGTGTGCAGTTTAAATTGGATAAGGCTTTGTGGATGACTCACCTTATACCATTGCTTGCTGGCCATGCTTTGCATGCATAATTTTGCTAGAATGGACTATACTGATTGTATGGACTATAAGAAAGTAAAAAGGGTGTTATTGAAACATTCTGAACTGCTTCCTGAGGCTTATAGGTGAAAATTCAGAGAATTAAGAAAGGGCCCAGGAGACAGCTATGTAGAACTGCATCTCCAGATGTGTGCTTATCTTGACCATTGGGTGGATGGGGCTTAAGCGAGGACTGTAGAACAAATTAATGATTTGATTGTAAGGGAACAATTTCTTAAAACTGTAGCTGATGACCTGCACATATGGTTGCTGGACTGGGCATGCAACTCCACGAAGGAGGCAGCAGAAAGTCCTGATCTGTATGTGGCCAGCAGACCACTTCTGCAGCATAGAAACAATGGGTGTGGGACAGCACATGGTTTTAAAGGGACCTAGGGAGGGCAGCCTAAAGGAAACCACCCTGCACCTGATCCCAAAACAGAACCCACCAGTTCTAAGGGGAACAAGGAGCCGGGGCAAGGGCATGCTGGATTTGCCAGAAAGTGGGGTGTCTATCCTATGACTGCTCTAAAAACAGGAGCAAAGAGCAAAGGCCTGGGGAGGGGGGTGACCAAGACAGTACTCAGCAGTTGGCAGCTGCACACACACTGTAGTGCTTCCAAACTCTACCAAGCATATGCACCCTATTCTAGTCAATGGGAGAGTAACACAGGGATTGAGGGACACTGGTGCCCCCATCTCCATGGTGAGGCAGAATCTGATCCAGGTGGAGTAGATTCTGCCAGGACAGTTTTCCAAGATTCAGGGAGTCATGTGTCCAGTGTCCCAAGTGCCAGTGTCTCAGTCTTCCTGAGCTGAGAAGGTGGCCATGGGGTACGGGAGGTAGGAGTCGTACCTGATCTCCCTGTGGATGTCATCATGGTGAATGATTCTGACCACAGGGGAAACCTAATATGGCTTACTACCCATAGCCAGTCAAAAGGGCAAGCTTCTGGGGGCGAGGAGGGAGTGACAGAGCCTGTGCTGACCCCTCCCTCAGCAGCTGAGGAAGTGGCTAGTGTGGGTGAGGTGCTAGCTAGGAGTAGCAGCCCCGAGCCCCAGCTGCAATCAAAGGAGGTCTCCATCAGGGGCAGATTTCCTCCTGAAAGGAAGTTGGGAAGGGTAAGATGGGAGGAGCTGGGCAGGGCTCAGCTGGCTGATCCTTCCCTCCAAAAACTGAGAGAGATCACAAATAGTGCTGAGGATTCTCAGGGGGGCAAAAGGTCAGTTTACTGGGAGAACGGGCTGTTGTACAGGGAGTGTACACCATGGGGGGCTAGAGGGAGAGGTACTCCAACAGCTGGTATCCCCCAGGACTACTGTAAACAGCTTTTGGCCCTGGCCCATGACATCCCTTTTTCAGGCCAACTGGGTATTGACCACATAAAAAAGGCGGCTCACCAACAACTTTTTTGGGCTGAACATGTACACAGATGTGGTAACTTACTGTAGGACTTGTCCACAGTGCTAGAGGGTGGGAAAGGTAGGGGACAAGGCTAAGGCAGCTTTGGTGTGCCCCTGCCTATTATTGATGAACGCTTTAAAAGGGTAGCCATGGACATAGTGGGGCCCCTGAGTACCCCAAGTCATACGGGCAAGAGATACATACTGGTTGTCATGGACTACGCAACCAGGTACCCCAAGGCAGTGGCCACGTCCTCCAATGAGACAGAAAAAGTGGCTGATGAGCTCCTAGGAATCTTTAGCTGAGTGGGATTTCCCCAGGAGATTTTACCAGACCAGGGGATGAATTTCATGTCGTCATTAATGACTAGTCGTCATAATTTGAACAGTTTTTTTGCATCTCTCTTTCTATACTGTAAATGCACCTACTTTGTCAGTATCTACGCTTTCTGTAATATATTGTCAAATATGTCAAACCAATTTTGTAATGTCTTTACCTGTATTTGTCATTCTGTACCCTCCCGGGTCGTGCCTGAAAATAGTCATTGCTATGGCTAGTGCACTTACCCAGTAAACAAAAACTAAATAAAATAAAAAATAAAAATAGTCTGTGGGAGAAGTGCAGGGTGAAACAGCTCCATACCTCACCCTATCACCCTGAGACAAATGGCCTGGTTGAGCAGTTTAATGGGACTCTCAAAACTATGCTCAGGACATTTGCTCAACAGCGCAAAGTGATTGGGACAAATATCTGCCTCACCTCCTGTTTACATACAGGGACGTCCCACAGGAGTCCACAGAGTTCTCACCCTTCGAGCTCCTCTTTGGTTATAGGGTGAGGGGGCCTTTAGATTTATGTAGTAGGGCTGCCTAACAGAAGGTGCAAACAGAGGGTGCATCATGTGAACATAATGAAGCCCTACTATGATAGGGAGGAAATGGTCCTCATTGTGTGCAGTGTGCCAGAAGAGGGAAATGAGGCTGATCCCCTTGCAGACCTCCTTGGGGAGGTGTGGAAGGGATCCTCAGTGAATAACCTCACCCTCAAAGGGCAGCTGACCCCAGCCCAGGCAGAGGAGATGAAGGGGTTGTGCATGAATTTGTGGACATGTTCACAGGGAAGCCAAAGTGCTGTGCAGAATGCTAATGCGGATGAACTGTCGAGGCAGGTTAAGTAGATGGCATGATCCTTTATGCACTCCCCAGTCTCTACATGAATGGCAGTGTCTCTTGGGGGTCACCCAAAAGAGACATGCCTTCATTTCCCAAGGGGGGGGGGTGTGTGATGGACATATGACCAGACTGATCTATTAATTTCTTTAGTTAGTGTAGTTATCTTTCTGTTGTAAGTTCTGCTATATGGAAGTGGACACAAACATGGGTGTAACTATCATTTTGTGGGGGAGGGACAGCTGTTGATATCTGAGGGGAAAAGGACCTGGGGTGGTCATAGATGCCAGAATGAACAACTCGGAACAGAGCCGGAGAGCGGCTGCTAAGGCAAATAAAATGGACGGGTGTATTGCTAGGGGGATAACATTGAGGAGAAGGGAGGTCATTGTGCCCCTGTACAATTCCTTGGTGAGGTCTCACCTGGAGTATTGTATACAATTTTGGTGACCTTCCTTAAAGAGGGATGTTACCCTTTTGGAGAGAGTCCAGAGATGAGCCACAAGGATGATCCATGGCTTGGGGGGAATGTCCTATGAAAAGTGACTCAGGGAGCTGAACATGTACTCCCTGGATGTCAGGAGGGACATGATAAAGGTCTTCAAATATATATGAAGGGGATCAATAGGGCAGACATGGAAGGTCTCTTTAAGTTGAAGGGGGAGGGAAATATGAGGGGACGTAACCTTAAACTAGCAGGGGGAAGGTGAGGAGACACTACTTCACAGAGAGGGTGGTGGCACCTTGTAATGCATTACCAGGGGAACTGATGACAAAGGGAACAGTGGAGGCATTCAAGGTGGGGTGGGACAGGTACATGGGCAACGTACAGGCTGGGGGGGGAGGTTAAAAACAGGGTGCTGGGGGTGTGTGCCAGGGGGGAAGGGAGCACAAAAAGGGAGGGGGGTAGCAGCTGAAACTTAATTAGGAGCTGCATCTCGGGCAAATGAGATAGATCGTTAGCCCTAATCTGCTGCCACTTTGTATGTATGTATGGCTTCCAGGGTCATATGTCCAGGCAGGTCTTATGAGAAATACTGGCTCAGTGTAAAGTTCCCATGAGCTCTAGCAAAGATCCTACTCAACAAATAGGTAATCCACATTTTAAGATAACGAACCAGCCTATGGCCTCAAACTTTTGCCCACCTCTGCAGCGTGTCCCGGGTGGCCTTTTTTATCAATGATGGCAGACCTGTTGCTGCCGGTGAGATTCAGGGTTGCCTTGATATTCCTACCTATCATCCATTCAAACTTCTACAGTTGGTCAAGCTATATCCTCCTTTCTGGGTCCCCCTCCTTGGAGAGGTGATGCCCACCCCTTGTACAAACTTTAGTGGACACTGCAGTACAGACCCATTCTATTTCCAAATTCTACAAGTTGCTTCAGCGACAGGACCTGAGAAGTCTCAAAGGAGTATGTTATTACTGGCAACAGGAATTAGGCCTTGATCTTGGGGAAGCAATGTTGGCAACAGGTATGGCAGTGTCTGTACACATATGTTAAGCAGGATTGACTTCGCTTCCAGCAATACCGCATTCTCCATAACCTTTACTTTACTCCCTTCAGGTTGCATCGGATGGGCAGCTCCACCTCCCAAACTTGTATTCGCTGTGAGCGCTCCGGTGGTACATTAAAACATATATTGTGGGACTGTCCCTTGGTAGTCCCATTTTGGCAAACTATCCAGAACTCACTGGACCCACTTCCAGGCCTAGACTCTCTCTCTCTCTCTCTCTCTTACCCACCAGTTTGTCTAGTGGGTCATTTTTCGGAGGATGTAATTGACTGCCGCTAGGGTTTCATGTCCTTAATCTCATGTGTGGCCAAACTAATTATTTGTAGACATTGGCTGGATGACTCTGTTCCCTTTTTTTAGAGAGTGGCACTCAGAAATTCACCAAGCTCTTGAACTGGAAAGACATATTGCTCGATGACAATCCCGTCAGGAGAGGTTCATGAGGCGATGGGGTCCTTTGGTGGCCCTTCTTCCTTTATCACAGCCCATTTAGCTTTCTAGTCTACTTTTTCTCTCCTTTCTGGTACCTACCCTATCGTGCTCTGGTTGGGGGAAGGGGGGGATCTGATGGGTATGTTTGGGGAAGGGGCTTTGTTTGTTAGGTTATTTGGTTACCATTATAGTTTGCCAGCTCTCATTCACTGTTGTTATTGTCATTGTTTTTATTTAAAGTGACTGGTAATTCTGGTTCATTATGTACGATGGTTATTGTATATATTTTTTTGTATACGTTCAATTATGTATATTAAATTTGAAAAAAAAAATTCCCACGAGGTAATCTAAGCTGCAGATCATGGCAGATGTGAGGGTGCAATTTCGAATACCTCAGCCATCCTGCAAAACAAGGTTGTAAATCTGAACAAGGGATGTTCTAGGTGTGAAGACAGGCCAGGTGGTTCAGATGATGTCAGTCACACACACACACACACACACACTGTCATTTGGGGTGGGGTACAGTGAGGAACTGTCACTCATAGGGTGAGGCGGCTCTACAATGCCGGTTCGACAAATATTTTGTCGACCGGTATCACAGCGACTAATTTATGTCAACAGTAATTTGCAGTTGACATAAATGCATCCCAGAAACAGTTGCTTTTCATCTCGGGTCTTCTCCCCCAAACCCCCCATGCAGGGGACTCTGCCCCCCACACCCCCCAGTCTGAAGGATAATCAACTCAGAGTCAGAGTTGATTTGGAGAGGGGGTGCAGGACCAGGGGAAAGAGTGCCGGGGTCCCGAGCAGACTTTACAGCGAACTGTCAATGTTGTCAACATCAACGTGTTCGCTGTAAAGGTTTCACCGTCCGGAGGGCATACTGGGTAAGGCCACTCCCCACAGCCAAAGGAAATAAATTAGGGAGCTGAGGGGTCAACTCTCTCTCTCTCTCTCTCTCGAACACTCAACATCTGATGAATGGGTTCCATGTCATAACGGCGACTGCACAACAGTGATCGCCTTCATAGTGAGTGTACTTCAACGAAACTCAAAAATGGCGATGGGACACTACACCAATCACAACAACGGCCACAAATATATATTTAATAAGCAGCAACAATTTTCAGCAATGTTTTTATGTGGGGACTGTGCACCCTGCACCCCTATATTTGTATACCTAACTCCAGGGGGCACATGTCAGGAGGGGAGAAACTTACAGGGGGGGCACAAGTCAGGAGGGGATGAACATGGGGAGGGCAACCTGAAAGGTGGGGGAACAATGTCAGGAGAACAGGACTTTGGGCTACACAAATAAAGAATACACCCCCTGAACAAACCACAAAATAACATCACCATACCCAGATCCGATCCCAGGTCTACTGGCATTGCAGATCATTACTCTGCCCACTATGCCATACAAGCAGCTCAACACTGCCCCCTCCAACAAATGCTAATAGCATACTTTCCCTAATGCTCCCTAAGGCTGCCTCCCTCTGTTGTCGCTATCATAACGCTCACTCCTGTGTCTAATTATAAACTCAATTTGGCTAAGTCTGAAATCTTCCCTCTCAATTTGTATACAACCCAATCCAGTATGTCCCACTTTGGCATGAAATGGGCCTCTTCTCACCTTAAATATCTTGATATTTATCTGGCCCATGACCCAGACTTGGTCAAAAAATTAAACTTGGACGACCTAGTAGACAAAATTCATTCTGATTTACAAAGATGGGACAAACTCCCCTTACCAGTAGGGGGTAGAATTAGCATTATTAAAATGAATATTCTACCGCGTCTTTTCTATCCCCTGAACCTATTGTATATTTGGTTACCCAAAACCTTTTTCAAACGGGTTCACTCAATCTTGACTCGTTTTATTTGGAATCACAAATCTCCTAGACGTGCTTTCCACAAACTCTGTTTACCTAAAGATAGAGGAGGCCTTCGCTCTAACTTTGAATATTACTACTGGGCTAGCCACCTAGCTAAAGCCGTAGATGGCTGGGTAACAGTGAACCAGAATCCTTGCCCTTATGGTTAAGTCTAGATCTTAATCTTATTAAGCAAGGTAACATAGACCCTCTAGTTTGTTCTACTGTAACTTTTCAATTTTGCCTCGTTATATTCAAAACTCGTGATAGGAACATCGGTGAGGTTTTGAACCAGTTCTATCCGACAGTTAAAATCCGTACACCAAAGACCCCGGATAACCACTAGTTTCCAATCCCAATGTTAAAATTGGTACCAAATGGATACCTCCGATGTGGTTACCCCAAATCCAGGGCTCTTAGTGGAAGATTTATTTGTCGCGAGGAGGTCTTGGGTCGACGGAGGAGCTACTATTAGCTTTAAATATCTCCCCATTTGGTTTTCAAAGTATATCAATTAAAACGTCCTCATAAATAAAGATTTTGGCACTACTAGGGCTCAGTTAATTAAACCCCTCTTAATGGAAATCAAAGACTGTGCGGCTAAGCCCCATGGAGTATCCAAACTGTACCTATATCTTATGAATGTCAGCTTTCCGGAGGCTCTTGCAGGATCCAAATTTTGGGTTTCACTGCTTCCAAGTACTTCTTTCACTTGGAACCAGGTGTGGAAAGATCTCTATACATACAATACCCTTGACAGGAATAGACTCATTCAATATTTTATCATTAATAACATGTATTTTACGCCCATTAAAAAATCAAAACTCGACCAGTCCAGTTCTCCCAATTGTCTTAGATGTGGTAAGGACTTGGGCAGTATTTCCATATTTTTGGTACTGTTCAAGGTAGCACCACTATGGAATGCTATTCGGGACAATCTAGATCCCATTTTAGGCTTGCAAGATCTTTTACATTGGAGATTTGTATATTGGGTATCTATTCAGATATTAAAGTAAAGGAAAGAAGGTACCACATGGCTCTTATTTCAATGGCGGTCAAAAGGCTAGTGTTGCGTCACTGGTCGGACCACCTAGAGCTCTCTTACATGGATTGGGTGGAAGAAATATCTCTGTGTTTTAAAGTCGAAAAACTGATAGCTGATTCTAGACTTGCTCCTCTTGCCTTTCAGAAAAAATGGGGTAAGCTTTATGCTTTGTATTTGCACTGATTTCCAGGTCCAAATCCATCTTGATTTACTTTGATGCTGACAAGATACCCCCTGGGCTCCCTGATGCTCCCTCCCTTCCTTATGTTCCAGTTATCATTGGAGTTGTTTTTTTCTCCTGCTATCTAGTGGACAGGCTGCTGTTGTGTCCTTTGACAGGGCAACTTCCTTTCCCTAATTATCAACTTCCTTGACTCTCTTCTTTCCTCAGTGGTGACACCTTCCAGGGGTGGGGTGGGGGGGTTAGTTTGTCCTATGTCTATTACTCCTTGTTTTTCCTGTTGGACTTTATTATTCGGTTGTATTATACATATGTTTGTACATAGGATTTTGTTGTTACTTAAACTTAATAAAAAGAGAATTTCAAAAAAAATAACGCTCACTCCTCACTATTCCTTTCAGTCGCTACTCTTCAAGATTCGCTGTCCTAACAGGCGCTCAAACTAAGTCACTCAAATGGCAAGGCAAGGCAAGAGAAATTTTATTTAAAAGGACGCCCATCCTGGAAGCTCTGGGCGCCGTACATCAATCAAATAAAAACAACACAACACAGTACAATCAATAAAATATACAACTCCAAACAATTAAAACATAATTTACTACACAATTTGTTTCATTCTCTAAAGCTTAAATAAACCTTAAAAAATTAAACAATATAAACTATAAAACATAGTCAGGGAATGCCTGATAGAATAAAAATGTCTTGAGTCGGGCCTTAAAAACCTCAACAGACGGGGCCTCCCTAGCAACTATAGGAAGCGAATTCCACAGGACAGGAGCAGCGACACTAAATGCTCTGTCACCTGCAGTTCTTAACCTCGTCCTGGGAATCGCAAGGAGGCCCCGAGAAGAGGAACACAGGGAACGGACCGAGACAGCAGGTGTAAGAAGGTCATTCAGGTAGCCAGGGCCCAGGCTGTGTAGGGCCTTAAAGGTGAGCAAACCCACCTTAAAGAGGACCCTCCACCTAACCGGCAGCCAGTGCAGATGACGTAGCACCAGGGTAATGTGACAGTATTTAGATTGTCCTGTCAACAACCTCGCTGCCGCATTCTGCACCAACTGCAGTCAGTGCAGGGTAGCCCCCAGAGATCCCGAGATAGAGTGCATTACAGTAGTCAAGCCTGGACGTCACAAAGGCACGTACCAAAGTGGGGAGGTCCAGAGGCAGAACTAAGGGCTTGATCCTGGCGATATTCCTCAGATGATAAAAACTAGTACGTACAATGGAAGACACCTGAAATTCAAGTGTCAAACCGCTGTCAAGAATAACACCCAGATCACGATCCTAGAGGAGGCCTCTTCAATGGTACAGAGCCAAGGCAAAGTCCTGCTCTGCACCAGGAGGCCAACCTACCACGCCCTCTGTTCGACTCCACCACCAGTACCTCCGCCTTACTGGGGTTGTTGCAACCAACTGAGGCCATCCAGTCATTGATTCTCAGCAAGGCAGCTGTTACACTTCTACTGCACAAGATGTTCTGGGGGCAAAGGAAAAGTACAGTTGGATATCATCAGCATAGCAGTGAAAACCCAAGCTGTACTTCCTAATGAGCTCTCCCAAGGGTAGCATGTACATGGCAAATAACATCGGTGACAAGACCAAACCCTGGGGAACTCCACACAACAGGTGGTATGGGGAGGAGGAGAAATTCCCCATCACTACCCTCTGCCTCCTGTTGGATAAAAAAGACTCAATCCAGCGGATGACAGAGCCAGCAAGTCCACAGAATTCCCTTAGGTGGTCAAGTAACACTTGATGGTCCACCGTGTCAAATGCTGAGGAGAGATCGAGGAGAACAAGAATTGTCCCCTCCCATCAATCTCTAGCCCTAAGGAGGTCATTGTGCAACCGAACTAGTGCAGTTTCCGTGCTATGCCTTGCACGAAACCCAGACTGGAACAGTTCATAAAGATTATGGGCCAAGAGATGCTCCTCAAGCTGAAGCACCACCACCTTCTCAACAATCTTACCTAAAAATGGAAGATTGGAGATAGGACGGTAATTTGCCTTGACGTCAGGGTCCACCGATGTTTTTTTCAGAAGGGGCATCACCAATGCCTCCTTCAAGGCATCAGGAAAGACCCCCTCTGACAAGGAACACCGGACAATCAAGGCAAACACCGGGCCAACAGAGTCAACACATCTCATTAAGAAACGAGTTGGCACAGGGTCCAGTTCACAAAAGGTGTGCTGAAGCCTAGAAGCAATCTCAATGACCTCAGCCACCTCCACCAGTCTAAACTCACCCCAAACAGACGGAGTGCTCTTCGGAAGCCATGCCACCACTGTCCATCAGATTCTAGTCCATCATGGGAACCCCTGCCTGATGGCAAACACCCTGTCCAAGAAGAGCCAAGCAAATCCATCACACAATGCATTTGAAAAAGCTACCTTCGGCTGTAGACAGGCAGGGTGAAGAAGCCTGTCCACAGTCCGAAAGAGCACAGTTGGTCGGTTCCTCCCGGCAGCAATCTCCCTGGACAGGATTTCTGCCTTCTTATGGTCTGCTGTCATGTGGGGACTTAAGGGGTTGTCACACATGAGCACGGATGTTGCTCTTTAAAGCTGGCTACACCAGCTATAGTTAATTACACTTCAATATAATTTATCCAATAACAGCTGAGCCCTATACTCCTGTTATTATGAACTGTTGCTACAGTTTTTATTTATGTGTTTTGGTTGTTTTTACTGTAAATTAATTTCATTCTGTAATCTTTTTATTCATATGAATTGCTATAAAAATGATTTCTGACAGATAATATACAGCATAAGCCAGTATTGTATTGAACTGTATTGTACTGGAGCACAATACTCTGGAAAATGGCAATGTGACCTATTTTCACATCCTGAATTGACAAAAATTCAAGGACAATGCAAATCATAAAAGAGAAGCGTAAGGATAAGCAAGGATTTATTGTAAGCCGTGCATCATCCAGATATAATCCCTGCCTTTTCATCCATATGGAACGTACTGAATTTAGAAAAAAATGACTGCAGGGCTTTTGCCTTAGTGATGCAGGTCATATATGAAATCCTTCCTTATCGCTACATTTTTTTCCCTTACAAACCTCTTGCATTAAAATCTCTTGCATGGTCCCTACGTTTTTTGAAGTATGGCCAGCTAATACAAAGTCTTGATTACACGAGATTTTGCAAGTGCACCCCCTTTGAACATTTTGCTTCCAGAAACAAAGCAAAACACAGTACTGACTGACTGGTATCATAAAGTTGTACAAAACCATAAGATATGAAACAGCACTGGCGGGGGGGAGGAGAAGCAGGGAGGCAGGAAGTGGGGGAGTAAGGCATGGAGAGCTATGTGTGCCAATGAAAGGAGTGAGGGCAATACAATTTCAGGCCTGGAGGCCATCATGGCAGAGGTTAGCCTGCATCAAGTGGCTGTAACAGAGTCGTGGTGCACTGATAGATATGACAAGGATGAGGCCAGGACAGGCTACTCTCTGTTCAAGACAGACAGGGAAGGGGGAAGCAGGGGTTGTACTGTCTGTGAGGGAGGGAATCAAGCTATGGAAGTGCCGGGGCACCTGGAGGAAAAGACGGACTGGAGGTGCTGTGGGTCATCCTGGACACAGCTGCTGGGGCTGCTATCTGTACTGGGATAGTATACAGACCTCCAGTACAAGGAAAGAAGCTGGATAAGGTACTTGGGGAGGACATTATCAGGATAGCAAAAAAAAGGGGCAGTGCTGCTAGTTGGTGACTTCAATCTGCCAGATGTGGATTGGAGACTTCCAGCTGCAGTTTAGGCAAGAAGCAGGGTCCTCCCTGACTCCCTACAAGGGGCATTCCTCAGGCAGCTAATCAGTGAACCCACTAGGGATGGAGCAGTGCTGGACCTGGTGCTTACAAACAGGGACAGCATTGCAAATGTCATAGTGGGGAGTCCCATAGGTACCAGTGATCATCGTAGTGTGGCTTGATGTTATGATGGGAGCACAGGCAAATCACACAAGGATGAGGGTTCTGAACTTTATGAGGGTGAATTTAAGGAAATAGGAGACTGCCTCAGGAACTGCCTAGTTGGGGGAAGGGGGTTTCTTGGGAGGGGTAGGGGTAGAGTGGGGAAAACATGGGAGGGCATAATTAGGCAACCAGCCTCTGCATGTAGAAAGTGCATAAAAGCAAAAGAAAAAAAGAGCCAGTCATGGTACTCTAGGGAAGTGGACATGGTGGTGAAGGAAAAAGGGTAGCATTCAGGACAAGGAAATGCAAAGGCAGGGAAAACAGGGAGGTGTACCAGGTGGAACAAAGGGAAGCAGGTAAGGCAGTGAGGGGAGCAAAGGCACAGACAGAGAAAAGGATAGCCAAGGAGGTAGCAAATGGGGATGAGGCTTTCTACAGGTATGTAAGTGAGAAGAGGAAAGCAAGGGGAGGGATAGTGAGGACAAGGAGAGTGACTGCACATAAGAGGATCAAGAAAAAGCAGACATCTTGAACAGGTAATTCTGCTCTGTCTTCACAGTGGAGGGGGGGGGGGCACCAGTAAGTTGGAGAGGAGGTGTATTCAGTTCTATTTTCAGAGGAAAGAGTCCTTCAAAAGGGCCCCAAAATCCCATCTCTTCCAGTTAGTCTACTGTCCAAATTAATTTTATTAAATGTATCAACCTAAATTATGGAACTGCAGCTAACAGGGTAGTTTTGCTCCTCTGAGCTATTTATTTATTTCGTTATTTATTAACCTTTTCAGTTTATTCATTTTGTACTTTGTATTGATTCTGGTTGCCATTTTGTTCTCTTTGTACGGTGCCCTGAGCCCAAAAGGAAAAGGATGCGTGAAAAATAGAATTGGCTTATGTTGTCTTTATTAGGCTAATGGACAGTTTAAGTCTACAAACTTTTAAACTTATGGACAGAAACCAGATGACTCAGTGGATACGTACTGTAGCAGGTTAAGCAGCCATCCAGTTGAGGTCACTGGTTCCAATCTGGCACAGATCTGTAGTGGCCAGAAGCCATTATCATCTTATAGCTGTTGTGTGTCCAATGTGATATGAGCTGGAGAGGTCTTAGTACATTTTTTCTCATACTCTTATTTCTCCTCTCCTGTCCCACAGCTGCTCTTCAGGTTGTGCCAGCAACCGCCCAGGCCCCTCAGCCATGAACTCATCTCTGCCACTGTCCCCATGACTTGCCTTCTATGGCAGGGGTCAAGGGAGGGCTGTCACCCACCTGGTCTGACCAGGATTCTGCAGTGAGTGTTGATCTGCACAGCATGGGAACAGAGTATGCTGGCAGCTATCTGCCAGCAATGGACTGGAATTTTTTTCTCCCAGTGTTTACTCTCAATCCTCCCTCCTCCCCAGGCATGGGCACGCTGAGACATTAAAGTGGCTGTCTCAGTCCATGTCTTAGTGGGTAGTTGTCCACATCACATAACCACCAACACAACTGATCCGAATTAATAGGCATCAAGTCTGAAGTATCTTCTCACCTCCATGGTGGTTGCTCCCTGTCATGGTGCAACCACCATGGAGCCTGAAGTATCCTCCCACCTCCATGGTGGTTGCTCTCTGTCATGGTGCAACCACCATGGAGCCTGAAGTATCCTCCCACCTCCATGGTGGTTGCTCCCTGTCTTGGTGCAACCACCATGGAGCCTAAAGTGTGCTCCTACTTCCATGATGGTTGCTGTCTGTCATGGTGTGACCACCATGGAGCCTGAAATATCCTTCAGGTTGCTCCATCACAGGGTTGAGGTAGATGGACAGGGAAGGTTTGAGAAGCTTGGACTATGATTGTCCTTGCTGTAACTTTAACTTTTTAAAAGATCATGCTATTCATCAAATCGTATGGATAATGGATGATGGATAACTTTTTACAGTTTTTGTAATTTGGTGCATATTTAATAAGTTGCCTGTCTTAGTGTGCTGTTCCCAAATGTATTTATTTTGCTGATCATTATGAAAATGGGCTTTTGCTCATCAACTTACCAGGGTAAAAACATTAAATGAAAAAATAAATAGAATGAATAACATCATGCAGATAAACAGAGGATTCAGTCTTTAGTACTGGCAATATGGTACTTTTAACACACTAAAATTCATTGCAAAAAAAGGTAACAGAGTAAATAGGGCACATGATGCAAACAGATGCCTTCTGATGAATCGGACTACACCTGTAGGTCACATTTCAATCTGCATAATGTACTACAACTGCGACACAGCTTAAGCACAACAGATTTTTACTGGGGCATGTACCCTGTCTGGCCCTGTTCTGGAGCTGACACTTTCAAGACCTTAGAGCAGCAATGCAATGAAAAATGTATCCCAAAATGCTAGTTTCAGCTACAATTAATATGAATCTTAGCACACATGTCAAATGTACTTGTCTAGGTACCTCCTATACTGTGCATCATAAGTCTTTTTTTTTCCCCTCGATCCAAACCCTTGCCAGGTCTACAATGCTATTTCTATGCAAAATGTGGCGGTCACCTTTCTTCTTATGAAAAAAGAACCTACAGTAAATTAAAACATTTATAAAATGCTAATTTTTTTGTGGAATTAGAAAATTGCTTCACCAAATAAAACTGGAAGATATATGGAATCTTTTATAGTGAAAAAAAAAAAGGTTGGGTCAAATTTGTTGTCCATTTCATTGCACTGCTGCTTTTGAAGTCTTTTCAGTAAGCATGTTTTTTCAATCTTTATGTTTGTAAAACAGGTCATACACGAAGGAAAAAAATACATTTACATCACTACATCATCAGAAACCATTTAAGAAGGTACACTTGGCAAAGTTCCACACCAGAAAAACAGCAGCTTGCTGGCGCAACTGTCAAACAGAGGAGGCGACACACACTCACATTTTGTGGTCGTGCCCCCTAGTGGTCCCATTGTGGGTGGAAGTGTCCAGGGGAACAATAACAATGTTTCCAGTGATCCCCACTCTAACCCTTGAGATGGCACTCTTTTGCACTTCCCTACCAACTTTAGAGATAAAGAAAAAACATACCTACTCAGTAGTTTACTGACAATAGCCAAAAAATAATATCTAGATTATGGCTAAATCCAGATCCCCCAACCCTGACTAACTGGCAGGATACCATTTGGGAAGTATACATGTAACCCCCCTACAAATGGGGGTTCCTAAAAAGTCTTCCTTGAGCTTGCCTAAATATTCACTGCCAGGCTGGTATCCTGCGTTTTAGCAGGTTTTTTTTTTTTTTTAGTTAGTCCTTTTTCTCACCGGCTCCCAGTCTGCCTACCTTGGCTTCCTGGCATCCCATTGGTCTTTCAGGCCGCCGTCCCGATGATCCAGTCAGCTCCCATGAAGGTCTCACAACTGCTACCCCCGCAGCAGGGTGGCGGAGAGCCCCCCTACACTCTCAACTGAGCCAGGATACAGTATATGCCACGCAACTTGGAGCCGACCGATCCTCTGAGACTGCCATCATGCCACCATGACTGGAGCCATTTTCACTGTTTTTGATCCCCTAGTGTGCGCCTGGTGAGTGCAATGATGTCAATGGAGGGGGGCGCGCATGCATCCGCACGCGCTTCCTCCCATCGTCATGCCTCAAGCCCACCCCTTCTCATGTAGCGCAATGCACTGATACCCAGCCTCCGCTAGAGGTCGCTGATACGCCGACCACTAAACTCCCCCTTCCCCAGAAAGGGAGAGCAGTTTACGGATGCTCAATCCCTCTCCGCCCCTGCCGACCCCTGGCAACACGAGTCCGTTCCTGAACCCGGGTCGCCAGCATGGAGCAAGGTGTGGCGTCCAGAGCCTCAACCCTCAGTGCCACTGGGCCGGCTTGTTGTAGCAGTTTAAATGTGATTACCAGAGCCTGTATAGTCTCTGTGTACTGTCTCTCTAAGAGCTGCTTGATTGCTGCATAAGTAATCTGAGATGGAGCTCTGTTGAAAGATGTAACTATTTGCTTATAAATCATTTAGAGTGATAATGATAATGTAGTTTGTCTAACCTGCTTTTGTTGTAGCAAGGGCTGTTTTGTTTGTCTCCACTATCTTTGTCCTGGACTGCAAATTGGACCAATCAGTTCTGGTGGGACCTAAAATGTAGCCGGACTACAGGAGCTGTCTGAATTCAAAATCTGTAGGAACTGTAGTTTGAGCTTTTTGCACCTTTTTTGCAACTGAAGGGGGCGTTCTTGCTTTGACTGACAGCCAAATCAGCCAACCGAATCTTTTGGATCTTTGGGAAGTTCCGGGGCTGCTTGCAGTTTTCAGTTAGTTCTGAGCTGGGAAGTGAAATGAGAAGAGCTCAAGTGTATTTTGGGCAGCAATTCTGAGTGGATTCGCATGGGAAAACTGTGAAAGTGCTGATATTTTGGCTTGCATGTCTGCCTGCTGCTCCTGAGAGGGGGAGAGAAGAGAATTATTGTTGACTAAATCCAAGTTTGTGTGACTAAAGTAAGCTACTGAAGTGGGCCAGGCTCAACCTCAAGAAGTCCTAGCCAGGCCGCTTGCGCTGAGGGTTGAGGCGCTGGAAGCCACACCTCGTGCCACGCCGGCGACCCGAGTTCGGGAGCGAGCTCGGGTGCCGGGGGTCGGCAGGGGAGGGACTAGATTGAGCGCCCACTGGGCTGCTCTCCTGTCCCGGGGGGGCATTGGGGAGCTCGGCACTTCGGTAGCCCCTGGGGGAGGCTGGGGGGTGCTGCAGTAGCGTGGAGCTGCACATAATAGCGTGCCTGACACTGGCAGGGTAGCCGTGTGCCATTGCATCAGGGAGTGCACACACACAGAGAAGGGGCGGGCAGAACAGAACATAGGAAAACCCCAGTTCTAGGGGTAGGCGATGGCACCAATCCCCATGCCCATGACCAGGTCCAACTCGGCCAGCCTTCACAGATCCTCTGCCCAGGGGCCCATGTCTGCAGCTGGAGTCTAACCATGAAGAGTGCCCAAGGTAGGAGGGGTGGCCCCACCCCAGAGGGGTTAAGCTGGGGGTGCCAGCTGCAAGGCGAGGGCGGAGGGGAGGAAGGTTCAGTCGGGGGGACTTCAGGCAGGGCAGGATAAGGTTGGATGCCTGAGAGAGGCTCCTAGAACCGTGACCAGAGGAAAAAAGAGTCGACAAAAAAAACAAAAAAAAACACCTGAAGAAATCCGAAGATTTTGCTGAATGCAATTGGCCTGTCAGGAGATTCAGCTACCTCTAAGCTCCCGTGTGTGCAGAGACTTTACGATTGTGACCGGGGAGCACTTTGCCTGGTACAGTAGAATTCCCATACATGTAAATGTGCTATGAGCTGCTAGTGGGTTGTGAGTTAGTTCCCCACTGTGAGAACTGTGTTCTGCTTGCTGGAAGCTGTATCCAGCCCAAAACGGACTGCATCCGAATTTGTCTCCATGCGGTCTGGGCCTTGCCAGACTGGCCCAGCCAGACTACCCACTGCACAGAGAAGCAATCGACGAGAGACCTGCTGGGGGATCAGCCCCCTGCACCACGCTTGAACAGGAATGACGCCTCTGCGACTCATGTGGGCCCTGCTTCTCCTGGCATTCCAGATCAACCACCTGCAGTCTCAATTTTTGTCCAGCCTGTGTCCAGTCTTGAGTATCGTCAGTAAATACCAGGGTAGCTCCCTGCAACAACCGCTTAATCTGAGTATGTCATCTGATTGTCTTGTTGTTTCATTTCCTTTATGAACTGAGCCCTCTGGCTCCAGATTACAAATATTGTGTACTGTGCATGTTGTGTTTTCCATCACAGGGCCCCAACCAGCTGCAACCCCGGGCAACAGTCGTGGCTAGCCCATCTCTTCTCCACCTAGGTACCAAGAGGTGGACTGTGTGGGGGGACTCAAAGCACATGCATAACTGCTTGATTGATATAACCTTTAAGCTAATTAACCTGATTTTGCCCCTCCCTTGTTCAAGTACCCTGAATAAATCGGATCTAACTTTTTCTGCATGTAATCTGACTGTGGTTCCAGTTTGTGCTCAAAGTACTGTACTATTGCTATTTGCTGTGCATAACCTTGTTTTACAGGGGGTTCCCAGGGTCAAGCCAGAGGAACCAGCCCTGGTGGTAAGTGTAAACAGTGTGGGTACTTGTGTGGTGTACCAGAGGTATTGTGAAAGTGATTATTGTACAGTGTTCAGGCCACTAGAGGGGAAAGAGGAGGTTACAGTGTCCCGGAGGGCTGTGCCCAGGTTAGCTTGACCACTACTAACCCTGACCTCTGGGTGGAGGCACCCGTTTCAGAACTCAGGCCCCTTAACCTGCTACTAGCCAAGCAGGCAGGGGTAGTAGCCCTTGGGATTGCGCCACCTAGGGGTTACATCTAAAATGGAAAGGATGATGGCCCAGTTGAAGAATTCCCTCCCAAAACTACAAAACAGACAGAACTAGGGCTGGGTGGACTGTTCCACCCCGAAATCCAGAGCCTCAGATTGAAGCCTGAATTCATGGACTCGGATAAATATGGACTTCACCGTAGAAGTCCAGTTCTGGGTCCGTGGAAAGCAGGGCTTTTTTTCTGCATGCCTGGTGCCCCACGGAGCTGGGTAAGGAGGAACAGGTTGTGCCAGGTGAACCAAAATGACTTAAGAGTGGAGCCAAGCCCAGGAGCAGGAGGACCACACATCACAGTCATGTGTAATGTGGTGGAGATCTGAGCGCGGGCTGCAGCTGCTGTGATCAGTCGGTGACTCTCGGGTTGGCTGTTGGTCTTGTTCTTGGAGTGGAGATCAGTAAGTAGTACATCACAAACTGCCTAGTACTGCAGCCTATCTTATGTGGGCTTGGAACATACTGAATACCAGAAAGAGGGGAGAGGAGCAGAGAGGAGAGGAGAGGAGAGGAAGGGAGAGGACAGTTGTGTGTACAGGCCCTGGGCAAGGGCAGGCTGGCAAAATAAATCATTGACTTGTGCCAGAGAAGAAAGTGAGAGAGACTACTGGGAGCCAAAGAGAAATGTTATAGTTACAGAAATCACAAATAAAGTTTATTCTTGGCCCCAGTGTGGTTGTGTGTGTGTGTGTGTGTGTGTGTGTGTGCGCACGCGCGCACACGCACGCAGGCCAAGAGCAGGCTGGCAAAATAAATCTTTTGATTTGTGCCACTATCCAGAAGAGTAAAAGAGAGAGAGCGAGAGATAGAGAGACTACTGGGGATCAAAGAGAAATGTTATTGTCAGAGAAATCACAAATAAAAAGTTTATTCTTGGCCCCAGTGTGGCTGTGTGTGTACACAGTGCAAGAACAGGCTGGTAAAATAAATGTTTGACTTGTGCCATCCAGAGAAGAGAGAGAGAGAGACACTACAGGGGGCCAAAGAGAAATTTTACAGTCACGGAAATCACAAATAAAGAAATAAATCTTGGCCTCAGTGTGGCTGTGCAGTGAGTGTACACTGTACAGGGTAGGCAGGCATTGGTTGCATCTGTCTGTCTCCCTCTGAGCACACTCACGTTATGGGCCTGAGCAGGATATGCCACCAGTACAACCCAGTCATGAAGCAGCTAGCAGTTATTGCTTTTATTTAGTAGTTTTACTGTCATTTTGTATACAAATCATGCATTAAATTATTTCCTTTTGGCCTCTGTGTTGAATATGTTCGACTTTGGCCACTATTATGCATTTTATCACATTTCTTTTTCAAATATTTAATAAATAATTAGAACTCCACCATGTTCTGGTTCTTATTTAATAAGGGTCAGAACTTCACTGAGTTCTCCCAGCCCTAGACAGAACCTATGGTTCCTCCATATAATGCCTAAAAGGATGGACATTATCCCATAGCAGAATTTCACACCCACCCCCCCAGGTTCTCAAGTGAGAGGTTGGTCACGCCTAGTAACTTACCAAGTGCACATGCGATATGTTGAGAGACAGACAGAGGTTCTCTCCAGCTCTCGTCTGGTGCCCTGCTCCTGGCTTCCCTAGCTGGAAAAAATGACTGAAGGGCAGAGTCTGTGCGCTGTCTCATTAGTATTTTAATCCAAACGCAAACACTGAGGATGGACAAGACTCCGTTATAACTGTAACTTAAGAATTTATTTGTTCTGTATAAGTTTTTAGCCCTACTGATGCTCTGTATCACATGTATGGATTTTTATTGTATTCATTGTCTTGAAAATTTGTAAAATTCAATTTTTAAAACAAAGAAGGTACATGATGGATGAATACTTCTCCAGCTATAAACATAAAATAGTTTGCTTGGGGGTCCCTCAGGGTTCCAACCTGGGCCCCATTCTGTTCAGCCTATTTCTCAATACCCTCCCCAGCTCCTGCTCAGGCAATATGGTACTCTATGCTGATGATGCAGTTCTCCTTGCCTCCCACCCTGACCCCGCATCTCTACAGGAATCCCTGCAGCACACATTCAACCAAGCCAAAAAGTGGTTCCTTGACCACTGGCTGGTCGTTAACCTCAAAAAAAACAAATCTATGCTTTTTGTGCATCACCAGAATAAGGCCAAAAATACCCCCCTCTGCATTCTCCCCTGTAATGCTCACCCTCTCGAGCAGGTGTCATCCTACAAGCACCTGGGCATCACATTCGACTCGGCTCTTACATTCCACACCCACTTCAATACCCTGTCCTCAGCCATAACCTCTTGGATTGGCCCTCTCTATCATCATAGAGATTGCCTCCCCCAAACCGCTCTCTGACTGGCCATCAACTCCTCTGTCCTGTCCCTAGTGGACTATGGCCTACCTATCTATGCTGTGGCTGACAATACTGCCCTCACCAGAATCCAGACCTCGATAAACAAGGCCTGCAGGCTCCTGACCGGTGCATCCCTCTGCATCCATACTTGCCTGCTCTATTCCACCGCCAACCTGCTCACCTTGGAGGAGCACCTGTGCTACCAAACCTGCTTACTTGCCAAAAAATTCCTGCTACGACTCTCCCCCCCCCCGGGGTCACTGCATCCCTGTGGCTTGCATCCCCATCCATTGCCACCCATAGCACAGTTAAGGCCACCTTTCTGGTGCCCTGTACCAAGACCTCCCTAGCCCAAAGGTCCTTTCACTACCGTGCCCCCACATGGTTCAACTCCCTCCTGCTCTCTGTCACTAAGTCTACCAAAATTGGTCCCTTTAAAGTCATTCTCCATAACCACCTTTTTGGCGTCTGAAGCTGTAGTTGCCCTTAATCAACCTAATGTTGGGGTCCCTCCCCGTTTCTTGCCCATAGCCTTGACAATGTCTGTTGGACTGCTTCCCCCTTTATTATTTTTTCTCTTTTCCTCACCCCTGTTCACCACCCTTCCATAGTATTTCTGACTCTTGACCACGTTGTGACTTCTACAATTATTATCTTCATCGATTGCTATTTACTGCATGTAACTTTATCCCATAAACCACTGTTAAATTGTGTTCTTTTTGTTATCTGTATTGCAACTGTATGTTACCACTGTTGTTTCTCACACTGTAACCATGTCTACCCTCCCTGCGACGAGGTGCTTTTGTAAATGAGTCCCTGACTCAAAGGCTGCAAATCCAACCTTCAAAAATAAATAAATAAAAACACGTAATTGGCATTTCTGAGGGGGAACGGTAAATCTAAAAGAGATGGTAGGGCTTCGGAGTTAAAAATCATGGAGAATGTTAATGCACAAGACTCTGGATTATACCAGGATAATGGATTCATGTAGGGCCAGCACAAGGGAATTTCAGGCGTTCAATATGAGATAACTGGACCCTCAAACCTGACTTAACTAATTGCTGTTTTTTTCGAGGGGGGGATGTAATTTTACTTTAATTGCTGTTACCTCATAACTGTATGCCCTAGGACAAAATACTGAATAATATTATAATAACTGGTGACCCCCTTTGTCAGACTGATTATTAGTGTGGTCAAATGCTGTAATAACTGAGTATGATGTCATAGTCGATTATTACGGTGTTTGGGGCACTCGCGCTTCATTTTCCCTGTTGGAAAACTTGATTTTTGTACTCATGTCCATGCACCAGTTATTATAAAAAAATAAAACATAAGTGACTGTGTGCTTATGAAGTTTTTTTTCCCCCAACACCCTTGATGTGTGTTGACCACATAAACCTCTCGAGCTTCACACTCAAGGTATATGGGTCATCACACACCTCGGGTGTGCAATAAATAACACACAGTCTCCTAAGCAGTATTCTCTATACAATATTTTCAGCTTTCCAGCAATATAATACATGAATCCATATGACAGATTGTTATGGCTTCTGGTGCTTCCAAAATACAATTCTCATGGCATTAAACAGGTCAGGAAATTGCTCAGATAATATCTCAGTGCATGTAAAACCCAACAACAACTTAACCCATACCCCCACAATTTATAGAGGCTCCACCCCATCGAATGGGAATGGGCCCCTACTTGTCTTCTGCCAGCCCTGGATGATGTTCAATTACATATCTTAAAAGGTCAGTCAGTCGTCCCCCCCAACCCCACTGAGACATTTATTTCTGTACTTTACCTGTTAAAGGTTACTACAATTCAAAATGCTAGATCTGACACAGTAGGCATTACACAGTCTGTGGTTCTGTGTCACTCAGGGTCTAATCCGGTATGCAGTTTTTCAATAATACCATTTGTTAGGCTAAGCCAACATAGAAACATAGAATTTGTCTACAGATAAGGACCACTTGGCCCATCTGTCCCTGCCTATACTGTCACCACAGACCCTACCTGATCTCCGGCTACTCCCCCCCCCACCCCCTGCATTCCTACAAAGATTCCTTTGTGCCTATCCCATGCATGCATGCTTGAAGCCCACCACTGTTTTTGCTTCCACCACCTCCACTGGAAAACTTTTCCAGGCATCCTCTGCTCTGTCAGTGAAGAAGCATTTCCTCGCATCCCTCCTAAATTCCCCCCTTCCAGCTTCACTGGAAGCAAGTACATCAATGTTGTATATGTAAGCTTTCATGTTCAATACCTGAAGGAAATGGTCTGTGCAGGACCCAAAAGGTAATGTGTGTAAAACATGTTCTAGTTAGTTTAATTAAAGGTATTTTTGAAAACTACATTCTGGGATAGAGAGTTTGTAAGACAAAACTACCTTTTGTCAGATGTTTCATGCTACCATCCCATCTGCATTACAATGTTATTTGCTGTCTAATAAGTCTGCAGTCTGTGTATTAATACTTGTAACATAACTGTCCTGTTTTTTCTGAACTGGAATGCAACGTGTTGTTACTGCTGCTCCCCATAAAAAGGGCTACAGCTCTAATTGTAAAACATACTGGAAGAGACTTTCAATTAAAAGTTAACTTTGTGCAGGCAGTATAGACTAAAGATTAGAGCAACAAGCTGTGAATGAGCTTGGTACATCCAGCAGACCCGGGTTTGATTCCCACAACCTCCATTTGTATACTGCATAATCCTGAGCAAGCCACTCAACCTCCCTGTGCTCCTGGGACATACTTGGAAACAAACTTTGGCTCAGAGTGCCATCCCGGGCCAAAAATGGTAAAATAAAATAAATAAAAGTAACCATCCATTAGTCAACTAAAGATATAATCTCTACCTAACCGAGAAATGTTATAGTATCATTAACTGGAAATTAAGGTGGTTTACTTTGGACCATCTGTCTAAATATTGAGGAGGTACTCATTTTCCTTATTGGCCAAGAGTGTCCTTTGAAACAAAATAACAGAGATGAGCCTCTGAGTGAGAGGGTCTAAATACAGTAAGCACGTTAGGGTTCCTCCTCCTTAGAACTTGCTGAAACACTTCCCACTGGCTGTCCTATTGATGAGATGAGACAATGCTACTTGCCGGTTGTAACTGCTTTGTGGCATTATGAACTGTGCAGTAACTCCAGATTCAATTACCAACACTGTATCAACAGATATTCAGGTAAAACAAGCTCTGACTTTGAATGCAGAACTTTTTTTCTGGACTAAACTGGAAGCTGTAACCTTTATACCAGTGTTCCTTAAAAACAAAACAAAAAAAAAGTATAGTCAAACCTGGAATGAAGCAAAGACGCTTGCATGGGGAGATGAAATTGCCGCTTTCGCATTGTGTTTGCAGCTTGCATTATCCTCAGCTAATGTTTCTGCAAAGATTGATCCAGGAAGGGATTGCCACAACTGTAGCACACAGAGCCAACTCCACCCCCCACATGACATCAACTGAGCTCTCCCATAGAGCTCATGATCTATGAGCGTCCCCACTTGCTGTGACATCAAATGCCCGCCCATCTTATCCACCCTCAACTCTAGTCACCGTCAGTAGCCCCACCCTCAAGTGCTCTTAGCAGAGGATCCCCCCCCCTGTACAGTTTTAAACAGCAAATAGTGAAAGAGAGAAGTTGAGCAAGGAAGTACACTTCGTAGCAAAATATATTTTATGTTCTTTAACATTTTAAGGTAATCTGTTTCAGCTTTATTGTTGTATAACTATGCATAAAGGCATGACCAGGGGTACTGTCAGTTAATCTAAACCTAGGGGATCATCAGGCATGATTTACAGCCAAGGAAATATGACATGGGTTTGGCTTACTATCAATTAATCTAACCCTAGGTAATCATCAGATATAAAGTACAGCTGAGGGCCTATGGCCAATGGTTGGGCTACCATCAGTTAATTTAACTCTAAAGGATCATCAGGCATAAGGTTAAGCCAAGGGCCTATGACCAGGGGTGGGGTTATCATCGGTTAATCTAACCCAAGGGGGGGGTCACGAGCCACAGTCAAGCTACTGATAAAGGAAAGGTCCCTATGTGAAAATGTGACCTGATATTGCTAAATACTGCCCTCAAACTGCCTAGTAGCTAAGAAGAGAGGCTAGGACAGTTTCCCATTTTCAGAAAATTCAGACAGAAACTGGTCTCTGGGTTCCTGTACCAGCATGCCACTGTCTATTTATGTGTACATTCTTTATCTCCCAGGTCACTGCCCTGCAGTGCAGCATGATGTGCCCAGTAAACTCGAGGATTCATGGTGGCCCACAGCTCAGAGCAGTGAAAGATGCAGGAGTGTGTTAGACAACTTTGAGTTTAGAACTCATACAGAGCACTGTGCACTTGCCTCGTGTCCACAGAGCAAGGGGGCAGGAAAAGAAATCAGGCTAAGACCATTTCTGTAAAGAGTTTATCTGCAGTTTCTTTAAAAACACTGCTACAGTAGTGCTAGCAAGGATGAAATGCAATAGATTAGATTAATAGAGCTACTTAAATAAACAAGGCAATTTCAGTAACAGTTAATCCCTTTTGTTATGCAGTAACTTGAGATGCTGTGTTGCATCCTGGCCAGCTCCACTGTAAGTGCAAAAACACTGTGGTGCAACCTACAGACAAAAGAAACCAGAGAGGCGCAGAGAAAGGAAACATCTACAGTTTCACCACTATTTCCTCACTGGTGCTGCATCGTTTGTTGTATGTACTTTGAGACTGGAACTGTTATACTCTTTTTGGCCCATCTAAGATACTGTAGTGGTAATGCTACCACTTGCCATCCAGATAGTGCAGTGGTATCAGTACTGCTTGCCATCTGGGTAGTGCAGTGGTATCACTACCGCTTGTCATCTGGATAGTGTAGTGGTAACGCTACTGCTTGCCATCCAGATAGTGCAGTGGTAATGCTACTGCTTGCCATCCGGATAGTGCAGTGGTAACGCTACCACTTACCATCCGGATGGTGCAGTGGTAACGCTACTGCTTGCCATCCAGACAGTGCAGTGGTATTACTACCACTTGCCATCCAGATAGTGTAGTGGTAACATTATCCCCTCCCATCCAGATGACCCAGGTTCCCACCAACAAGACTGGATATCTAGCCCGACTGCAGACCAGCAGGACAAGGTTCTGGCATCCATCCTGGATGTCTCCTGTCTAAGGGATGGAGGGCTTTTCATTCTGCTGCACACCTGCTGCCCCCCATGGCCCAGGGGGAGGGTGTGTCATGTGGGAAGGAATAAGTGCTCCCTCTGGTGCCTTACGTTGGCAACACCTGTTCACCTGGCAAGTGATGTTGGGGCATCAATGGGACTGGCAGGGGAGAGTTCCACAGATAAGGCCTGGCTGGTATACCATTGCTACAGTGACACCAGTACACTGAACTCCCCACAGCGAAACCCCCAGCTTGCCTATATCAGCAGCGACAGGGGTTTTGCATCGAGACACTGTAGGGTGATGGGGGGTTAATATCTCACTCCACTGTCTGTGCGACATGGAGTTAGATATCTATAGTAGGGGGGAGTGGGGGGGCACAGCCAATCCCACATTGTGTGCCATAATGGTGCCAGTTGGTTCAAGGTCACGTTGCCATCAGGGGTGTTGACGGGTTCCTGGCATGGTCTAGGAAGTCGATGACTTTGTTGTTGCACCAGTGTTGTAGATCCAGCAGGGCTCACTCACCATTCTGACAGCACTGATAGACATTCTGCTGGGTCACTCCTCAAGAACACACCCTGGGGATGGACAAAGGAGGGCTTAGTGAGAGAAAAATACTCAAGCTGCCCAAGGCAGATGAAGCCACACACACACACACACACACACACACACACACACACACACACACGTATCCCAGTAGGGCTGTACTCTCTCCTCCCACACCTCGCCAGCTCCTTCCCCCAGACCTCAACTGTCAAGTGAAGTATCCCCCACCTGGTTAGGGGAAATGGGGCACCTTACCCACAGAGGACAAACTGTGAGTTATGGCCAGGGCTCTGGAGAGGATGTCAAGCAGAGGTTAATGGTGGTGGGTTGAACCATCGGAGGACTCATATGGAGGAATGAAGGGCATGAGTTGGTGGAAGAAGCACCAGGCAGTTGTCAAGGAGAAATGGGGGCCAAATCAGGAAGTAAAAAAAAATAAAAAGAACTGTTATACTGTCTGCATGCTACCCCAAGAATCATACACTGAAGCTAGCGGGTGGATGGGTGCATCACTGAGATACGGCACTCTACTCCTCGGGAGGGTATAAGTGGCCCATCTGGCATTCAGTGTCAGTGGCTCAGTAGGTAGCACACTCGCCTCTGAGGCTGGGAGATCAGAGGGCTGTGGGTTCAGTTCACTCATCTGGCACTTGGGTTAATATCCCAGTACAGACACTGTAGTGCAGCATGAGAGGGGTACTGCACTTCTGAGGTGCCGTCTTTTGGATGAGACGTTAAACCGAGGTCCATCTGCCTGGATTGGTGGTAGTTCAGGCGGATGTTAAAGATCCCATGGCACTTCTCGAAAAGAGTAGGGGAAATTTTTATTGAAAACAAAAACAAACTTTCAAAAAGAGAAAAAACAAAACAATGTCATCAACAATAAACCATAAAAGGAAAGATACAGAATCATAAACTAGCGCATGGGCATACATTTTTGAAAACAATCCTATCTACACCATAATCACTAGATTTGTGAAAAAAGAAAGACAAAAAAACCCTAACCCACCCAATCAATATTCCTCCATAAATTTTCAAATATTTCTTTACTCAAAAAACGTTTTTCATAAGCATAAATATCATCTAACTCTCGTCGAACATGAAAAAAAAATCCTGCTGCTGTACTGTTTTACCTTGCAAAGATCGAGAGCATCTTGCCTGCCAAATGGACCATTTAATACATACCAAAACAACGTGTATTGTACTGGTCGCCCACTTTGCCCATGAAGCTGGGATTTGCCCTAAAACCAAAATATCATAATCAATTAGTAAAAAGGACTTTTCACCCCAGAGAACTGACAGTAGCTTCCAAAAACCTTGTACATGAACACAATCAAAAAAAAGATGCTGCATTGTCTCCACAACCCCAGCACATTTATGTTCTCCACATTCTCGTTCAGTGAGTTGCTTATGTTTCTGATTGCCTTTCACCTGTAATTTTTGGTGCCCACAAAGCCAGGCAAAATCCTGCATTTTCCAAGGAATCCTTTTCTCTAACATATTTTCTAACAATGAAGTAATTTTAATATGAGGAGATACTTGAAATATTGGATCTTCCCGATACCAGGAGTCAAGTATTACTTGATAAAAACTTTTTTTCTTCTTCCCCTGACACCAAGTCAGATCAATCTTCCAAGTACATATGTATTGAACTGCTGTTTGTGCGTAACTAGGAAGTAGGCGATCAGTAGGATGCCATTTACCCCTACCCCATGCTTTAAAAAAGGAATTACCCCAAAGCTGGAAACAAACTTGCCCTGAAATAGATGTCTGTACCAACAAAGGGAGAATGGAGCTATAAAAAATTTCCCAAAAGGTATACAATAGGATGTATCGTATTTAAACCCCTTTTCTCGCTCTATATGTATGATTTCTTTTAACTGGGTTCAATCTACTACCCCATAACAGGTGAAAAAATAAGCCTAAAACTTTTGTGTGCATGCTGTAAGGTAAGGGAAAAATATGAGATAAATATAGAAAAACAGGGGCTAAATATGCCCGTAAAGGATACACTTTTTTCTTCCTTGACATTTTCCAATTCAACCAGGCCTGCACCTTCAGAAGCGCTTTATCATAGACCAGATTCCAATTATAGGATTCTGATTCCCTAGTACCAAAATAAACACCCAGAATTTTCACCTGTTCTATTGTCTTTGCAATGGGAAAATCCAATACAATATTGTTATCTCCGAGAACCAGAATAGTACTTTTCGTCATATTAATCTTAATACCTGTTATGTCAGAAGATTCTTGGAAAGTGGATATTATAGGGAGGCCTGACACGCTATCTGCCACAGTGAAAATGCAATCATCCGCATAAGCTGATACTTCGGAAAACTCATACCCATCTTTGTTTCTAATTGCCACAATTCTAGGTTCTGACTTAATCTTCTTTAATATATAATCTAGACCGAAAACATACAGTAAGGGGCTCATTGGGCAACCCTGTTTCACTCCATTCTTCAAAAAAATTGGGACTCCAAAAAAACCATTTACTAAAGGTAACGCTTGGGCTTCTTTATATAAAACCTTTACTAAGTTTATGAATCCTGACGGAATCCCATACTGACTTAAAGCCTGCCAAAGATAGTCCTGACTAACGGCATCAAAGGCAGTTTCTTGATCTAGTGCCATTAGGTATCCTGACAAGTTCTGCCTCAAGCCTTGTTCTACAATTTCCCTAATGACTACCAAGTTCTGCACAATTTCCTGCCTGGGATGGCACACGTCTGCTCTGGTAAAATCACTGTCTGTGCTGCCTGTGCTAATCTGTTGTTAAGTATCTTGTAATCGGAATTCAATAATGTTAACGGCCTCCAGTTATGTATGTCCTGTGGGTTCCCCTTCTTAAAAAGGAAAAACATTATCCCAAGCTGCATAGAGGGTGCGAGCCTTTCCTCTTCCCAGATGGCCTGAAAGAGTATTTCCAGGCAGGGAGCTAAAATATCTCTATATTTCTTATAAAAATCATTAGGTAACCCATCTTTACCTGGAACTGTTTTATTGGACAATTGTGAAATAGCTCCTAAAATTTCAGCTTGAGTAACAGGAGTAACTAGAGCATCTAGCTCAATCTTGTTTAAGGCCGGCGTGGCAATGCCATGGAAAAAATGAAAGGGTTCCTTCTTTTTACTTTGAAAAGTGGCTGCTATGTGTTGTTGTACAATAAGCATGATATCCTGATTATTTTCCTTTAAATTACCCTGTGTATCTCTAAGGCTTGTCAAAATTCTATTATTTGATGCACCAGCCCTGACTTCAAAAGGGTTAACCTCGTCCTTTGTCCCTCGCGTATTATATGTCTGCTGTGTCGCTTTTCTCCGAACTACGCTGTCTAAATACTTTAACATTTGATTTTTGGTAAACAGAAGCTTTGTCTGACATTTCTCACTATCTCCTCCCTGAGACACAAGTCGGGAATACAGGGCCCTTAGTTTGAGATATTCAATATAATCATTGTTTGCATGCTGCTTCGTAACTACGCCATACCAATCCTGCAGGTCTCTTTTAAAATCTTCCCACCACTCTATGGGACTATCATATAGAAAACTTAGATCTTTTCTGGCCTGCAACAAAGTCCTAACACCAGTGTCAACCAAGTCATTGTGAAGCTTGGAAATATTCATTTTCCAGTACCCTCTCCTAATTTATATCTTCTGCACAGCCCCTAAACGCAAGACTACCATAAAATGATCAGAGGTTTCCAACGGTTGCACATTTACTGTTTGGCAGGATAAACGTGTGGATACTAACCAGAAATCAATGCGAGTGGATAATCTACCTTTAAAAAAGGTATGACTCAGTTCCAAATGTAAAATATCATACACATCACATATGTGATGGTGGTTCAGAAGTGTGTTTAAAGAATTCATATCACAAAATACCTTTTTCGTATTTCTTTCCCAGTCCCTAGCTGTATAAGTCCACAATTAAAATCTCCACCCCATAAAACTAATTTGGAGGTATGCAGAAAAGGCCCTATGCATTTAAACAGACCAGATCTTTCTGCCTTACTTTGTGGTGCATATATATTAATCACCCGATATCCTACTGTCTGCAAAACTACATCCATTATCAAAGCCCTTCCAGGTATCAAATCATACACATGCAGCACTTTCACCTCACCTTTAAAAAGTACCCCAATCCCAGAACATGCTTCCTCACCTACAGACCAAAAAGAAACACCCCATCTCCAATCTTTTTGAGCTTGTTGTACTTCAGCCAGAGAATGTAATCTAGTGTCTTGTAATAAAAAAAATCACCATCCCCAATACTAAGACTTAGAAAAGTGCTCTGCCTTCTCCTATAAGCCTTGATGCTGTTAACATTAATCGTACAAAAAGTCAGAGCCATCAATACCCCAAAAAAAAAGGAACAGAGAGGAAGCAAAAATAGTCAAACCCATTTACTGTTTCTTTTTCCTTTTCCTAGTCTTCGGCTTCTCCGTGGGGCCTACCTCTAAAATCCCATCTGTGTGAGAGGAGGCTACTGAGGAGAGATCTGACTCGCAGCCTTCCTCATCCACCTCATCCTCAAACAGTAAAGCATATGAATTTTGCACTGCTACCTCCTCAACTTCTTTGGTCTGTTTCAAAGCAGCCATCCCTATTTTCCCTGCTTTTGACCTAGTGACCCTTTTGAAATCTGCATCTGCGTGTACTAAAGGAGGGGGCATAGAAACTTGAATTTCCTCCATCTGCACTATGGGTTCCGAATCCTGAACTTTGTCACACTCCAAAGGCTTCTCCACCGTCACCGCCTCTCCTATCTCTGTCAGATTACACTGAGATGTGATGTCCTGAAGGCATGCCTCATCCATCTCTTCCCTCATCACCTCCCCTTCGTCCCTAGGAATTTTTTGGGGTAATGGGGAGCCAATAGGCCCTTTTGTTAATAACTCAATCATGCGTAACTTTTCCTTTTGGGCTGTGGCTACATATACGTCCTGCTCAGCCCGAACTAAAGCATCTACACTATTATGTGAGGCCCAAGAGCAGGTACGAAAGGAGTGACCCTTTTCATCACAAAGATTGCATTTCAAAGGTTGCCGACAATGAGCCCCAACATGCCCCAAATCACCACATAATCCACACTTTTGCTTGTCACAGACATTGCTCAGGTGACCCACCACCCTGCACTTAAAACAAGCTCTTGGCTGCCTGGGATAGAAAATCACCCCTCTGTCTCCGGCCAAAAAGAAACAGTTTGGTAAATGATGCGTTAGTCCCTTTTCCAACCTCAAAACTATCTGGTAGTTCCACCCCCCTGTCCACAGTTGTTAATCATCCAAAATGGGCTTCGGGGTTCCCTGCACTGTGCAATGCTGCTGCAGCCAATACGTAATGTCAGCCACATTTACCCCTTCGTTTCTAAAAAGAACTGTAATTTTTTTTTGTTAAGGGTTTGGTCAAAGGGATAGCCAAAAATGGTTTCCACAAAGGGGAAAGTTTTAATAAACGATATTGTTTCCAGAATCTTTCCAAGCCAGCCGGATGCTTAAAACTGATGTCAAACATTACATCTCCCGGCACATGTATCAAGGCATAAATTTCGTAAGCAAAGAAGTTCATGCTATCCTTCAGTAATGCTCTACCTACAAATTTCCTGTCTGGTATCAAATCAGGATCACCCCTGAATTTTAAACAGACAGCATTACGACTTTCTGCAGGTTCCAACTAGGGACCCGTACTAGCTGGGAATAAATGTTCTGCAACCTTCCCATGCCAGACTCTCTCAGGTCCTGTTTCTGCAAAAACCACGTCAGGTCTCTCTACAGGAACAGAACTTTGGGATAACACCTCTGGTTCAAGACAAACCTCCTGAACAGAGTCATTTAAATCGGTTACTTCTTGTTCATTAATAATCAACATTAAAGGATGAATGTCATTTGTCTGCTGCGATATCTCAAAGTCTGTTGGAAAGCATTGTCCTGGAGGCAAACTAGAGGAGGGCAGCTCTTCAGGTACGGGGAGGGGGGGTGGAAGGCAAAGAAAGTACAGTGGGTAAATTGGTTTCAATATCTGCATCCCAACCATGTCCAGATGGGCTTTTTACCCATCCTGCAGCCTGCAAGGCTGTGTCCACCCAGTCCTCCGAATCCTGTCTCTCCAGTAAAAAACGATCAGAGGGCTTTCTGGAGTCCCCCCCCCCCTTTATTTAAAAATCTTTTATTTTTATTCTTGTCAGGAAAAGGACATCTTGGGCCTCCTACAGAGGCTCTAGGTGGAAAGTTAGCCTTAGGTGGATCACCACTGATAGGAATTACCCTACCTGCCTCCTTTTGTGGTCCAGAAAACAAATGCTGTGCATGGTTCTGTTCCCCCATATCCTCTGCCTGATCCTCCATCGTCATGCTTTCTCCGTACTCTGGATTAACGTCTAAGCCATGTGGAGAGGCTTCAGGTAAAACACTTTTGACCTGCACCCCAGTCTCCTCATTTGCAGTGTCCTCCATTACGACGATCACACCATCCTCGTGCAAATACGCTTCCTGTTCCATCTCGCTCGTCTTCCGACGCTCCAGTGCCTCCATGAAACTCTTCCTCACAGCCACGTAGCACTGTTCCGCCTCCTGTAGTCGTAACCGCAAGACGTTCTCTGGTTGCAAATCTTCTGAACTGGGTACACAGTTTTTCAAACCGCCGAGAGAGCCTTCTCCCGCTGCCGTATCCATGGCCATTTGTTCCTCCAAAGGTAATGAAACACTCAAACAGTGTACAGATTCTTCGGTAGTCTCCATTAGAAAATGAGTTAGGATGGCTAAGGAGGAGACACACTCCTCAGCCTCCCACACGTCTGCTGCAGTCCAGAGCTCAGTCACTACTGAGCAACACCGCTACAGAGCCACACAGCGCCCTCTGCCTCCGAAGAGTAGGGGAATTTCCCCGGTGTCCTGGCCAAATTTCTCTCATTCACTAAAAATACCACCAACAGCTTAATCTGGTTCAAGGTCAGTTGGTATTCATCTGTATCCCCTCCCCCGGGTCATGCCTGAAAATAGGCAGGATTTGTCTAGTGCACTTACCTGGTCAACAAAAACTAAATAAATAAATTCATGCCCACTCCTTGCAGGTCAACCACAAAGATCTGGAGTACTGGAATCAGCTGTGAAGGCAGCCACCCCCCCCCCAGCCAAAGATGGCAGAACGCTGCAGCACTGGTGACTGCAATATCAGAGAGGGATTGGGGACTGTGAAAATCAAAAAGACAAAAAAACAAAAGAATACAATAACTGCTAAAAATCCTGCCCGGCCTACTCAGGATGTCAGCAACTCACGTTCAAGAATGAGCACGGACTATCAAGGACAAGCTGGGGGAGGAAAGAGTGAGTGTCCCTGGGACTGCTCTCACTTGGTTGCCACCTGGTGGGCAGCACAAGAAGGGAAGGGCTGCTCCCAGACACCTGGCATGCATTCAATCATATATAAGCAGCCATCAGATAAAGGTCTTGTGGTCTATCTTGTCTGCTTGAGTGTATAGGCCCACCTCATGTCTACAGTGTGACTTGCCCCCCCAAAAATTTTCCCTCCCCCTCAGTTCCTCCTCCCCCATCCCCCCTAGCAATTTCCCCTGCATTCTGTCCCATCCTCTCTTGAAACTATCTACCGTTTTCAGGAAGACCACCTCCGCTGGCAACTTACTCCACTTGGCTACCACTCTCTCGGTGAAAAAGTGCCTCTTCATCGCTCTCTTGAATCTTCCCCCTACCAGCTTTAAGCTATGCCCCCTAGTGAACTTGCTCCCATTAAGACTGAAAAGGCCCTCCCTATTCACCCTATTAATACCTTTAAGGTATTTGAAGGTCTTGATTAGATCTCCGCTCTCCGTTTTGTCCTCTAGGGAGTACATGTTCAGCCCCTTGAGCCTCTCTTTGTAGATTTTGCCCTGCTGGCCTTGGATCATCTTGATAGCCCTTCTCTGGACTGCCTCTAGCAAGTTGACATCTTTCTTAAAGAGCTAGTGTACTGCCTGGAAACTGCCTGCAATTAACTGTAACTTTCAGATGTAGTCAGCTTTCGCTTCATACATCTCAAGCATTTATTCTTTTCTGTTTGTTAATTAGAAGATTTTCCACCTGGCAGTACTGGGGTGATGTGTGGAGCAGCACTCTGTCTGGAGGAAAAAAAAAGTCAGTTCTGTTCCTCCCACTACATCAACACTGAAACCACACTGACTATGACATCACTAGTAACCAGTGAGAACCATTTCTTGCTGCTGGGTTTCACTTTCACATGACGCAGCAGGGACTGGCTCTCCCTGGTTACTAGAGATGTCACAATTTCCTGCATTTTGATTGGTAGCTTGTGAAAGTCACTATTCAGGCTGCAAGGACTGTGGTGCCTCAAGGTTTTTGGTCTCAGTTCTGACGATGTAGTGGGAGGAACAGAACTGACTTTTTTTTTCTCCAGACAGAGTGCTGCTCCACACATCACCCCGGTAATGCCAGGTGGAAAATGTTCTAATCAGCAAACAGAAAATAAAAAAATACTTCAGATACTGGAAGTGATAGCTGACTGCATCTGAAAATTACTATTAATTCCAAGCAGTACACTAGCTTTTTAAAGAAGAACTTCCCGTCCTTTTGACTTTCATGTATAAATTACTACCCCTTCTTGCATTGATTCTGGAATTGTATTTCATTACTGTCCGCTGCACTTAGTTTTTGCACTCTTAGCTGCTAAAAACGACAGGGTGTACCAGATCTTCTATAGCAAGCCTGGTGTTGCTGTGGGCCCAGGGTTGTACTGCTGACATTACTGTAGGGCAGAGTCAATTTCACAAAAAAAAAAAACATACTCACAAGACATTTGGATTTTGGCATAATGCATTGCTAACAGGGTGTCTTGGGGAAGAGGAAACACAGTATATACACTGAATATTGGTAGGTTTCCCTTGCAACATTGTTGCAACTGCATGTTACTGCACAGTGTGAGACACTCCTCTACCCTACGGTGATGTCATCAGGAGCTAGCAGCCCAGCAGCTGAACAGCAAAGGCAAGTGCAGCAGAGCTCACAAACAAATCCAAATTATGGAGGGCAGAGTAAACCTTGGCCAAAAATAACAAATGCACACACCTTTTAAGGTCTAGTACTGCATATAATGACTATAAGCTGTAAGTTTTTGGACCATCATGAAAGTTCCTCTTTAAGATAAGGGCACCAATACTGCACACTGTACTCTAGGTGCAGTCTTACCAGTGCCCTGTACAGTGGTAGTATGACCTCCATCTTCCTGTTGGTAATCTCCCAGGCTAGGCAACCCAGCATCCATTTTGCTTTTGCTGCTGCTCTCCTGCAGTTTGCCGAGTGCCGCTCTTGATGATAACACCCCAGGTCCTTTTCTTCCTCAAACGTAGTGCCCTGCACACCATTCAGTCAGTATTTGGTCTCCTTGTTCTTAACCCCTAAGTACATTACTGTGCTTTTTTTAGCATTGAACGCCAACTGCCAAATGCCAGACCACCTCTCTAGCCTAGCCAGGTCTTCCTGTAGTTCCTGTCTCCCTTCCTCCATGTCCACCCTCCCACAGTGCTTTGTGTTGTCCATGAACAGACAGATTTTATGTTTGATACCATCCGCTACATCACCGATGAAGATGTTAAATAAAACCAGGTTGAGCCTTTTGGGACCCCCCTGGTCACTGGCCTAGCTTCTGAGAATTCTCCCCCACCACCACCTTTTGGCTTCTGTCCTTCAACCAGTTTCTGACCCATCTAGCAAACTTGACCTCTACTCCTAGATCCTCCAGCTTCTTGGCTAGTCTCCAATGAGGTACGGAGTCAAAGGCCTTGTTGAAGTCCAGATACAGGACATCAACCACTTGGCCCCTGTCCACTGTCTTGGTCACCCAGTCAAAAAGTCTGGCAGAACCTCCCTGACACAAACCCATGCTGTCTCTCATCTTGCAGCCAATTTTCTTCAAGAAAGACCATCATTCTCTCCTTCTGGATAGCCTCCATCCATTTCCCCACTACTGAGGTCAGACTGACTGGACTGTAATTCCCTAGTTCATCCCTTGGAGTGCTCTTATTTCCAGTTCCAGAGCACATTCCCAGACTCCAAAGAGATGTTAAACAGGTCTGCCAAGGGGCCCGCCGGCACCTCCACCAGTTCTCTTAGGACCCTAGGGTACACTTCATCTGGCACTGGGGCTCTGCCACCTTCAGGGCCTTCAGGCACTTACGTACCCAGTCCACCTCTATTACACCATTGGTGACTCCTCCCTTCCCCATCTCCACCCCCCTGCTCCCTTGTGGCACTGGGCCATCCTTCCCTCCAGTGAAAATAGAGAAGTACTTGTTAAGCACCTCTGCTTTCTCTTCACTTTCTTCTGCTCACCCCCACCTCTACTTATTGAACCTGACAATCTCATCTTTAATATCCCTCTTCTCCCTTATCTATTTGAAGAAGTCTTCTTACCCAATTTTACTCCCTTTGTCAGACATACTTCCCTTGTGACATTTGGCTAAATGCTCTGCTCACCACCCTTGATTTAGCACTACAGGTCTCCCTATCTTCCTAATTCATACTACACGCTTGTATGCCATAGGACATGCACATATCACTGCATCACCGCTTGCTCAGAGAGAAACTGAAGGATGGAGGAAAAGGCTTGGTCTGTCCTATGCCAACACTTCCTGCAGCCTTGTACATGACCAACACATCAGCTCACCCATGTCCTATGTCAGCGCTCCCTGCAGCCTCATACATGACCAATACAGCAGTTCACCCATGTCCTTTGCAGGCACTTCCTACAGCCTCATATATGACCAACACAGCAGTTCACCCATGTCCTATGCCAGAACTCCCTGCAGCTTCATATATGACCAACACAGCACAGGTCACCCATGTCCTATGCCGGCACTCCCTGTAGCCTCATACATGACCAACCCAGCAGGTCACCTATGTCCTATGCTGGCACTCCCTGTAGCCTCATACATGACCAACACAGCAGGTCACCCATGTCCTATGCTGACACTCCCTGCAGCCTCATACATGACCAACACAGCAGTTCACCCATGTCCTATGTCGGCACTCCCTGTAGCCTCATAAATGACCAACACAGCAGGTCACCCATGTCCTATGCTGACACTCCCTGCAGCCTCATACACGACCAACAGTGCAGTTTACCCATGTCCAATGCCGGCACTCCCTGCAGCCTCACACATGACCAACACAGCATTTCACCCATGTCCAATGCCGGTACTCCCTGCAGCCTCATACATCACCAACACAGCAGGTCACCTATGTCCTATGAAGGCACTCCCTGTAACCTCATACATGACCAACACAGCACGTCAACCATGTCCTACACAGTCACTCCCTGCAGCCTCATACATGACCAACACAGCAGGTCACCCATGTCCTATGCTGGCACTCCCTGCAGCCTCATACATTACCAACATAGCAGTTCACCCATGTCCTATGCCGGTGCACCCTGAAGCTTCACACATGACTAACACAGCAGTTCACCCATGTCCTATGCCGGTACTCCCTGCAGCCTCATATATGACCAGCACAGCAGGTCACCCATGTCCTATGCCGGCACTCCCTGTAGTCTCGAACATGACCAACACAGCAGGTCACCCATGTCCTATGCCGGCACTCCCTGTAGTCTCGAACATGACCAACACATCAGGCCACCCATATCCCTTGCCAGCACTCCCTGCAGCCTCATACATGATCAACACAGCAGTTCATCACTGTCCTATGCCGGCACTCCCTGCAGCCTCATACCTGACCAACACAGCAGTTCACCCATGCCCCATGCCAGCACTCTGTGCATCCTCATACATGCCCAACACAGCAGTTCACCCATGTCCTATGCCAGCACTCCCTGCAGCCTCATACATGACCAACACAGCAGTTCACCCATGTCCTATGCTGGCACTCCCCGCAGCCTCATACATGACCAACACAGCAATTCACCCATATCCTATATCAGCACTCCCTGTAGCCTCATACCTGACCAACACAGCTGCTCACCCATGTCCTATGTCAGCACTCCCTGCAGCCTCATACATGACCAACACAGCAGTTCACCCATGTCCTATGTCGGCACTCCCTGCAGCCTCATACATGACCAACACAGCTGCTCACCCATATCCCTTGCCAGCACTCCCTGTAGCCTCATACATGACCAACACAGCAGTTCACCTATGTCCTATGCCAGCACTCCTGACAGCCTCATACATGACCAGCACAGTAGGTCACCCACCACAGTGTGGTCATGGCGGGATGGGGGGGGGGTGCCCTTGTGCAGAACTACAACTGAGAAAATTGTGGTTGTTAAATAAACCTGCCTTTTTTTTTTCCAAAACAAATACACCACTGGTTTAAACTTTTGGAAGATCCAAATGAGCACACTCAGGTCAGGAAATAAATTGGTGCAGAAAACATACAAAGGCAGTAACCAGGTATGCAGCTAGAATGCCACAGGGAACCTTTCAGTATTGTATCTAATGTCCATTGTTTGTGGGTAGGGTTGTTGAATAAATGTATTTTTATTTATTTATTGCAGCAATTCTAGCTGTGTACCTGGTTACTGCCTTTGTGCATTTTCTGCACCAATTTATTTCCTGTTCTGAACCAAACTGTGTAATGCTGTATTGGTCCTAGTAAGAACAAATCCAGAACAAATGGTTTGATACCTTTTATTGGACCAACCAGGATGTTACAAAAAGAACAAACAGCTTTAGCTTTCGGACCAACAAATCATTTTCAGAATAAGACAGTTATTTAAAATCCCATATTATTAACACTTAGAACATGGAGAAAAAACCCAGAAATCATTCTTTGGTTTAAAGGTAAATAAATCAGTGACGTCAGAGAGCTTGAATATCTTAAGTGTGCTTTCAGCTGAACCAAACTTAAAGGTCACCTTTAAGTTTAGTTCAGCTGAAAGCACACTTAAGATATTCAAGCTCTCTGACATCACTTTAATTATATGCCTGTTTTAAACCAATGAGAATTATTTCTGGTTTTTTTTCCTGCATGTTCTAAGTGTTAATAATATGGGATTTTCTAAATAACTGTTATTAAGCTTCCGAAGAAGGACTTGTTGGTCCAAAAGCTAAAGCTATTTGTTCTTTTTGTAACATCCTGGTTGGTCCAATAAAAGGTATCAAACTATTTGTTCCAGATTTGTTCTGTTCTGAGCAATCCCATTTGGATCTTGTGTCAGTTTGTTGGGGACAGCAACCCCTTCCCCCGCAACACCAGTGACTTGCACCACTGCGTATGGGGCTAATTCAGGTTTTTGGTTTAAACTTGCATACTGTGTGACCTTGAGCAAGTCATTTGAACTTTTGAGTGCTTCCAAGTGCAAAAATGTGTAGAAGAACAAGTTGTCTTTATATGGCACTTTGTATTCCAAAGCATTTTACAAGCAATGAAAGAGTGTGTGTGTGTGTGTGTGTGTGTGTGTGTGTGTGTGTGTACATGTGTATGTGTGTGTGTCAACTCCCACCACAGGAATGTAGCATGTTGGTGGCAGATCATTGTGGCTTCAGAGAAGAGAGCCCTCTGAGCTAGAGGTACCCCGGCATGCATGTCCCATCAGGTGGATAGCTGCACTCACCTATGGGCTCATTTTTACCCACCCCCAATGAAGAGGGTGTATGTCCTCGAAGTGCCAGGGAGCCATTGTATGTGTGTTAAAATAAATTGTCTATAATGTTTTTTCAATAGCTCTGTGTGTATTGCCTTCTTAAGTGTTGTTGGCTTGTTTTTATTCTCTGCCCAACTCCTTCAATAGTCTGCATGAGTCAGAGAGCTTACCCTGGGGAGTGCACTCTCTGTATCAGAACTCCCCCCATGGCCCCAGTTATTCAGGATTCCATGTTTCCATATACAAGTTCTCTCACCTGTGTCCCGCTGTCACTTCATCCTCCACTGTTTTCCACTCACTCGCTCTTCTCTGCTGGCCACAGTGCCAAGGTGCTGCCATCTCCTCTATCCACCCCCCCATCTTCTCTGTTCTCCTAGCCCTTTTGCGGGCTTTCTAATGGGGAGGTGCTGGCTACATCCTATGGAGCTGATGCACGTGTATGCATGCATGTGCATCATTCTAGCCCCATCTTGGTCATGATGTCCCAGTTCCTTCCAAACCTCCAAGGCAATTATGCCACTCCTCACAAGTGGGTCATATACAACCCACCTCCCTCCCTCTACTTACAAGCTAGATGCAGAGGCCATGGGCTATTTCCTTTTCTCTCTGGCCACCATGCCTCCAGGTCATGGTCAACCGCACTTCCATCAGCCATGCTGTAGTCAAGGTCCCTCTTCTCTTGCCCTAGATCCCTTTCCTTTTATCAGGATTAAATACAAACAGTACTCTTTGTCATGAACCCACCTCTAAGGGTCAGGTCTACTGAGGTCACAGTGCCCACCCCTAAGTGCAATCTGTGACAGGGAGTGGGAAAACAGGGATACCCTCCTTGTATCCTTCTAGAATGCTCACTGGGGTCATGATTGAACACCCACCACGAGGCCCCAGGGATCCCTCTTTACTCTGGATAAGGGTACAATACTAGTCTTGAGTCTTGTAGCCAAATGAGAACCCTTTCTTGGTTGTTACACAAAGGGGAAAGATCTAGGCATTACAATCTCTTTGGGGTAGCCTTGTAACCCTGATTTTGCCTTCTCCCACGGGCATGCAATAACCTGGTTCGAATCCCTATAGCCTCTTCCTTGAGACTTTCGTATTCTATCTAGATTTATCCAGATTTCCCTATACAGACTCTTGTTCGATTGGTAGCTTATGGTGACACCCCTTTAGCAATAATAGTTTAGTCACAGATTATTATTAAACATCCCACAGCCACACACAACATGAAAAATCTTGCTCAGGCAGATTTCTTACAAACAAATGTTTCTGTTAAAATATCTGATTAATAATCATACAGTTACAACTAAAAGATTTAGAAAATTTTGGTCACAGAATAACACAAGTAAAAGTGGAAAATATACATGAAAAACACACTATAAATGTTATCTAAAGTTCTACCGTACGTTTGTAGTAAATTGTAGTCTGGAAAAATAAGTGAAGTCTGAAAAATCCTTTCTTCCTTTTCAGCCACTGGCAGGTTGTTCTGTGTCTTGTCAGGAGAGTGTCCTAAGTGCATTACCATGAGCTTCTGTCTACAGGGGGTATTTATAGTCCCTCGGGCAATCTGAAAAAAACCCTTTCTGGTTTATAGCTGGTGGCCTTCTCTCTAGGCCAGCAGGTGTCTCTCATGCTCTCTCCAGATTTTAAGGAATTGCTATTTATTTCCTTATGTGGGCCCTTATATAACCCTTCCTGGCACTACTAAAAAACATGTAAAACAAAGAAAAGCTCAGCACTCAAGCAGAACTTATTAGTGCAAAAGTGCAAATTTATTTTGGCAAGGCACCAGGACAAAATCAGCCCCATGCACATCAACCCTATAGCGTGTCTTCCTCGCGGGCGTGTCTGAAGGGTGATCAAACATGCTTTCATTTATACAAAAATAATTAAAGTGATAGTACACCACAGTGATAAAAAATAATAAATATAAAACATAAAAAGTTTCTATATGCATTCTACATGTTTCATTATGCTGATTAGTCAGAAGTACATAATCTATTCATTTATGTCTCAAATTCAATTGATTCTCACTTTATCCATATTCTATAAAGTTTATACAAATCAGTCCCACTGGTAGCATGATGACATATAAACTCATAAATCACTTAGATTATAACCAGAAGTGGAGTCCATTAATAATACTTAAATAAAACATTCATATAATAGAAAATCAATACTTCACACTAGGAGGTCAACATAGTTTCAAAAGGTCAGTTGTTCAAATGCTTAACATTTCTAACACTTTCTTTCTTGGTAACTAAAAAAAAGTCAATAAATTTAATTGCATAGCAACAGAAGGTCACAATGCTTGCAAAAGTTCAAATAGCCAAATAAGCAATTATTTCCATTTTCCCTGCGTTAGAAACCCAAGACAAATTATGCAAATCGTATATATATTAAATGAATAGAAATGAGGACGGGGAATCTGTTATCAAAGAACATATCAGGAGAGTGGAAATGAAAAAGGATGGGTGGGGGAGGTTTTGGAAAATTACCACTGTCCTGGATTCAAAAATAAAACTTGGAAGTCTGTCATTTATTTTTTTACTTATTTTATAGTAACTACTAAGTCAGTATTTACATATTTGATTCCAGGATGTTCACATCCACAATATTATTCTTTACTTATACAGGATAGGGTATTTACCAAAAAGGTGATATGTATTGTTCAGTAAGCCAACAAATCAGAAAAATGCTAAAAAATATCTATGAAAGAAAGACCTTTTCCCAGTCCATTTTTTTTTGTAACTATAATCTTTATTAACTTTTTCCTTTTTTTTCTTCCAACAGAGTACAAGCAGTCAACATTGCATTGAATACAGTTAATTGTGTAGACTTAGACACAGTTTGTTAAAGCTTTAGGCATGAGGAATAGAAATAACAATATATATGTTCAACCTCTTAATGGTTAAAACATAAAATAAAAAATAAATAATAAATAAAAATAAAAGAACCCTATATACAAGAGAATTCAATCTTTTGGATTTGGGGGGTACATGACACAAAACCCAGGCCATCCCCCCCTCCACCAATGAAGTCCTCCCTCCCATGCCCCACCCCCAGAGGGACATCTCATGCACTAGGGGATAAAGTTTGGATCCTTAGCCATGATGTATATAATCCATCTGTTCCACTGCAGAGGACATTGCTCTAATCTATCATTCAAGAGAAATAAGATCCTCTCAGCCTTATATATGAGGTTGACTATATCCCTCCATTCCTGGAGTGTAGGTACCTGGGCTGTGAGCCAATGTCTTGTTATGGCCTTCTGGGCTGCCAGGAGGATCACACCAAGGAGATATCACTTGTGTGAGTCTCTGAAATCCTGGGGGAGTATATGAAACATAAATAGCTCTCCAGTGAGGGGGACCACCTGGCCAAAGAGAGCTTCCAGCTTCAGGCTCAAAGGTGTCAGAAATGGTTGTAGCTTAGGGCATAACCAGAAAATATGTGAGTGGAGAGCTGAGGGGTGTCCGCAGTGGTGCCAGCACTGAGCAGAGCCTGTTGGGAGGTAGTGGGAGGTAATAGTCGGTGTATGGAAGTATCTGATCTGGAGTTGCCAGTCGAAAAGATGCCAGTTATGACAGAAGGTAAGTTTAGAGATAGCAAGGCAGCTTGTGTTCCATAGTTGAGGTGTGATATTCACCGCCAGTTCCCCATTCCACATATCGATAATTGACCCAGGGTTGTCACCAATTGTATCAATGATGGCCTTATAAAAGGTGGCGATCACATGCAGTATCCCCACGGAGAGAAGGAGACCTCGGAGGAGGCTGACAAGAGGGGGACATCCCTCTGGACTGACAGCTGCAGCGGGGAGGAACTAGTAATAGTGTCTCAGCTGGAGGTATCTGAAGAAGTCCACCTGGCGAGGCCGATGGGATCCGATCATCTCCTGAAATGATTTAAAGGTGGAGCCACTCAAAAATTGTAGAAGGAAGAGGAGTTTCAGGTGGCCCCAATCACGAAATGTATGATTTACTCAGGCGGGGAGGAAGTTTTCCAGCAGGGTAATCAGGCAGAGTAGCATTAAAAATGGTTGTAACGAGAAGTGCTTGCAGATCATGTTCCATGTTCTAATCTGTTGTTGGTTCCAGGGGTTAGAGGGGACCCTCGCCGCATAAGGAATGGTCTGGTACAAGGTGGCCCTAATAAGATCATCATAAGGAAAAAGCTCCTCCTCCTCTATCTCTCTCCAGCGTGCAGGGGATGCCCTCATATAGTGGATAGCCAAGAAGGAGAGGTGGGAGGCCCAGTTATAGAGTTTTAGGTTAGGGAAGGCAAGCTCCCCGTGTTTCTTGGAGAGTGAGAGAACAGAGAACTTCCTCTCGGGTGTTTACCCAACCAGATGAATTCCAAGATCATCTTATTCTACATCTGGAATAATTTAACTGGGATATGTAGGGGTACATTTTAAAAGAGATAGAGGGCCCTTGGTAAGACCACCATCCAGATCACCTCCACCCTCTTTTATAGGTTCAGTGGGAGGATTTTCCATCTGGTCAGGTCTTGTTGGAGTTGGGTATAAAAGTGCTCATAGTAATTTCGTATGGTGTTATGTGCGTTGTGTGACAAATATATGCCCAGATACTTCAGTTTATTAAGATCCCACTGGAACAAGTAGGTCTGTTTAAGGGACGGGGGGGTAGTGAAACACAAGGGCATCAGTTTTGGAAGTATTTAGTTTGTATCCTGAGCATGCCCCAAAGGTGTTGAGAATTTTAAAAACTGCAGGAATAGATTGTGATGGCCTGGAAAGAAATAATAGGACATGGTCAGAATATAAAGCTATACAGTGTTCCGTCCCTTCCACATGCACACCCGATACCAAGGGGGACTGTCTAATTGGCTGGGCCAAGGGTTCAATAAAGATAGTAAAAAGTCCGGGTGATAGGGGGTAGCCCTGTCGAGTTCCCCTAAAGAGGGGGAAGTAATTAGAGTGATGGCCTGAGACCCTGACACATGCCTGGGGGGAGGTGTATAGGGCCCTTATGATGGCAATGAAAGAGGGGGGGAACACCATCCTGTGCATGGTAGAGAATAGAAAGGGTCAGGAGACCCTGTTGAAAGCCTTCTCAGCATCTAGGCTGAGAAGGACAGAGGGGTCTTTTTGGGACTACATTGCATGGACTAGATGGAATGCTCTACGGGTGTTGTCAGTTGTGGATCTGGAACTAACAAAACCTGTCTGCTCACTGAGGGGAGGACATTATCGAGCTGATGGGCCAAGATGGACATAAGGAACTTATAGTCCATATTTAAGACCAAAATCCATCTGTACAAGCCACATGATAGGGGGTTCTTGCCCTGTTTAGGAATAAGAGAGACCGCAGCATATGACCAGCTGGGGGGGGGTCAGAGGTCCCCTGAATGACTTCATTGTAAACCCGTAACAGAAGTGGGTTAACTGCATCACACATTTATAAAATTCCACCCCATATCCATCAGGGCACGGGGCCTTCATGGTTTTAGCTCTGGAGATGGCCATTGCCAGTTCCTCAAGTGTGTAATGGGGGCTACCAGGCCTTCTTGTTGGTCCCGACTTAAATATGGGAGATGTAGGGATGACAGAAAGGTATTAATCACCACAGGATCCTTAGGTTGCTCAGGGGAGTAAAGGGTTTTATAGTAATCACAAAAAGCTTGGGAATTGCGGCTGAGCTTAGTATGAACTACCCCCCCGTAGAAGGGTCCTTGATGGTAGCTATGGTTGATTGTTTGCTTTGCTTGCGGAGGCAGTAGGCCAACAGCCAGGAGGCCCAAGGGCCTATCTCCCCATACCGCTGCCTCAGAAAGGACAGTGCTATCTCTGTCTGCTGAGTGCATAGAGCATCCAGGTCTCTTTTTACTTGGTTAAGTTGGGTGCTAGCTGTATGGTCCCCCTGCTGATGTGCAGTCTGGAGGTAATGGAGGGTCTGTTCTAGTTGTGTGTCTGGAGTTTTGAATTTTTGCAAGGGTCGCTGTGTATTTGATCAGGTGACCTCGCAAGACCGCTTTCAAGGTGTCCCATCTGATGGGGGAGGAAACACCAGGGTCAGCATTATCCCCTGGAGTCTCCTCTATCCTACCCCTCAGGAATTCTCTAAAGGTTTCACTTTTAAGGTGGATCAGATTGAACCTCCAAAAGGTGTTACACCGCTTCATCCCCAAGTCCCAGGAGGTTATCAGGGGAGCATGATCAGAGTGGGAAATATCTCCCACTGAGGCATCTACCACTACCCCCAGGGATTCCAGCTAAGTGTAACAATGAGCGATACGGGTATAGGTTCCATGTGCTGCTGAATAAAATGTATATTTTCTATCCCTGGGATGTAGGGATCACCACACGTCGAGCCAATCAACCTCCCCAACAAATCGTTTAAAAAATTTATGGGTTGCTGGTTGTTTTCCCCTGGAGCTATTTGTGGAGTCAAGGCTAGTGCTGGGAGCTGTGTTAAAGTCTCCTGTCAGTATTAGTGTCCCATGGGTCAGCTCAACTATCTTGTTCAGGAGGTGATGGATTGTAGGTGTGTTAGCACCTGGGGGTAAGTATATGTTTGCTAGGGTCACCTTGCGGCCCTGTAGCAACCCCTGCACAATAATCAGATGGTCCTCTGGGTCCACCCATTCCTTAGTAGCCCAGAAAGGGGTGTGGCTGGCTATTAGGATGGTGACCCCCCTCTTCCTCCCTCCATACGCAGAGGAGAAAACCGAAGCCAGTTCAGCTTGACTCTTTTTCAGCAGTGACATTATCCTGAAATGCTTTATAGGGCTCCCCAAACCATTCACATTCAGGGAGTACAGCTTAAGATGTTTGCTAACCATCTGTACATCTTGACAGATACAAAGAGGGCTTATTTAGCTGAAAAAACAGGTCCCCTGGATCATTATCTATAGCAAGGCCCTGATCTGGGTCCACTGGAGAAAAAATGTGACTGCTTGTTGAGGGGTGAGGGCATAAGCCCTCCAACCGGGAATCTGAGAAAAGGGTAAACAACAGGGGGAATAAAAACAACTTAGAATGACTTTTCCATAAGTGTTTGCCAGCTGGGCACTGCCTGTTAAACTAAAAGTGACTTCCACTGGGGCTTGGTGCTAAAAAGCATTGAGTCCCTGGACTTTGCCTAATTTGGCCTGTCCCTACCAGAGAGCACTAGACGTAAACGTCTATTGGGTGGGAAAAAAAAGTGGGTATGGTTATGCCTTGGCTCCTCCAAGGCTGTAAGAGCTGGTTAGACAGAAGAACATCTTTTGTTATGATTATGTACGTAGCCTGATGCACAGTGGCTCCCACGTTTTGTCTACTGTGGTTGGGCCACAGTGAGGTCCCAGCCCAATGTCTGTGTTCCGGGGGGAAGGAGCCCCCAACCCTCCAACCCCAGAAGACAGCCCGGTGGGCAAGGGAATTAAGTTGTAGATGGACCATAGGGGCTGCCACCGCACATGAAATGGCCCTCAGTATCTGGGGGGGAGGAATCTGACCCCTCGTGTCCTAGAGGTAGGCCTGATTGAGCCCAGAGTGTCTGTCCTTCAATAAAGTCAAAGGTGGGGAGCTGGGTACCCATCCCGGGCTCACTAGTATCCTGCCATGGTCCTGGGGATTTTCATGGCAACCACCCAGGAATCTGATGAGAAATCCTTCTGTGGGGCCTCTCTGGAAGCCATTACTCGATACCAACAATGCAACATGCGGGTAGGTGCCACCAACCTGTCCAAGACCTCTTAGTCACGGCATCTGAGGTTGGGTTGGGGGCCAGTCCCTCGCCCCCCCAGTGGAAGTCCCATGTCCCACACTCGGCCCCCCCCAGCACCCATCCAGCCACATGCCTGGGTGGCCACACACCCGCAGGTAGAGAGGCAGCAACCAGCCCCATATACCCCCAGGAGGGGCCTGGACATCAGGGATCCAAAAGGCCTAAAGCCACGAGGGTGGGTGGGGATATGCATATTCCCCAACCCCCGAATGCTCCAACCAGGCATGCCCTGATATGGGCAGAGTGAGCTCAAGTGGGAAAGGGGGAGCGAGACAACCACAAGAATCAGAAAGCGCTGGGGGGGGGGGAGAGAAAAGGAAACTGGCTCACCTGGAAAACAATGAAGCAAGTGCTCTGGAATGTCCCTTCATTTAATGGCCTGGGTTGTCGATGTGGTTGGTGAGGTGTCCATTGTCTGTTTCCTCAGGCCAGCAGCAATTTATTGTATCACCGAAACTGTCTCTCTCCGACGCTCCGCTCTTGGTGGTACCTGCTTCCAGGCCTTCTGCTTCAATTTTGTTGCGAGGGATGCAGTTGATTGTTGCTTTGGAGCCAGATTAACCTCGAAGCCTCGGGAACGAAGATCTTGGGCAGCGTCCTCTGCATTTTCGAATGTTGCTGGACCCTCTGGGAACTGCACCATTAGCTTGGATGGCTATGGGGTCCTAAACTTGAGTTTAGCCTCTCGGAGTTTCTTTAGGATGGGGGCATAGGCCCTGCGGCATGCAGCTATCAGGGCGGGATAATCGTTGTCTACATAAATTTGGTGATTCTGAAATGTAAGGTCCCCCTGTTGCCATGATTTGTGCAGTATTAGTTCATTTACTTGGAATCTCAGAAATCTGAGCACCATTGAGCGGGGACAGCTGGAGGGGCTGGGTTGTGGGCCCAGTGCACCGTGTGCATGATCTGTCTCTAGAGTGCAGCTCTCAGGCAGGTCTAGGTTGGAACAGAAGAATTGCTGCAGAAATCGTATGGGATTGCTGCCTTCACTGCCCTCTGGGAAGCCCGAAATCCTAAGGTTGTTTCTGCGATTCCGGGCCTCTGCATATTCTATCCTATCCTGCATGACTTGAATAGCGTGGTGAAGCTGCACCATGGGCCTTTCGGTGCAGTCCACGCAGGTGTCTGACTGAGCTGCCTGTTCCTCCAGGGAATCGAGACGCTGCTCCATTTTTCCAATATCTGTTCAGAGAGCCACAAAAGTAGAGCGGGTCTCCTTTCCGAAGTCCTGAAGCTCCTGCAGGACAGTATCCATTTGCCTGGAGAGGTATGGTGCCGTTGTGAGTTCTGGCTGTGGTGGACCGCCATGACTTGAGGCCTGGGAGCTGTCGCTGTCGGTACCCTATCGCTCACGATCTGCTGATTTGGGTGAGGATTTTTTCTGGTCTGGCTTCTTTTTAGGCATCTCCATGCTGTTTTAAGATAGGTATGCCCCCTATTTTGTTTTGAATTGTAGAGTTTAGGAGTTTGGTAGCCTTGAAGGAGATGGAGCTTCAGTCTCAAGTTGCTTCCGTGGGCATGACGTCACCGGAAGTCTCTCCAGTCCATTTTAATAATGTACTGATCTGTGCTCTGTGGGCATACCTTCCTGTAGCTCTCACATTGCAAGTCCAGATATAGTGGGTCACAGGAAATTCCTATCATTAAAGGAGAAAGAGAAGACAATGATAGTGTGAGGTATAATAAAAAGTAAACTTGTTTCAACATAGAGACATAGACTTTGATGGCAGAAAAAGACCGCTTGGCCCACCCAGTCTGCTAATTTCCCTACCTACTGAATAAGCTGCAGATCCTAGTTAACCAATAGCCTACTTCTTCCTACCCTCCCACTAGAATTGTCTTACGTCTGTCCCATGCATTCTTGAATTCCCCCACTGTTTTTCACCCCACGACCTCCTCAGAAAGGCTGTTCCCTGTGTCCACCACCCTCTCCATGAAAAAATACTTCCTCACGTTGCTCCTGAGCCATCCATCCTCTATCTTCAAATTGTGCCCCCTTGTTCTCGCACATCTTTTTCTGAAAGATGCTACCCTCTTGGACCCTGTTGATTCCCTTGAGATACTTGAAAGTTTCTATCATGTGCCCCCTCTCCCTCTTTTCCTCGAGGGTATACATATTAAGATCCTTTAGTCTTTCTTCATATGGCTTCTGGTGCAGACCCTGCACCATTTTAGTTGCCCTCCTCTGGACTGCCTCCATCCTGTGTTTGCCCTTGCAGAGATGGGGTCTCCAAAACTGCACACAGTACTCCAGACGAGGTTTCGCCAACTGTCAGTACAGAGGGGATAACAAGTTCCTGTTTTCTATTGGTGATGCCTCTCCGTATACATCCCAGTATCCCCCCAGCCATCCCTACTGCCTTCTCACATTGCTTGCTTACCTTTAGGTCATCTGATATGACTATCCCCAGGTCCCTTTCCATTTCTGTTGTTAGTACCCCCCCATTGTGTAATCTTCCCCATGGTTTTTGTTTCCCAGATGCATTATTTTGCACTTCTTTGCATTGAATCTAAGCTGCCATACTTTTGACCATTCCTCTAACCTTGCCAAGTCCCTTCTCATTCTTTCCTCCCCCCTTGTGTATCAACCCTGTTGCAGATCTTTGTCTCATCTGCAAAGAGGCATACTTTTCCCTCCAGTCCCTCTGCAATGTCACTCAAAAAGACATTAAAAAGGACTCGTCCCAGTACTGAACTCTGCGGTACCCCACTAGTAACCTCCCTTTCTTCGGCGTGGACTCTGTTTACTGTTACTGTCTGTGTCCTGTTGTCCAGCCAATTTTTTTTTACCTAGGCTACCACCCTGTACCCACTCCCAGGCTGGCTACTTTATTAATCTCTTGTGTGGGACTGTGTCAAATGCCTTGCTAAAGTCTAGGTAGGCCATGTTTACAGACCCTCCCTGGTCTACTACTTTGGTCACCCAGTCAAAGAAATCTATTAGATTTGTCTGACATGACCTTCCCACTGTGAATCCATGCTGCCTTGGGTCCTGCCTCTACATACGCAACAATTCTTTCTTTCAAAAGTGATTCCATCATTTTCCCTACCACTGAGGTTAAACTAACAGGTCGGTAGTTTCCTGCCTCTGCTTTGCTCCCACTTTTGTGAAGGGGAATCACATCTGTCCTCCTCCAGTCCTCAGATACCACACCATTCTCCTATGATTTGTTAAAAAGGGCAGTTGGTGGTGTCACTAATTCTCCCTTTAGTTCTTTTAGAATTCTGTGTTGAATCCCATCATGTCCCATTGCTTTGTCCACCTTGAGTTTTAGTTGTTCTTTCAGAACTCTTTCTTCTGTGAATGTACTGGTATCGACCCTCTATCCAGAGTGCTTCTATTGATTGTATTAGGTACCTCCCCCTCCTCTTCTTTTGTGAATACTGAGCAGAAGTATTCGTTCAGTATCTCTGCTTTTTCACTGTCACCCTCTGCACAGCCTCTGTGATGGCAGTTGTGATGTTTCCCCATTGTTCCTCCACCCCTCCTTCTTGCTCATTTGCTAGTGCTTTTCTGAGGCACTCTCCCATTTTGCTAAAGTCAGCCCTCCTAAAGTCCAGTACCCTCACTTTTGTGTGGCTTGACTCTACGGCTGTGTTTATTGTGAACCACATTGTTTGGTGGTCACTTGTTCCCAGATGGCTACCCACTTCTAAATCTAAGATTGTCTCTCCATCCCTGTTTGAGACTACCAGGTCTAAGATTGTTCCCTCCCGAGTGGGTTCCAACACTAGCTATCTGAGGCATCCCCCCGTAGGGCATCTAGAATGACCCTGCTTTTGGATGTGGCTGCAGCAAACGTGCTCCAGTTAACACCTAGCAAATACAGGTCCTCCATTAACAATATCTCCCCTTTTTCTGCAATCCTAAGGATGCCTTCTATCATTTCCAAGTCACTCAAACTTAATCATAATATCACCATCATATACTGTGTATCACAAATAAGGTGAAAAGTCAACTTCTTTGTTCAATCCTAATGGGGTTACAGAATCAAATGTCAAAATCCATCTGGTTTTCTTTTGGGACAGAGTATTAACTCTGTTGCCACTTCTTGGGTGCCTCTCTACATGTTCTAAAATGGTAAACATTAAACAATCGGGTTTACTGTTGTGACATTCAAGGAAATGGGCTCCTATGGCATTATACACATTGTTATTAATAATGGCTCTGACATGTTCCTGAATTCTCTGCTTGGCCTGCCTTGTTGTTCTTCCTATGTAGTACCTAGGACAATTACACCAGCAGATGTTAACAACACATGGATTTGTACATGTCACAAATTTACCAATTTCAAAAGGTGTATCTCTTGCTCTTTCCAGATTTTAAGGAATTACTATATATATCCTTATGTGGGTCCTCATATCACCACTTCCTGGCACTACTAAAAAAATGTAATCCGACAGAGGTGACCTTGCTGGCACCTCCTGTCTAAAACCATTTCTACTTCTGATCTTAAAGTTTTACAATAGGGCAGAGAGTTTCTCTCATCCTGAGACTTTATTACACCAATTAGCTAACCAGGGACTTCCATCCCCATTGAAAATGTAATTTTCAGCTTCCTGGCTACTAGCTGTTTTCCTGGGTCACACAGGAATGTCACATATTTTGCAAGACCTTTTCTCTCTTCCTGTGACCTTTCAGTAACACTGGGCATTTTCTTGTGGCATTTAATATACACAAAATCACATAAAAAAAATGACAGAAATATATTTGCAAATAATGACTGGCAGTTGGCTAGCTTGCACCATCCCTCCCTCTTTAGACTGAATTTGTGGGAACACGCCCTCTACTTCATGGTAAGATTTTCACAAATTCTGTTATTATTCTAACTGGTGAGATAGGCCATCTGTCTTGTCATTGGCCGATCTGGCCCTGTGGGTAATTGTCATGCCATAGGGCTGTAGGACAATACTCCACCTTAAGAAATGACCATTTGTTTTACCCATCTGATTTAGCAACACCAGAGGGTTATGATCAGTCTGTACCTCGAAGTGCCTCCCATATAGATACTACTCTAATTTCTTCAGGGCCCATACCAGCCCAAGGCACTCCTTTTCCACCGTGGAGTATGCCTGCTCCTGTGGAAGTAACTTTTTGCTTAGGTATATGATTGGGTGGCCTTTTTCCTAATTAGATGTCTAACTGAGGACTGCTCCAGTTCCCACATCTGAGGCATCTGTCTGGACTACAGATCGCTTACAGTAACCTGGACTGGCCAACACAGGTGCACTGCACAGTGCCTTCTTTAACCTTGTGAAGGCTCATTCACAGGCTGGCTCCAAGTCTACCTCTTTGGGCTTTCTTTTCTTTAGCAGGCCAAATAGGGGAGCTGCCAGAATACTGTAATTTGCAACAAACTTTCAATCATACCCTGCAGTCCCTAGGAAGCTCTTAACCTGCTTCTGGGTTTCAGGAGTGGGCCACAACTCATCTCAACCTTTGCTTCATATGGGTGATGCTGCCCCCCCACTACATGGCCTTGGTATGCCACTTCCACCATAGTCACCTGGCACTTTTCAGCCTTTACAGTGAGCCCTGCTCTCTGCATCCTGCCCAGCACTTCCTTTAGGTGGGACAGGCGTTCCTTCCAGCTGGCACTGAAGACAGCAGTATCATCCAGATAAGCCACTGTGTACTCTTCAGTACCATGTAACACCTGGCTGACCAACCTTCGGAAGGTGGCAGGGGCATTCTTCATTCCAAAAGGCATTATCTGGAACCTAAATAATCTTATTGGAGAGATGAAAGTCGATTGCTCTCTAGCTCTGGCAGTTAACTCCACCTGCTAGTACCCTTTCATTAAGTCAATGGTGGTAAGGTAAGTCACCCCTCCCAACTTGTCCTGCAGTTCGTCCGTCCATGGCATTGGGTGGGTGTCTGACTTTGTGACTGCATTGAGTTTACAATAGTCCACACAAAAGCGAATAGAGCCATTTGGCTTGGGAACGAGGACTACAGTTGAGGCCCAGGGACTGTGGGATCCCTGGATTACCCCTACATCCAGCATTTCTTCCACCTCCCTCCTAATGTCCTTCAGGATTGCCTCAGACACCCGGTAGGCTGTCCACCATATGGGCGCTTGCCTCCCCAAGTCTACATCATGTGCCGTTAAGGGGGTTCATCCAGGTGTGGCCATAAACAAAGGGACAAAGTCCTCTAAAACCTTCCTCACTTCCTGGGACTGTTCCGGGGTCAACTGGGATGACAGTTTGATTGCCTTCAGAGATGATTCCTGCTTGCTTTCCTCCAGCAAGTCCAGGAGGGGTTCTTCCTTGTCCGTCCCCTCCCCAGGACTACACACTGCAAATACCATGTCAGCCCTATCTTTATTTATTTATTGAATTCTCAGATTACAACCTTTGAGCTACAAGCTCATTTACAAAGGTTCCACGTCAGGAAAAATGGCAGACATAGAGTAGTTGTCACAGAAAAGCAAAGAATAATACTTTCAACAACGGCAAACACAGTAAAGATAACTGGGAAGGGGTAAAGACTTAGTAGACAGACAAGGATAGATCAGCAGGAGCAGTAGCCAGGGAGAGTGGGGGAGGAGGGAGGGAGGAGGGTGGGAAGGATTAAAGTGTGAGGAGGTGGAGGAGGTGGTAGATGACAAAGTATCCCCAGCATAGGGGACACTCGTCTGAGAGGGGTAGGGGTAGGGGAGGGCTGCAAATGTGGAGAGGAGTGGAGCCCGGGAGACAGGAGGCAAGATCCGGGAAGGGCAGGGGTCTGATGGCCAGGGGGAGGGAGGTGGAGGGAGGGAGAGGGGGGAAGCAAGTTAGGATCTCATGAAGTGTGAGTAATTGAGGTAGTCAGTATATTTAAGCTGGAGGGTTGGTCAGTTAGGACAGGTGCATTTCCCATGCGAGGAAAGGTGTGACCTAAGTGCAGATTTGAACTGGTCGATTCTGCTAATTGTGGCTAGTTCTATTGAAAGAGAGGAGAGCCATAGCAGGGCCCGGTATTCGAAGGAACGCTGACCTTGGGTAGTGCAACAGTAGGGGATCTTGATTGAGATTTTATTGGATGTCCTTGTGATCCTAGTTGGAGCAGCCTGGTGGATGAGGGAGCTGGGCCCAGGGGGCAGTAGGCCCAGGGTTGCTTTTTTTGGCAAGGATGCAAGTTTGATAGTGGGCCCTATCAGACAGTTTTAGCCAACCGGTTTCCTGGTAGAGGTGGCAGGTATGAGTCAGGTGAGGGGCACCCAGTGCGAGTCGGCAGGCTTTGTTGAGCATAGTGGCAAGTCGCCTCAGTGAGCTGTCTGAGGCTGTACAGTAGATGGCAAGGCCATAATCAATGGTTGAGGAGACCGAACTAGTTATGGAGAGCTGGAGGGCTTTGGGAGTGAGGCAGCTACGGTGCTTGTATAGAGGGCCAAGCTTCCTGTTAGCTGCAGTGGCCACCTGGTCGATGTGGGCGGCATATGAGAGGGATCTGTCAAGGGTGAGGCCCAGGTATTTGAAATTGGAGACCATTTCAATGGTGTTCTCATGTAGATTCAGAATGTTGAGGGTTGCGGCCTTATGGCGGCTATGTGCTGAGGCAAAAAGCATGGTCTTCATCTTTTTGTGGTTGACTATGAGTTTAGCTTTGTTAAACCAGTCTTCAATGTTGTTGAAATCCTGTTGGAGATGTTGTTCCAGAATGGTGGGGTCAGGATGACTGGAGTAGATCACCGCATCATCAGCGTAGAGAAGGATTTGTTGTTGGCAGGCTAGTGGTAGGTTATTTAGGAGAGAGCCAAGGATGGAGCCTTGGGGGACTCCAAGGGACACTTGAAGGGGGTCAGAGAGTACATTGCTTATTTTTACCTGCTGAACACACCCTGAGAGGTAGCTCCAGAACCAGCACAGGGAGTCAGAGGACAGTCTTATAGCCTTTAGTTGTGCCAGGAGGAGGTCATGGTTGACCGTATCAAAGGCCTTGGTGAGGTCGATGAAGATTGCTCCCACTAAGTGCCCCTGATCTAAGGCTCTATGAATGTAGCCCGTGAATTCAAAAAGTGCAGTGGTTGTACTGTGGCGTTGCTGGAAGTCGTGCTGCTGCTGGCATTGAAGTTGGTATTTATCAAGGTATTTATCTGTATATGGCTTCATCATGTTGACATGGTACATCCTATGGTTATGTCTTCTATCAGGCAGTTCCACAATATAATTCATGTGACTGACCTGTCGGACTACCTTATATGGTCCTTCCCACTGGGCCTGCAGCTTGTCCCTTCTGGACTGGAATTAGAACCATTACTTCCTGACCTGAGCTGTATGTGTGAGCTCTGGCTCTGCAGTCATACCAGAGTTTTTGTTTCTGCTGGGCAGCTGATAGGTTGCTTTAGGCCACCCCCATAAGCTCCTTCAGCTTCTTCCTAAACTTAAGGACATACTCCACTATGGGAGTCCCCTAGGTGGCGTGCTTGCCTTCCCAGTCTTCCCAGATCAAGTCTAGGGGCCCAAGCACCCTGCGTCTATAGGAGGGTTTGAAGGGGGAGAACCCTGTCGACTCTTGCGGCACCTCCCTGTATGCGAACAACAGGTGCAGAAGGTATTTCTCCCAGTCCCTCCCTTGCTGTTCAGCAAATGCTTGGAGCATCGATTTTAGGGTATCATTAAACCTTTCCACAAGCCCACTGACTTGTGAGTGATAAGATGTTGTGTGTCTCTGCACCACCCCACACTTGTCCCACAAACACTTCATCAGGTCCAACATGATGGTACCCTCTTGGTCAGTGATAACTTTCTGTGGAAACCGGCATGGGAGAAAATCCCTAGCAAGGCATCTGCCACTTTGTCTGTCCTAAGTGAGGAGAGGGCGACCGTCTCTGGTTACTGGGTGGCGTAATCGACCACCATCAGGATACACTTTTTCCCAGAAGAGCTTGGGTCCCAGAGGAGCTTGGGTTACCCAAAGGTCCCACAGTATCCATTCCTACCCTCTGGAATGGCTCCTCCACAATGGGCAAGGGAATTAGGGCAGCTTTGGTTTTACTACCCTCCTTCCCTATCTGTTGCCACTGGTGACAAGACCTGCAATATTCCTTCACCTGCTGGGTGAAGTTGGGCCAATAGAAATTCTGGGCCAATCGCTGCATGGTGCACATGATGCCCATATGTCTGGACATGGGGATATCATAAGCGACCTTGAGCAACTGCTTACAGTACCCCTGGGGAATGACAAGCTGCCTGCCCATCACCCCTCCTTCTGTCCTCACATTCTGTGTATACAACAGTCCGTTGTCCCAAAATGCCCTATGTCTCAAGTCACCTCCCTGTGTCCCATCAGATTCTGCACAAGCCCTTAGCCTCTCCAAACTAGGGTCAGTTCTCTGAGCAGCTGCATAATCTTCACATTTTCCCAAAGCATGGGACAGGTCCCTAAACTGTGGTCCATAGCTCTAGCATCAGGGCATTCAGCGTCACTGCCATCCCTAACCTTCTGACCATTTGTTACCCCTCCCTCCTCGGAGTAACCTTCTGTAGCTGTTTTGTGAGCTGCTACTTAGAGAAGTCCTACCTCCCTTTCACTACTCTCTATGTCAGGAGACACAGGCTGGGAACCCAGCCTCCCATTTTTTTTTCACAGGGACTTCTATGGGGTTCAAGGAACTACAAGCAGTCTTTGCCGTCTGACTGCAGGTAACCGCACACACCACCCCCTACTGGAGATTATTCCCTATAATCAAATCCAGGACAAGGTTGTCTGCCACTGCTACTTTTTGCACAGTCTCTCTTGTTCACCCCAATCCAAGAGAACACTAGCAAGTGGCAGAGTTTTCTCCTCCCCAGTGAATCCCCTCACCAATACAAACTGATTAGGTATAAGCTGTTCAGGCCCAACCAAATCCCCGTTTGCTAAGGTAAGAGACGCCCCCATGTCCCTTAACCCACGGGTCTGCACCCCATTTACAGTAACTGGTTGTATGTGCTCCCTCATGTTTACAGGTGTGCTTTCAGGGATACATAGTACACCTAATTCTTCGGGCGCCACTTTGTTCCCTTTTAGGACACTGTCTAGCAAGATGCCTTGGCTGTTTACAACACTAACAGTCATTTCTTTCATCCGAAAAATTCCTTTTTGGTAACCTGGGGCTTCCCCCTTTCTACAGAAGCTGCGAGGGTTTTAGCTGCCCTGAAGGCGTGCTTTTCCCTTTTGGCCCTGCCACACCTGCCCCACTCCCTTTCAGAGCAGGCCCGCTCCTGGCATAGTGGTGCGAGAGCTCAGCAGCTTGCTGTTCTGTTTTTGGATCTCGGTCCTCTAGCCAGGTTTTCAACTCTGCTGGGCAAGCCCAAAAAAACTGCTCTAAAAGTATAACCTCCTCAATTTTCCCCACAAAGTTTGCTTCCACCCCTCCCACCATTTTAAAAACTGATGTTGCTTTGTGGCGAGTTCCTCAAAGCTCATGTCAGGGCCTTTTCGGAGTTTATAGAACTTAACCCTGTAGGCCTCAGGAGTCAGTTCATACTTTTTAAGCAAAGCAACTTTAAGTTTCTCATAACTGCTACTGTTCTGATTGTCCATTTGGCCTAGTGTCTCATGCCCTTTACCAGTAAGTAGCGTGGATAGCTGGAAGCTCCAGAACTCTCTGGTACATTGGCCTGGATACAGACCTTATCAAATGAATTCAAAAATGCATTCATAGCCTCCCCCTCTTTAAATGTGGCTATTAATTTTTAATTTAACTTATACCCCAACACTAGAGCTTTAGGTTCACCCCTGCCACTTACCTCCTCTGGCGCTGGTCATTGGAGTCTTAGCATCTCTAGTTCAAACTCACTCTGTCACTGTTTTTCTTCCCTCTCAGCCTCTCTCTGAAGCAGTTTTTCCTTTTCCTTGGCCTCTCTCCGATGCTTTTACCTTTTCCTCAGCCTAGCTCTGAAGCTGCCTTTTTCCTGCATCCCCAGTTCAAACCTCTTCTGCTCGAACTCCCTTTGCTTCTGGGCTTTGAACTTCCTCTGCTCAAATTCCAGCTCCAGTTTCCTCAACTCCATCTGTAGCCTGATCCCTTCTAGCTTCAGTTCTGTGGTGACCTTCCCCTCCTGCTGTGGCTCTAGGTTCTCTCTGGTCTTGCTGTCCTCATCCCTGGGACTAGACTCTGCGATGGGACCTGGCACCCCCACGTCTAGGCTCTGGTTCTTTCCAGTCACATGCTGTGACTCGAGGTTCAGGACAACCGCTTGCTCATCGGCTGCCATGAAAGCCTCCACAACATTTGTTTTGGTTCACCCCTCATACTGGACCCCTCTTTCCTGACACACCTGCCTTAGGTAGTCTGCAGAGTATTCGCTGTAGTTGGAAGCCATCTTCTTCCCTAACTACTACTACACCAGCTTGCAACATAGAAACATAGATTTTGATGGCAGATAAGGACCGCTTGGCCCATCTAGACTGCCCACTCTACCTACTGGATAAGCTGCAGATCCCAGTTAACCAACAGCTTATAACTAAAAAACAACTAAAAAAAAATAGGTTGGGAACTTTATACTGTAACCAAATTATTGTTTTCCAGATCTCTGCCTTGATTGTGTATAGATTGTTCTCAGTTTATCAATTGATACACTGGCCTCGAATCCAACTGTTATGCCTGTGACACCAATATCTCTTGAATCGCAACACTATGCTATAAGATCTCTCGGATCCCATCACTGTGCACCAGATCTGTCAGATCCCACCATTGTGCACCAAATCCATCAGATCCCACCACTGCGCACCAAATCTGTCACAAACCCACTCCTGAGGGTCAGGTCCACTGAGCTCACAGTGCCCACCCCTAAGTGCAATCCATGACAGGGAGGGGGAAAACAGGGATATTCAACCCATGGCCTTTTAGAATGGTCACCAAGGTCATGACTGAACACCCACCATGAGGCCCCAGGGCTCCCTTTTCACTCTGGATAAGGGTACAATACCAGTTTTGAGTCTTGTAGCCAAATGAGAACCCTTTCTTGGTTGTTACACAAAGGGGAAAAGATCCAGGCATTACTGTCTCTTTGGGCTAGCCTTGTAACCCTGATTTTGTCTTCTCCAACAGGCATGCAATAACCTGGTTCAAATCCCTACAGACTCTTCCATGAGACTTTCATATTCTCCCTGTCCTTACCCTGATTTTTCTGTACAGACCCTTGTTCAATTGGTAGCTTATGGTGACACTTCTTTAGCAATAACAGTTTAGTCACAGATTATTATTAAACATCCAACAACCACACAAAACATGATCTTACTCAGGAAGGTTTCTTAAAAACAGATGTTTTTACTAAAATAATTAATAATCATACAGTTACAACTAAAAGATTTAGAACATTTTGGTCACAGAATAACACAAATAAAAGTGAAAAATATACATGAAAAATGCACTATAACTGTTATCTAAAGTTCTATCTTAATTTCGTAGTAAACTGTAATCTAGAAGAATAAGTCAAGTCTTTAAAATCCTTTATTCCTTTTCAGCCACTAGCAGGTTGTTCTGTGTCTTGTCAGGAGAGTGTCCAAAGTACATTGCCATGAGCATCTGTTTACAGGGGGTATTTATAGTCCCTTGGGCAATCTGAAAAAAAAAACCCTCTCTGGCTTATAGCTGGTGGCCTTCTCTCTAGGCCAGCAGGTGTCTCTCTTGCTGTTTCCAGATTTTAAGAAAGTATTATTTATTTCCTTATTTGGGTCCTCATATCACCACTTCCTGGTACTACTAAAAAAAGTGTAATCCAACTGCGGTAACCTTACTGATGCCTCCTGTCTAAAACCATTTCTCCTTTTGGTCTTAAAGGTTTACAACAGGGGAGATGGCTTCTCTCATCCTGAGACTTTATTACACCAATTAGCTAATCAAGAATTTCCAGCCCCTTTGAAAATGTAATTTTCAGCTTCCTGGCTAGTAGCTGTTTTCCTGGGTCACATAGGAATGTCACATATTTTGCAAGACCTCTTCTTTCTTCCTGTTACTGTTCAGTAACACTGGTCATTTTCTTGCAGCATTTAACATACACAAAATCACAAAAAAATGACAGAACTATATTTGCAAATAATGACTGGCAGTTGGCTAGCTCACCACACTCTCTACCTATTGTTTTCTATGGGGACACCCACACGGCCACTAAGGGACTTTTTCTCCTTATGTCTCCCTGGGCAACCCACATAATGAAGGTGAAAGTGTGCCACTCCTGCAAGGTCCTACTCCTGTCATCCAGCCCCAGCCAACTGTGTCCCAATTGCCTAGCAGAAGAGCTGTTGGAGCACTATGACCACTCTGAACTGGAGCAAGGCCCCTCTTCCCAAGGAACTGCCCCCACCGGCACACTTACAAAAGACAACACATCACAGCCTGACACAGCCACCCTATTCCTCCAGAATCAGCAGGCTACCAATATGCTCAGAGCCCCCTGAGGAAGCACCATTGAGCGAAGCACCGGGGTTTCTGGGATAGCAGTACCAGCTCATACAACTTGTTTTGTGCACCTGCATGGACTGTGTGATGTAACACAGTAAATTCTTTTTGACTCAAAAAAGAAACCAGGTTTGAATCTTTTTACTGGATTTATTCACTTAGAGCAGATCATTATTTCAGGAGTGCAACTATTTCTCAGTTTGTTACCAATACGCTCATTCAGGCTCACCAGCAGTTCATGACAGCCATAATGCAGATGCTGGTGGAAATAACCATTCCCTGGTCTCCAACCACCCCGGAACTGGCACCAATCAGACCACCTGTGGACCCTGATCACACTAACCCTCACCCGAAAAACCCAGACAAATCAGAAGAGGACTCGGACAAAGAGCTGGAGGGCAAAGAAGGACCTATAGAGCAGGACCCTCAGTCTCTGACAGCCAAGTACTGCTTCCCTGACTAGATTCTAGTCAAAGCCATCAAGTCCACAGTGGAGTTCGAGGAAGCTCCACCAGCAGCAGATTCTAAGCTTGAGCCCTCCCTAAAAATATCACCCAAAATCTCCAACACCTGTGAATCAGTCAAGGAGATGGTCCTTAAAGAACGGAGTGCTGCCGAACCTACCCAAATCCCAGAGCATAGGTCCTGGGATAAGATGTACCCACTCCAGGAAAACAAGCTTAAACTTTACTGCTCCATGCCCCTTGTGGATCCCCATATTGCCTCCTTTAGTAAAATGACAGTACTCCCCACAGAGGGGGCCACTGCCCTAAAGGATCCATCAGATAAGATGGCAGAGGACCTGCTCAAGAAGAACTTCCAGCTGGCAGGACTAGGAATCAGGGCCACCACTACAGTCATATACTGTACACCACTCAAGCTCAAATCCTTTGGATGCAAGACATCCACAAGACACTGACCCCCAACACATCAGAGGCTTACACTGATGGAACAGGCCATCCAGTCAACTAAATATCTGGTGGATATAGTGGTAGACTTCTTAAGAGTTAACACTGGGTCAGCAGTTGTGACCAGCAGGGCAAGAGGTCACATCTAGATGAACATTTTGGATTGCTGATCTTGAATCCAAGGCCATGCAGGCTATGACTTCCCTCCATCTCCTCAAAGGTCTACCATGCCCTAAACTCCTTAAACACTGACAAATCGAGCTCTGATGGCCTCCACCCCCCTACTCCTGCACCTCTCTGCCCCGGCTATCACCAATTCCCTCACCCATATTCTCAATCTCTCCTTAACCACCAACTCTGTCCCTACACCATGGAAACTTGTCAGAGTAATCCCCCTTCCCAAGGCCAGTGATCTTACCCTTCTGAACAACTACTATCCCATTTCCCCCCCTTCCCTCACTCACCAAACTCCAAGGGTCCCTGATCCTTTCTAGGTTGTCCGACTACCTATCCCCCTCTAACTTCTTCTCTACCATTCCAGTTTCCACAGAAACCATTCCACCATCTCCTCCATCCTCCGAGTCTCTAATTCCATCCTTTCTGCCAAGGACCATGGACACATCACTGCAGCAATATTTATAGACCTCGCAAAAGGCTTCGACTCCATCTCCCACCCACTCCTCTTACTAAAACTCCACAGAGCTGGTTTGTCCTCCTCCACTGTAAAGTGGTTCAGCTCTTACCTCTGTGGTAGGATGCAGTCTATTTCAGTGGACAACTCTGTCTCGCCTCCCCTGCCTTGCTCTCTGGAGTACCCCAAGGATTTATTCTGGGTCCAGTTCTCTTTTCAATATTTATTAATGATCTTCCTAATGCCTGCTTACACTCTAGCATCCACCTCTATGCAGATGACATCATCCTCTACACCACCAGTCCTACCCCAGAGTCTGTCTCCCCTACCCTCCAATCTGACTTCAACCATGTCCTCCACTGGTTTCAAGACAACAGACTAAAAGTCAACACCAATAAAACAGTCTCCATGGTTTTTGGACCCCCCCCCAAGTTGGCAAAGCTGCCCCACTGCCTATCCTTCTCCACCTTGGACAATTCTTCCCATGACTCTGTATCCTCCTATAAATACCTGGGCCTCTGGCTTGATCAGCACCTTGACTACTGCATCCATATTGACTCCATGTGTGCAAAGCTTCACCCCAAACTCAGGGCACTCTGTTGGAACAAAGACTCCATTCCCCCCTCACCTCTGCCACATCCTGTTATCCAAGACCATTCTCCCTTTGTTTGATTACAGAGATATTATCTATGCTTTGGCCCCCATCACCACTCTGTCCCATCTAGACACCCTCCTCCACTCCTTCCGCCACCTCGCTTCTAACACCCCACTTTGGACACACACTGCTTTCTCCTCTCCTCCTTACACCTTCCCTTCCCTCACACCGAATACACATCTTCTGCTTAATCTTCATTGCCAAGTACTAGTTCAACCTCCTCCTCCTCCTCCAATACCTCTCCTCCACCCTCTCCCCTGCCCCTTCCCCATGCCTCATAACCGGTCATTCTCATGCCTCTTTGCTTTTTCATCCCATCTCCCCCACCTCTGGAGCCAGCTACCCCCAATCCTTCATGACCCCCTCCTTCCCAGCCCTCAAGTGTCTAATAAATCTCATCCCTCACCCATCCTGTACCTGCCTCCCCCTCCCCTGCCCCTCCACCACTCCTTCCTCTCAACCCCTGCCCCTTCCCTCTCCCTCCTCCTGCCTCCTCCCTCATCTCAAGTTTGATCCCTCATCCGGTAATGTTCCCCTCCTGCATTCCCCCATCAGCCAACCCCCTTCATGCCCTAACATTGTATCCATACTCACCCTTCAACGTTTCTCCCACTACAAATCAACCATAGTAACTCCATATAGTTCTAAGCTGTTTGTGTACAGTTGTATAAATTATAAAGTTTGTATAGCCTTAGCTACACTTCTTCCATGATTGTATATATGGTACATTTTGTATTGTTTGTTCAATATGTGATGTAGTGTTGCTTCTATTGTCACCACAGATGTAATGTTGCTTCTATTGTCACTGCGTGCCTGTATAATTATTTATATTCCTTATTTTTATTCTTCTGTATCCCGCTCCCCCAGGTCCCACCTGGAAATGAGCACCAACTCAGTGTGACTTTCCCAGTTATCAAGTTTAAATAAATAAATACTAAATAAATGCTGCTCAAACTCCTCTTCAAGGGCTACCTGCTATTTGGGGATGGAATGCAAGGAAGGAAGGAAGGAAGGAAGGCAGGGAACTTTATTTACATCCCTGGAGGCTCAGCGCCTATAACAATAAAATAAACAATTAACATAACAAATAGCAATGGAGTAAGGATAATAAAAACATAATATTAGTATTGTTACAATAAACAAATGACAAATTTATCAAATCAAAAAAGTAATAAATGACACAAACATAAAAACAGAGAAATAATAGAAAATTTTTAATTAAAAAATTCAGCAAAAAATTAAATGCCTGGTGAAAAAGCAATGTTTTAAGACCTCTTTTAAAGACCTCCACTGAGGGGGCATCCCAAAGATGACAAGCAAAAAAGAGTTCCACAGGGCTGGCATGCCAACTGAAAACACCCTCTTGCTGGATTGCCACAACCTAACCCTGGGAACCACGAGGAGGCCACCCTCGGAGGAGTGGAGAGTCTGAGATGGGTGATAGGGTACCAGAAGACCAGAAGGTCTTGCAGGTAGGCTGGACCCTCCCCATGCAGGGCTTTATAGGTCAGAAGACTGACCTTAAAGGTAACCCTTCATCGCACTGGCAGCCAGTGCAGCTCACGGAGAACAGGTGTAATACTGAAATTTAATGGAGGTAGTTTTATGTCTCCTGCTCTGTTGTATTTATTTATTGAAACTTCTGCATTTTTGTAGATATTTATATATATATATATATATATATATATTGTATTTTTCATTATACTTATTTATGGTCTTGTGGTTTGGGTGTCATTTTTAAAGGGGCTCAGTTATGAAGCACCAGTATATTTGAGACTCTGTCTCTTTAAACAGGTGTCATTTAAGAGGTGCATTCATACTTGGTAGCCACGCCTTGGAAAAGCAGACAATTATCCGTGAAATGTTGGTGCTGTGGAGAATGTGCTGCTACATTTTATTCATTTAGTTTTTGTTAACCGGGTAAGGTGCACTAGCCATAGCAATGGCTATTTTCAAGAAATACCCGGGAGTTTACAGAAAACAATACAATTTGAAACAGGACAGAGCAATCCAACATAAAACAGTAGGTGACTTAATAAATAGTAATAGTAATATAGTACAGGCAGTAGAAATACAATTGATTGATTGATTCAGCAGAAACTATATAACATAGAACTATGAGAGAGCAACAATAAAACATATGTAGGCAACATTTAGGTAGCAGTCTAATGAGCTTGAAAAACAAAGCAGAGTGGCAACTTAAATAGTAGAGGAACATAGAAACATAGAAACATAGAATTTGATGGCAGATAAGGACCGCTTGGCCCACCCAGTCTGCCCATTTCCTTACCTACTGGATAAGCTGCAGATCCTAGTTAACCAGCAGCCTACTTCTTCTTACCCCCACACCCTAGAATTGCCTTATGACTGTCCCATGCATGCTAGAATTCCACCACTGATTTTGACTCCACAACCTCCTCCGGAAGGCCGTTCCATGCATCCACAACCCTCTCTGTGAAAAAATACTTCCTTAAATTACCTCTGAGCCGCCCCCCATCTTCAAATTGTGCCCTCTTGTTCTTGTACACCTCTTTTTTTGAAAGATGCTACCCTCTTGGACTTTGTTGATTCCCTTGAGGTACTTGAAAGTTTCTATCATGTCCCCCCTCTCCCTCCTTTCCTCGAGGCTATAAATACTAAGCTCCTAAGTCTCTCTTCATATGTCTTCGGTGCAGACCCTGCACCATTTTAGTTGCCTCCTCTGGACAGCTTCCATCCTGTCTATGTCTTTATGAGATTGGGTCTCCAGAACTGCACACAGTACTCAGATGGGGTCTCACCAGCTGTCTGTACAGAGGATAATAACTTCCTGTTTTCTACTGGTGATGCCTCTCCCTATGCATCCCAGTAACCCCCAACCCTCCTTGCTGCCCTCTCACATTGTTGCCCACCTTTAGGTCATCTGATATGACTACCCCAGGTCCCTTTCCATTTTTGTTGTTGTTAGTATCTCACCCCCATTGTGTACTCTTCCCTGGGTTTTGTTTCCCAGGTGCATTACCTTGCACTTCTTAGCATTGAATCTAAGCTGCCATACATTTGACCATTCCTCTAACCTTGCCAAGTCCCTCTCATCCTTTCCACCCCACCCTGTGCATCAACTCTGTTGCAGATCTTAGTGTCATCTGCAAAGAGACATATTTTCCTTCCAGTCCTTCTGCAATGTCACTTATAAAGACATTGAAGGACCGGTCCTAATACTGAACCCTGCGGTACCCCACTAGTAACCCTCCTTTCTTCTGAGTGGGCTCCATTTACTATTACTCTCTGTGTCCTATTCTCCAGCCAATTCTTTACCCAGGCTGTCATCTTGGGACCCACTCCCAGGCTGGCTAACTTGTATATTAATCTTTTGTGTGGGACTGTGTCAAATGCCTTGCTAAAGTCTAGGTAGGCCATGTCCACAGCCCCTCCCTGATCTACTACTTTGGTCACCCAGTCAAAGAAATCTATCAGATTTGTCTGGCATGACCTTCCCACTGTGAATCCATGCTGCCTAGGGTCCTGTGCCCTCTGGCCTCTAGATACTCGACAATTCTTTCCTTCAGAAGTGATTCCATCATTTTCCTATCACTGAGGTTAAACTAACAGGTCTGTAGTTTCCTGCTTCTGCCTTTCTCCTGCTTTTGTGAAGGGGAATCACATCTGCCCTCCTCCAGTCCTCGGGTACCACCTCATCCTCCCATGATTTGTTAAAAGGGTAGTTGTGGTGTCACTAGTTCTACCCTTAGCTCTTTTAGAATTCTGGGATGAATCCCATCAGGCCCCATTGTTTTGTCCACCTTCAGTTTTAAGAGTTCTTTCAGAACCCTTCTTCTGTAAATGGGTGGTATCAACTTCTGTATCCAGAGTGTTACTACTGTTTGTTTTATGTACCTCCCCTCTTCATTTGTAAATACTGAGCAAAAATATTTGTTTAGTATCTCTGCCTTTTCACAGTCTCCCTCTGCCCACCCTCCTCCTCTTTATTAAGCCTCACTATCCCTCCCTTGGTCTTCCTTTGCTCCTGATGTACCTATAAAGGTTTTATCCCCTTCTTAACTGAGTTGGCTATCTTTTCCTCGGTTTGGGCCTTTGTTGTTCTGACTGCCTTCCCAGCCTCCTTTTGCTTTAACTGATACAGTTCTCTGTTCTGCTCCTTCGTATTCCTTGTACTTCCTGAATGCTTTCTTTTTCTCTTGAACCTTCACTGCCACTTTCTTTGAGAACCATAGTGGTTTCTTACATCGCCTTGTTTTGTTTATTTGCTTCACACAAAGGCTTGTTACCTCTGTGATGGCAGTTTTATTATTCCCATTGTTCTTCCACCCTCCTTCCTGCCCATTTGCTAGTGCATTCTCTTAGGCACTCACCTCATTTTGGCAAAGTCAGCCCTCCTAAAGTCCAGTACTTTTGTCTTTGTATGGCTTGACCTCTGTTGCTGTGTTTATTGTGAACCATACTGTTCGATGGTCGCAGGTTCCCAGATGGCTACCCACTTACATCTGTGATCCTCTCCATCTCCATTTGAGAGAATCAAGTCTAATATTGCTCCTCTCGAGTGGGCTCCAGTACTAGTTGTCTAAGGCATGCCCTGTAGGCATCTAGAATAACTGTACTCTTCAAGTGGCAGCTGCAACTGCACTCAGTTAACATCTGGCATATTCAGATCACCCATCAGCAATATCTCCCTTTCTGCCATTCTAAGTATACTTTCTATCATTTCCTGTCCATTTCCTCCCCTGAGAAGTGGGTCTGTATACAACCCCTGTGCGTATTGTGGTGCCATTGCCTGTCTCCAAATTTACCCACAGTGCTTCTTCTCCTCCTCCCTGTTTACCCTTTTGTTCTGTTGCTTTTATTCCTTCCCTTATGTAAAGAACTACTCCTCCTCCTCTTTTACCCTCCCTGTCCCTCCTGTAGACAGTGCATCCTGGTATGTTTATGTCCCAGTCATGGTTTTGCATGTACCATGTTTCTGTGACTGCCACGATATCCAGATGTTCCTCCTCCATCAAGGCCACCAATTCAGGAAGCTTGTTACCCAGACTACGGGCATTAGTACTCATTGCTCTCCATTTTATGATGGATTTACCTTCTGTTGCAGCATCCCCCACTGACCGTTCTACCTCAGTCTTTTTCTCATTTAGTACCCTGTTTTGTAGGGAGAGGCTGGGATTTTCCTGCTGCTTGTCAGTGCCTCCCCCTTTGACTAGTTTAAAAGCTTGCCAATGAAGCATTTAAACCGATTGCTCAAAAGACTTGTTCCCTTCCTGGATAGATGCAGACCATCCTGCCAGTATAGGCTGGTGTCCCTCCAGGTGGAACCCCAGTCCCCAATGAAGCTAAACCCCTGTGCTCCGCACCATTTTTTCAACCATTCATTAAACTGCATGGTGCCAATTACCCTCACCTCCCCCATGCTTTTGACAGGCAGCACCTCTGAGAAGGATACTGTGTGTGCTACTTGTCTTAGGTCCCTCCCCAACTCTGCAATGTCCTCCTGCACTGCTCTAATCTCATGATGAGCCAAGTCATTTGTCCCTAGGTGGACAATTACGCCCAGCTCGGAACTCTTACAGCTGTTCTCGTGATCCTGAGGATGTGCTTCCTGTCCTCCAAGCCATGGCACCAGGCAGGCACCTTACTTCATTTTCCCAGCTCCCCCAGTTCTGTACCCTAATATTGGAGTCCCCCACCAGGAGCTGCTTCCTTTCCCTGTGGTGTCCTCTGCCTCCTTCCTGTGGGCCTCCCTTGTGACAGTTATCATCAGTCTTCTCTGCGGGTGCATCCATAGGGGAGCTATGCTCCCCCAGAATGGTGTATGGATTGTGGAGTGGAACAATTGACTGGGTGTGCCTCTGTTCCACCCTCCTCACCCTCCCTGAGCCCACTGTGGTCCAACTGCTGTGCTTTCTTCGCAGCCTCTGAGGTAGTGGTGGTGGCGCTAGTGCTCCCTGGATGGGGGAGGAAGATGGAAATGCAATGTTAGCAGGAGTATTTGGAGGGGAGGTAGTATGAGGAGGTGGGATAGGATAGGAAAGGAAAAATTGAGGTAAGAGATGATGGCTAGATGCAACTAAAGTTTAAATATGACAAGACAGGAGACAGGCCGACAGTGCAGAAAATGTTTGTTTATAAAGAGCACAGTAAGGTTGTTGGGGTAGGAGACATTAAGAAGATTTACTGGGCTAAGGGGGTTTGAAGCAAGAGCAGGAGCATGAGACAGCAAGATGGTCACGCAGCAATATTTAGAAAGAGGCATGGGATGATGCCTGACGAATAGTTAGAGGGAGGGAGTTCCATTTTTTCAGGGCATGGCAGGAGAAAGCACTAGCACCTTTTGAGGAGTGATGTCTTGGGATGATAACATGGGCATTGGCAGCAGAACATAGTTCATAGCTGAATGTCGGGTTTAGAAATAGTTCCGCCAGTGTCTTAGGCATTTGATTCTGGATGATATTATCTATGATTGAACAGAGTGCATAATCTCGGGAGAAAGCCAACCTAGTTCAGCGTCGAGGAGGCAGTGGTGTTTCCGCCTATGTGAGGAGGTGCACATCTACAGATATTGTTGCATGCAACATCCCACTTCTGAAAGCTGGTCTTAACTGATGAGACATATGCTGCCACCCCATAAGTGAGTGGTGATGGAAGAAGTAGGCCTTGAGCTATGGCAAGTCTAGCTGAGGGAGTGAGTATGTAGCTGGACCGGTAGGCCATACCAAGTTTCATGTTGGCCGTTTTGCAAGTCTGTTGGATATGGAGATCAAAAGTGAGGGCTGGATTGAGGGTGATACCCAGATATTTAAAGGAAGGTACCACTATAACAGTCAAGCCATTTCTAGTAGAGACATTAAAAGTGGGTTGGGCAAGTTTACATTTTGCATTGGGACCAAACAGCATGGCCTGAGTCTTGGACACATTTAGGACAAGCTTACTGCTGAACAGCCACTGTTCAATTTGTTGAAAATCTTGGGACAGACGTTGGTTGATTTCAGTGATGTTTTTTGCACTGGTGTACAGGACAATGTCATTGGCGTATAGCAGGGAGGCAGTCTGGGGAGTGTTTGAGGTAATATAATTTATAAAGATGGAGAAAAGCAGGGGACTGAGAATAGATCCTTGAGGCACACCAATATTTATAGTAGCATAATTTGACAAGGTGCAGTTGAATTTAACTACTTGGGAGTGGTATGTCAGGTAGCTGTTGAACCATGCAGTCACACCAGGGGAGAAGCCTAGTGACCTTAGAGCAGTGAGGAGGATAGGATGATCCACAAGGTCAAAAGCTTTAGCCATATCTATAAAAATAGCCCCTGTTAGAAGACCTGAGTCCATGGCAGCTAGGGTATTGGATGCAAATTTGAGTAAAGCAGTGGTGGTGCTGTGACCCTTACGGAAACCATGCTGTGCAGACGAGGGAAGATTATGCTTCTGTTGGAAGTCAATGGTCTAAGTGGCTATGAGCTTCTCTAGGATTTTGCTAAGAACAGGCAATATGGCAATGGGCCTGTAGTTGGAGGGATCTTTACACTCACCCTTTTTGAAAACAGGGGTAATCCTGGCAGTCTTCCAGATATCTGGGACATAGCTGTGACAAAGGAAGAGGGAAAACATTTTAGCAAGAGGTGCAGCTATGTAAGGGGCAGCGAGCTTCAGGATGTACCTTTTTATTTAATAAATATATATTTTCCAACGGTACCTATCGTGGAGGTTTCATTTTGGTACACCATGACACCCAGCACTGTTGGTATTGTGTGCACTGTTAGATACCAGTACAGGCATGGTGAGACCATTGGACAAGTGAGTCGCATACTTAATGAGCTACACCCAGAAGCTGGTGTCCAACCCTAAGACAACACTTCACAGAGTATCACAGATACTGGGACTCATGGCCTTCTGCATAGAGCTGGTCTCATAGACACACTGGAACATGCGACCCATCCTCCTATCATATATACAACAAGCATTTGTCAATGCCGAATGTTCGCTTGCAGGTATTTGCAGTGGTATTTGGCACTTGGACATGGCTTAAAAAAATCAGTGATAAAGAAGTACAAGCATTTGTCAATGCTGAATGTTGCTTGCTTCTATGTGCTGTTTAGGTATTTGGAAGTCATTGGAGTGAAAATATTGAAAATTCGAGAACTTACGAGCATGCGTAGGAACTGCGCAATGCACGCTCGTAAGACAGTCATTTTTAGGAATTTTTTCACCAAATTTTCAACATAGACATTGTAAGACCTCTGCTAATGAACAGTGTCACTGTGATTGTCTTAATGTGTCCCATACATTGATTTTGCACACCGACTGCGCCATTGTGCGCTACATGGGCGGAAACACGTTTTGGGCAGGATGTGAAAATGACAGCTGTACTGCTCATAAGGAGGTGTGGTAAAATGGAAATGTTGAAAAATTTGTAGAAAATATTGAGATCATGAACTTACGAGCGCATGAGGAACTGTGCAACGCACACTCGTAAACAGTCATTTTTAGGAATGTTTTCACCAAATTTTCAACACAGCCATTTTAAGACCTCTGCTCATGAACAGTATCACTGTGATTTTCTTAATGTGTCCCATACATTGAGTTGGCACACCGACTGCGCCATTGTGCGCTACATGGACGGAAACACATTTTGGGCAGGATGTGAAAAATGACAGCTGTACTACTCATGAGGAGGTGTGGTAAAATGGCAATGTTGAAAATCTGGAGTGAAAATATTCAAAATTCGCAAGCTCTGGCGTTAGCAGGAGAACCGCATAACACAAGCTAAGTAAAACAGTCATTTTTAGGAATTTTTTCACCAAATTTTCAACATAGCCATTTTAAGACCTCTGCTCATGAACAGTGTCACTGTGATTTTCTTAATGTGTCCCATACATTGATTTCACACACCAACTGCGCCATTGTGCGCTACATGTGTGGAAACACGTTTTGGGTGAGATGTGAAAAATGACAGCTGTACTACTCATAAGAAGGTGTGGTAAAATGGCAATGTTGAAAATCTGGAGTGGAAATATTGAAAATTCGCAAACCTACGAGCGTGTGTAGGAACTGCGCAACGCACGCTCGAAAAACAGTCATTTTTAGGAACTTTTTCACCAAATTTTCAACATAGCCATTTTAAGACCTCTGCTTATGAACAGTGTCACTGTGATTTTCTTAATGTGTCTCATACATTGATTTTGCACACCGACTGCGCTATTGTGCGCTACATGGGCGGAAACACGTTTTGGGCAGGATGTGAAAAATGACAGCTATACTGCTCATAAGGAGGTGTGGTAAAATGGCAATGTTGAAAATCTGTAGTGAAAATATTGAATATTCGTGAACTTACGAGCCTGCGTAGGAACTGCGCAATGCACACTCGTAAAACAGTCATTTTTTGGAATTTTTGCACCAAATTTTCAACATGGGGTTTTTGGGACTCCTTCTCATGAATGATGTCACTGTAATGGTGGTATTCAGGCCTGAAGGGTGATTTAAGCACAGTGACTGTGCAGTCATGGCGAAATCGCAGCACGGGCTAAATAACGCCATGACGGTGACATCATTCATGAAGAGGGTCCAAAACCCCATGTTGAAAATTTGTGCAAAAATTCCAAAAATGCCTGAGATACGCACAAAGTTGAAAAACCCTATTCTAGCCCATTATACTGCTTACGGCATTTCCTCAGTTCACGGTCGGCTTTGAAGAGTGCAGGCGTGTTTCCAGTCCACCGATGATGCGTCGCGCGAGCTCGGAGGTAAGTATAGGGTTGGGGGGTGTGGGGAACAGGATCGCGCAGTGGGTGGGTGTGGGTTGTGGGGGGCTGGGAGAAGCCCGTGGGACCGTTTTTAATTTACAGGTTTTCAAAAAAAAAAAGATGGCGTGGGATGTTTGCCACGCTGGGGTGGGCTCCCAGCATGGCAGAAGGGTGGCTGGGGGCCGTGGGCGATGGGAATTGGGCACCTGTCGGCGGACAATGCGGGATGTTTGCCACGCTGGGGTGGGCTCTCAGCGTGGCAGAAGGATGGTGCGGGCCGTGGAGCCGACGGGGATTGGGCACCTCTGTCGGCAGATGAAGTGACGTTGCCACGCTTGGGTGGCCTGCCGTGGCAGCAAAAATTTGGGCGGTGATGCAGCCTGTATGACAGTAGTGGTTTTGAAGAGAAGACCACCACTGTCACACAGCACCGCGTCCGATTGGAGCAGGACTGCCACGCCTGCTCAATGGAGTAGGGGATTGCAGGGGAGGGGCACACCTCCAAAGTGTCCCATTCTCCCAAGCTAGCAGATCACAACCTTTCCACCCATTTCAGCATGAGCAGCTCAGTGAGAAGATCGTTGGCCTGGTGGACCAATCTTATCACCCTGACTAATGGACTACCATTGGATCCCAAGACCAACATAACCATAGAGTTGGACCCCAGTCTAACAGGTTGGGGTGCCTCCACTAGCACCCAGACAGCTCACGGCAAATGGACAGCATCAGAGACAAGGCTCCCAATAAATATCCGAGATGCGAGCAGTATACAATGCCCTGATCAGGTTTCAGACACTGGTGCAACACAAAAATCTCTCAGACAATACAGCTACCATAGCGTACATTGCAAAGCAGGGAGGCATCAAAAGCAGAGCAATGCAATGGGAAGCATCCAAGGTATTGAACTGGGCACAGTCCAACCTGAGGCAACTCATAGCAGTACACCTGGCAGGGAAGCTCACCCTAACAGCGGTCTGGCTGAGCAGACAACAAATTCACCTGGGAAAGTGGCAACTCAACTATCATATCTTCCAACAAATAAACAAATGCTGGGGCCCGTGGAGAGAGACCTCATGGCAACCAGCCACAACACACAGTTGAAGAAGCTGTACTCCTGATTCAAAGAAACGTAGTCAATGGGAGTGGACGCCCTCTCCATGGACTGACCGTTCACAGTGGGCATATGTTTTCCCACCAGTCCCTCTCATACCACAGGCGATCAACAAAGTAAGGCAATCTGGTGTCATATTATATGAACATATGAAAATATGAAATTTGCCAGCAGATAAAGGCCTAGAGGTCTATCAAGTCTGCTCGAATGTGCAGCTAGCACCTCTTATTCTGCAACTGCCCCTCCCTTCTGCCCTTCCCCTTCATTAACCCTCCCCCTTGTCCTGTCCCATCCTCGTTTGAAGCAGTCCACTGCTCTACTGCATACCACTTCAGCAGGTAATGCATTCCACCCAGCCACCACCCTCTCTGTAAAAAAGTGTCTCCTCATCTCCCTCCTGAACCTTCCTCGCTCCAGTCTCATATCATGGCCCCTGGTGGCCCTCCCCTCCCTTACTTTGAACAGCCCCTCTGTACCCATCTTGTTTATTCCTTTCATGTATTTAAGGTTTCAATCATGTCACCTCTGTCTCTCCTCTCCTCCAGTGAGTACATGTTCAACTCCTTCAACCTCCTCTCTGTATGATAAGTCCCCCAGCCCCTTGATCATCTTTGTCGCTCTGCGCTGCACCCCCTCCAGTAACTTAATGTCCCTCTTCAGATACGGACGCCAGTACTGCATGCAGTACTCCAGGTGTGGTCTAACTAATGACCTATACAGTGGCAAAATCACCTCCTCCCACCTCGAGGATATACCCCTTGCAATACAACCCAGCATTTTGTTGGCCTTTGCAGCTGCCTTCCTACATTGTGCCGAGTTGTTCATTGACCCTGTAATGAGCACACCCAGATCCTTCTCCTCCTCTGTCTGGGCTAGCTGCACTCCCCCTAGCTGGTAACTCCTCCTTGGGTTCTTCATCTCAAAATGCAGCACCTTGCACTGTTTGGCATTAAAGCCCAGTTGCCAGGTGTCTGACCAGGTTTCAAGCTTTGCCAGATCATCCTGCAACCCCTGCCATCCCCCTAGGTCATCCACCACAGTGCCTACCTTGGTATCATCAGCAAACAGACTGATCTTGATCTTGATGTCCCATGATATGTCTGCAATGAATATCCCAAACAACACTGGTCCCAACACTGAGCCCTGTGGAACACCGCTCGTCACTGCCCTTGGGTGTGAGAGCTCCCCACCCACCACAACCCTCTGTTGCCTTCCCTGCAGCCAGTTTCTTACCCATCTCACCAGCTTTGCACCCGCCCCTGTGCCTACTAACTTCCTTCCCAGCCTTCCATGTGGCACTGAGTCGAATGCCTTACTGAAGTCTAGATACAGGACATCATGTGATATTGATTCCAATAACCCCATACTGTACTGGTTGAGGCACTTACGGATCGCAACAGTGGTGGTCATGGCCCTGGACCTCCCATGGAAACTACCAGCGAGACCAGACATCACACACCAGGACCAGTGCTTCACCCCAGTCCCCACAGCCTACAACTAACTGCAAGACTCCTGAAAGGGAGATACCGTTAAATGCCTGGTACCCAGAGAGACTGGTCAACACCTTGACCATGTCAAGACATGTCTCAACAACAAACACATACGAGAAGCAATGGGACACATTCACAGGATTGTGCACCCTCAAAGACATCACGCCAGCCGAGGCCTCCATACCCAACCTATTCTTCCTCCAGGAAGACCTGGACAAAGGACTCTCTCCTTCCTCCATGAAGGTGCAAATGGCAGTCATCAGCTGCATGAGACCAAGTAAGGAATTCCACTCCCAGGGCTCAACCTGACATAATAAGATTCATCACAGTTGCGACCAATCTGCGCCAAAGACAAGAGCCATCACCACCCCTGGGACCTCACACTAGTACTCAAGGCCTTGACCACAGCACCATTTGAGCCTCTGCACTCAGTCAACTTGAAATGGCTGACTCTAAAGACTGCTTTCCTCGTCACCATATGCTCAGCCAGATGAACATGGAAATCACACGCTCTAGCTTGTAAGGAACCATTTATAGTTTTCCACCAGGACAAAGTCACCCTCAGAACACTTCCTCTTTCACACCCAAGGTCAATTCAGACTTTCACATGGCCCAGCCTATCAAGCTGCTGGCCATGATACCCAAGACAGACACAGCAGCACAACCTGAGCTTCAAAACCAAGGAATGAAAAGACTCAGCTTACAGAAACTGGATCTATCGCTCAATTTCCCTGCTTCCTATTATTTCCAAATTCATGGAAAAAATTGTTCACTGTCAGATTTCTGATTATTTGATTACTTATCAAGTTCTTTCTATCTTTCAGTTGGGTTTTAGACCCAATCATTCAACCCAAATAGCATTGACTGATTTCCATTACTCTGTTTCCAGAGCTTTGGACAAGGGATATTTTGTTGGTGCTGTCTTTACTGACTTGTCCAAAGCTTTTGATGTAATCACCAATTACTTTTGACTTGTCTACGCTCTTGTGGTTTTGTACTAATGTAGTCACTTGGTTCTCCTCTCACTTAGATGGCAGAACTCAGTTTGTTTTGGGAATGTCTGTCTTTCTTCTCCTCTTTCTATTCTCATTGGGGTGCCTCAAGGGTCTACACTTGATCCCATTCTTTTTAATCTTTGTGTTGTTCCCTTGCCTTCTGTAGTGGATAGTTGCTTGGTTTGTCTTTATGCTGATGACACAGTCCTTTTCTACGCTCACAAAAACCTCTCTCCTCTTTCTTCAATTCACCAGGGTGAGTTCTACAAAACTATGCAGTGGTTTTCCAATAGTCTTTTACTCTTAAATAGTAAAAAGACTCAACCCATGCTGTTTGGGCCCCAGTCTGCTGAGTCCCAGGCAAACTCCTCCTTTTCCATTACTTTAAATAACTATCCCCTTGAACTTGTAACTGAATTCAAATACCTTGGTCTTACCTTCAACACATCCTTAATTTTCAAATCCCACATTGACAAAACCTTCTTCAAAGTTCACCAATGCCAGGGCTGTTTAAAATGGGCCAGACATTGTTTGCCAATACTGGATCACAGACATATTGCTGCTCAAACTATCCTTTACATATTTGATTATGGCGACATTGTTTACCATCATGCCACTGCTTCAAGTCTTTTCTTAGTGTATACCATCTATTATCAGCTCTTACAGTTTGTCCTAAAATCCAAATGGAATCAACACCACTACACCTTATTGTCTCAGCTAAACTGGTTATCCCCTGCTTCCAGACACACTTGTTATTGGCTATCTCTAATTCATAAAGCCATGAATAAACAGACTCCAACTTATTTATCTGACAGGCTCATAGTCTCTACCTATAAATATAGTCTCAGGGATGTGTCTCAACATGGCCTTTCTCTGCCAAAGTTTCAAACCCACTTTGGAAAAGAATGTTTTTCCTGTGATGCATCACTTTCATTCACTATCTCTTTATATTTTGATGACGCCCAGCAGTTAGCTCAGTGAAATGTAAGTTTTTTCCGATGGCTACACTAGCCTTTTAGTCTTCACCGGGTGCAGTTTGCCACGGTGTAAAATAAATATTTATTGACACACAAATGAAGTGTCTGTTTTTGTCTGTGAGATGAGTGCTTAGTTTTTCTGACTGTATATTTTCAAAAATGAATTGAAAAAGATGTTTCTACAGGAACAACTTACATGTAATTGCTATTATTAATGCAGCTGAGGACAGTCTTGTATTTACTGTTTTCATAAGGTTGTGGTTTAAATTGCTGTTGCAGGGAGTTTTATATGTATTTGTATGATTAGTGTTGTATATGTTAATTTGTGCATGACTTGGGACATTCTCTAAACAAGACTTGCTCCCATAGAATCTTCTGTATCCAGTATTGTACTCAACTTTTAAATAAAAATACAAAAAGATCAAGGACTTCTGTAGATCTGACAGACTGTTCACACTGGTGCAAGGGAGAAAGAAAGGACAACCGGCCTCAAAATTCATAATAGCGGCATGGCTAAAGAACGTCATCTTAAGAGTCTTACAAGACCATGGGCATGACCACACCTAGGGACATAAAACCTCACTCAACAAGAGTGGAGACTACCTCACGGGCAGAATGCAATCTAGCCACAGCCGAAGAAATATGTGCTGCAGCCACATGGTCCACTGTTCACACCTTTATCAAGCATTAGAGGTTGGACATGCTCTTATCACTCAGAACGAACTTTAGCAAAGCAGTCCTCAAAGCAGCAACAGAGCAGCCATGCAGTTATGAGCAGTCTCCCCCTCCCTAACAAGACCATGGCACTTCTTTAAAAAAAAAAAACAGTCTGTAAGGCTTGGAATGCCTCACAGATTACTCCCCACAGTGGTGGTTTACTCACCTCATAAAGGTGATTGTGGGAGTACATCTCTGAGGCACTCAGAAAAACAGGAGATGACAGCAGAAGGAGACCGCTAGGTCTATTTAGTCTGCCCATTTGTTTTAGATACTTTTTGACACTCTTGTTGCCCTTTGTAGTCAGGGCTCCCCTTGTGTCTATCCCATGCATTCTTGAATACCCCCACAGTGTTGACCCTCACAACTTCCACAGCCCACCCGGGATGGAGACAGCCCATGATTTCAATGGTGCAATTGAACACTAAAGTTTAAGGAGCTATCCTCCCACCAGCATGTCGTACGGGCCAGTCCTCCTTTGGATTGTACACAATAGGTAATATACATGATTTTTTTTTCTGCTACACTACTGCAGTATGCCTTGATTCTTTAGGGTAGCCATAACATACTAACAATCTTTTATTCAAATATACAGGTACAGCTATGGAGGACGTCAAACTGAGCTCTGGTAGCCCAAGATGGGACAACACAGTGGTTGGACTTCTCTTTGAAGTCACATGTGTATCAATTACCTATCAGATGACCATGAGACCCAGTGTGTAAGGTTTGGAGTGCCTCAGAGATGTACTCCCACAATCACATTTACCAGGTGAGTAAACTACCATTACTACTGTTGGAAAAAAATGAGTAAAATACAAGTATCTTAAACATTCTTCATATGTCCATAACCTTCAGTTCTTTTCACTTAAAATATGTTTTTTGAAAAAAAAAATCAAGTCATTAATATACCTTTAGAGTTCTGTTTTTAAAGATTCTCAGAATTGCATAAATAATATTTGTAAAACTGGAGCCAAGATTCCAGGCTTCCTATTGGCTAGAGTCTGTGTGGTCACCACACAATAATCACTTATGTGCCCATCACTTTTTTTCAGTCATTTACCGTTCTTTTTTGCCATTCTCTTGAGGACCAGCCCCCTGCACCACCATGCCCCAACCCAACTCCTTCCCAATCATGGCACTCTGTGGCTTACTCCTGTGACAACAACACCTACTTTGCCACCCCAGGAGGCAGGTGGAACTATTGGAGTTCCAGATGGAATTTGGCAGGATCTAATGTTCAAGGAGGTAGCACTGGTGCTGGGCGCTCAGAGCCTAGCAGTCATTTTTCTTGTCCTGTTTCACTTCCACTGGCTCCTGTGATGCTAGCGTATATGCCTCTAATCACTGATGTGCATGCAATCATTATCCTTCTGCCTCCCTGTGCTGCATCTCTGCAACCCATGGGAAGGGCAATGACACATAATGTGTTGGTGTCTCTTGGCCTGCCCATAGGGCTCTTTGCAAGAGTGGGACAACAGACACCCCAGGGGCAGGGGGAGAGAGACAGAGAGCACATGTACATCCACAAGCAGCACTTCTAGATTGGAATTTAACCCCAGGTTGACCGCATGGGAGTGTGACATGTTACCCCTGCATTATTCACTTGTGTGTTATCACTAAATGGGAGGCTGACAGGCATGCATTGGGGAAAAGCATGAGGTAGGTTTCATTTTTCTTATTTATACATCTTTTTTGCTTTTAATAGCCTTGCCTCACTTTAGAATCATGGTGAGGCACTCTCGGGGAGGCTACCGTACAGTAATCACCCACCTCAGATTCATCTGTCTCATACAGGATGTAATTAGCTGATAGTAAAACGTTCCCCCACTCCCACCTCATTGTGCCTTGTCACTTATGTAAATTCTTAAATCCCACATGGATTTGCAATTTATGAAAGCCTAGCAAGTACACAAAGAAAAGGGAGGCACCTTCGGCACATGTGCCTCTCTCTGTTTGAGGCATTAGTTAACATGACTCTGCATATATTTTAGGTACATACAGTTATGAAAAAAAATCCAAAATTAACCTGCTGGAATTATTTTAGTTCTATTTTCCACTGTAACATTTGAGATTTGCAGCTATCTCAGCCCCCCAACAAAAGGAAATATTTTTTACATTTTAATCAATAGAATTGTAATTATAAAGGAAACAATGGATTTGAAGCCCCACCTCTGCTGCTCCCATTTTCATCATGTACGGGGCCCTATTCTTAAAAAGGTCCTCATTATTTTAATTAAGTCAGGAAAATTTCTCCTCATTATTTTAATTAAGTCAGTAAAATTTATCAACTCCTCAAATAATGGAGATCCCCAATCCATGATGGGGGGGGGGCACAGTCTTACTTCCCGGCTGCTCAGTTGGTCCCCTCAACCTCTGTACTGCTTTTCCAATCATTCACTACCTTCTCCCTAACCAAATAATGTCACAAACATGTGCCCAAAGTCCCCAGCTCCCGCCTAACTTCTGATCTACAATTAAGGGGACAGAATCATATTGGCTGCTCAGTCATTACCCCCACCACCACCACGACACACCCAGCTGATCAACTAATCAGTCAGGTAAGCAAATATCTTAGATTATTGATACTATTTAACAACACCCTCCTGCCACTAGGGGGTAGCAGAGTTGGTTGCCAGAAATGCCAGACCCAGAGCCTTCTGACTGGTAGTGACTTGGTGTGTTCAGTGGGAGGAGCTTAGTGATAGAGGAAAGGGTGCCAGAGTGCCACAGTTATTGTCACGCCATCTTCCTGTGGTGCAGGAACATCACACCTCGCAGCTGTTTGTGGGGACTGACTTAGAAATCAAATCACCTTGATGCCTGGTAGCCTCCAGTGACAGGCCCAACAAAGCAGTGGAGATCCCAGAGAATGGATCTGGGGGCATTCGGTGTAGATCACAGATAATTCTGTTGAATACATAGGGGACGCAGCGGAAGGGTGTGGGAACCCTGAGAAGGCTTCCCTGGTACAGGAAAGGTCCCACTAAAGAGGGGTTGTCATCCTTCTGGGGGCGTCTGCAGTCCTGTGCCGAAGAGATGCTGCTGGCTGAGCTGCTGATGGACAGAGACCTGGTGTGAGAGAAAGAGAGAAAGAGAGGGGGAGAATGTGTTGATTAATGTAGGAAATATGCCCACATTGTATACAGTAGCTCCCAAGCTGGAATGGGTGCTGGAGCAGTTGCCTCTGACAGAGGGGTTGGGGTGATTGCCACCCAATTCCAGCGGGTAGGCTGGAGTATGTGGTGCCATGCTGTGCCCAGCACATCTGCCAACGAGTAAAGCAATGCTGGTATGAGGTGCCCAGCACAGGGTGACTGCTGAGCTCCAGCAGGGAGATTGGCCTGTTAAGGACCATCTGCCCTCAAAACCTGGGAACCCATGAATGCCTGTCAGTGAACCCAAGTCCTAGAATGAGATGTCTCTACAGTGATAATGCCTCCTGCATCACTAGCAGATCAGACATTACAGTGTCAGAGATGGGTGAAATGGTACAGCCCTAAAAAGTTAATAGCATAGTTAGTTAAGCAGAGTAGAACGGGTGCTAACCTCAGGTATAACCTCACCCACTGTTGTGAAAAAAGGGGAATAGAAGGAGTTGTGTCACTGTGGTTCCTTTTGTGAGAGAAGACTACAACCTTTATTAAGGGACCCTAAGCTCTTGACTCATGTTTGAGGTTAGGATCAAACCTGTCTGCACAGTGCTAACAAGGCGAGCATTTGGGGACTATGTCCCCATGTGCAACTGAACGTCAACGAAGTGTGACTACTGCTTAAATCACCCTGCAGAGCCATTTTCCTGTCAGAACAGAGGTCCACGTTGAGCTGACTCCAATGTTAGGGAGAGGCACAGTGTGTGCTGATTGTAGGGGAATCCTTTGGCAAGCAGTTCGCCATACCCCTAAACACAGAGGCTCTCTCCAGGCCAAGTTCACCCCACTGAGACTGTTACAGGGTTATCATATGATTCCAGTTTCAGCTGAGAACCACAGTACAGCAGCTGCTAAGAACATCCTGTGAACTAGAGGTTGTGGTTGCAGGAGTGTAAGGAAGTGTTGCAACTGTTACCTGCAATGTTCAGATATATTGCCTAAAAATGAAGTCATACAGTATAGTAAAATAAGAACAACTGCAAGGAACCAGCCTCTTGCCTTTTGTGCTGGCTGTTTTTATTATGAAAGCAGACTATACTAAAATCTCAACATTGTTGGCTGCATTTCTGAATTGTATATTGAGAAACCTTTCAAATCAGTTTATTGTTTATTCTGCTTTATTCTCTCCATTCTTAGGGCCTGATCTGCAAAAATGGCTCTATTTAGGTTGAAAAGCTCTGCACCCATGGATCGCAGCACTAGTGGCGATACTCACTGTCCCTGTCCTCCCCACAATTTGTAAAACAAAGGGCCGGGGTGTGTCAAGGGGTCTAGTAGGGTCAGACAGAAGGTATCCAATCAGCTGCTCAGCCCAGTGTTAGAGCAGATTCCCCTGCTCCACATGGAGCAGGGACATGGCTGTCCTCCAGTGACTGCCAGGTCTTTTAAAATGAAACTGTAATTTAAAACAAAAATAAACTTATTGCCATTACCCCCAGCCCTCCATTCCAGCTCAGAGGGCTGGGCACACCTGGCAGAGACCCAGGGCCCACCTCGGTAGAGGGAGCGCGAACATTACTGTTGTCCCCTCAATAGCATCACGCTGCTGCCCTCTGCACCCTGTCTCCAGCATGGAAACCACTTCTTGGATTGCGCAGAGGTATGCCTGTGCCCCCACTCGACCGCACCTATAGTGGCACAAATCCTGTTGGGGCAGGCCTCTGTGTGTGGCACACTGGTAGCTGTGGGTGCTCAGAGGTCTCGCATGTGAGAGCAGGACAACTGTGCACACACAATCGCACTATGCAGCTCAACTTGGGTGTGCTAGGCCTCCTTGGCCTTTTGTGGATTGGGTCCTAAGTGTGAATCACTTCTAGAATATGACATACACACTTTTGAGGAGAAAATAGAGAAAGTGGCTATGACTGAAACATACGAATACCTCCACAGGGTAAATAAAGGGGATATATGGGGAATTGTTCAGACTGATCAGGGACACAAGCACCGAGGCAACTTCATGAAGCTGTCGGGGAGGCAAGTTGAAGATACCAGAAAGTACTTTTTATGGAGAAGGTTGTAGAATGGGCTGCTGGAAGAAGTGGTCTGTGTGAAATTAGTGGGAGGATTTAAAAGAAGAAAGGAAAGGCACGGGGCTTGGTAAAGTAGTAGTAGTAAACTTATTTATAAGGCGCCCATCAGGGCTCAGGGCACCATACAGGTATAAACAGGCTGAAAAATAATACAATACAGTAAACAAATAAAAAACTGCTTAAAAGCAATAAATAAAATTACAGTCACGACAGTCAAAACAGCAGCTGGGTCAATGATGAATACCCGGAGACTAATTATGGTCCTGAAAGCCTGTGTAAACAGCTATGCCTTTAACCCTATTTTAAAGGCTTCCGCTGAGGGGGACTCCCTCAGTACCCTAGTCAGCATGTTCCCTAGCATAGGGCTGGCAATCTTAAATGTATGCTCCCCAGAGAATTTCAGCTCGGCCCTTGGGATCGAGAGGAGACCCTCCTTGGTTGAGTGAAGAGGGCATGAGGACTGGAGAGAAAAACAGAAATATAGAAATTGTCGGCAGATAAAGACCGCCAGGCCCATCCAGTCTGCCTGAAAGCCCTACACTAGTTTGTGGCCTCTGACCCTACCTGGTGAATGACTTTTCACCTCTCCTTCCCACCTCTAAGGTACCCTTATGCCTGTCCCATGCATGTTGAAAACCCTCCACTGTGCTTGCCCCCACCACCTCCTGTGGCAGTCTATTCCATGTGTCCACCACCCTCTCTGTGAAGAAAAATATTCTCACATTTCCCCTCAGCCTGCCACCTTCCAATTTCATATCATGTCCCCTGGTTCTTGTACTCTTCCTATATTCGAAGATGTCTACCCCCTGCACATTGTTTATGCCGTTAAAGTACTTAAATGTTTCTGTCATATCCCCCTGTTCCCTCCTCTCCTCCAGCGAGTACAAATTGAGGTCCTTTAGTCTCTCCTCATATGTTTTCTGGTGCAAGCCCTGTACCATCTTAGTCACCCTTCTCTGGACTGCCTCCACCCTGTCAATGTCCTTACGAAGGTATGGGCTCCAGAACTGCACACAGTACTCTAGGTGAAGCCTCAACAGCATTTTGTACATTGGCATCACAACCTCCAGCCTTCTGCTAGTGATACCTCTGCCTATGAACCCCAGCATGCCACTGGCCCTCCTTGCAGCTTTTGTACTCTGCTTAGACACCTTTAGGTCATCAGAAATGATAACCCCCAGGTCCCTTTCTTCCTTGGTGATAGTCAGCAACTCCCCCCATCCTATAGCTCTCCCCAGGGTTCCCTCTTACCGAGTGAATTTGTTTGCATTTCTTGGAATTGAACCTTAGTTGCGACACTTCAGACCATTTTTCAAGCTTCTCCAAGTCCCTCCTTATTCTCTCCACCCCATCTGGAGTATTCACCCTGTTGCAGATCTTAGTGTCATCTGCAGACAGGCAGACCTTTCCCTCCAGTCCTCTCGCAATGTCACTAATGAAGACATTAAACAGGACAGGCCCATGGCCTGATCCCTGATGTACCCTATAATGGGGTTGTTTGTCTGAGAAACCTTTCGTTCTCTGCCCTATATAAAAGTCTGTTGCAACAGCACCCCTTTATTCTCTGCTGTCCTTTCATGTGACTCACAGGCTGGCCACCTGTGGGTTTCTGTAACCTTTAAAATCTTCCCTTTCCTCTCTGTGGTTTTCAGGCACAGCCTTTTTGGTACCCCCCAGCTATTTTCGCAGCTCACAAGTGCAAGATCTCCAGTCGCAAAACGTGACTTAAAAAGCCCTATTTGGAATTGGCTGAACTGTATTCCTTAAGCACTCCTGTGCAAATGCACCATCAAGTGCAGTTTGTTTTGTGTAGTGAAAAACGCACTTGCAACGTGCGACATGCAGAGTTAGGCATTTTGTGGCAGAACGCAACTGCGGGGTGTGTTTTGTGTATTAATAAAGTAAATGACAACCCTGTTTGTTGCTCTGTTAGGAAGCTGTTTCTTTGGGGAAAAAGACGCCCTCAGAAAGGGTGAACATAGCTGGACCCAATATAATATGTCTGCGCCACACAGAAACTGAATGCAACAGAAATCTTAGAGTTTTAACTTGCAACATTAAGCTGGCTGGCGTTTTACGAGGTGGACTCCTATCTTAGCCTGGAGCTGTCACAGATATCCAGAATACAATACACAGGACAGCACAGCAATGGATAGGAAACACCCCATGCTAGCAGCCTAGCACTTTAGGTTCGTTTCTTCTCTGGTTTTACAAAATGTGCAAAAGAAATAAAAACATATCTAGGATTGTGCAAAAATGTTACTCAGCTATTTAAAGTAGACAAACGAACTGTTTAAGTTTCCTTTGGTTTTACCTTGTATTCGCTCTATGGCGCTCTCTCTCTCTCTCTCTCTCTGGGACCTAATGCTATAGAGCCAGCCGGCTCTTCATAAACTTAACTTATAGGACAGGTACTAGAGGTGGGGAGCTACCATTGAGGACAAGGCAAAGAAACTGTAAAATGACATGAATTATGCATATGCAACACTTGGAAACTATAGAAATGGTGTATATATTGTACAGAAATTATGTAGCTTAGTTGTTTGTGTAGAGTTAGTGTTAAAAGAAAAGAAATGTAAAAAAGGGGTGGAGCTAATATGATCATCTGATTAGAACAGGTATAAAAGAAAGACTTCTTTATGTCTAGTTCAGTTCTTGGTTGGGCTCAGTGGAGTGCTGACCCAGACTTACTCTAGAATTTTCTAGTGGTATTTATGTTGAGAAAGTTAACTGTCTTCTGTTCTGCTTATTTTCTTTGCTTTATTTTGTTGTCAGTACGTTTTTATTTACATCCGGTTTGTTAATAAATTAATGTTTTATTGTGACCTGCATACTGGAGTTAGTGTCCATCATTTCGCACAACCTCACATACCCCACTGGCCAATCCCTCTCTCCTGATTAGATGCCATTTACCACCACCCTCTGCTTCCTGTCCATTAGCCAGTTCCTAACTCAGTTTACCACCTTGTGCCCCATACCCAGACTACTCATTTTGTTAACCAGCCTTTTATGTGGGATGATATAGAAGGCTTTGCTGAAATTGAGGTAGATGACGTCTACCCCCCCCCCCCCGATTTACTTCCCTTGTCACCCAAAAATCTATCAGATTCACCTGACATGACCTTCTTGCTGTGAAACCGTGTTGCCTCAGATCCTGAGCACTGCTGGATTCAAGTGTGCTACTATTCTTTAAGAAGTGCCTCCACGATCTTACCCACTACTAAGGTGAGGCTGATCAGTCTATAGTTCCCTGCCTCCTCCCTGCTGCCACTTTTGTGTAGAGGGACTACATGTGCCCTCTTCCAGTCCACTGGAACCACTCCTGTGTTGAGTGACTCTGTGAACAGTGCTGCCAGAGGCACCGCTTGCTCTCTTCACAGCTCTCTTAATATCCTCAGATGAAGTCCATCTGGCCCCATTGCTTTGTCCAGCTTCAGTTTTGTGAGCTCCTCCAGGACTCTCCACTGTGAATGGACTTGTGTTTACCTCTCCCACCTCTTCGTGTTTGTTACCCAGCTGTGGTCCCTGACCCTCCCCCTCTTTAGTGAATACTGAAAAGAAGTATTTGTTCAGTAGTTCTGCCTATTCCATGTCTCCCTCCTTACACTCCCCTACATCCCCTTTAAGTCTTACAATACCCCCCCAGTCTTTCTTGTTTTGCTAATGTACCTATAGAATGCCTTGTCCCCTTTCTGCACTGTCTGCGCTAATCTTTCTTCAGTCTGCAACTTTGCTCTAACAGCCTTTCTGCATCCGTTAGATTCCTTAAGTATACCTCCCTGTTCTCCTCCCTTTGAGTCTCCTTAAAGTTCCTGAAACCTGCCTTTTTGACCCTCACCTCGTCTGCCACCTCTCTAGAGACCCACCAAGGGTTCCTTCTTCTCATGCCCTTATTTACCAACCTGATACACTGACTTGTCACCTCCTCTATGGCTCCCTTTAGTTGTTCCCACTACTCCTCAACTCCCCTCCTGTCTCCCTTCTTGCCAGTGCTGCTTTGATATGTAGCCCAGGCACCATGTGCCAGTGGGCTACTACCCTACCTGTTGTCCCTCCCTGGACAAAGGGTATAATGATCTCTCGGTGGTGTTCGAGGAGAGAATTAGAAGTGGGTCAGGTGACTGCCTGGTACAGCCCCCTGGGATACTGCACCTACCCAGCTCCTCTGCCAACCACACCACACACTGGATTACCCAACAATTCAGTACCACCATAAACCATGAACAGTAATGCTTTGACTGACTCAAGAGAATTCCTGCACATACAATTTCAAACAGTAAACCACAGCTTTATTGGGGGGTATAGGACTAGGGAAGGGGGTACTGGGACCAAGGATGGTGGTGGAAAGAAAAACTGGTTAATGATATAGCAACACACCAAACATTGGGGCCCACAGGCTGAACCCGGCCCCACTGGTACTAGTGTTTCCCAGATGTCCTTAGGGATACCCACTAGGTGCAGGACGTGTTGGGGCCCTGAAATATTTTGGAAACTTGAAAATTATTAACAAGCAGTTCCCCTTTTTCCCCTTCCAGGAACCTGGTCCTGGGTACTCATGGTTTGAAGCTCTCCACCAGGGGAAACTGAAGCTCCTTGGAGTTGTGCAGCAAACTGAGAAGCAGGCCAGCCAGGATTTCTCCAACTGAATGGAACTAACTCGAGGATCTTGCAGCTGGTCACCTTGACTGTACTTCTGGCCGCTTGTCACCTTCAGCCACTTCTGGCCTGCTGCAGAGCACTGTGGCAGGACAACACCAGCCCCAGAAGGCCCAGACCTGAAAGTAGGCCCACAGGCTGGCTGACACGATCGGAGCACCCTAGCACTCAGGTACAAGACCTGTGACCTACTGAGACAGTGAGCTCCACTCAGGAAGGGTTAGCGGGTTCCTTCCCTGACTCTGGGTGAGAACTCCCTAATGGTGGGGGTCCTCCTGCAGTCCCTTGCACGAGTTCTCAAATAACCAAACTTCCAGGCAGCTTGCTCCAATAAAATCCAGTGCCAATTTTCAGTGGGTGCTAGCCTCCATGCAAGTGTAATATGGCAGGGGAAAACTCAGCAACAACAATCCCCTGCAGACAAGTCCACACTTTCAGTTTAGCAGCGTCCAAAACCTTTCCTCAGCTGCAGCAAGACCTAAGCTCTCAGCCACTTTAACCAGTTTATTCACAGACACATGCAATTCCTGGCTAGCACCCTCACAACCAGAGATGCTCTGCCTCTTCAAGAAAATGCAACTGCAGTCCACACAAGCAAACGACCTTTCAGCAGCAACTGTAGTACTCAGATAATCTGTTCGGTCCCTTTGTCTAGTTCAAATTCCCAGTGCAGGGTGTCTGCAACGTTTAGTCTCTCCCATGAATAGCAAGCAACTCTTCCATACCTGGGGAATCAGCACCACAGTTCAGTCTCTTTCCCTCTTTCCCCTTCTCACTCTGTTTCTGCAACACAGCAGTCTCCAGTTTCAAGAATCTCCAGTTCAGCAGTACAGCAATCTACACTCAGGGCCTGGGTAAGCCCCTCATGTCTAAAGTGCACTCTCACAAGGTATTCCTGATTCATACAGAGCCCGGGAACAGACTGAAGAAATCCCAGAAAGTCCACATTGTTTCAGCCAAAAATCCAGCATTCTGACTGGCTGATGGAGCCTATCAATAAGGGATATCATAGTGGTCAATATTTCCTGCTCATTTATTGGGGCACAGTCTAGGTGCTAGAATTAGTCCCCTCCTTTTCCCAGAAGTTCATTTGTCCAAGTTTTGGGTGCCTAGATCACTGACTGGCTGCTGCACTGGGGTAAGGTGTCACAAAAATATCAGCTCACATTTAATCATATGAAGTCCACACAGTTCCCCCATCTTCATGGTGCTGCTGCAGCCCAACACAATCCTCTATTTACACCAGCACACCACCAAATGGTAGCCCCATCTGTCCCCTTTCAAATGAGCCCACACTTGTATAGTTATCCCTAGTAAATCTGCTGTTGCTGCTGCCGAAACACAATCCCCCCAGGCAGCAGGCAGTAGCTCATTAATATTCATAAGGGCTCATGAATGATTCACGCGCCCCCGATTGTGCCCCGATTCAACTTTTAATTTTAAAAATATAACTGGGACTTTTACCCAACTTCTTAAGGTCTCCGGTCCCCAAATACACAAGGAGGGGCACCGGGATCACAGAGACACTCCCGTTTTGAAAGCAACCGGCAGTCGACAAGAGCAAGGCTCTTTCTAGAGCATGCATGCATGCCGTTGGCACCAGGGACATGCCAGCAGCTTGCAAAATAGGATTTAAGCCCAACAGGGCTATACAAATACATGGCTTGGTTTGGGGACTTGCTACCTTCCCCAGCTGCCCTCCTAGCTCTTTGAAATCCTCTTGCACCTGCTCCACACTTGTCCTGTCCTTGGATAGGTCATCTGTTCCTAAATGGACAATGACCTCCACACCCCCCCTCCTTGTCACTGCCTTAGCAATCCTTTGGATCCTCTCCCTCTCCCCCTCCCTCCGAGCTGTGCCTTCCAGGAGGCACTTAACCTCCTTTTTCTCCTTGCTGTCCTTGCCCAGATCCATTCCCAGGACAATTGAGCACCCCATCAGGAGTAACTTCTTCTTCCCCTGGGGTCCTCTTCCTCCCCCCACTGGGTCTCCCTTCTGGAGGGCCCTGACATTCTCCCTGGTCACAGCTTCAGGTTCCCCTGCAGGACTCTCCTGCTCCTCCAATACAGTGTAGGAGTTCTTAAACTCGACCAGATGGAGGATGTGTCTCTTCCCCCTCCCGAACCTCCTTGAGCCCACCACAGCCTACCCTGCCATCTGCCTGGGCAGCCATTGTGGCAATAACTGGTAACATGGTGGCTTCTGGGTGGGGATGAAGGGTACCAGTACTCCTGCCAGCTTGGCCTGGAGACTGGTCACCTCCACCCTTAGCCCAGAGAGGTGCCTGCATATGGGGCAGCACCGCAGTACCCAGAACGTCCTCCTGAAGACTGCTGCTCTGCACTCAGTGCACTGCACCACTCTCTGCATCATCTTCCTTTTAATCTGTCTGTATCCATTCCTTTAATACTATTTAAACCTTCCTGCTGCTATTGTTAGCCTCTCAGTTTGATTTGCTTAAGTTTTTGTTTTGTCTTTTTCTCTTTTGCTTTCTCTTCCCCCTCCTCCCCTTCTTTGGACTAGTACTTCCTGGTAGGAGGCTGGAAGACATACTATACGTCAGACACATGCCCTATATAAGGAGGACGAGCCCTTGGGGTGGGTTGAGGGGAGGGTGGGTGGGTTTACCCCGGACTGAGAAAACAATCAGCCAAGGACCCTCCTGCTTCCTGAGGCTCCTCACTCCGTTTGACCCCAGGTGTGGTGCAGGCTTGCCACCTCTCACCTACCAGCTTTAAGGTAGCTGGTAGCTATTCTCCCTCTCAGCTCCTGCAGACAAAGCCCACAGTTAACTCCTGTTCTTAATCCCCAGTCTCCTCAAGCCTTATCAGACACCTATTTCACAAAGATTAAGTAACAGCTCTAGTAACAAATGACTGCAGATATTCTCCCCGTTAGATTACCTCCCTGGAAAATAAAAGTTTGCCAGAGGATGCAGAAGCTCTAACAGGTTGCCAGGACCCAACCCACATAGGGGTTTATAGGTTAGTAAACCAACCTTGAAGGTAACTTGCCACCTCACAGGTAGCCAGTGCAGGTCACATAGGACCAGGATCATATGACTGGACCTCAAAAGGCCAGTCGGCAACCTGGCCACTGAGTTGCACCAGTTGTAGGCATTGTGGGGTACCTTCATTAACCCCGAGGTGGAGCACATAACAGTAGTCCAGCCTGGACTTCATGAATGCATGCACTAGTATTGGTAGACCTTATTTATTTATTTATTTTTATTTATGACTTTTGTAACCGGGTAGGTGCGCTGATCCCAGGGACCATTTTCAGGCGTGACCCGGGCCACATACTGTGGCACAGAGTTAATGTAACAAGAGCAAGGCATGTAGCAGTAGAACAGTATAACAAATAATAAGAAGGTTACAATAGTACACTGGAAATACAAATGGCAAAAAAAATAGATAAATCACATGATACGGGGTTGCTGAAATACACACATCCGATAGGCTTAAACATTATTAGAGAACAGATATACATGAAGTCAATCAGTAGCAGGTTGCATAGCAAAAATAAAGTTCATCAGTAGTTAATAGAACTAAAGGATGAGGTGGGACAAGTATGGGGGGAAAGGGTGGGGAGGAGGAGGAGGAGGGGAAATAGGACAGTTTAACCAAGGGAGATTATACAGACACTAAGTCATGTAGTATGGGCAGTCAGAAAAAAAGGTACTACGCAGGAAAGCAGTGGCAGCTGGATGCCATCAGGAGCCAGTCTTTGAGGCGAGTTTTGAACTGGCAGTGGGTGTCGATGGAGCATAGTTCGGCAGGTAGTTTATTCCACAGGGTAGGGCTGCAGGAGGGATAAGGGATTCAATCTGGCTAATGTTCTTAAGATGGTAAAAGCCACTGTAACCTACAGCAGATACCTGAGCCTTAAGTGTCAGCCGATTATCAAAAATGACTCACAGATTTTTCACCTTTGCAGAAGCCAACAGCTTGGAGAAACCAAACTGAAACCTTGTCTTTCCCATGGCTACTTCTACTCCTCCCCCAACCTGGCTCAATCACCAGTATCTCAGTCTTGTCCAGGTTAAGTGTCTGCTATCTAGATTCCATCCACTTCTGGATCTCAGACAGGCACTAATTCATGACCTCGACAGTGTCAGGCTTCCCAGGTGCAAAAGACAAATACAACTGGGTATCGTCTGCATAGCAGTGGAAAACCAGATTGGACTGTCGAATGATCCTCCCCAGGGGCAGCACATACACTGCAAACAGCATAGGTGACAGGACCGAACCCTGGGGCATGCCACAGAGAAGAGGCATTGGGGATGAGAAAGTTACCATTACCACCCTCTGCATCCTATCCCTGAGGCAGGACTCACACCAGCGAATGACAATGTCAATGAGTCCTCTGTACTTCCTCAGGTGTTCCAACAACAGGCCATGGTCCGCAGTGTCAAATGCTGAAGACAGAGATCAAGAAGAATGAGAATTGATTGTTCACCTCTATCTCTCTCTCTTAAGAGGTCATTAAGCACCCTGACCAATGTCGTCTCAGTGCTGTGTCTAGATCTAAAACCATATTGGAAGGGTTCTTTGATGTCATAAGCTATGAGGTGCACCTCCAGCTAACCTTCTCAGTAACCACCTAAAAAGGGTAGGTTAGATACAAGACAGTAATTCACTAGAAGAACCAGGTCCAAATATTGTTTCTTCCGAAGGGGCTGAACCATCTAATTTTTCAGTGCCACCAGGAAGACCCCCTCCCAAAGGGAGCACCAAACCATTCCAATGAACAACGATTCCAAAAGCCCCATGCAGCTCATTAATAAACTCATGGGGCCTAGGTCTAGCTCACAAAAAGTGCGCCACAGCTCTGAAATTACCTCACAGACCTCTTCTAGCATAATTGGCCAAAACTCTCCCCAGGACAGCTGAGTGCATTTATGAGGTACAGGCTCAAACCCACTGGGTTGTGACAGCCCACTTGGAGAGATTCCAGCCCAAACAGAGGACACTAGGGCGATGAACCCTCTCTTACTATCTGAAGCTAGGTTGGATTTAATAACCTATTCCCAGTACTGCTGAGCTGAGCCAATCGAGACCTTCCAGCAGCAATCTCCTTGGATGGAAATGCTACCTTGGTACAGGAAACTGCCCTTTGGTATTCACTGTATGCAATCATCAAAGCCAGTTTGTCCTCCCTGCTCCTGGACCTCCTCCAACAGTGTTCTAGCCTCCAACTACTGGTATTCAGCTCCCTAACTCCCCATCAAACCATGGGGAACCTAAGTGTGAGACCTGGGGAAATACACGGGAAGGTGCTATGTAGTCGAAGGCCTTGTTATTAACCCTATTACAGGTGACTATCACTGCAATGAATAATTTGGGTTACACGAGTCGTAACAGACCAATAAACACCAACACCAGGCATGAAAGTCCAAAACAGTATTATGGCATAATACGAAATCAGGTAACTTACAACAGACACCCAAGCTCTTAGATTACTAACCACAGAGGGAGACTACAGGGTGGCCCATAGAAGTCACTGGTTCTCTTCTTCTGGAGTGACTAGCTAGCTCAGCTCACTGATCAGGGTTCGAACATGCATTTATACTATTCTTACATAGTTTCTGAGGCAATTATTTACACATTTCATCATAACTGAGGGGTCCCGTACATTTTACAAAGAATACATCTAGATGTACGGCAGACAGCAGACACATGCTATTTTTTCCTGACTTTTTTCTGACTTTCTTAGAAAATATATGTAAGCCCCCTTCCCAGTGTCTAGGGGTATGCCAGGTGGTAAATATGTGAAGAGGGGGCACTCACAGCAAAAAAAACAGAGTTATTCCTTACTGGAATGGCTGGCGTTGATTGGAGTCCATTGGTGCAGGGGTTGCAGGCTCCTTCTGGCACTGGGCTGTAATACTCTCTGATTACTAGCCACAAACAGTTCAATAAAATGACTGATGTTCACTCAGAAGTAAAACGGGGGGTCAGTTTAATTGATAACAAAGCACTACAAGGCGGTAACACACTTAAAACATTTGATTTGGCTGGAAGAGTGCTAACTGGTTAAGACTAAACCCGGATAAGACCGAGGTGCTGGTGGTGGACTCAGGTCACCGTGTAGAGAAGTCGTCTCCTGGTCTTTCCTCTGGCCTTGTGCTGGGGGATAAACAGTTGAGACCTTCTGAACAGGTGCAAAATCTGGGCATAATTTTTGACGGTGAGCTGACGCTGAAGGCACAGATGTCGGCCGTTGTCAAGTCCTCTTTTTACCATCTGAGGAATATCACCCGGATAAAACACCTTGTTCCACATGATGACCTTCCTGTATTAGTCCATGCCTTTGTTTCCTCGCGTCTTGATTACTGCAATGCTCTATATCTAGGGTTGCCGGGGGTGGATCTCTGTCACCTGCAGCTGGTGCAGAATGCTGTGGCCAGGTTGTTGATGGGACTCCCAAGAACTTGCCATATCACACCTGTGCTGCGGAACTGCACTGGCTGCCAGTGTGATGGAGAATCACCTTCAAGGTCGCATTGTTGACCTATAAGACCTACGGTCAGGATCGGACTACTTGCAAGATCCCTCTGACCTTACCCTCTTGGCTTTAGCTCCGCTCTACCCGGCAGAGGATTGCTAGAGAGTTCCCAGGGTTCTTCTGCAATCATCTGGGGCTAGAGCTTTTTCTTTTAGGCCTCAACCCTGTGGAATTCTCACTGTCCGGATTCGAGAGTGCCAGTCCACAGAGCAATTCAAGGCTTCTTTAAAAAGTTATTTATTTGAGAAAGCCTTTGATTAGGCCAACCTATTGTTTTTTAATTGTTTTTAATGTATAGTTATTGTTGGTTGTTTTATCTGTATTGTATTTGCGCTTTGATAATTTTGAAAAGCACTTTATAAATAAAATTTGATTTGATTTGATTTGCAGTCCTGTCTACAGGGGTCATGAAGGCTGCTAGTGTCCACTGACACTATATATTATATTATATTATATTATATTATATTATATTATATTATATTATATTATATTATAGTTTATTATATATATATTGAGTATGTCTATTCTGATTATTCTGTTTGTTCATTTTATTGTACATTGGTACCTGAAAGGCGCTTAAAAAATAAAGTTTACTTTACTTTACACTGTGGCCACTATGGTCCCACTAACTATGGATGACTTTTCTTGGGCTGGATAGCCACTGGCTGAAGGCAGCTTTAGAGCGGGGCATTATGGCCGTTACAGCTTTAGGCAGCAGGAAGAACCTAACTAACTCTCTTCCCCAGTTCCAATGCTCATTTCTCCACTTATCCTTTGGGCTCACAGCAGCAAGCCTGTTTAAAATGGGACTACCACTCCCTCCCCAAACTTCAGTGCAAGAGTTAGGCCGTGGCAGGTGACTCCCTCCATGGCATTGGGGCAGACATCCCCACCACAGCTGCTACAACCAGGTTGGCATTCTGAACTTCGGTGCTGCCTCTCTCCCTACATTCTTTCTGTCACAGAGTTTGGGCCCAGCAAGTGCCTTCACCCTCCAAATTCATCACAGGCAATGGTACCACCGGAGCTGCCACATCTGGGTTGACTTTGGATTCTGGGGCTATTGTTCTCCCTCTCCATCTCTAGCTCCAAAACAGTTCTCCGTGTGGACAAACTGGTGCGGCTGTGGCCCATGGTCTGCATGTCAACTCCCCTCTGGTTTCTCTCTCTCACTTAAGCAGGGTGATATGCAGGCTGCACCAATCTTTTAAGGCTCCCACATCTTTGCTCCCAGAGCTTCTTCTTCCTAGCCACAGGTCTACTTCTACACTGCTGAGGGGAAGTTTTAGAGGACCCATGCCACAGACCACCCCGCGGACCCTGGCTGAATGGCTGTTCCAATATTACTCGCCAAACTCATGGTCGCCAAACCCACAGGAAAATTTTCTGGATACCTTGAGAGCGGGAAATGGGCCTCACTCTCCCAATGTGCTCCCCCAGACTCCTTCTCACTACTGCATTCTCTCTCCCCCTCCTCTTCTTGGTGCCAAAACCCAACTTATACCCCCCATGCACCAGCGGTGACCTCCAACCTATAGAGCTCCTATTGGTGTGGCAGAGGGAAATGCGACCTTCTGTGCCAACTGGGAAGGTATGCGTACTCCTTTACCCAGTTCTAGCACAGAGAGGCTAAGCTGGCAAACCGCCCCAATGGTGTACAAACTCCCAAACAAAATCTGTATCCCAACACCAGCAAATTTTACTAACGGGATCTCTACCGACCCAACCACCTGTACCGCCCAGGATGGATTGCCTAGCTAAAAACAGGGGCTGGATCAAACTGCTGCCTACCTACCGCCAAGTTGCCAAAGCCTTACTTATTAAAATGTTTTAACAAACATGCAAAACAGTGAAATAAAATTTTAAAACAGTTACATTGAAATAGCACTTGAACCCTTAACCCCCAGTAACCTTACTGGAATTATACAGCGCTGGAAGAAAATACAGTAACAGTAACCCAGCACATATGAGAGGCCTGTGGATACACAATTTATTCCACTCCCACATGCACCACAGTGCAACTACTGAGTCCAGGAAACATGTCCCATTTGCCCAAAAGTCCCCAAAACAGCTGCAGATAAACTTTAACAAACAAAGAAAAGGGTTGATCTCACTGGATCGTGCTGACTCTTGTACTAGTCCACAGTCTCTTTTGAGCCTCTTTGCACAGTGGGCATCATCGCCGGAGGGAGGAAACAGGTTAACTTGGGGCAACAAACTGGAACAGTCCACAGGCCCCCAGCAGTCTGTTCACTGACGTGAAAAGCAGTAGCAGGGATTCAGTTTGGTGGTCTCCTGGACAAACGAGTCAGTGCCCTTCACATAGTACTTGGTACGTCTCCCATTCAGATCCTGCACCAGGGCAAAAGTCAAAACAGGTGTGGCCCTCATAGATGTGCGAGCACAGATTCTCTTGGCAGTTCACTGAATCTCTTGCAGGGCCATAGAGGAGCTTTCTGGATCCAACTTGTGTTTTTTATAGAGCTTGTCAAAGGTGCCCCAGTATACCCAATCTGTGCGGTTCTCTTCTATGATGTCCCAAAGTCTTTCAGGCAGGCAGGGTTATACATATTGTGGGTAGTCCTGCTGGATTTTGCACCTGATTATTCTTTCAGCCTGACTCCATTCAGGCAAACTGCATATCGAGGACCTTGGAGCCTGGCCATCTGGGAGCCACACACCCTCTATGTAGCATCGTATATTGAAGTAGCCATTGTGAACACTCTCGTACATCTCCCACCTTTTGCAGCTCTTAGCTGATAGGGTAGGGCACGCTTTCCAGGGGGTCAGATATACTGACTCATAATGGGATGGGATATCCCTCTCAAGGTCATCATCACTTCCACAATTGAGGCAGCTGTTCCGGTTTCTCTTGTTTCACTCCCTGGCTCTCCTTGCTGGGGACGTCTGATCACTGTATCCCTGGATGACTTTGACGACTCTGTAACAGTGGTGCTCACCGACTCCAGGGACACTCACTGGCTTCTCTGGCTCTATGGGGGTCAACATCTTTGTTTGCACTCCTCGACCCTGGCACCGTCCTCGGGCTACTGGTATCTTGAGCTGGGCTGCTCCACGGGGAGCTGAAGTTTTCTGGGGGCTGGCCTTCACAGTGGGGCTGGCCTTCTCAATTATCAACACTGATGCCACACTTAACTAGGAGCTCATCTCTTCCCAACATTCCAGAGCCAAATCTGCTGATGCAACAGACCCGCTGGGCCTGGAGAAAAGCAGGTGTCCAATCTCTGATGGGGCTTTCCGCTGGCACATCATACACACTGGCAGCACAGATATGCCAGGCCCCTCAAACTGGCACAAGGCACACCTAGTGGCTGTAGATTTTTCGATGACTGCCCACATCCACCTAAACATAGCGGAGGGGACCGTCACTTCTGCAGTCTCTGGAACTTTTGCCATGGCTGACACCATTTTCTTTTCCTTTTTTTCAGCTCTGATCTTCTCACAGACCATCACAGAGTTTTCCAAAATTGCTGCTCTGTTCCAACAGCTTCTTGAGCTTTCCCCATCTCTGGCAATAACCTTGCCCAGAGATGGTTGTATTCCACCCCATGAGTCTCTTTTATCTGATCAACAGGCTGGCACAGGGCATTAACATATCTCTGACATGTTCCTAGTTCTTGTACCACTGTTCCAGTCCCACTGGTACCACGAGCTCTGCTTCCAAAGGTGCAAAATTTCTCGCTACTGTGCCACATTTTACAGGCCTAGTCCATGCTGGAAACAAAGTTCAGTGTTCATTTGTGCCCAGCATCCATTTTAGTCCACTCCAAACATCCCTGCACCCCAAAATACCATCCCAGACAAACCCTCATGTTGTAAGCCCCCCCCAGTGTCTAGAGGTATGCCAGGTGGTAAATATGTGGAGAGGAGGCACTCACAGCAGAAACCAGAGTTATTCCTTATGTAGCCCCCCTCTCTGGCGCCATCCTGGAGAGGGCCACTGCCCCTGCCTTGCAGGCTCGACCAAGGGCAAGGGGCCTGAGTTCCCAAGCTGACCTTTGGGGGTCCTTTCCCAAAAGTTAACATAAAATGGTGGTGCCTCTACCCAGAGTACATTTTCAGTGGGTCTGCTTACCTGCAGTACAACCCCATGGGGTGTCGTACCAACCCACCTCCCCAAAGGTTACCCCAGGCACGGACTTATCAAGTTCAAAACCTCCCCACATTCATTACACTTTTTACTTTTTCCAGTTCAGTCAGTAACCTGCTCACTAAAATCAGGCTCTGGATCCATTTTTTGCTGCAAAACAATAACTTCAGGTTTATTTACAGGGGTAGGATTTAGAAATTGGGAAAATGGAATAGAGTTCAAGTACGCATTTCAGCTAGCATTTCCCAAATCATAGTTCCCTTTTTCAATTCCAATCCCATGTTCTCACTTAATGCAGCCATCATATCTGTCTAACTAGCTAACTGCTGCGGGTGCCCAAACCCAGACCCTCAGGTCCCAGTCCCTTCAAATCCCAAAGTCCTTCACTGAGTACCCAGATTCTAGTTGCAGCCATGAGATGCAGCTGGTAGCTAGCATTGGAGCGCTTACTTGAATTAAGTAACTTTTACATGCCTTTTCCCTTGGCTCTACCTCCAGCCCTAATGTGCTTGCTCAACTATTTATACAGTCCCCAGGTGCAGGGCAATTCCTGCTTTTTACTCTTGGTTCTGCAGACTCAGTCCTTAGATGGCACAGTTCACTGACATCCTGGAGATGGTTGGCAACACAGGCAGACCGGGGCTCCAAACTTGAAACTGGGGGCACAGAGGCTGCAACTTGCTTTCTCATTCTCTTGCTAGCAGATCTTGCAGCTTGTCACCTTTGACGCATTACAGGCCCTGTTGCAGAGCACATGTGCAAGGCCTGACAACTACAGAGGACCCAGACCAAGGAGTGGCCCCAGAGCCTGGTTCCCTGATCAGAGCGCCCTAGCACTCGGGTACAAGACCCGTGGCCCCCTGCAGGCACAGACCCCACTTGATAGGGGTTAGCAAGTTCCTCACCTGGCCCTGGGTGTCAGCAGAAACCATTCAGCACATTATTTTCTACTTCTGTCTTCCTCTTATCTGTCTGCCATGGGTGTGTAGACACAGCAATCTCTCTCTCTCTCTCTTTGCTGTATCTCAGGAGCAGACAACAGGTACTCTAATCTCCGAAAACCACCTGTCCATCCTTCTGCTTTTGCAGTCTCACAACGTTAATATAGCCACATTTTCATTCTGGCTCACACATCATCACTTGCACACACAGTCTCTTTTCTCACTGTGCAGGCACTGGATTGAAGAGGCTTATTCTTCCTTTTCCTTTTCCTTTTCTCAGCCCATTTATATTCTTTTGTTCCTTATCCTCTGAATTCCCATCTTTTCCCAGGATTAGACGCAACCTTCATTCTTTTTCCAGGCTCAGAAAGCAACCTTGGTGTTTTTCCAGGCATAGACCCAACCTTTGTCCTTTTATTCAGGCTCAGGACACAACCTCTTCTCTAGCAATCTGCAGCCTTCCCTTTTCCATCCAAGCTGCGCTTCTCTCACCGCTGTGGTGCAATTTCAGAACAACATAGACCTCTCAGCATCCTGCAGCTTTCCCTTTTTCTCTCTACCAAGCTGCTTCTTCCTTTTCCTGATGGGACAGACACTCCCTGCCCTGGGGGACAAATTGCTGGCAGACCCCAGGCAGGCCCATTCCGCAGCCCCATTCTCTCCAGAGGCAGGAGCCCCCAACCCTCTGGAGGAGCTCCCACCAAACCGACTCAAAACCCAACAGTCCTGGCTTTATTTGGAGCACTTTCCTCGCCCCCCCATTGGCTGCAGCCACTGTCCTTAGACAAAAATTAATATGTATGAGGCTCCCTTGATGCCACATTGGTGCAGAAAAGGGCACCTAAGCTTTCCTCGGTATTTTCCCCCAAAAGTCCTTTCAATCAGTCCCAGATCCCCTGGCAAGAATCCTGTCTCTGTGGTTGGCTGGCTGGTGTCACATGGCTGCAAAACATGGTGGCCATTGTAAACAGTGTCCCAAAGTTTACACAGAGTCCCAGGTTTCAAGTGTCCCTACAGCCAAACCCTTTGCTTTTAAACAATTATTTCCCCACACAGCTGTAGCCACCCCTGTGCCCTGTAAAGTGATTGCACATTTTAGCACATTAATCATATTCTTTCCCAGTCACTACTGCCATTTCTAAGTGTCCCCAGGCAGTTACATCTGCAGCCCATTGCAATAAATGTGTGCCCCAACTTTATATACTGGCTGCAGTCCGTGGACACTTAATTCATTTATTTTCCCATGGACTGGCAGCCTTCCCTTTCACTTGCACTTATTGATATATGTAAGCACCCCCCACTTCCCTGTCTAGGAGTATTTAAGGTGGTAAAGTTTGTGGGGAAGCCAAGAAAACACAGTCCAAAACTAAGATATGGAAAAGCAGTATTTGATTGTCCATGGGTGATGATGGTGATGGATGGACTCTACTGGGGTGCCCTCAGAGTGCTGAGCTGGAACACCGGGGGGGGGGGGTGACACAGATCTTCACCTGCCTGGCCTTGCCAACTTCACCTGAAGGCCTTTGTACACTGCTTTCACCAGGCAGGCCTCTCGATGTCTTCCTTGGTGGGTATGTGGTCCCTGCTCTTCTGGATGCCACCCTGAAACACACTGGCATACCTCTCAACCTCCTGCCACATAAATCAGGGACAAGGCATAAAAAAAAATCAGGGACAAAGGACCAAAATCAGGGACACTTCTTCAAAATTGGAGATATTCACTCAGGAAGTTGGTAGAATAAAGGGCTTAGTGTAAAACGCATTTTCTAAAGAAGTACAAGGCCCGGATATTCAAACTGCGCCAGGCTGTGGCGCAAGCCTGGGCGCAGCTCAACTTTGTTGCACACGGGTGTGGCCGGGGCGATATTCAACGGAGCTGTGCTATGGTGTAGCAGCTTTGAATACAGTGCACCCTGGCCACCCTCGCTGTGCATGGTGCAGGGCACCGCGCCAGCTCAAGTGGCCAGAGTGGAGCATGGAGATGCGGTGGTGCAAGTGCCATTGCGCCATGCACAGCACCCGCGAGATTCCAAATGAGGATGCAAATGGGCCATAAGTTATGCAAGGCGCACAGGGGGCCATTTGCATCTCATTATGGCCCCATTTGTATGCCATTAGCATGCAGGTGCGCTGATCCCCAACGACTTGCGCCTGGTGCCCTGCCAGACAGCAGCCGTCGGGGACCGACGCCCCCGCAGCCTGATCGTGGGAATTCCTGTAAGATAAAAAAAGTCCAATATCCCTGGTGGTCAGTGGACGCACTGGAACCCGATTGCGGGCATCATTAATAGGATCTCCCCGTCCAATATCCCTGGTGATCTGGTGTACCCCCTGCCCCACCACCCTGCCCCCGTCAGCCAGCGGGCGGCAGCACCCACCCGCCTGCCACCCCGCCCGCCGACTGACTGCTCGGTAGGGCTGCTCCATTAGTTCACAGCATGAGCAATGCGTGCCATCAATATTATTCAGTCCGATATGTGAATGAATTCATTCACATATCTGGCCTAGTTCAGAGGGTATGGGCTGCACACCCTTGGCTCATGCTGTGAACCAGTGGCATGCAGCCCTACCGAGCTGTCAGTTGATGGGTGGCGGGCGCAGGCGGAGAGGGCTGCCACCGCCGGCTGACGGGGAGCGGGTGGTAGGGCTCAGTGGGCGGGTGGGGTGGGGGTACACTAAATCACCAGGGATATTGGACGGGGGTCCATTAATGATGCCCGTGATCTGGCTCAGTGTGGTCCACTGGACCACCAGGGATATTGGACTTGGGGGGGGATACAGTGATGCCCGAGATTGGGGCATGGGGGGGCGCCGCCAGGTGCGGCAGGAACTCGAGTGGCAACCAACAGGTGGCAGCTGCTGTGTTGTGCCCTGCAATGTGGCAGCTCACCTGTGGGTGGCCATCACTTGTTCCTTTTTTTTAGGGCGTAACTTTGTGCAGGCGCAGGTAGGGGTTGCGCATGCATGAATCTGCACAGCCCGGGCTGAATATCGGGCTGTGCAAGTATTTTTTCACAGAGAGGGTTGTGGATGTATGGAACGGCCTTCCAGAGGAGGTTGTGGAGTCAAAAACAGTGGTGGAATTCAAGCATGCATGGGACAGTCATAAGGCAATTCTAGGGTGGGGTAGGAAGAAGTAGGCTGCTGGTTAACTAGGATCTGCAGCTTATCCATCAGGTAGGGAAATGGGCAGACTGGGTGGGCCAAGCGGTCCTTATCTGCCATCAAATTCTATGTTTCTATGTTTCTATGCATGGGCACACCCCCCACCTGTGCCTGCATACATCACTGATGCGCTCCGGTGCATCAGGATTTGTGCGGAGCACTTTTCCCTTTTAAATATCACACCGGGGTGCATCAGTGGGTTGTGTATGGCGCAACACTATTGCGCCATGCGCAACCCTTTTGAATATCTAGGCCCAAGTTTGTAACTTTAATGTTTGACATTATTTTGTGCTTATAACCCCCGCTGTTTGGTCACAGAAACACAATCTGTAGGAGGAACAGAGTAAAATTTTGAGGCAAAATCAGGGATGTCCCTGAAAATCAGGGACAGTTGAGAGGTATGCACACTGGATACAAGGCTGTGGAGCCAATTTCCTTTAGCAGAAGCAAAAACAGGTTTCTTTAAAACACCAGAGGTAAACTCAAAGTTGCAAAACAGGGGATCCCATTTAATGAACAGTTAATAGAATAGACAATTGTTCCATGGAAAGTTTAAGGATCAACCGCTGCTATGCATCTTTGTATTCACACCTTTGTGCATGTGTAAAACCGTCATGCTGAAAGCTTCTACAATATTTTTGAGAAACTTGTCCAGTTAGCTGGCTTCAGCTTGGTTCCAGCTTGTCATAACTATAGTCCAAAATGCCTTTGGGCCTTACTGGTTCTCACTGCAGCTCTCAAGCAGTCACTACATTATGCCATCATTATCCCAATGCAAGCTTCTAGAAATACATGCGTATACATAATATTTTGGTAGCATATTCTGGCATCATTACACTGAATTCTCCAATCCCATCTCACATGCTGCCAACATCTCCAGGATGTCCAATACTGCCTGCAGTCCTTCTGACCTAAGCCCTCTTTAAAGGTGGTACTAAACTATTTCCAAAGGGGAAAAACTAAAGAGTGGGCCCCAAAGGAGGATTTCACCGTGCAATGATCCGACCAGCTGACAGGGACAATTTGAGGTTCCCAACCTCGACCCCCAAGGAGAAAACCAGATCCAAGGTGGGTCCATGTTGGTGAGTTGCAGAAGTAATAACTTGTGTGAAGTCCAGTGATTCCATCAACTAGAGGAAATCCCTTCCACAGTACAAGAATTCATCTTCAACCCAAGCATTAAAATAGAAACATAGAAACATAGACTTTGACGGCAGATAAGGACCGCTAGGCCCATCTAGTCTGCCCATTTCCCTACCTACAGGATAGGCCGCAGATCCTATTTAACCAACAGCCTATAACTTCCTGCCCCCCACAAGAATTGCCTTATGTCTGTCCCATGCATTTTTGAATTCTCCCACAGTTTTAGACTCCACAACTTCCTCAGGAAGGCTGTTCCATGCATCCACTACCCTCTCTGTGAAATAATACTTCCTCACATGCCCCTTGAACCGCCCTCCTTCTATCTTTTAAATTGTGTCCCCTTGTTCTTGCAAGTCTCTTTTCTGAAAGATGCTACCCTCTTGGACTTTGTTGATTCCCTTGAGGTACTTGAAAGTTTCTATCATGTCCCCCCTCTCCCTTCTTTCTTCAAGGGTATACATATTAAGCTCCTTTAGTCTCTCCTCATACTGCTTCTCTTGCAGACCCTGCACCATTTTAGTTGCCCTCCTCTGGACTGCCTCTATCCTGTCTATGTCCTTGCAGAGATGGGGTCTCCAGAACTGGACACAGTATTCCAGATGGGGTCTCACCAACTGTCTGTACAGAGGATAACAACTTCCTGTTTTCTGCTGCTGATGCCTCCCTATACATCACAGTATACCCCTGGCCCTCCCTACTGCCTTCTCACATTGCTTGCTAACCTTAAGGTCATCTGATATGATTACCCCAGGTCCCTTTCCTGTTTTGTTGTTGTTACTACCTCCCCACCCATTGTGTATTCTTCCCTGGGTTCTTGTTTCTGGTATTATTTTTGCATTGTATCATAGCTGCTAGCTGCAGTCCCTGACCATTCCTCCAACCTTGCCAAGTTCCTTTCCACGCCTCCCTGTGTATCAACCCTGTTGCAGATCTTTGTGTCATCTGCAAAAGGCATACTTTTCCTTCCAGTCCTCTGCAATGCCACTGATGAAGACATTAAAAGGACTGGACCCAATACTGAACCTCGGTTACCCACTAGTAACCGCCCTTTCTTCAGAGTGGACTCCATTTACAATTACCTTCTGTGTCCTGTTGTCCAGCCAATGTTTTACTAGGCTACCACCCTGGGACCCACTCCCAGGCTGGTTAATTTGACTAATAATCTTTTGTGTGGACTGTGTCAAATGCCTTGCTAAAGTCTAGGTAGGCCATGTCCACAGCCCCTCCCTGGTCTACTACTTGGTCACCCAGTCAAAGAAATCTATTGATTCTGCCTGACATGACCTTCCTGGGCAGAACCCATGCTGCCTTGGATCCTGTGCTCCACTGACCTCTAGGTACTCAACTATTCTTTCCTTCAGAAGTGACTCCATCACTTTCCCTACCACAGAGGTCAGACTGACAGGTCTGTAGTTTCCTGCCTCTGTCTTGGTCCCACTTTTGTGAAGGGAATCACATTCACCTTTCTCCAGTCCTCGGGTACCACACCATCCTCCCATGATTTATTAAAAAGAGTAGCCAGTGGTTTCACTAGTTCCTTCCTTAATTCTTTTAGAATTCTGGGGTGAATTCCATCAGGACCCATTGCTTTGTCCACCTTCAGTTTTAGGAGTTCTTGCAGAACCCTTTCTTCTGTGAAAGGACTGGGATCGACCCCCCTATCAAGAGTGCTTCTGTTAATTGGATTAGGCACTTCCCCCTCCTCTTGTGAATACTGAGCAGAAATATTCGTTCAGTATTCCTGCTTTTTCACTGTCCCCCTCTGCCCACCCACCGTTCATTCTATTCAGCCTCACTATCCCTCCCTTTGTCTTTCTACGCTCGCTGATGTACCTATAAAAGGTTTTATCCCCCTTCTTAACTGAGTTGGCTATCTTTTCCTCAGTTTGGGCCTTTGCTATTCTGACTTCCCTTCCTGCTTCCTTCTGCCTTAACTGGTACAGCTCTCTGTCCTGCTCCTTCTGTGTTTTCTTATACTTCTGGAATGCTATCTTTTCTTCTTGACTTTCACAGCCACCTCTCTTGAGAACCATAGGTGCTTTTCTTTCATTTGATTTGTTTATTTGCTTCACACAAAGGCTTGTTGCCTCTGTGATGGCAGTTTGATAATTCCCCATTGTTGCTCCACACCTCCTTCTAGCCTGTTTGCTAGTGCTTTTCTGAGGCACTCTCCCATCTTGCCAAAGTCAGCCCTCCTAAAGTCCAGTACCCTCACTTTTGTATGGCTTGACTCTGTAGCTGAGTTTAACGTGAACCACACTGTTTGATGGTCACTTGTCCCCATCACCCAGAACAATCCATCTGGATGACTCCAAGACAATGTTGGTGACGAAGTCCAAGATTTCTCACAGAAACTCCCCCCTTGTACCCTGGTGGCCAGTACACCTGGAGGATCCTGCAACCTGCACCTGGACCCCCACACACAGACACACATTCAAACAATAAGGCGTTTCACACTGGGTTCACAGTGAACTTCAACTTGTATCTAAAACAAATAGCCCCTCAACACATGATCCCTCCACAGGTAATGTACCACAGAGAATCCAGCTGGTACCATCACTTCCAGAACTGGGCCAGCATCATTACTCAGTCAGGTCTCCATGATGCAAGCAAGATCAACTGAAGAACCCAAAATTAAATTTTGCATTACAAAGCACAACTCATGTGGGATGGAGTGAGGTAGATGGCCACTTCGGGCAGTGCTGTACAAGATCAATGAGTAAAAAAGACAGCAGTTATGGCAGGCCTTATTTCCTCTGCTGACCTGGTGTGCATTACCAAGACCTGGCTGGGGGATGACTCTGATCCAGTTCTGGAGGTGTTGGTCCCAGCTGACTTCTCAGTGGTGCACTGCCTGAGGAGTGATCACAGGGGAGGGGGGTGGCCATTTGCTTTTGAACTGAACCTGGTGGCACATCCGGTAGGGGATGCTGGATCTTTTGAGTGCATGGCTATGCATGGAGGTCACAGTGCAGGCTGCAGAATCCTCCTCATGTACTGGACTCCAAGTTGCGAGGGGGAGTTTCTGCAGGAAATCATGTCCTTCGTCTCTGACCTGGTCTTGGAGTCACCTACAAAGCTTATCCTGGGTGACTTCAATGCCTGGGTAGATGACGAAGGTTCACACTTTGGTAGATATCTGCTTCAGACTATGGAAGCTCTGGGCCTAGCACAGGTTATTCCCACCACGACTCATCAACATGGTCATGCATTGGACTAGATATTCTCCCTGGGGCTCAAGGTGACTAGGCTCAAGATTAATCCGGTCAGTTGGACAGATCATTGTGTTATCAGGTTCTGTTTCAGGACCCCTCCTTGTAGTCCATACCTATGGAGGTGGTTCAGTACTGTCTTTGAGAGGGCTAAGACCTGAAGGACTGATGTCGGTCTTGGACACCTTGGAAATGTTGGCAGCATGTGCCGAGAGTGTGGAGGCTGCAGTGTTGGCCTACAGTAGGGTCATCACTGGGGCCTTCGACCTTCTTGTGCCAGTCTGTGTACGTCACCTGGTGTTGCATCATGGCTTTACATGGTTCAACGGTGAGCTGAGGGCACTTAAAACTAGTTGTCACAGGCTGGAGCATCACTGGAGGAAGTCTAAGGCTTGGGAGGACAAATCAGTTCTGATTTCCCATTACAAGGAATATCAGAAGGCAATCACTCAGAAGAAGGCAGAATTTCTGTCTAGACAGACTGCCGCTGGGAGGAACCAACTGGTTCAGCTCTTTCGGACTGTAGACAGGCTGCTCCACATTGCCTGCCTGGAGCCCGTGACAGCAGTAACACTTGTGAAATGTGAGGAGTTTGCTCGGTTTTTCTCAGGGTGTCTTCCCTCAGGGCCAGTATTATTCCAACGGGGCCTTATGAGCCCAGCAATGGTCTGCCTGTGGGCCAGGAGTGCATTGGGTGTTCTTGGGGTAAATTTCATGGAAGAGGTCTGCTGGGTCATCTTGGAACTGCGGCTGACATTTTGTAATCTGGACCCAGGCCTGACGTGATTCTTAGTGAGTTGTGTTGACTATTTGGGCCTGGTGTTTGCCAAAATCATCTGCCATTCTTTGCAGGAAGGACTGGTTCCAGTAGCACTTAAAGAGCTACTTACACCTCAAAGAAAACTTTAAAACGCATAATAATTAGGTACAATTCTGCTTGCATTCCATTTATATTTTATATATTTCTCCTCTGCACTATTTATTACTAAGGAAATTTGCATAAATATATAATCCTTATCCCTTAGAGTCTATCTGCCTCTATAGCTTACTCCCTACTTCAAGTCATAATCCTCTGTTGTGACATCACAATCTGTTGCCATGGGAGTAACTGTGACATCACAAACAGTGCTCTGTGACTTCAGGTAGGGAGAATGCAGCAGGAACAGACAAACTCTTCAGGAGCAAAGATCCTGTTTTCATACAGATGATCTCAGTAATAAATAATGGGGAGGAGGAGGAATACAGCACTAATGGGAATACAAGCTGGACTGTGTCTGAATATTAGGGTTTGTTAAAGTTCTCCTGATCATGCCACAAGCTCTTTAAATGTGCTCTGGTAAAGCCCATTCTGAAAAAACAACCTGTGGACCTGGATGTCTTGGCAAACTATTGTCCAGTCTCTAACTTTCCCTTTCTAGGGAAGACTATTGAGAAAGCTGTTGCGCTGCAGCTTGAGGAACACTTGGTGGCTTCTAACATTTACAGACCACTCCAGTTGGGTTTCAGAGCCAGGCACTGCACAGAGGCAGCACTAGTCAGGGTGCTTAATGATCTGCTCAAGGTGAGGGATACAGGAGAGCGACTGATTCTCGTCCTCCCTGATCTCTCTTTGGCATTTGATACCATGGACCATGGTGTAATTTTGGACTGTGATTTGCTGGTTTGAATCCTTTCTACCAGATAGAACACAGAGGGTAGTTCTAAGGAATTATTCCTCAGATCCGGTGGTTTTGCCTGTGGCATGCCCCAGGGTTTGATTCTATCGCCAATGTTGTTCATGGTTTATATGCTACCCCTGGGCAAGGTCATTAGACGTTTCAGGCTGGATTTTCATTGCTATGCGGATGATATGCAGCTCTATATGTCTTTTGCTCCTGGGACTCGGTGTGCCAGCAACATGTTTAATAAGTTCCTGACCAAGATCCAGAACTAGATGGCCTCTAGCTGGCTAAGACTGATCCCTGGGAAGACTTAGGTGTTAGTGGCTGAGCTGGGCTAAAAGGGGGGGATCGGTGGTTGGCACAGGAGTGACTGGGCTTCAGCTTGGTGACTCTGGACTGCTACCCTGCCCCAGAGTGAAAAATCTGGGAGTCATACTGGATGAAGGTTTGACATTAGGCCCATTTGTCTTCCATAGTCTGGAATAGCTTTATCCATCTTCAGAACATCTGCCAGATCAGATCCCTTATCGTCTTCCGAGACCTGGCCACACAGATCCATGCATTCATGACTTCTAGGTTACACTACTGTAATGCTCTGCACTTTGGGGTTTTTGGGGTATACTACAATGCCTGCAGCTGTTGCAGAGCTCAGCTGCCCAGTTACTTACCGGCTTACCAAGATCATGTCATATTTCTCCGGCACTGCATGACCTACACTGGCTGCCAGTGAAGTGGCGTATCTTGTTTAAGATCAGTTTATTAACCTGTAAAGCCCTACATGGACTGGGCCCAGCCTATGTGATAGAGCTCCTGCACCATCACACCCACCCCCCCCGGCTCACTCCAATCGGTTGGGGTGGGCATCCTGGTAGTCCCAAGGGCAAGACTGAAGATGTTGGGTGATCGGGCCTTCAAAGTAACAGGCCCGTACCTTTGGAATTCCTTGCTCAGGACCTTGAGGGAGGCCCCCTCGGGGGATGTTTTTAAAAAGGAGCTTAAAATGTATTTATTTCAGCAAACTTTTGGAGAAGCTTTATAATGTATGTATACAGCACACATCTTATAGTTTTAGTGAGTTTTAGTGTATTCATGTTGTTTTATTGGAATAAGGTGGTTATTTTATTTATTGAAATTATTATGGTTCATTGACTGTATTTATTCTTTTATTGTAATGGCACCCCGGGCATCTGGGGAAGGGCACCAGTGGGCTCATAGAAACACAGAAACATAGACTTTGACAGCAGATAAGGACCGCTTGGCCCACCTAGTCTGCCTATTTCCCTACCTACAGGATAAGCCGCAGATCCTAGTTAACCAACAGCCTATTTCTTCCTACCCCCCACAAGAACTGCCTTATGTCTAACCCATGCATTCTTGAAATCTCCCACAGTTTTAGATCCCACAACCTCCTCAGGATGGCTGTTCCATGCATCCACTACCCTCTCTGTGAAAAAATACTTCCTCACATTGCCCCTGAACCGCCCCCCCCTCCCCATCTTTAAATTGTGTCCCCTTGTTCTTGCATGTCTCTTTTTCTGAAAGATCCTACCCTCTTGGACTTTGTTGATCCCACTGAGGTACTTAAACATTTCTATCATGTCCCCCCTCTCCCTCCTTTCCTCAAGGGTATACATATTAAGCTCTTTTAGTCTTTCCTCGTATGGCTTCTCTTGCAGATCCTGCACCATTCTAGTTGCCCTCCTCTGGACTGCCTCTATCCTATCTATGTCCTTGCAGAGATGGGGTCTCCAGAACTGGATGCAGTACTCCAGATGGGGTCTCACCAACTGTCTGTACAGAGGGATAACAACTTACTGTTTTCTGCTGGTGATGCCTCTCCCTGTGCATCCCAGTATACCCCCAGCTCTCCCTACTGCCTTCTCACACTGCTTGCTAACCTTAAGATCATCTGATATGATTACTCCCAGGTCCCTTTCCTTTTTTGGTTTTGTTACTACCCCCCATTGTAATCTTTCTCCTGGTTTTGTTTCCCAGGTGCATTATTTTGCACTTCTTTGCATTGAATCCTAGCTGCCATACATCCGACCATTCCTCCAACCTTGCCAAGTCCCTTCTCATCCTTTCCACGCCTCCTTGTGTATCAACCCTGTTGCAGATCTTTGTGTCATCTGCAAAGAGGCATACTTTTCCTTCCAGTCCCTCTGCAATGTCACTTATAAAGACATTAAAAAGGACTGGACCCAGTATTGAACCCTGCGGTACCCCACTAGTAACACCTCTTTCTTCAGAGTGAACTCCATTTACAATTACCTTCTGTGTCCTGTTGTCTAGCCAATGTTTTACCCAGGCTACCACCCTGGGACCCACTCCCAGGCTGGTTTTTTGACTATTAATCTTTTGTGTGGGACTGTGTCAAATGCCTTGCTAAGGTCTAGGTAGGCCATGTCCACAGCCCCTCCCTGGTCTACTACTTTGGTCACCCAGTCAAAGAAATCAATTAGATTCGTCTGACATGACCCTGGGTATGGGAACCAAGCATGTCTTGTCTTTCCCTAGGTCCCATTTCACCCCAGGGCATCTCCTGGTCCTAACCATCCTAACAGCTCCCCCTTCATTAGCACCCCTCACACCCAGCCACCAACCACATAGTTTCCTCTCTATCCCCCACTTTTCTGTACTAATGAAAGGCAATTTTAGGCAGGGGGAGTCCTGAAAGGGGTGCAGATCATGTAGCTGGGATGAGGAGTAGCTAAATCTAGGGGTCCAAGGCCATACTCGACACATAACTACAGCTGCTGGACTTAAAACAAACCCCCAAAACACATCACAAACACTCCACCCACAACTACCCTTTAAAAAAACACACACACTGAAACCACAAACCATTTACTACACACTCCATTAACTTTATATACACACACACACACCAATACTCACACGCCCCTAGTATAATAAATAATATTACCTACAGCACACACTCCAAACCATTCACCCTAGCTAGTTCATTACACCATACACGCAATCACCAAATCAAGAATTCCTTTATAACAGTGTCTGGTATAATAGTATAGCAGTGCATCAGTGTCCTAGAGAGCAAATGCAAAAGCAATGTGCTCAGGTCCAGAAATATAACTCACTGAAGTCTAGATAATGCGGTACAGCTCACTTGTAGAAGGGGAGAATTTACCCCAACAGCATGCTGTTCTGCTCCCACCAGAACTAAAACCAGTACATAACAGGAAATATTACACAGGCAGTGCTCTCACCACTGTCACATACAGAAAGTGTGTGCCAGTAAACAAAACAAAAGGTATGAGCCAGCAGGCTCTCTCACCACCAGCTGGCCCACTTGACCCCAAATCCTTCAGAAGTAAAGAATGCACCAGAAAGTGAGGGTCTGGGGGGAGTGAAGATCCTCTACTTTCAGCAGTAATGGGTCAACATGCCTTTTCCTGCTGACAGATCCTCCCCATTATTTATTACTGAGGTCATTTGCATTGAAGGAGGATCTTTACTCCTGAAGAGTCCATCTATTCCTGTTGCTTTTTCCCTTCCTGAAGTCATAATGCACTGCTTGTGACATCACAGTTACTCCCATGGCAACAGACTGCGATATCACAACACAGGTTTATGACTTGAAGCAGGGAGTAAGCTATAGAGGCAAATTAACTCAAAGGAATAAAGACCATGTATTCATGTAAATTTCCTCTGCAATAAATAATGGGGAGGAGAAAGCTATAGAATATATATGGAATGCGAGCTCAATTGTACCCAAGTATTATGTTTTACAAAGTTTTCTTCGAGGCTTCAGCAGCTCTTCAAATTTCTTTATTTTTTGTATTCAGATAACCCTTGAGATCACAAAACCAGAAGATTCCCAAATTCCTTTCTGGATTTTAATTGGAAGTACATTAGGGGGCCTCCTTCTTTTTGCTCTCCTGGTTCTTGCATTATGGAAGGTGAGCTCTTCAGATCTTTTTGTATGGAAGTATTCTTTTATTTGGCAGACAATGTAACAAATACAGAAATATGACAAATGACCAATCCTACTTTTAATATTCTGCATATATTCATAGTAACACAGTAATTTTAAGGGACTCTCTGTCCATCATGTCCACACCATCCCCCCACCCCATGCTTCATAAGCAGGGAGAAGGAAGTATGATGTGCAAACATACAAATACATATGGTTTCCCTACCCACTCCTACCCAGTCCTACCCAAGGTACCTTGTGATTCCCTTGGTACTTAGAAGTTTGCCCACGCTTACCGTACCTTGAAGGTCTGTGCTGTCGTCATGTCTGTCTGCACTGAAAGACTGCTGGAGAACACCAGATCAAATGTATCCAATCTTGTAGAATCCCCTTAGCTGCACCATGATCCTAAGGTTTATTGATTTATTTATTTGAAAACTGGTAACTGGGAAAGGCACACTGAACCAAGACTCATTTCCAGGTGCAACCCAGGGGAAATGGGAAGGGAAGTACAACAATACAGCATGTACAGTATCAGTATTACATTGTATCAGTACAGGTAACGTGCATAAAGTATGGAAGGTAATATGAATACCAGTACCATAACAATGACAGGAGCCAACTCCCGTCTGCCCCTTGGGACTTTACCCGGCTTGATCTTCGACAGGTCGTCAGTTACCAGTGTGGGAAAATGCAGGTTCCTATCTGGATTTGAACCCTTGGTCCTTTGCTTGCTATCCCAGTGACACATCCAGCATACCACTGAGCTGCATTTAATGGGTACCCATTTTCCAGTTTTTGTTTCTGCATTGTTTTTCTGTTCTTGCGCAACTTTAATTCTGTTTTGTGCTGTCTTCTCCTGCAGGGTCTCACACTGCACGTTTTTATCCCACTGAAAAAAATATGCATTTCAGCACTTTACACAGTATTGTGCCTACAAAACTGGTGCCCCACACTAGGGATGATCAGATTCTGAGTCACAAAATCAGATTTGCTAGATTCTGACCCAACTTTTTGAGAATTAGGATTTTTGGAATTACAGTCTGAAAATAATAATTCAGAAAAATCTAAGCATGTTTTTACATAGGAAATTTAAATTTGGGAATTAGAATTCCAAATCCAATTCAAGTGACTTTTTCAGAATTGGATTTGGAAATTCCTAAATTCTAGTAAAGTCTTATCAGAACAAGTCAATTCCAGTCATTCCTACTCCAGTCCACACACAGTCACAAGGGACTGTTGCGTAGTGGTCGCAAACCCCCCTTAGCGGCAGTCCCTTGATCTTCACCCCTATGTGTCATGCACAAATGGGATCACATTCCTGCTCACGCGCAGGGATAGAGGGTGCTGACTGCTGTACAAATGGCCGACAGGGTCATTTTCAAAGCATGGTGACCATCACTATTCTATCCACAGCATTGTGCGACAATTCCTGCCTGTATAACTACTACAGGATGGCAGTGGTGGTGGTGGTGGGGTCGCAATGCTGTAACCAGGATCCTAGAATCTGGCAAGGGCCACAGATCATCATGAGACCAAGTAAGCTGCCTCTGAAGAAGCACTAGTATGGCATGGAAGGTCATGGTTACATCCCTCCACTCTATTTATCTTTTGTACTGTCTGATCACAGTTTATTAGTAATCAGCTTTGAAGCTTTCAGCTATCTCCTTTTTCTCCCTTTGGAGGACTGTAATGTGTGCCCCACTTACCCTTTGCATGTGACTAAAGTGAACACCACCTGCTCATGGGGGACCAGGGTTTGGTTGGGGTTCCAGTGGATACCAGTCTCACAGGAAGATTTTGGGATCGTGTGTGTGTGTGTGTGTGGGGGGCACCAGAAATTGGATTACATGGCCAGAGAAAAGTGTTATTGCAAAAGTCCAAAAGCGATGCTAAAGGGAAGCTTGGGCGGGTGTAGGTAGCATGTGGACTCTGGCCATGGCACAGCTACATACAACTGGAGCTAGGCCATGGTCAAACCTCTGTTTGCTCCCATTAACATCTGGCCAACAGGTTTGCGATGCAATTTATTTACTTATTTATTTGCTTTTGTTTACCGGGTAAGGCACACTAGACAGCCATGTGCCTATTTTCAGGTGCGACCCGGGAGGGTTACAAGGTAGACGCATACAAGAACAGTGAGGGAGTCAAGTTAACATACAGTGAGATAACAGGCAATAACAAAATTTGACATACAGAAAAATAACAGGCTTAACAGGGATTGAATAGGTAGCTAATAGCATTAGAGACGATTTAGCACATGATAAATACAGTGAGGTACATACATGGTGAGTTCGGCAGCGAACAGCAAAATACATAAACAGGTACGATCAAATGCAAACAGAAGTAAGTGCTAGGAAAAAAAGGTGGAGGCACTGGGGGAGGGTTACACTGGGAAAAGAACAACAGCGGGGAAGGGTCTAGAGGGCCAGGTGAACTTTTAGGGAAGGAGGACAGGGAGTAAGCCTGGTCATCGGGAAGGCTCCTTCTCCAGGCAACTAATTCAGACCATCATGTATGGCAGTTTTTGGTAACCTTGCAACATAGAGCCAGTTTCCACTTTGAATGTGGACCACCACCAACTGGGATAAAGTATTATTTATGTGATTTATTTGTAATGTTTGACAGGGAAAGGCAAACTAAGTTATGATAGCTTGTTTCCAGGTGTGTCCATCCTTGAGGGTAGGTTGCATGGACCTGTTATATACTGATGGGACGAATTTTGGCCATGACACTGTGGAAATTCTCCTACTCTTCTTCAGTAAGTGCCATGGGATATTTTATTTCCACGTGGACAGTGATCAGAGATTGGCAGTGGAGACATCAGTTTAATGTATCTTCTGAAGGATGGTACCTCATCAGTGCAGCACCCACCTCGTACTGCACTACAGTGTTAGTTATGCATACTATCCCAAGTGCCTAGTGTGGGACTAGAACCCATGAACATCTGATCTTCCAGCCCCAGAGGTGAGTATGCTACCTACTGAACCACTGACACTAATATCAGTACAGTGTATTAGGCCCCCAATTTCTGTTAAGTCATGCAAGGCTCCTGGCTCATGCCTTCTCAGGGTCTCCTCAATTAACTAATTAAGCTACAAATAAAATGAAGCTACTAAAACCCTGTGTGGCAGGATTTTCTCTGGGATCCATCTGAGAGCCACCTAACCAAATTTTTAACACTGGACTTGCATCTACATTCATCTGGACATGCAAGCCCTCTTTTAGATGGTCCAACATGTCTATGTGTCTTGCGGATTTCAAGCAAACTGAATTTATTTTCATCCTTTATTACATTTTATTCAGTGTGCACCTTTTTGATACAAACAGATGCACTGTATTAAAATAAGACAGTTGGCTGCAGCTGAATGAGAGTGTATACAGACGCAGCACACCACTGTGTCGACCGCCTTTTGAAAATCTGGCCTTATGCCCTTATTTTCCACAATTGCAAAATAAATAATTTTTCCTCTATCTGCAACTTCCCTGCCTATGGTTGCAAATCTGCCTGCAATCCTGAACAACTGTGTTATAGCCACATGAAGACACAGTAGATGCTCCCCTTCAGTTTACTATCCAGTAGTAATGACCAGATTTGCTGACCCTACTGTTCCATTGCATTAAAGGGGAACATACATGTGAGGTGGGGGTGCCCATAATTTACACTTCAACTGCAAAAAGAAAATGTTACTCAAAGTTTTTAAATAAATCTGTTTGATCCTCCTCCCCCCACTCCCAAGCATCCCAAGGTAAACAAACATGTTCAGGCGGTATCCCACAATTACCTGTGGATGATATTACAGCCAGGAGTCAGCTGCTGGCATTCAGTGTATAGTAATGCTGCTGAAAGTTTAAAAAGTTCCATTTTGATTGTCACCAGTCCTGCCCCACTACTGATGCTATTCTGAGGCTATGCATTGGTGGTAGGACTGATACATGGCCTCCATAGTGGAGTGGGACCAGCAACAGTTACAACAGAGATTTTTGAAACTTCCAGCAGCATTACTATTTACGGAACTCCAGTGGCTGCTCCTCCAGCTGTGATGACAGCCACAGAGGACTAGGGATACCCCTGAGTGCATTTATTTACATCTAGATGCTTGTGGGGATTTCAAGATCACATTTTTATTTTTTTTTATTTTAGTTATCAGTTTATGCCCCATTGCAGCCACCAACTCCCAGGGTATACATCCAATCCCTCTGCACCTCCTACCTGTGGACACCAACCGTCATGGAGCTCTGGCTTCCCTCCCAGTCAGGGGTGGGGTGGGGAGATTTAGCCCCACCCCCCCAGTATCATGTTCATCAAGAGATCCCACAGTAGAGGCATGGAGCCTGTCGTGGGTTGAACAAATCAGGTCACACAGGAATCAACAAATTTGGTACAACATACCTAAATGGTATGATTTTTATTAAACAAACAAAAAAAAATTAAATTAAAAAAAAAATAACAGCTTACAGCAGTGAACTTACGATAATAAACAAAATAAAACTTGAAAACAGCACAGCTTCCCTGCCAAGGGTCTAGCAGTGAAACATAATCTTGTGCAGTATAACAGAGAGCAGGAGGTCCTCACGTGAACTCTCCCTAACAGCATCTAACCTGAGGATCTAGGCTGGCTTCTTTCAAAGAGTGGAGCTCCACCTCTTAGCTCAAAGCCCCACCTAATTATTAAGCTATTTACAGGAAAATTTCATATTTCTTTGTACAATCAATTACATAGAATTTACATAAATGAAAGGCATAACAAATAATCCATTATTATGACATCAACATAAACACCCTAATGCTCTATCAGATATGATTGCACATTTCTTGCAGAGTGGGCTGCATTATAGACAACTCCTCCCCTTTTCTAAAGGTAACCTAGGAGCTGCAGCATATAAAAGAAGGGAGAAAGGTGCTGCTGACTTTCTATAGGAGACAGCACCTTGCAAGGACACTAGCACTGATTGGAGACATGAAACTCCTGGGAGTTGTGCAAGTAGACCACATTTTAGTTCTTCTTCTCTATTATCCTGTATTTTAGTTAATTTGCTAACTGTTTAACCTTTTCAAGAACAGGATATTCCAATCTGCACCTGTTCATATCTTAAAGAAAAACATTTAAACTGGCATTGGTAATTTCTTAGTTTGACTGTCAATCCCAGCTTGCTTTTTACATTGTGAAAAAAAACTTTGCCTACCAAGTCTGTTTACAGACCTTTAGTTAGTTTCATTCTTTAAGTCTGTGCAGCTCATTTAGATCATTTCTGCACATTTAAGGGCAGTGCAGGGAAAAAGTGCTTATATTTAACTGGACCATGATGTAGAAGAGCAGACATAGGAAGGGGAAGAAAAATAGTTTCAATTGTAATACACAGCGTCAGATGGCCAGTCTGACTGCAGCATATTCTGTATGTTTTACACAGAAAAGGGGAAGGGATTAGAAAGAGACAGAAAGACATAAAATGAAGAAGTAAAGTGCTGTTGCACAACAGTCTTTGGAACAGATATAGGAGAGAAGAAGAAAATGTCAGGTTTAGCTAAGCACTATTCACATGGGTGGGGTCGACTACCACATTTCCCCCTCTTTAAGAACAAACCAATAATTTGGTTTGAAGACCACATTCCCTTTTCTACAACATAAACCCAAGGGAATGGGATGGGACTTCCACCCACCCTCACAGAAGTCCCACCCCAGGGCACCCTATAAACAAAAACAATAAATACAATTAACATAATTCATTGTCATACGTCATACTTTGCCCTGGGGTTGAAATAGGATACTGTATCCCATTCTAGATTAAATTTCCTTAAGCACCATATCTAGAAAGGAAATCTGCATTTTTATGTTTGCTGCCTGGTCTATGCTTAATCTAAAAATGATAGGGCTGTAGAGCAAAGTACCAACGGAGAATGTGTGCATTTTTATCCTTCATCTGGTTAAGCCAGCATAAAGGGTTGTGATCCGTAATTGAAGTACAATGAGACCCCCATAGATAGAATTTCAATGTCTCTATAGCCCATTTAATTGCTAAACATTCCTTTTCTATTGTAGCATACTTATGTTCTCTGGGATATAGTTTCCGGCTGATGAATAAGATGGGGTGCTCTTTTCCATTGATATTTTGACACAATAAGCACCAAGACCAGTTTCTGAAGCATCTGTTTGTAATTCAAAAGGTTTATTAAAATCTGGAGATTGTAACACTGGTGCTGAACACAGTATAGCTTTTATTGTCCTAAAAGCTAAATCACAAGCAGGTGACCATGGGATTTTATTTGGGACTTGTTTCTTAGTCAAGTCAGTCAATGGGGTTGCAATTGTGCGAAATCAGGATAAAGCGTCTATAATAATAGCTAAACCCAAAAAGATCTCACTTGTTTTTTGTTTCTGGGACTGCACATTGGGCTACTGCCTCCACCTTCTCTATTTCTGGACGTACTATTCCATTACCAAAACGAAGCCCAAATATCTTGTCTCATTCATGGCTAGGGTACACTTGGAAGGATTAATAGTCAAACCAGCTTTTCAATAGTATATAAAACATCAGACAAATGGGTAAGATGTGTTGACCAGTCTGAACTGAAAATCACCACATCATCCAAATAAGCAGAACAACAGGAAGAGTGATCATTCAACAATTTATCCATATATCTTTGGAAGGTGTGTGGCCCCATGTAAGCCAAATGGCATATAAGCAAACTGGTATAACCCCTTAGGAGTGCTAAAAGCTGTTTTTTCTTTAGACTGTTCTTCCAAAGGGATCTGCCAATAGCCGTTTGTGAGATTGAGAGTAGAGATGTATTTTGCCTGCCCAATGTGATCTATTATATCATCCACTCTAGGAATTGGATAGCTATCAAACTGAGATACTTGATTGAGTTTACGGAAATCGAGACATAAACGGATACCCCCTTCCTTTTTAGGTACAATTACCATAGAGGATGACCATGGACTTCTAGAAGGTTCAATAATATTTAATTTCCGTAATTTCTCAATTTCCTGTACAACCTCAGACCTACTTCTTTCTGGCAATTGATATGCCTTTTGCCTTATTGGGACAGAATCAGTTTTAATCGCATGTACTACATCAATGGCTTTACCTGGGATAGTTGTGAAAACTTTTGTATAATGTTGTAGTACATTTTCCAATTCTGCATGTTGTTGACTGGTTAAGTTTGAGTTAATATGTACATCTCAAATAGTTTCCTCTGATTCAAGCCTTTTATAGGCAGAATCTAATTCAGTGTCTGAACTACTGGGCATAACATAAAGGTCAGCTTTAACATCAGAAGTAAGTCTCTCATGCCATTTCTTTAAGAGATTTGCATGATAGATGGGTGTACACTTTCATCTCCCGGGTATCTCAACTTGGTAAGTGACAGGACCAGTCTGAAACAATGGAGTAAGGTCCCTGCCATTTCATTAAAAGCTTATTGTCATTGGATGGCAATAATAACAGTACCTTTTCCCCTGGAAGAATTTGTTTTTCCTGAGTTTTTCTATCATAATAGCATTTCTGCTTAGTTTGGGCTACCATATTTTGTTCATGTGCCTTTTTTGTGTACTGCAGTAGTCGCTTTCTAAGATTAACCAAATAGTCTAGGATATTGGTATATTTCACTGTGGTCTCTCCCTCTCAAGTTTCTTTAACTATGTCAAGAGGTCCCCGGGGGTTTCTTCCATACAGCAAACTGAATGGTGAAAATCCTGTTGAGGCTTGTGGGACCTCTCGGTATGCAAACAGGAATAGGGGAAGATATTGATCCCACTTTTTACCTTCTTCATCCACAAATTTCCTAATCATACATTTTAATGTCTGATTAAATCTTTCTGTAAGACCATCAGTTTGTGGATGGTAAGAGGTGGTTCGTAATGTAGTAATTCCTAAAGCTTTGTACAATTCAGTGAGTAGTGCAACATTAAAATTTGTACCACGATCCGTCAGGATCTCTTTAGGAATACCCATACGACTGCAGAATTCTACTACTTTTTCTGCTATTTGAAGCTGTAACTGTTCTCAAGGGAAAAGCTTCAGGATATTTGGTTGCATAATCACAAAGGACAAGTATGAATCTATTACCCTTACTGCTTTTTACTAATGGTCCTACCACATCCATAGCTATTCTTTCAAAGGGTTGAGATACAACTGGTAGGGGCATTAAGGGTACTTTGTCCCTATGAGTTATCTGGCTGATTTGCTGACAGGAAGGACAAAATCTGCAATACTCAGCAACGTCCTCTTGCAGACCAGGCCAGAAGAATCATTGCAATAGTCTAGCAGAAGTTCGGTCTCATCCTGCATGTCCAGCACTAGGGATATCGTGTGCTAAAAATAGAAGATCTTTTCTAAATTTCTGTGGTACCAGCATGTGTTCTATCTGTTCTTGTGTTTTAGGATTTATACATATTCTATATAGAATTCCATTCTGTTGTGCAACATATGGTGAACCAAAGGTACTTGTTTGTTAAGCTGTGAAAAGAAAGGATTAAGTGTATTGTCATTTTGCTGTTCAGTTTTAATATCTACAATATGATATTGAGGCATGACATCACCAGTCCCATTTTGTTTTTGTTTCCAGTCTTTCTGTAATAATTTCTTTTTGGCCTTTGTTTTTCTTGGCCTTTACCCTCTTCAAACAAAGAATCATCAAAAGAAAATATAGGGTCCTGTTGTATTAGTTGTGACTGAGCCCTCGTGGTTACAGCTGATAAGGCAGTGTCACATGAGGTTAAAAGGTCATTAAAGGCTGGAAAGTCTTGACCAATAATCAAAGGCACAGGTAAAGTGGGTACAACTCCTAATGTCGTATCACATGTCTGTCCATTTATACATACTTTTGTCTGTGCAGTTGGGTACTGATGCACATCACCATGGATACAAATTACACCAGTGGGTTTAGTACTTAATAACTTGTTATCTAGTAGGTCAGCCCGGATTAAGCTTTGTCGGCTCCCTGAGTCCACTAGCCCTTCTACTTGAGTTCCATTTACCATAGTCTTTATAAAAAGTTCCCAAGTTCATAGAAGCTAGGTATGCAGACTTTTCTTTGGGCAGAAACGGCTATGTGTCCACGTCCATGGCAATAATGGCATTCTATGGTGGATTCAGTTTTTTTTGATGCCATCTCCCGACCTTCCCCTCTAGTCTTAGCAATCCCTGTCCCAACTGATGAAACAATAGGTCTTACCATAGTGGTTGCGGATGTTGTAGTAGGAATGACATTTTCTGTTCTCCTGTACCCTTTTTGTACTGGTTGTCATGCAGATAAGAAATCCACGGCTAGGGCAATTGCAGCTTCAGCATTATCAGGATGGTGTTCCCTTACCCATAATTGGACTTCCGCAGGCATAATCTGTACAAATTGCTCCGACACAAACTGCTCAATGATGGCTAATACAGTCTTTCCCTCAGGTTGTAGCATTTTGTGACAAGTCATTCAATCTGGTATAGGTCTCCGAGGTGGTACATGGGGTAAATGCTTTAAAGATCGAAACCTTTGTCTATATGTTTCTGTGTTAATGTCATATCTTTTTAGTATCTCCTTCTTTACAGAGGCATAATCATTAGCAATCTGGATATCCATACAGGTGTATGCCAATTGAGCTTTGCCAGATAGATATGGGGCAAGTCTTACCACCCATTGGGTAGCAGGCCAATTACAAGCCTGTGCTACAACATTCAAATGTTGTACGATATGCCTCTATATCATCAGAGGGAGTCATTTTCGTTAATTTTATGTCTCTGGGATTTGTATGGGCCGCCCCTTGACCAGTCCCAATAAGTTGAAAGGCCTGTATTGTGTCAACCCACCTCTGGTCTTGTCACTTTCTTTCAACCTCTCTTTCCCTCAGATCTACCTCTCACTGGCATTCCATCTCCATCTGACGTATAGCTAACCAGCAGAGTAAATCCCCGAGGTCTTCGGGGGGGGTTCCAACTGTTCTTCTTCTGGTCTCTTCACACCTGCCTCTTCCATCTTCTGTATGCCCTGTTTAACTTTAGGACGTGTGGCAGCATATAATCCTTCAAGAAGTGGTTCACCAACAGCAGCCACTTGGGTTCTGGTCAAAACCCCTGATAAGGCACCAGCTTCCTCGAGTTTATGTGCCATGTACCTGTTGAAAACCACTTGTGACCTGGATACTATGTGCAGTATCTTTACTGGAGTCCACCTATTCCTTATGGATCTCCAATCAACCCCAATTCTGGTACCAAAATGTCGTGGGTTGAACAAATCAGGTCACACAGGAATCAACAAATTTGGTACAACATACCTAAATGGTATGATTTTTATTAAACAAACAAAAAAAAATTAAATCCAAAAAAAAATAACAGCTTATAGCAGCGAAGTTATGATAATAAACAAACAAAATAAAACTTGAAAACAGCACAGCTTCCCTGCCAAGGGTCTAGCAGTGGAACATAATCTTGTGTAGTATAACAGAGAGCAGGAGGTCCTCACGTGAACTCTCCCTAACAGCATCTAACCTGAGGATCTAGGCTGGCTTCTTTTAAAGAGTGGAGCTCCACCTCTTAGCTCAAAGTCCCACCTAATTATTAAGCTATTTACAGGAAAATTTCATATTTCTTTGTACAATCAATTACATAGAATTTACATAAATGAAAGGCATAACAAATAATCCATTATTATGACATCAACATAAACACCCTAATGCTCTATCAGATATGATTGCACATTTTGCAGAGTGGGTTGCATTATAGACAACTCCTCCCTTTCTAAAGGTAACCTAGGAGCTGCAGCATATAAAAGAAGGGAGAAAGGTGCTGCTGACTTTCTATAGGAGACAGCACCTTGCAAGGACACTAGCACTGATTGGAGACATGAAACTCCTGGGAGTTGTGCAAGTAGACCACATTGTAGTTCTTCTTCTCTATTATCCTGTATTTTAGTTAATTTGCTAACTGTTTAACCTTTTCAAGAACAGGATATTCCAATCTGCACCTGTACATATCTTAAAGAAAAACATTTAAACTGGCATTGGTAATTTCTTAGTTTGACTGTCAATCCCAGCTTGCTTTTTACATTGTGAAAAAACTTTGCCTACCAAGTCTGTTTACAGACCTTTAGTTAGTTTCATTCTTTAAGTCTGTGCAGCTCATTTAGACCATTTCTGCACATTTAAGGGCAATGCAGGGAAAAAGTGCTTATATTTAACTGGACCATGACGTAGAAGAGCAGAAATAGGAAGGGGAAGAAAAATAGTTTCAACTGTAATACACAGCGTCAGATGGCCAGTCTGACTGCAGTATATTCTGTATGTTTTACACAGAAAAGGGGAGGGGATTAGAAAGAGACAGAAAGACATAAAATGAAGGAGTAAAGTGCTGTTGCGAAACAGTCTTTGGAACAGATATAGGAGAGAAGAAGTAACTGTCAGGTTCAGCTAAGCACTATTCACATGGGGGGGGGTTCGACTACCACAGAGCCTGAATGTACTGGGTCAGGGTGGGGTGGGGTGATTTACCTCTAAATATTATATCCAACATGAGGTGGTGGGGGGGGCTGGATGTACTAAGGCTGTGGTGTGGGGATTTAATCCTGAGTATTATGGTCATTAGGAGGTGCCACAGTGGGGGTGTGGGGGCCTGGATGTACTGGGGTCAGGGTTGGGGTGGGGACTTACCCCTGAGTATTATGTTCATCAGGAGACACCATAGTGGAGGTGCAGAGGCCTGGATGTACCATGGTTGGGTGAGGGGATTTACCCTGAGCATTATGGTCATTAAGAGGTGCCACGGGGGGGGGGGGCGTGGCTAGCTGCCGACTGACAAAGACATCTCACACAGAAGCTCCCATTTACAGGCTTAATTTTGGTTATTTAAAACTGCAAAACTCAACTCTGGGTAACCCACAGGATCGATTTTGGTTCTCCGCATGTCCTACCACTGCAAAATACAATTAAATTACCAAAAATAGTAATTCTGCCAGCTCTATTGGAGGCAACATGGGGAGATCCAAGAATCTGCAACAACAGGACCCAGCACTTGGCTCAGACAAGAGGTGCCACAGAAGAGGTGCCGGGGCCTGGATGTGGGGTTTACCCCCAAGTATTATGTTATCAGGAGATGCCATGCTGGAGATGTGGGGCCTGGATGTACCAGGGTCAGTGTAGGGGGGATTTACCCCCCCAAGTATTATATTTATTAGGAGGCACCCTGGTGGAGTTGTGGGGCCTAAATGTACCAGGGTCAGAGTGAGGGGATTTACCCTCAATTATTATGTTCATAAAGAGGTGCTACAGTGGAGGTGTGGGGCCTTGATGTACCGGGGTCAGGATGGGGGGATTTACCCCTGAGTAGTATGTTCCTGAGGAGGGACTGCAGTTGAGGTGCAGGGGCCTGGTTGTACCAGGGTTTGTTTATTTATTTATTTATTAAGATAGTGGATAACACCTTTGAGCCAGGGCTCATTTACAAAGGTTCCTCATCAGGAAAACACAACAAGTGACAACAAAGAGAAAAACAAACTTGTGCAAAGTTACGAACATACAATTAGGAGCAGTCAAAGACATTGTCAAATAAATGCATGTACATATTTCAACCAGCAGAACATAATAATTGTCTTTGTACAATGTATGCCTAGAAAAAACTGCTTTGGAGGTAAGTGCAGAGGCAATTAGGGGATTGGTAGGGAGAGAGGTGGGAGAGGGAAAAATCAGCTCAGGGAGCACTGTCAGAGAGGGAAAATAGAGGGAAGTAGTAGTGTAGGAGAGGAAAGGGAGGGGAGGAGATAGGAATAAAGAAGAGAGGTAGAAGAAAAGGGGGAGAGGGTAGAGTGAGGGAGGAATGGGAGGGGAGGAGGTAGGAGTAAAGGTGGATGAAGGAAGAGAAGGGGGAGAGGGTGTGGGTGGGAGTGGGAGGAAAGTGGGGGGCTGGAGCGATTTGAGGAGGGTGGAGGTGTAAGGGCAGTATACTAGGGTGGGAGCAGCTGGTTAGAGGGGGGCAGAGTGTGGAAATAAGGTGGGAGAAAGAATAGCATTATGTGAAACTCCAAGGGAAGGAAAGGGTAGTGCTAGAAGAGGAAGGGAGGGGAGGGGGGAGGTCCTAGAGCGAGGCGTGATAGGGCAAACTTAGAACAAGCTATGAGAAGCAATCACAGGAGGCGCTGGCTACAAGATGCTGGTGAAGGGAGCACTTAAAAGCCCCTAGCAAGACAATGTTGGAAATGTCTAACGGAAGAGAGTTGAACCAGCAAGAGGCTCTGACTATGTAGGAGTGCTGACCTTGTGTGGTCCGGGACTGGGGAACGGTAAATGTTTCACACTCCAATCTTCTGGTTAGGTGGGAGATACTGTAAGGGGTCAATAAAGACTAAATCCCAGAAGGCATGAGACCCATCTTCGCTAAGATACAGGTCTGGTAATTATGCCTGCCCGTTAGTTGGAGCCATTCTGCCTGTTTGTAAATATTGCAAGTGTGGGCGAGGTGGGCAGATGCGGTGACAAGATGACAAGCCTTGTTAAGGGTCATGGTTGTGCACCAGAGGGCAGTGTCGGTAGCTGATCCGTAGATGACAAGCCCATAGTCGATGATTGAGATCACTGAGCTCTGAATAGCAAGGTTTAGGGCTTCAGCTGTAAAGCAGTGTCTATGTTTATATAATAGCCCTAGGCAGGTATTCACGGTTTTGGCAATGAGATCAATATGTTTGGTGTAAGCAACAGTCAGTCAAGGGTCACACCCAAATATTTAAACTAATGCAGCGGCTCCAGTGTAGTGCCTGTGCTGTTGTTTATTGTTAGTTCTTGTCCTTTGTGCTTGCTGTGAGTTCCATGAAACAACATTGTTTTAGTTTTTGTAATTAAGGATGAGATTATGTGATTTAAACCAGGTTTCAACTTCTGCGAAACTCTTCTGTAGCTGAGACTGTAAAAAGGATGGGTCCAGGTGGCAGGTGTACATCACTGCATTGTCCGCATACAGTAGTATTCTGCCATGGCAGGAGGCAGGGAAAGTGTTTAAAAATATGCTGAAAAGCAGGGGGCCCACAGTGGATCCTTGAGGGAACTCCATTTCAGACCGCGAGGGAGATAGAGAGAGATTCACCTATCCTGACCTGTTCGGAGCAGTTACTGAGATAGCCATGAAACCAGCAGCTGGTATCTGTAGAAAGTCCAAGAAGACATAGTTGTTTGATCAGAAGGGTGTGGTTTACAGTGTCTAATACCTTAGTCAGATCAATGAATGTAGCGCCGACCAGTTGACCAAGATCAAGGACGTTGAGGATGCATGAGGTAAATTCAAGTAGGGCAGTAGTGGTGCTGTGCCCTTTATGAAAACCATGCCACTGGGGACATTGCAAGTTATATTTTTCCAGGTACTTAACAAGCTGCTCTGCAACTATCCATTCCAAGGCTTTGGAAAGGGGAGGAAGAATGGAGATTGGCCTATAATTGCTGGTTTATGGCCTTGTTGCCACTTTTGCGAATTGGAGTTACCACAGCACCTTTCCATTTTAGGGGGAACTGGGAAAGCATAAGAGACCTGTTTAGGATTTTGATTAGTGGTGTCAGGACTTCGTCAGTGGTGAGAACGAGAAGTTTCAGATCAAGAGCATCACCACTGAGTCTGGACTTTCCAAGAATTTTAAGTAGGTGTTTTTTTTTGCTAATCTCTCAGGGATTGCTTTAAAGTAGAACAGCAGATGCCGCTGTGTCCTTCCTGTTTTGACAGGAGATATAGTGTCAGGGGTGGAAGCAAAGAAGTTTGGGGGTAGCACATGACTAAGGTCCGTGAAGGTCGAGTTAAAAGCATTGGCCATGGTTACATGATCCAGGGTGGAGGTGCCGTCAATGTTAAGCATTATGGAAGCCCCTTTTGGGTCTTTCCCTGCAACTTCAGAGAGGTTGCTCCAGAATTTCTTCCCATCTTTCCATATGCAGGACAGGACTCTTTTATAGTAATTGGCTTTCTCAAGGTGAATAGCTCTAATGCAGGTGCTTCTTGCTGTTTTTTTATGCCAGGATGGTGGCCTGGGAGCAAGACATCTTGGCTCAATACCTGCGGTGATCCCAGTGCTTCATTTGTTTACAAAGGTCCTGAGTGAACCGTGGATTTTGGACACCCTTGATTTTACACTTTTTATATGGGGTATAGGCATCACAGGCAGATTTGAAACCAGAGATGAAGTACTCCAGTGCAGAATCAACATCAGGGGCTGTGTCAGATGGTGTCCAGTCATGAACCCGTAGAAGAGTTGTGAAGGACACAAGGCTACCAGGAGTCAATATACAGCTGTTGATAGTCTTTGGAGGAGATTTAGTAAATTTGTTAGTTCAAGTGCAAAGGACTGGAGAATGGTAAACGTAAAGGACTGGAGAATGGTCACTTAAGGAGTCTGGGAGTACTTCAGTATTTGTGATGTGCTCCGGGCCGTTGGTGAGCACCCAGTCCAGTAGCATGCTAGTCCTACTTTTATAGTTCATCCTGGTGGGTGATTTTACCATTTGCAAGAAGTTGGCTGTGGAGAAAGCGTTCTTATAGCTGTTTGTATTGGGGCCAGCCAGTTGACACTGAAGTCCCCAAGCAAGATTAACTCTGTGTTCTGATTAAGGAGGTTGATGCAGTCAAGGAGGGAGTGAAGACCCTGATTAGTTAGTTGGGTGGTATACAGACCAAGGCCATGGTTAGGACCTTGTTGTGCACACCAAGCAGTATCTTGGCAGCAGGAACCTGAATGTCATTCCCAGTGAAGGGTGTGGACAGAATATGTCCGGTAAGTGACTCTTTTAGGTAGAGTGCACAGCCCCCTCCTTTCTTGGATTGCCTGTCCTGCCTGAGAACAGTGTAACCGGGAATGGAAATCATAGAATCAGGGATCTTTTGGGAAAGCCATGTCTCCACCACTGATAAGATGTCTGGATTGTGCTGGAAGATCCAAGCAGCGAGGATATCAAGTTTAGTGATAAGGCTGCAGATGTTTATGTAGGCTAGAGAAAGCATCCCAGTCTTGCAGGTACCCCTTGCACCAGGCAGTGGGGAGCCAGGGTTAGGATGAATATTGCCAGAAATGAGCAACAACAAAATTAGATGTTTTAAAAAGGCTGCGAGGTGATTCTTTTTTTTTTTGAAGGGCAATTCATAATTTGTTTTTGAGAAGTGTGGAAACTGGTTAATAAAAGTGATGAGCTAATAAGCAAGGGAGTAAGAGTGGTGTGTGGGAGAATAAGCCAGAGGTGGAGGGGTCTGCGTGAAAGCTGACGAGCAAGAATCAGGGTGTTGTGGCTTGTAGATGTCCCATAAGCGGACTGTGGAAATTGTTTTACAAGGACTTGAGACAGATTGTGTATGTGTTGGCCATCCCAGCCAGAGTGGGAAGGTAGGGTGGGCAAGATAAGTACACAAAGCAGGATACAGATCAGTCCCATAATGGAGCTTAAGCGAGACACCAATGGAGTATAGCACTGTAGCACTGCTGAGGTCCTTTAAGAGAGCAGAGGAGACAAAAGCAATTTGCAGCCAATGGTGACAAGGGGAGAGAAACAGGGCCGGATTTAATTGTATTTAAAAGAGATCAGGGCCGGGGGGAGGGTGGTCGGGGCCAGGGAGGGCTGTTGAGACAAAAAAACAGCTGGAAGGCAAAAAAACTGAGGGAGCAAAAGCAGTGTTCGAGGCCAGTGACGGGATAGCCAATTGGATCGTGCCTGCCCCAGCAAGTGGCCAAGCACCATGATCCAGCTGAAAGGCGGCAGAAAATTGAAAAGTTCGAGCAACAGAGATGGTCTGTACCTTCAGGGGCTTGCCGGGGTGGCAACAGAGGTAGCAGGTGGCAGCGGTAATGGAAGCCACACAGCTGCGCTGAGTCGGGTGTCCATTCAAGGGTTAGGCAACTGTGGAAGGAGAAGGGAGAGAATAAAAATTGAGAGATATGAGTGGGGGTGGGGGTGAGACAAGGAGGGACAGCAGACAACAGACAGCAGGGGTTCCGAGTCGGCAGGTGAAAGAAACAAAAGGAGAAGTTAATCCAGGGGCTGGGCAAAGGAAATACACCAGCAAGAAAAGAGCAGGGGGCAGGGTGGATCGGCACCAAGCTGCAGAAGGGAATGGGGGGAGGGTAGTAGAGGTGGGGGAGAAAGGCAGGAACGAGAAAAAAAAAAACAACAACTTAGGAACGGGCAGGGAGAACCACGGTTACATGGCAGGAGGTAGGCAGATAAGATTGTGAAAAAAGGAAGGAAAGAAGTGCAAGAATGAGCTCAGGGAGAATCAGAGTTTACTACAAATCAATTAATTACTGTAGTTAAGCAAGTAATACAGCAAAAACAGTGGTTTACAGTCTTTTCATCCCCTTTCGTATGTTTCTTCCAGGTTCCTCCCTCCCTCCCGGAACCCATTTTAACATCTTTCTGCTAGCTTCCCTTGGCAAGTACAACATAATTTCTTCTCTGTGAACCATAACTGTAAAACATTTATAAACTGTAGGTGGGAGCCAACCGGGCTATCCCCCGTAAACTTTAGATTGCATCTCTTACCTCCAAGGCAGGATGGGATCTTAAGTGTCCCATCTGGCTCTGGGTGTCTTTCTGCTCCACTCTGCTTCTACACCCAGAGTTGTAGCGGTTTCCTTTCCCCTGGTCCCAGAGGTTGCTACTTTGGCCCTCTGGCTAAGGTTTCTCTTTTCCTCCCCATCCCCTTGCCAGAGTAGACCAGCTGTCCTCAATACATGCCACTGCCCGTGCATCAGCAGCAACTCCACTTTTTCCATTCTAATGCTCTCCCCCACCCTCCCTCGGAGTACTTCTGGTTTATTCCATCTCCCCTTTTTTCTCCCCTTTTTCTTTGTTTGTATCAACTTTATTTTCTCGCCCTCCCATTATGTGTTTTATTGGAGTCAGACAAGCCCTCCATGGCATGTATTTTTCTTACCCATGATCCTTAATCAGTCTGTGTTGTTCTGTTCCCCTCCCCCCTTCCCCTACTCCTTCTCCATGATGCACAGACCCTGTCATAGCCATGACCTATGGCATGCCCTTTTGTTTCGAAATCTATCCTTTGATATCTCCTCTAACCTCCCTCCCCTCTAATGTTATTTGTAGGGCTTGGTACTTACCATTGTAGGAAAGCATTATCAAGGCAGTCACCCTCCACCAGTCAGTAAGATGTGTTCCCTTCCCTAACTTTTTCACAGCACCTTTATTCAAGGCTTCTGGTAGCTGGAGAGCAGTTCTTACCCCTTAATTGGATCTAGCAAGGTTCCGACTTTCCGGGTGTGGCATATAGAAGATGCAACAGCAAAGTACAAGTAAATACCTTTTCAGACAGTCAGTTTATTCATTCTGCCTTCCATTCTAATCCTTGCTTCTAGCTTCCTTTTTGTTTGTTTCATCTATTTCCAGCTGAAGACCTTCTCTGAGTTCATTACTTCCCTTGCCCCCCCCTTAGTTTCCGTCTCAGTCCTTGTATTTACTCCCCATTACCTTCCTCCGTTCCCCTGCTCAGGAGTATCCCTTAGCTTAGTTTCCCATCTACCCACCCTCGAGGACGTAATATCTTTAATTGACACTTGGGTCATTCCTGCATCAAAGGACCTCTAGGCACCTCCGCTCCCACCCAATCTGATCCCCATCTTTCCCCTGTCAGCCCCCGCTCCACGCTCTGCCCTACATCTCCATGATTCATTCCATGTCACCCTCTCTTCTCTCTCCTTCCCCCTCCCACATCAAAGCCCCGAGGTCCCTCCAAGCCCGCAAGCACACTCCCTCTCCCTGTTTCCTCGCTGGCACACTGACCCCACCCGCTCTACAAGACATGAAAACACTATTTATGTATTTCTTTTCTTTGCAGATCAACTGTCCTGTTAAATGTCTCTCGTTTGTAAGTTGAGAATGAGTGTCAATGTTTGTTCAGAAGCTATACTTAGCTTAAAATGCTCAGCTCACAATATTGTCCATTCTTCAGGTTGCTCTTCATCCTTGCGGCATTAATTATACCCGTTTTTCAGCCTGGCATCGTCATTCTTTCTCACTCTCTCGCTCTGGTTATGTCTTTTTCATATTCCATCTCTCGGTCCTTCACTTTCTGGCACGGGGGCATTTTTTCCCCCATCCTCATGGTCTGCTGCCATTAAGGTACGCAATATTCTTCGAATGTCCTGCATCGTTTGAGCAGCCGACTGTCTTCCTGTGTACCCATTTCGTCCCCATCTGGAAACCTCACTCCATTCTGAAGCACCAGGCCTTTTTACCTGTTTCATTGGGCCCTGGGTTTTCTCTGCTATTCTCACTGTTATTCCATGAGTTTCCAGTGCTGCTCTGGCTTCTTCTGGGTCTCCATAAGTCTGTGTGCCATCCGCCCAGAACACTCTCATTAATGCCGAGTACGGGGTTTAAAATTTTATTTTCTGCTCCTTAAGGGCTCTGATGCATGGCAGATATTGCAGTCTCTGGTGGATTTCTTGTGGGTAGCTGTGGTCAAAAAAAAGGTGCACTCCCTTGTACAACACCACTCCTTTCTGCCAGGCCCTCCGCAGTATCAGCTCCTTTACCCGGTAGCTCGCGAACTTCATAAATATTTGCCTGGGTCTGATATTTAGATCTTTTGGCTTGGTAATTAGTGCTCTATGCACTCTTTCCATTTGAATGTTAAGCTCCTCAGGCAAATCGAGCACTTCCCTCAGTAGGTTTTGCAGAAAAGGAGCTATATCTACCGGCTCAGTGTTCTCTGGGAGCCCCCGACAGCCTGAGATTGTCCCTTCTCGACCTTGCCCCTAGGGCTATGCACTTGTTTCTCAGTATTTCAGATTGGTTGAAAAGAAGGTCCATTGCAGAAGCCAGCTTATTATTGGTGTGTGCCACCATCTTCACTTTCTCTTCTGTCTGCTGTACGCTTTTGTCTAGCCCTGACATTTGTTCCTGGAGCTTGTTAAAATCTTGTTTATTTTCCCTTCTGGATATCTTTATTTCACTGATTATCTGCTCAAATCGACTGTGGGTGAGTTTTTCTTCCTCTTGATCCGTGTCCAACTCCAAGCCTTGAATGCTCACCAGGGAAACGCTACAGCTCCGCTTTGGGGCCAGAGGGCGATCTCGAGCCATCTGCCACTTTTTTCGGGGTTTCCACCCTTGATTTTTTGGTTTTAGGCTCCCCTCTCTTCTTTCCAGACATTTTTTGAAAAATTAGGTTCAGGATAATTTTCTTCTAGGACAGTGTTCACCTCAAGGAGGAGAGAGCTCCCTCTTTATGCTGCTTCCCGGACCGTGATGTCACCAGAAGGCCTCGCTTACCTCTGTCTTGATGAAATAGGTTAAACCCAGGAATGGAGATGGCGGAGTCTGGGATTTTAGATGAAAACCATGTTTCAGTTACACAAAAGGATATCGGCAGGGTATTGGGAGACCCAAACTTTAAGCATGTGTAACCCCCCTGCAAATGGGGGTTCCCAAAAGTCTTCCAGGAGTTTGCCTGAATGCTCCAAGTCTGGGTGGTGTTTGGCGTCCGAGCTGTTTAAATGTGGTTCCAAGTGAGTGATATTTGAGCCTCCACGTACTGTCTCTTTAAGAGCTGTCTGCTTGCAGACCTAATTAGTTTGTATGGGGGGACTGTGTATTTAATGCTCGAATCCCGCCCGAGCTGTGGGGAAATCGCTCCATTTCTGCAATCGCTAAGAGCGCAGAGGGAGCCTAAATGAAAGATGTAACTGTTTGCCTGAAACCAGTGACAGCGTTAAGTAAAATGTAGTTTGTCTAACCTGCTTTTTTTGCATCTGGGACTCTGTGTGTGTTACCCCTCCATTTTGGACGTAAACTGCTATGCTAGGCCAATTGGGTTAAGGATTCCCTAAAATGGAGCCTGTGGATGAATCAGAACTTGGACTCTTAATTTTGAGCCAGCCACAAGGGGATTGTATGGTCAGTGACTCTGGGAAATGCAGTTTTGACCGTGGCGCCTTTTTCTACCAACAGAGGGAGTCTTATTGTGAGTGACAGCTGAATCAGCCAACAGAATAGTGTGGAGCTAAAGGAAATGCCCTGCTCTATGACTAGAAAGATCAGATCAGTTGTGGCAGTGAAGAGAGAAGGATCTGAAGAGAGAAGTGCTTCTGCGGTGTATAGTTTTGCACAGAAAGCGCGTGTGAGGCCCCGAGTTTTGGTCTGCAGCCTTTGTGAGTGCCAGTTTGGACTGAATCCAAGTTGTGAGGAGAAAGAAGCACCAGAAGTGTGGAAACCAGGCTCACCCTGTAGAAGACTGGAGAAATTGCTGAATCGTGCTCGGTCTGTCAGGAACTGAAGCTGCTGTGTGTGCTCCCAGGTATTTTGCAGTAATTGTGATTGGGATCGAGGAGCAGCCTGCCCGGTATAGTACTTTCCTGTTACATATAAATGTGCTGGAGTGCTTGTGGGGAATCGCTATTTCAAATCCCCTGTACAGTGAATTGTGTGCTGAAGCTGGAAGTAAATCCCAGTTTAATTCGGACTACATCCATTTGCTATCAACTGCAGTGGGGTCCAGTCACAAGGACCTTGTCCTCATGCCCTGCTCTTCTGGCAATCCAGAGGGACATTCTCCATCTGATCCTCAGCTTGGGTGTTGTGAGTACAAATCAGGGTATTCCCCTGCAGCTTGTTTTTCAATCACAAGTGTGTCATCTAATTCTTGTTGTTTCACTGTTTCATGGACTGAGCCCTCCAGCTCCGGATTACAATTGGGTGTTGTGCATATATTTTCTTCTACAGGGCCCCATCCATCAGCACCTGCTGGCCAACCCCGGGCAATGGGCCTGGCTAGCTCCCCCCAACCTGGGTACCCAGAGTGTGACTCTTCAGACCCTGTATGTGTGCACAGTACTGTGATTTAATGCCACCAATTAACCTGATTTCCCCCTCCCGTGTTACTGCCCCCTAAATAAATCAGATTTGTTGTTGTTATACTATATACTCTCTGTGGTGTTGGTACTTATGGAAACAGTATTGTGTTTTGCTGTGTATGTTGTTTAACCTTATTTTACAGGGGGTCCTCAGAGACATGCTGCAGAATCAGTCTCGAGGGTAAGTGGTATCTATATGGGAACAGTGTGTATCGTGGAATACTGGGGCTGACTCCGGGTACTGTGTGAGCCACTAGAGGGAATAAAAGGGGGTCTCAGTGTCCCAGAGGGCTGTGACCAAACTACTCTAACCACTACAAACCCTGACCTCTGGGTGGAGGCACCCGCCATAGGACCTAGGCCCCTCAACCTGTCCGTAGTCAAACAGGCAGGGGTAGTAGCCCTTGGGATAGTGCCACCTAGGGGTTACACATGTCAAGTTAGGGAAGTAGGCTGTGTGCATTTATGTGAAAAGACCCAAGTCCCTTAGGCAAGAAGGAGAAGTTTGCAATTGAGACTGCATGTGCTGGGGCCATGGCTGGGGGGTTTGTCAGAGGACCTGGGTTGGGATGAATGTCGCCAGAAAGGAGTACACGAAGTAAGAATAGAGGAAAATGGGGAGGGTACCTTGACTTTCTGTGGGTATGAGAGGTGGTTCAGGGGAGTGGGGATGTGAGGCGGAACAGAGCGTCAAGGTTAAGAAGAGAGGAGGGGAGTAACCCGGGGTGAATAAAAGAAGAGAGTTGAGGGAGAGGGGGGTCAGTAATAGGAGGTGGGCAAGTGAGAGCTGAAGGAGTGGGAACAGAGAAAGGTGTAGAAATAAAGGAGGGAGAGGGAAAGGAAGAAAATTTGGGGAGGCATGTTGGGTGGGTGGGTGTCGATTGAGGGGAGTCGTAGAGAGGCAGCAAGGAGAGGATAATCAGCAAAAGGTAAATGTGTAGAGGCATGATAAGGAGATGGGGGGAGGTCAAAGGGAGGAAAAAAGCTGCTATATTTTGAAGTGCTTGAACGGTGACTAAGGAAGAAACAGTGAGGGATGATGAGAAAAAAGAAAAATAAATAATGGTATACATGATCCCCCATGGGTGTTAACTATTTATTTATTTATTTTATTTATTTATTGAATTTTGTTCACCCGGTAAGCCCACTGGGCCTAGAAGTCCGTTTTTCAGTGGCGACCAGGGGGAGGGGGGGATGCAGATGATATGCAACTGAAATTGAACCAGATTAAGCTTTTGGTGGTATTTTTAGTGAATGGGAGAAATTTGGCCAGGACACCGGGGAAATTCCCCTACTCTTTTTCGATAAGTGCCATGGGATCTTTAGCATCCACCTGAAGATGGGACCTCGGTTTAACGTCTCATCCGAAAGATGGTACCTCAGAAGTGCAGCACCCCCCTCATGCTGCACTACAGTGTCAGTACTGGGATATTAACCCAAGTGCCAGATGTTGGAACTGAACCCACAGCCCTCTGATCTCCTGTAGTAATTTGAGGCCGAAAATTTCTGAAGCAGCGCAGTTGTCCCGATGGTACAGCAACCACTCCATCAGGAGTACCTCTGTACAAATATTATCCAATGCTGGTCTTGCATCACAGGAAATCATGATGGTAACTGGTCACCACTGTGAGAACAGACTACGAAACTATTAGACTCCCTCAGCGAATGACTGGCATAAATGGAGTAACCTCTTCAGTGGAGCTGAAGCGAGCACATTAATACAGGCCATTCAGAAACCTGAAGTGCCTCAGTCAAGTACAGCTGTACATGTCTCAGCAGCACATCTAATTTCAAACACGGCGCCACCTATCACTGACCCATTCCTTCCTGAACCACAGTGCAGCTCTTGGACCCTGTGCACCAGTGAGGAACAGCCACTCAAATTACCAAGGTAGTTAACACCCATGAGGGATCGTGTGTACCACACCTCATCTTCAGGATTCACAACTCTTAGGGTGGAGGAATAGCACTGGGGCATCAGGGGGACATAGGCTAATGTAGTCCTTATAGAGCTGGACCAGGCAATTAGGGTTTTGTGGCTCAGCAAACAGGAAGCCTCTCTGACTCTCCCAGTTCTGCTCATGGATGTTGTTATGGTTTTTAGTGTGTGGGTTCCATGACAGGGTCAGATACTCATTGCCATCAGGGTCCTTCGATATAATAAAGGAGTCCTGCTTGAATTCTCAGACACCTTCCCTTCCACGTCATGCAAACCCAAGCTGCAGCTCAAACCACACTCTGCACACCAGGCCAGCTGGTGTGCTACTGGAAACTACCTGTGAGCTGCAAATTTTAGCCAAATCTCCAGCTGAAATGGGTGGGTGATGCATTGCTTTATCTTGACCCTACTTGCACAGCTGTTTCAGCACCCCTGTCAACACATTGTTTGCTGGTTGGAACACAGGGTCTGTTGTGATGTTGACTTGTCGCTTATTGTCAGCATTGTTCAAAAATCGGTTTATGCCAGCTCAGAGGTAGATGAGGGTACTAACAGTTTATACTTTATCCTCTGTGCCTCTGACTGTGGCATAAAAGTCTCTCAATAGGTTGCAGATGGCAGGGATACAAACATCTATGTTACGACTACTGATCAAATCTTTGAAGACACTGATTGCCCAAACGGTACTTTTTTATGTATTGGGCTCATCCTTTGCCTGCTCTAGGACATCGACATTGGCTGGCTGCAGGTCTGCATGTCCACTGGCGACTGAAGCCAGCACATTACTAAGCCCACCATGGCTACTGCTCTGTGCTTGCATGACCCCTATACTACCTATATGTGCAGTACTTATAGCAGACTGTGTGCCCACTCTTTTGTGCTTTGCTGTTGTGAGGATCCTCTGTGGGGTCCGCACAGTCTCAAACTGAAACAGCTGTGTTGGCACGCTGCTACTGGACACCGTGGCTGCTGACATGTCACTAGTCTGATCACTACATTGTCAGTTGTCTTTCTTCTCCATTACTGTTGCCAGACACGCCTTGCCTCCCCATGTCTGTGCCATGCAATTAGGACCTTCTCTGCTTTGTTTGTTGACTGTTACTGGGGGCTGGTGGTCCAGCTGCTGCTGTGCCTTATTTGGAATCAGAGCACCACATTGCTTGCTGTCTGTGCTCTGGGTTACGGCACTGGGATGCCTGCTGCCGCCTCCCATGGTGACACCTTTCTTGAGCACATAATCTCTAATGTCACGGTTGCGACTTTGTGATGCTAGCTCCCTGTGTGGAAGGGTCATGATCTGACACTGAATACGGCATGCTGCACCTGCTCCTTTGAACTGGAGCCCTGGCAGGGGTTGCTCGAGAACATCTATGGACTGGAGCCCTGGCAGGGGTTGCATGAGAACATCCGTACACTTATCACTCACTTGCCTGTTCTCTTTGTTGACCTTACTGGAGCACCATGGTCTACATGCTGCTGTTTACTTGACTTCTGGCAGCCAATAGTCACTGCTGTGCTGCTACTCTGCACAGGATCTTGCTTTGTGCAGCTGTACCCTTTCAGTGGTGGGGATCCCTTTCTAAGTATTTCCCTATGTCAATGCACAGATATTCTTCGTCACTACTGTGACTGTTGTCTGTTTCTGGTGGTGGCTCCCCATTTGGAAATCTTTGGTTGAGCCACTGGCTGGTGCTGAGCTCACTGAGAATGGAGAAATTCACCTCCATTTCACTGCTCTGCCGTTTGCAGCCCAGCCTGTTGTTTTGCTTGTTGGGACATTGGAATGCAGAACTTCTGTGTTTACAGGAAGAAGCTCCAAGGGGAAGGAGAATTTAAAATGTACGATCTGCTGTTGCTAGGGAGACCTGCACTGTGGCTTCCACAGTGTGACCAAGCAGATGCAGAGATGCTCAACAGGACTCTTCATGCACCGGCAACAACTCTGAAAACCTGGTGACTCCAGTGTCTTACTGCTTCTGTGCACCTGCTCTGCATGCATAGTTATGAGCAACTGTCTGCTTCACCATAACAAATTGATTACTATTGGGAGTCCTGCATACATGCTTGTGTACAGCCAGAACACAGTGGCACAGTGCACACACATGGCTCCTCCACAGCACTGGTAATCGCCTGGCTACAATTCCAACCAACGGCTATTCTCTAGATCATTATACACTCCTTCTGTACAAGGAGTCTGTCTGCTCTGGTATGTGCTCCATTATGCTCCACCATACCGGTCTTCATACTGAGGCTACTGGGGAGGGGGGCCCTCTCCGACTGCATGTCACTGGATGGCTATGAGATGCCATTCCATGACAGTGCAACATTGCACTGAAGACAACTTTTTTTTTTGCATCACTCCTGCTCACAGCTTCGTGCGTGCCCCGCGACCAGCTCCTGTGAGGCGGTTACTCAGTCACCTGTAGCGACTGTTAGCTACTCAAGTGTTGCTTCTGTAACAGTGACACAGGCAATCCCATTACTGTAAGAGTCCTACCAGTGCACTGCAGCTCTCATTCTGTCTGTGACTCTTGCTATGTGGAGTGGGGGGCCACAATGACTGGCAGTCGCTGGCGACTGTGGTACAATGCTACGGAATGGTGCACTTCAGCGAGACACCCCTCCCTTCTGTAGGTGTGCTGGGTGTTGAGTTGTCACTGTACTGGGGAAAAGCGCTGGGTGGGTGTCTGTACCATGAGCAGTTCAGGATATGGTGGCCAGGTGCATGGCCAGTTGGAAACCCCTTGGTGGGACAGACACTTGGGGTGGATGGATGTCACACCCCATGAGTTTGGGGCCAAACCAACTGTGCTGACAGTAGTACGAGATCCATGGGGCAGGTGGGTGGGATCTCAGACTAGTGATGGATGAACATGCCGCTTGCCACACTGTAGGATCAGTAGCTTTTGGGGTGGGTCGGTTTGCTATCTCAGGAGTTTGGAAATGCAGCAACTGTGTGGTGACCACTGACAGAGATCGATTATGCTCCATATACTAGCAGATCAGCTGGGTGGGTAGGTGGCAAGTCGGGCATACCACAACGGGAGAGATTACCACTGTGTAGTATGAGATCTGCAGGGTGGGTGAGTGGGCAGGACCTCAGACTAGCCACGGGTGAACATGCTGCTTGCCACAACGTGAGATCGATAGCCTTTGGGTTGGGTTGGTTCGGCATCTCAGAAGTTTGGAAATGCAGCAGCTATGAGGCAACCACTGCAAGATCGACTGTGCACCGCATACTAGGAGATCCGATGGGTGGGTGGGGCTGGCTGGATGTCACATCTCAGGAGTTTGCAGACACAGCAACTGTGTGGACAGTAGTATGAGATCCGCGGGGTGGGTCGGTGGGACCTCAGACTGCCCAGGGGTGCACATGCAGCTTGCAACATTATAGGATCAGCAGGCTTTTGGTGCAGGTGGGTTCAGCATCTGAGGTGTATAGCAGAACACTGTCACTGGCATGGGGCCAGTGGGTGCGACTTCATATACACACACTGCTACATGTAGTGATATGACAATATAGCAAGCACACACTGCCTCTGTCTCCTGCAACTCAGTCTTAGCGAGAAAATTTAAATGGCTGCCAATGATTTTCACTCTCCGTCAATAGTTATGAAGTTTGGCTGCACAAGACAAATCAAGCTGCCAGGACTCCTCACACTGGCTGTTCATTAACAGAGATAAATGAACAGTCAGATGATGCTCTTCAGTCAATCCGGTTGCTGTATTTTTAGCTCCATGTTATAAACTTAAAAAATTAGATCTGAGCCAGAGAATCCCTATCTGGGTGCATAACTGGCTAAGAGGAAGGATACAGAAAGTTAGAATAAATGGGGTTATGTCAAAGGAGCGGGTGCTGCAGGGGTCAGTGCTAGCTCCAACTCTCTTTTCTGTATTTGTGGCAGATTTGCACATGGGAGTGGAAAGTTGAACTGTAAAGTTTTCAGATGATATCAAATTGGGTGGCCCTGTGACTACCCATGAAAGCAGAAGTAAGTTAGAATATGATCTAAAAAATTTAGCAGTGGGCAATAAGGAATGAGACATCTTTTAATGTAAGCAAATGTGTCTCATTACACTTAGGAAAACACAATCCCAGGTATAATTATCATATATGTAACACCACTTTAAAGTAGGTATAATCTGAAAAAAATTTAGGAATACTAATAAATAAGGATCTGGGGGCAATTCTCAAAGGCATGGCACAAGTCGCGCCAAAGGCGACTTGCTCCAAATGCCGATGTGCCGGGGACCCTGAGCTCAATTCTCTGTCAGGCAGGGTCCCGACGGCTAAGTCCATGGTTTGCGCCAACACCAGACATGTGCCAAATACAGGGTGCACCTGAATTGATTGCCACAAGCCTGCGGCATTGCCCAGTGCAAGAGTACAAGCGCCCCCCCAGCACCAAGCCCCAATATTATTAATAATTCAGCCTGTGTGGGCTATCCCCACCCCACCATACACACACACACAAGCCCTGATCCATGATAGTATTAATGAATGTGCCCTTGTGGATAAAAAACTGGCTAGACAACAGGACGCAAAGGGTAATAGTAAACGGAGCCCACAGTGAAGAAAGGAGGGTAACTAGCGGGGTACCGCAGGGTTTGGTACTGGGACCGGTCCTTTTTAATGTCTTTATAAGTGACATTGGAAGGCACCTGGAAGGAAAGGTATGTCTCTTTGCAGATGATACAAAGATCTGCAATAGGGTTGATATACAAGATGGAGTGGAAAGAATGAAAAGGGACTTGGCAAGGTTGGAGGAATGGTCAAATGTATGGCAGCTTAGATTCAACGCAAAGAAGTGCAAAGTAATGCACCTGGGAAACAAAAACCTGGGGAAGAGTACACAATGGGGGGGGGAGTGAGTTAATAACAACAACAAAAATCGAAAGAGACCTTGGAGTAATTATATCAGATGACCTAAAGGTGGGCAAGCAATGTGAAAAGGCAGTAAGGAGGGCTGGAGGGATACCGGGATGCATAGGGAGAGGCATCAACAGTAGAAAACAGGAAGTTGTTATCCCTCTGTACAGACAGTTAGTGAGACCCCATCTGGAGTACTGCATGCAATTCTGGAGACCCCATCTCCGCAAAGACATAGACAGAGTGGAGGCAGTTCAGAGGAGGGCAACCAAAATGGTGCAGGGTCTGCACCAGAAGACATACGAAGAGAGACTAAAGCAGCTTAATATGTATAGCCTTGAGGAAAGGAGGGAGAGGAGGGACATGATAGAAACTTTCAAGTATCTCAAGGGAATTAAAGTACAAGAGGGTAGTATATTTCAGAAGAACAGATGTGCAAGAACAAGGGGGCACAATTTGAAGATTGAAGGAGGATGGCTCAGAGGTAATATTAGAAAGTATTTTTTCACAGAGAGGGTTGTGGATGCATAGAACAGCCTTCCTAAGGAGGTTGTTGAGTCAGGAACAGTGGGAGAATTCAAGAATGCATGGGACAGGCATAAGGCAATTCTAATTGGGGGGGTAGGAGGAAGTAAGCTGTTGATTAACTAGAATCTGCAGCTTATCCATCAGGTAGGGAAATGGGCAGACTAGGTGGGCCAAGTGGTCCTTATCTGCCGTCAAATTCTATGTTGCTATGTTACCAGCCCCCCAAGTCCCGCTCCCCAATATTCTTGACAATAAAGTCCTTGGGAGCTAGCATACCATCCCAGCCCTAATCCCTGAAATATTGTAACGGTTTTTAAAAAACAAAACCTTTTGCATGCCCTATAGCCCTGGTGGTCTACTGGCCCCCACCCCCCCATCCAGCAGTGCCAGACCACCCTGCTCCCCCTGACCTGTACCCAGCCAGCAACTAGTACAGCCCACCTCTAACCACCGTGGCCAGCTGCCAACTGAGCTCTGCATGAGCGCATACTGTAAATAGTACATGCTCAATGAATGACAGTCGTTGTCATTCATTAAGTGCATACTATTTACAGTATGCACTCATGCGGAGCTTGGTCAGATACCATAACTGTGTGAAATGGATGTCAACCGCAGTACAGATTGGTATCCAATGGCTGTTATTACCATTGATTATTAACTACATTCCTGCTGTACTTAAATTGTGTTATTATGCTTACTGTGTACATTTTCTATATTGCTATACTCTGTGTATAACCAGTGTAATATGTACTATCACACTAGCTTGAGCTAGTGTTGCAATGTATTCTACTTATTTTTGTGTACTGTTACTACTTGTATTGCATATCCTATTCCCCCCTTCCCCTTCCCCCCAGGACACACCTGGAAATGAGCAACCCTGCTCAGCATGCCTTCTTGGTTAAACTTTTAAATAAATGAATAAAAATAAATACTAATGATAGAATACTTTTATTTACACGAAGGGCAGGTAGGCTCTGGAATGGACTACCATTGCACATAATCCAAAGTAAAAACTTGGCAACTTTCAAAAACAAGTTGAACAGATACTTCAGAATGGGGCACTATTGACCTGCTACTAAGGGAGACAGACTCGATGGGCAATCAGCTTTCTTCTGTCTCTTTACCAAGTACAGGTAAGTCTGTCCCAAAAGGTGATTTCGTAGTCACTGCACGAAATCACCTTTTGGGCAGGAGTTGAACATTTTCTCCACCCTTGTTCATGAGCTGGGGTCATAAAAAGGCTATGTTGAAAATTTGGCTTAAAAATATTTAAAAAAAAAACAACAAAAATTTTGAGTCTACATTGAAATATGAGAACACAGGCTTGTCACATTGGTAATTTTGAATATTGTGATCCCAAATTTTCAACATAAAACCATTTCTTCACAGCACCTCATTAATGTGACAGCTGTAATTTTCCAAATTCTGGCTAAAATGTGTTTTCATACCTGTGGAATGACATTTCCAGCATCGCCTCCCTCTTCAATAAGTCTTTACACATCAGGACCACCAGGCACTCCAGTACCCATACCTTTGCTATTTCTCGTTGTCATACTACTCAGGGGCAACACTCCCTCTCCTGCAAAGGTAAAACATTTTTTTAACAACCTTCCCCCACTCTTGGTCCTGGTCAACATACTGACATCATTCAAAAACCAGTTGAAATCCTACTTTTTAGACAAACTCCAATGCAGCTGCCCCTGTCCCAGCTCTCAGCTCCAGTCTATTCTTTTCATTTCCTGCACTTCTCACTTGGCATATTTTTGCTTTTCTCTTTAAATTTATTATATAGTTGTTATCTTTATCTGTCCCTGTTGTATGACTGTTATTCCTGACAATGTAATGTTCACCAATATGTGTTATTGTACCAATTTTGTATGCACTCTCATTCCAAACTATGTAATGTTTACCAATATGTATTATTGTACCAAATTTTGTCACTGGACATGCGTGAAAATGGGCAATTTTGATCACTTGCCTTTCCAAACAATAAAAATCAAAAAAGAAAATGAAATGAAATGTTTTGGTGGGGATATGAAGATTTTCACCTAACAGGTTCATTAGGTGGGGTAATAAATTTGGTGTACAAATTTAGTAAAATGCCCAGGTTATGACAGAACGTTACAATGTTTCAGCGTTTACTCATAACTTTGCTAATTTTCAATATTTTGACTCCAACCTTTCAGCATAGCCATTTTCCATACCACCTCATAAATGTGATGCGTCATTTTTAAAATTCTGGACGAGATGTGTTTTCACACCTCTGGTGCAAAATGACATTTTGAACAATATATTATAAATGGTACATGTCATGTCTATAAGGCGAATCTTGAAACAAGTATCTTCAAAAGCTGGGATCAAAATAAAATAAATAAATAAATTTGTTTAATAAGCAGCCAACATTCGGCACTGACAAATGCTAGTTCTTGCTGGTGTGTACTGTTCCCTGGGCCTATCCTCTGCTTCAGTCAAAGTCCTCACCTCCTTGTTGATTGAAACATCAGTTGGTTCTCCCCGTCTATGCACAAGCTTAGCCAAAATTGATTAGACACTCCAAATGTCTCACTTGATTGCAGATCTCACCCTTAATTTCTAACCCCAAACCACTCACTTCTGGACTGTGTACTCTTATCTCACCCCCACCAAATTGCGGGTGCAGGTATCCTTCCTGATGCCCTCAGTGATAATCATATGGTCTGCTGTGTATGTAAGATCCACCACCTAAAACTACCCTTAAAATCATCCTCATACGGTCCTTCATGTTACTGGACCTGTCACTGACTTGGCACAAATCTCACAACCACCGACATAAATTCTTCCCTCAAATTCTTCTAAACCAAATGTATGGCTGTCTGGGACCATAGTGCCCCTTCTGAAAAACCAGGGTCCATGGTTCCCACCTTCCTTGGACCAGCTGAGCTTCTGGCTTGCCTTTGAGCCAGAGACCTAGCAGGTCGATCCTACACGGTTACTGGCTCCCCTGCTGTCCTGTTAAATTTCCAGACCCTTCACAATGTTTGCACCAAAGCCAGGCTTGCAAAATCTGAGTACTTCACATCCTCACTCCAGTACAACTTTAACCACCCCCTCCAAGTTCTGGAAAGTAATCTTTTCCCTCCCCCCCACAACCCAGTAGCTCCCCCTCCCATCCTTAAGGCTGGCAACTCCCACATCACTCACCTTGCAACCGTAGCTTCTTCTTTCAATTTCTTCACCACTTGTGCCCTGTGTCTTCTCCCCCCATTACATCCCCTCTCCCCTACTCTCACCCTCCTTCTCCTTCTCCTCTGCCACTACTTCTGCCTCTCACAAGGCCCTTCTCGCACTTAACCCCCATAATGGAGTGAGTCCTGACGGGTTTGACCCCAAGCGTCTACATCTTTTATGCTTCTGCCATTGTCATCTCTATTACCTACCTCATCGACCTCTCCTTCTCCTTAGCCTCTGCCCCAGATGCCTGGAAACAGGCTATGATGTGCACCACAATTCCTACACCCCTCCTTAATGCGTGTCTACAAGTAGTTCCACATTGAGCAATATAGCAAACCAGGCACCACAGATGGCTCGATATAAAACTTTTTATTTTAACCACATAAGTAGAAAGAAACGGACCGACCCAAGCTCTGGACAGACAACCATACCAGTTTTGCACACAGTGCATCCTCTGAGCTTGGGGCAGTCCATCTCTTTCTACTTATGTTTTGGAAATAAAAAGTTTTGTATCAAGCTGTCTGTGGAAACAGGCTATGGTCATCCCCCTCCCTATAGGGGTTGATCCTTCCTCCCCTAGCAACTATCGGCCTGTCTCTCTCCTCCACAGCCTGGTCAAGCTCCAGGAACACCTTGTACTAGTTCAGCTCTTACTTTTCCTTCACTCTTCTTTTATTGCTCCTTACCAGTCTGGCTTTTGAGAATACCAATCCACTGCCAACTCCCCCCTCTGGGTCACTGACTCTATGCTGTCAGGTATGGACCATGGCCACCTCACCTCCACCATTGTTGTCAACTTTGCCAAAGCTTTCCAAACCATGTCCCATCCTCTTCTCTTGAACAAATTTAAAGCAGCAGGTCTTTCTTCCTCTGCATTTAGCTTGCAAGCTGTCCATATTGGAGTCATCTTATCTCTCCCACCCCGGCTCTGCACTGGCGATCCATAAGGATCCACCCCGGGCCCTGTACTCTTTTATATATTTTTGAAAGGCCTCCCCACTGCCTATCACTCTATACCCATTCAAATGTACACTGTTCATAGTGTCTTGTTTGTCTCTGGCCCCTCTGCGGCTGTCCGACTATACCAGAATTGTTACAGCATCCAGCGCTGCTTCTGAACCTAACAACTGTCCTTCAACCCCAAGAAAACTGTTTCCATGACTCTTGACTCTTTGCAGAGGCTTGCCATGCTCTTCCTCCTCCCCTCCTTCCACACCCTCAATGGTACTGCAATTAAATGTCTCTTTCAAGTACCTCATGGTCTTGCTAAACAGTCACCTTGACTGCTCAGTGCACACAGATGTCATCCACCAAAAACTCCACCTCAAAATGGGTGCACTTGACATGAACAATGCCAACATCCCACTTTCTGTCTGCCTACAGTGTTGAAGATGATCCACTCCATCATTGACTATGGTGACACTCTGCACAGTGCTGATCCCAAGTCCTCCCTTGCCAGACTGTACCCTCTTTGCCACTCTTTCTGTCATTTTACCTTGTATTACCCCCCCCCCCATCCATCACTGCTCCCTTTATTTCTTTCCTTTCTCTCTCACTCCCTCCCTTGATGCCAGGCCTCCCCCACTGTGCCTCATTCACCTCCAAATTCGGGTTTGGCTCTCTTTCTCCCTACCTTTCCGCCCTCCTCTTCCTTGTTCCTCTTACCCTCTCTGGAACACTGGGTCCCATCCCCCCTTCCATGAAAACTACTGTGGTCCAAGCTGATTTCTCGTATTGTTTAGCCACGCTTTTGTCCTCTCTTCCTCTATCTGCTGTGCCTCTTCCTTCTTCTCCCTCAAGTCCTTTCTTTGTGATTTTATTACTCCTTCCTGCAACAGCAACTAACCCCTTTGAAAACGTCCCCATCTCTCCTCTCTCTTTGATACCCCCCCAATCAGAGCAGTTATCTGTTTGAACTAAATGAGCTTACACCCGAATTTGCCATTTATTGTCTGCACTCATTCCTTATCACATCCTTGCACCTTTCACATTTTTATATTATTACACTTGTTTATCTGCATTTCATCACTGCATAGTAGTATGGTATTTTTTTTTTACTCTTGTACCCTAATGTATGGTGAAATCTGCATTCTGCATTTTATTGCATCTGCCAGACTGCATTATATTTTATTGTTCTTGCCCTTTACTATACTGTGTATATCTGTATTTATTGTGCACTTTTGTTCTTGTCTATTCCCTTACCCCAGTCCCACAGGATGCAACTGGAAACAATCTGTTACCAGCTCACTGTATCCTCCCTGGTGAAAATTTTGAAATAAATAAATGATTTCATTGTTCCTGCAGACTAAGCCAATTCATAATTTAATCAGTAACAGGCCAGATTAAAATCCTTTTATTTCCGGGCGGGGGTACAGTCTCTCAAAGATGTTTCTTCAACTGTCTGTTTCTTTCCCAAATGGTGAACCCTCCCTGACATATAAAGTCCTTTAGACACTTGCAGGAGACCAGGGACATGGATACATGTCAGGGCCACCTGGAGCAGTGGGTTTGGTCAAACAGCCCTCAAAATGCTTGGGTGCATTCACACAGACAAGTTATCCAGTGGGTGCACCTGGTCTGTCAAGTGTATGTCTGCCCCATACCCATCCAGACATTGGGGTAAACTAAAAAGCCTATGCCAACCTCCAATTTGCACTTAGACTGGTAATCAAGTGTCCTTAGATCAGCTAGGTGACTCCATTCCAGTCCATCTAGGCTCTTAACCATCCTACATGGGCATTAGTTGCCACAGGGGGTTACCCAACTGCACACGATTTCACAAACAGATACAGTTCACCTTAGCTTGAGAGCCTGGTTTCAGCCTCAGTTCTGTCTCTCTTTTTGATGTAAATGTTATTCCTATCATACTATACTACAGGGCTGTACCAACTGGGCATTTTATGGCACTGGCCACTGCCACGAACTGCCAAACTAAAATTTTGGTAACTCAACTGAAGAAAAGAGTCAGTCAGGGAAGACAGGCAGATACTGCCACTAAGGCTGCCTCCCTCCAACTGAAAGCTCAGAGCAGCTCTTTATCTCTGACAGCTGGCTTATCCCCTTTTCTAGCACTGAGGCATACCAGTTGACACAAGCGCAGACAGTACTTGCACAGCATGGGTTCCCAACCTGCATCTTCCCCTCCCACTCATCTGTCATCAACTGTACTACCATCTGTGTTCACTCAGGTGGCAGTAACACACCAAGGACAGCAACCCTCCCTCTCTGAAGCATGTCCCCGAGGATGCCCCAACCTCCTCTCCTTGGCCAGGCCACAAAGGTGGTAGCTCTACCACTGTGCCAACACTTTATCATTTATTTGTATTCACTGACCACATTTGTTCATCACTTATCCCCTTTTCTTATTTTTCTATTGTTACTCTCAACCTTGTCTTCGATTGAAGTCTCAGCCAACTGACCTGACGGTGGGACTGAAAAGCCAGCAGCCAAGGCTGCAATCTCAACCAAGGTCGAGACTGGAGATTCCTGGAACCAAGATCTCTCATGATCCCAAGAATGTCTTCGACGAGACAAAGAATCTAATGGTTCCTTGTCCTTTTTACAGGACCAGGAGACATGCGAGCCCGAAGGTCCCTCACCCTTAGCGGGGAGAGATTGGCACACCTCCTGAAAGGAGCCTGAGAAAGTTGAGCCCAAATTGAGTGGGACAAAGGGGGGGGCCTCGGGGAATGATCCGTGGCCTGAGCCACCTCTACCTTGAAGGCCTGCACCTGTTCGAGCTGCTTGGCGGACCCCGCAGCCACAGAGACCGCCCATCGGGCTTCTTTAGATTTGACCAGCACATTCCGTTTCTCTGGCCTGCCCAATTTCAAACGTGTGAGACAATCGTTGAGGACGTTAGGATGGAAGGCGAGACACATCTCGCAATCCTGGGTGTCATGGCCGACACCCAGGCAGTAAACGCACATGGCATGCAGGTCTGTGCACAACATCTTTTGCCCAAATGGGCAGCAGTGGAAACCAGGAGAAGATTTCTCTTCCATGACAGTCGAGATTGCGAAGCGATGATCGGTAACTCTGACAAGTTTAATTTTCAACAAATCCGAAGATATAGAAGCCAGGGCCTACTGCATGCGAGAGCGGTAAGGAGGCAACCTGTATCTTCCAGCAGTAAGGAAGATCTGGTGGCATGGGGCGCAGCCGAGGGTTATACCACCTGGATGGGTGGGAGGAGCCAGCTTTAAGACCTTCTGGCAAGATTTAAAGAGGAAAGGATATGCTAAACAGTGTGGATAGAACAACATATCCACTTTGGTTCTCAAACACAGTAGCAGAAAAGTCAGAGCCAAAAGGCTGGCCTTCAGGAAATATAAGGGAACGCAGCAGGATGAAGATAGGGAGACATACCAAACTTTCCTAAGGAAAGCAGGGAAGGCAGTAAAGCAGGCAAAGGCCCAAACCGAAGAAACACTAGCATGAACAGTAAAAGAAGGTGACAAGACTTTCTATAGATACATTAGTGAAAGGAGAAAGTCCAGAGGGGGTATTGCTAAGATCAAAGGGGATAAGGTGGCGTGTGAAGAGGAGGACCATGTAAAAGCATCTATCCTAAATAGCTACTTCTGCTCAGTATTTACTGAAGAGAAGGTAGGGCAGGGCCCACAGCTCTGCACCATGGACACAGGCGGGAGGGAGGTGTGCACTAGTCCCTTCACAAAAGAAAGGGTCCTACAAGAGCTCAATAAGCTCAGGGTGGACAAGGCAATGGGACCTGATGTTATACATCCCAGGGTATTAAAGGAGCTAATGGTGGAACTAGCAGAGCCATTATCAGAACTGTTTAGTGAGTCTCTGAGCATAGGAGAGGTCCCTGAAGACTGGAGAAGGGCTCATGTGATCCTGCTCCACAAGAGTGGTAGCAGGGAGGAGGCCAGGAGCTACAGACCAGTCAGTCTTACCTCAGTAGTGGGCAAGATTATGGAGACACTCCTTAAGGAAAGGATAGTGCAACACTTGGAATCCATAGGAGCACAGGATCCAAGACAGCATGGGTTTACAAAAGGAAGGTCCTGTCAAACTAATCTCATAGATTTCTTTGACTGGGTAACCTGAGTGGTGGACCAAGAGGGAGCAGCTGATGTCACCTACCTTGACTTCAGCAAAGCTTTCAATACTGTTCCACATAGTAGATTGATTAATAAGCTGAGTAGGCTCGGGGTGGGTCAGAAGTTGCTCAACTGGGTGGCAAACTGGTTGACTGGCAGAAAACAGAGAGTGGTGGTAAACGGTATACAGTCAGAAGAGATGCAAGTCACAAGTGTGGTACCTCAGGGATCAGTCCTGGGGCCAGTCTTCTTCAATATCTTCATTAGTGACATTGCAGATGGACTGGAGGGTAAGGTTTGTCTGTTTGCAGATGACACCAAGATCTGCAACAGAGTAGATGATCCAGATGAGGCGGGCAGAATGAGAAGAGATCTGGATAAACTAGCAAAATGGTCGGAAGAGTGGCAACTGGGGTTTAATGCAAAGAAGTGCAAGATCATGCACTTAGGGAAGAGAAACCCCGAAGCCACCTATAGGCTGGCAGGGGAGTGTCTGGCAGTCACAAGGAAAGAAAGAGACTTGAGCATCATCATCACCCTGAAATCATCCAAGCAGACCACTAAAGCAGTAGGTAAGGCTAGCGGGATGTTAGGGTATATTAGTTGGGGTATCACAAGTAGGAAGAGGGAGGTAATAACCCCTCTTTACAAGACACTGGTTAGGCCCCATCTGGAGTACTACGTGCAGTACTGGAGGCTACACCTTCACAAGGACATTAACCAAACTGAGGCAGTCCAGAGCAGGGCAACCAAAATTGTGCAGGGACTGCATCAGAAAACATAAGAGGACAGATTAATGGAGCTCAATATGTATACCCTACAGCAAAGGAGGGAAAGAGGTGATATGATTGAAACATTCAAACACCTTAAGGGCATTAACAAGGTGAAAGTGTCTAACATGTTTCAATATAAGAAAAATAGCAGGACAAGAGGACACAGCATGAGATTAGAGGGAGGCCAAGTTAGGGGTAATGTGAGGAAGTTCTTTTTCACAGAAAGGGTGGTAGATGCATGGAATGGCCTACCTCAGGAAGTGGTGGATATGAATACAGTGCAGGGCTTCAAACAGGCATGGGATAGGCATAAGGGAGCAATACAGATGAGTATGAAGAGATAGGCCATTGACAGAGCAAAGGCTGATGGCACATTTATAAGGTAGAAAAAAAAATGGGCAGACTGGATGGGCCTTGCGGTCCTTATCTGCAATCAACTTCTATGTTTCTATGTTCTATATTTCATGGCCAATGCCGTAAAATGCACCCTAGGGTGGCAGGAGATTAAATACTTGGAAGTATATGGTTGGGAACAGCCATGTACGCGCAGTAGTCGACAAAGAAAAGGCCCTAGCTGACTGCCCCATCCCCACTACTAAGAAGCAGGGTAGGTCCTTTCTTGTATTTGCAGGGTATTAAAGATGGTTCATTCTGGAATGATCAACCCTTGCTACCCACTGACTGACTGACCTGACAAAGAAAACTGCTCCAAATAAACTCTGTTGGTCACCTGAGTGTCAGATGGCATTTCAGGACATCAATAATATACTGTGTGAGGGGCCAGACATAGAGTCCAGATTTCAACTGCCTCTTCATTTTCTACACAGACGCCTCTGAGGTGGGGCTGGGAGCTGTGTTATCACAAGAATTTAAGGATGGGATTCTCCCCATCCTATATCTATCTTGCAAACTTTTTGCCCAGGAGCAGTGCTATACCATGGTGGAAAAAGTGTCTGACAGTAAAGTGAGTGGTGGTCACCCTATGCTACTACCTGCTGGGATATAAGTTCACCCTCATCACTGATCATGACCCCCTCAAGTGGTTACATGCTATGCAGGATACCAATGCCCGTGTCACCAGGTGGTATTTGGTGCTGCAGCCTTTTTTTTTGGTTGATGTGCTCCACCGGGCAGGTACCCACCATGGTAATGCAGATTTATTTCTCTCGTGAGTGTGGGTCTCTGGCCCTTACTGAGTGTGCCATGGGCATGACTCTGAGGAGGAAGATATGTGACAGAGTGTATGTCCGTCACATTCCTTTTAACCGTAAACCGCTTCACAACCCTGCAACACAGGCAATGCAGGTTTTGACTGGGACTGTGGTGGGATCTGTACCAAACCCCTACTGCTTTCAAGCTGGCCTTTTAAAACCTCAGTGCACTGCTTGTTCTGGTTGTTGGATGTACCTCAGGGGAAGGGTGTTAGTAACCAACACCTGGGCACAATAAAGGGAGAGAGGCAGAGGTTTCCATTTCGTTTAGATGCAAGTGGAGACACAAAGAGACTGAACCGAATTGTTTGTTAAGTTGTTTGTCTTTCAGTTACTTAAAGTAAAGTGGGTTACAATGAATACAACGTAATATAAAACAAAATGTAAACATTTTCAATATAAATAGTGATGGGTCACAGGAAGCTGAAGCAGGGGAGCACTCCACTAGCCACCAGAGTAACAATGGGAGACACCGTGCCAGCGTCTCCCATCGTTACTCTGGTGGCTAGTGGAGTGCTCCCTTCCTTCAACTTCCTGTGACCCATCACTATTTACAATGAACATTTTTACATTTTTATTATATTACTTTGTATTTATTGCTTTAAATTAATTTTGTAATTAACTCATTGTATCTTTTTGTCTCTTCCAGTCTTGTATATTGCTGGCCTCACTTTTGTAGTCTGTGCTCTGGATCTTGTACCATCTATTCCCCTGAGTGTTACTTTGTCACTCCTTTTATGTACCTTGTCTCCGGGTCACACCTGGAAACAAGCCTTGGCTCAGTGTGCATTTCCCGGTTACCAAATTTTAAATATATATCATTTAAACTAGTGTCCGGAGTGTTCTCTTTGAGAGTGTTCCCAAGGAGGTGAAGCGGTTCACTACCCTGTCACAGGAACACGTTAAGCTTCTGGGAGAAGTATACCACTGCAGTATTCACGAGGCATAGACAAGGTTTACTGCTAACTGACTTGGGGTTGTGATGGACAGGTATTGCTCTAAATGGAGACAGGTACTCAGTAGTGTCCATCAGGGATCAGTGCTGGGACCACTGCTGTTTGGTATTTCCATCAACAGTCTGGAATTTGGGGTCTTTAGTAGGATGTTTAAGTTTGCTGATGATACCAAGCTAGCCAGTAGTCTCTTTTTCCACACAAGTGTTCATACTCCCGAGCCAGACCAGGGCAGCTCTTCAGCTCCGTTCCTCGGAGCACCCTTGACTATTCTATTCTGTTCCTTCCTCTAAGCTGTGGGCCTGCTTTCCCTGCAGATATCGCCCCTCTGCAGCTGGGCCTGGAGCCATCGAGTATACAATCCAGAAGGCCTGCCAGCAGGAGCAGACAGGCAGGTCAGGGTGCCCTGGTGAGCTTCATGAATCCCTTAGTCTGCTCCTTTTCCACCTGATGTTTTTTCCTCCTGGGGCTGTGGCGAGCATGGATGACGCATGTGCGTGGAGGCATGTGTTCCAGAACCACGGCCCCTTCCACCCTCCTAGACTTATGTCTTGCCTTACTGTTCATCGGCGCCACCACCAGGCCTCCATGCAGTAGCAACCAAGAGCCGGAAAGGTCCACCACCCCAGCCCAAGAGAGGCAAGCTGCTAGATAGCAACTCAATCCTCTCTCGGCTCACCCCCTTGCCAGCTCCCAGTGACCTCAGCTCATTCTCGAACTCGAGTTGCAGGTGTTGGAAAAGGTAAGGTGCATGTACTACCTCCGCCCTCTGCCAAAGAGCCGGCAGGTAGTAAACTCCCTTGAGGATGGGAACAAACTTTAGTAAAGACCTGAACAAGCTGGGTGACTGGTGGAACTCCAGAAACCTCAGAGTCAGTGTAGCCAAATGCAAGGTGTTACATCTGGGAAGGAGAAACAGAGGTAGGAGGTAGGACTTACACACTGTGTGGTGCTCCTCTTGCTGTAGTGGAGGGCGAAAAAGATTTGGGTGTCATTTGAGTTGATTTATTTGGTAAACCAAGAAACAAGACTGAGTCACAAGTCTTTTTTCAGTTAGGTCTGGTAAGAGTGATACAATAAATACAAAAGGAAACAACAATACAAGTATCTTTTTAAAACCAATAATGCAGTAGTACAGTATTATAAATTACTTAAGAGACTTCAGCCAATTCACACACAGAGTCACTATACCACTTACATTTCATATGGTGGTCTCTCGTGCAGGAGTATTAGATGGGGAGCATGGCACTTAAGAGCCCGGGGCGGTAGCTAAGAAACTTTTCAAATGTAAAATAAAATTAGTTAAAATGTATTATAAATCGCTTTAGCTGAGTGATTTATATTAGGTAAACAGGGCCTCCGTGGGTTTTCTTTTATGGTATAAGAGACTCCTCTTGTGATGTTTGAGCAGACAGAACCACTCAGCTTTGCAGGCCTCTCGACCAAACGTCACGGTCCAAGTCTCTTTTTTTTTTATATTCTTTATTTTTACAACCAAAATTACAGCAGGAATTCAATTGTACAACAATATCTTTAAATGGAGTATGCATATACCGAAGAAGTTCATATGGTAGTGGACTCTCTGAATTACATTTACTAATTGTAAAAATCAAACCAAACTGTGGGTAACTGCAGACTATATAATATTGATCCACATATATATATAAGGAAAAGGACATAAATACACATACAAATATAAAGGGACAGCTTCCATCAGGGAACAAATGAATCATCCAAAGGGGAGATGCATAAAACCCAGGACCTCCAATATAGTTCAAACTGGGGTATACAGTCTGCTGTTTTGGCAAAAAATCGCTCCATATAGTAAATCTCGGACATTATGGAATGCCAGTGTGTCAAGGTGGGGATCGTGGTCGACCGCCAAAGGCGGGTAATCACTTTCTTGGCTGCCACTAAATACAAATATAGTTTACTCTTTTTCAAAGGTACCCAACCTTCCTCCCCAATGTAGAATACGATCATTTGATTTGTTAGGACCAGATTTGAGTCAATTAAAAGTTGGAGACTCCTAGCAATTTCTTTCCAAAAATCTGAAACCTTCGGGCACAGGCACAAAATATGGGAGATATTAGCCCTCGTCTGCCCACATTCTCTCCAGCACAATCCAAGGCTTCCTAAAAAAATTTAGACAGTTTATCTGGAGACATAAAGAAATGCATACAGCACTTCCAAATATATTCGAGCCAGTAAGGGGTTGAAGAGGCCTTCATAGATGGAATAATTGGTTCCAACCACTTTACATACGTGATCTGAGTATTTAATTCTTTATTCCATCTAGCTAAAACATTCTCAGTTGTCTGTTTCCAATATTCCCTCAGAGCTTTATAGAGCAGGCCAATTAATTGTGATGGAAGTCGTCCCTCTATTGCCTCAATGATCAAACTCATGAAAGTGGGCTACGGGGAAGGTAATACCATTCCAATGGAGCCCATTTTCATCAAATATGAATGCAACTGCAAATATCTGAAATTATGCGTGAAAGGGAGTCCGAATCTAGACTGTAAGGAAGCAAAGGGCATCACCCCATGTGTATCTAGAAATTGGTAAAACATTGAAAGGCCTAATCTGTGCCATTCCACATATACATGATCTAGTCGGGCTACTATGAACCCTTTTTCTTTAGTCACCAACCTAAAATAATAAAAAAGTTCTGCAAGCTCTCGGGTTGACCTAATCTCATACCATGTTTTTAATGTATTACGAGTCCCCCCAAGTGAAGTCTCTAAAACGTGGCTTGGAATCCAATGGAGAGAACAGAATAGGGTAGATATCATACAGATCATTTAGGGTAAATTCTATTAATTTCCAGGGGGGCATTGTATGTCTATTAAGCCATTCAAAAACCACCTTAGAAGTCACTGCCCTGTGGTATTCTTTCAAGTTAGGAATGTTTAAACCTCCTTTAGCTATAGGTAGCTGTAGTAATGACCATTTTATCCTTGGGTGTTTCCCTGCCCAGATAAACCTGGAAAACACTCTATCCCAGGAGGTGAAATAAAATCCTGATGGTGTTAATGGTAGAGTTTGGAAGAGATATAAAATCTTTGGGAATACCATCATTCGAATCGTCTGAATACATTGGTAAAATGATAGGGGTAACTGAGCCCACCCTCCCCATCAACTGTTCTATGGCGATCGTCACTGGCTCTAAATTAAAAAGCTCCAAAAGTTCTAAATCACTGGGAATGACTACTCCTAAATATCGGATTCTATTATTGCGCCATCTAGCTGACAATTGTTTGCTCAGGACTTGGGATGGGGTAAAATTGAGGGGCAAAATCTCTGTCTTTTGAATATTGATTTTACACCCTGCAACCTCCGAGAACCTCTCTATTACCTTTAGAGTGGCTGGAACCGAGCTCTCAGGGTTTAATAAGGTCAACAGTATATCGTCTGCATATAATGAGAGCGTGAACTCCCTTCCCCCAAAGGTATCCTATGAATGTCAGGATTCCGCCTAATTGCTTCTGCCAATGGTTCAATATATAAAGCAAACAAAAGTGGCGAAAGTGGGCAACCCTGCCTTGTCCCCCCTACCCAAATGTATCCTATCTGATAGCTGACCATTCACCTTAATGTACGCTTTCGGGGAGGCATACACCCTCTGCTATAAGGAGATAAACTCCCCTGGAAACCCGAACTCCATCAGGGTCCTCCAAAGGAAGCTCCAGTTAACCCTGTCGAATGCTTTGTCAGCATCCAAACTGACAAAGACCACAGGAATACATCTCTGGTTCACATAATCAAGAAGGTGCACTGTCCTCCAGGTGTTATCTGATGTTTGTCGATTTTGTATAAACCCTGATTGGTCCAAATTCACTAGATCGGGAATCAGGTCCTCTATTCTATGGGCCTAAATAGACATAAACAATTTATAGTCCATATTAAGTATGGATATTGGTCTATATGAAGTGACTAGATCTGAAGGTTTACCCTGTTTCAAAACTGGAGAGATGTTAGTATAATCCCATGAAGGGGGAGGCGCGCCTCCCTCCTGTATCTCCTGGAATGTTTTAACCAGTAGATGGGCAAGCTGTTCATAAAACGTCTTGTACCATTCGGCCGGCATTCCATCCGGACCTGGAGTTTTTAATGTTTTACTGTCTGTCACTACTCTTTTGAGTTCTTCTGGTCTGATCTGGGTCTTTGGCCTCTCCGCCACTTTTCCCGGCAACTGGGGAAGAGTAAAGGAGTGAAAGAACTCCTCCAGGTTAGCTGAGTCAGGAGACACAGAGGTGGTACATAGCTGGGAATAATAACTCTTGAAGCAGTCTTTTATTTGCCCCGTATGAGTTACTCGGTTGTTCAATGTCGAATCAATTAAGTGTGAGATGTATGTGGCTGTCCTTTGTCCTCTTAATCTTCTAGCCAGGTTCCTAGCCCCTTTTGGGCCTCCCTCAAACCTGTAAAGTTTCAGATAGAACATAGCCTGCTGTGTTTTCTCATCTAAAAGCTTCTGGAGACTTGCCTTAGTTTGCCTCATCTGTATCCTAATCTCTTCAGTTGCCGGGACCCAGGCCTGTAAATCGGCCAATTCAGCATGGAGTCTATCATATTGCTGTTCCCATGTTTTTTTCCTAGCTGCTGCATAAGCAATAATCTCACCACGGATCACCACCTTAAGTGTGTACCACAGCATAGATGTAGAACCCCCCCCCCCCGAGTTTTCAGCAATTACTTGGGTTATTTTATCTTTAAAGCAGTCTCTGAAAGCCCCATCTCTAAGGAATGAGGTGTTCAGGCACCACCCAGTGGTTTTCTTAGGGATTTTAAGATCTAATTTTAAGAATAGAGGGGAATGGTCGGAAAGAAATCTAGGGCCAATGGTCAGATCCTGTAAATAATCTGTATGTTTCCAGGTTATAAAAAAATAATCTAGTCTGGAATGTGAATCATGTCGTGGGGAATAGAATGTGTATCCTCTTGTAGATGGATAAAAAAATCTCCAGACATCAGTCATGGCCATCGCTTCGAGGTTAGTTTGGAAAAATTTCAATGCAGAGGAAATTCTACATTTATGTGGTGAGGAAGAATCTATATAGGGGTTCAAGGTAAGGTTGAGGTCCCCGCCCATTATCAAACATCCCTGGAGGTAATCTGTTGATTTACCAAAAAATCGTTTCAAAACCATTACTGACACCCTAGGAGGGAAATACACATTTACCAGTGTTACCTGTTTGCCACACAGTGTCCCTGTGAGAATGACATATCGCCCTTGAGGATCAGTGAACTGTGAGGATAGATGAAAAGGTGAGGTCCGGGGAATCATGATTGCCACCCCCATCGTTTTCCCTTGGGGAAAGATGAAGCATAAACCTGGTACCGCCCCCCCTCCCAATAATTTAGAGTGTTCAACATCTGTCAAATGTGTTTCCTACAAATATATTACATCTGACAAGTGTTTCCATAAATATTGGAAAAGTCTAGCTCTTTTAATCGGGTTGTTTAACCCATTTATATTAAAGGGACAACACCCTGGTTAATTGGATCGCCATCATAGATAGCTATTCCACCCTAGGACCTCTCCTCTGTACCCCCATCCCCACAATTTTCCTCGGCTATTTTCCAAGACTATCATTCTCTGCAGTACCTTCCCTAAGAAGGAATTCCACTTCTGTGAATCCACGATATGAACCCCTCTATCAACCCTATTATCCTGCTGTAGCCGTAAATATAACTGGAAAATCATTAAAAATATATTTTATACAATTTTTAAATGTTAGTCTGTATAAACTGTAAAGCTAACTGTATAAACTGTAAATGGAGGAAAAAACACCCCTCCATACTTAAACTTTGTACATCGACTACGACTTCCAAGGCAGGGGAGAGTCTCAAAATACTCCCTGTTTGTTCCTCCCAACTTGCCGAAGGAACTAGAGGTAATCCGAGCGCATACAACTCTCGGGCCTCCAGAGGGTGAAATTTCCCTCTAAGGGTCAAACAAAAAAATAGGCAGAATATTAAATTGGAAACCAAAAACAAACCAAAATACAATGCTTTTCTGCCTTATTAAATCACCTAATAAGCCTAATAACTTGGCGACTATAGTAGGCTCTCCCCCTCACTTCATGCTTTAGCCTTATATTAGAAACATTTGGCTATCATACTCAGCTTCCCATATCTGTACTCTGAACCCTCCCCCTTCCCATTCAGATATTTTCCTTACGATTATGAAACCTTATTTATTGACTCAGAAACAGGCATAAGAGAAAACTTAAAATTGAGAAAGCACTAATCTAAGCCTATTTATACCAGCCTGAAATTGTCCCAGATCAACGCTCCAAGTTCAAGAACAGTCCTCAAATTAGTATGTCTCTGCGTTTAAGTCTTTGAGAGGGCTGATTGTAGATTGAGTTCACAGGGTAATTCTCTGTGAATTCTAAGATTAATTCAGGTTCTGCCCCGCATAGGTCTGCGGAATGTAGCAAGCCGCTTCTTCAGGCTGTCTGTTCCTTTGTCTCTGACTTGTCGACTCTCACCACGTGGAGTTACCGTCTGCCATCTGGGTACCCTCGGTGTTGCTGGGGGTTTTAGCTCCGTCTTCTTCTTAATCTGAATCCCCGATTTCAAAAGCTCCCCCCGGCTTCTTCTGCTGAATACCCAGCCCGTCTGTTAACTATTGTAAGCCCCCTCACGGGTGGGTTTATTCTTCACCCTTAGGGCCCCCCTGGTATTTAGGGAGTTTACATACTGTGAGGGGTCTATTTTCTGTTGCTGCCTCTTGGGGGCAGCAGGGAGTGGGCCTCTATATAAAGGGGGTGTATAGGCGGGAAGGAAGGAGAGAGGGAAGAGACTGGAGGGTGTTGCAGTAGGGCAGTTTGGAGGGGGTCCCCACCCCTTTAGGCAGGTCAGTAGTTTCTGCGGTGGTGCGCCGGGTTCCCAGGTTTTGGGGACTCCTAGGCAGGTGAGCAGAAAGGCAGCTGCGGTTGTTTGTGTCCAGGGTCCCCTTGGGACTGGGTAGTGACAGCATCCAGGGAGCATCAGAGGACTGGTAGTGGAGGATCTTTGGGGCGTGGTCCCAGTCTTTGGAGGTGGTGTTTTGAGCCGCCGGTGGCTGCTGATGTGGTGACATGGCCTTGGCAGGGAGATCAGAGGATGGTGGCAGCTCCTCAACCCCCTTTCCTAGTGGCACTTTGTCTCTGTGATGAAAGGTGGGAGTAGGTGGTGGCCTGGACTTGTGGCCTACTGTGCTCATGTCAGGGGCACGCCCTAGGTCCTGCAGTAGGGTAGGCCTTTAGGTCAATATAGGCCGTGGCTCAGCTCGGGCAACAGGAATTAGAAGGAGGGAGCCACTGTAACTGTTTGGGAGGCTTGGCTCCAGGGAGAGCTGCAGGAGCATGTTTGGGAGAGAGCACCAGGGACCAGGCCAGTCCAGGACTAAAGTGGGGAATGTTTTCCAGAGAGCAGTCGCAGCGGTAACGGGCTGCTAAAAATTTTGCCCTGAGTATGAATTAACTCAGCGGTGGCAGAGAAGCACATCGCTCCCCTGATGAGGAAGAAAGAAAATTGTTTGGGAAGAAGCCTAGTTTGAAGGAGGCAGTAACAGGAAAAACTCTGAGGAAGAAGCTCAGTTTGAAGGAGGCAGGAACAGAGTCAGGTGCTTACCGGTGTCATTGGGTTAGTTGGAGCTTCACGCTTCTGGAATATTTCAAATTCAGTCTCTGGTCCTGGTAAAGTGTTTGCTGTTGGTTCCGTCTGTACGGAAAATCTATATCCAAGAATGCCCATTGCTCTCTCACTCTCTACAGTAAGTCTGTGTAAAAAGTTAGCTCCATGGAGATGTAACATTTCAAAGTTTGAAGTAACTGGAACCCTGAGCTCTGAGAATCATTTAGGAGCTCAGGAGAATAACAGTGACTTGTTGGGGAGAAATCAGAATCCAGTATGATTATTGCCATGAAGAGATTTTAATGAATTTTAAGTCCTATAGTTTTTAGGGGTTTTCTCGCAGTGTCCCTGAGGTTTGAAGTTTTAGAATTCCTTGCCCCCTCCTGCTCTGGGTCAGGTAGGTCTTGAGAAGCCTGAGGAAGAATCGAGTTTGAAGACATCTTCAGGTAAGACACCCATTTTAAATGCTGCTTTTAATTTGAGAAGAGCTTGGTGAGATTCTGGAGTCTGCGTGCCCCTTCCACTTTTGACATCAGGCCCTTACACATTGGAAAGGGGGGGCTACACTAGATCAAAAGTAGGGTAACAGGACACGAAGGGGAGAAAAAGGATATAGGGAAGCGGGAAGAAAAAGGACAAGGGGAAGCGGGAAGAAACAAGCAAAATAAGGGCTACAAACTGACTATATTGTTAATTATATTCAAGTTACTCCATCTTCTTCTGACACTTCAAACCATGTGAAAATAGGATTAAATTTCAAAAACCAAGATTTCATTGTCTGAGCTGAACAAATGTTAACATTTCTATTCCAGAATTCTACGAGTAGGGCAATTTCAGGAAGGATAGGCAGAAGGGTGAATCTGCAGGGGTGGCCCTGGGAAAGCAAGGACCATTTTCAGGAAGGATCGGCAGAAAGGCAAAGGGGGAAAAGGTGGCACTGTATATTAGAGAAGGCACAGAGGCCACCAACATATATCACAGTGGATGAGGAGTGAGAAGTGGAATCAGTCTGGGTGCAACTGGTGAGTGGGAGAGAGGACAATTAGGGCGAGAGTAATATATTGCAAGGGGCTAGTGAGGGATGATTTCCTGTGAAGTAGCCCTCCCCCACTCAACAGTTCCCATTGTTTTGCCAGGAGCGGACAAGGCAGGGACTTGCTGTCCTCACCACCTACAGGACCTTCCACCAGCCACTGAGCATCCAATCAGACTCTCTGGATTTGTATTTCAGGCAGCTGTGTCCAAGCGGCCTGTCCGCGCAGCAGCCCATCTGCGCAAAGGACATTTGTCTGCCTCGAGTCTGCCAGAGTCAGCCAGCAAGCAGCCAGTTAGCTCGTCACTCTGCTTCATCTGCTCTGAGTCCAGTACTACAGGGAGAGTGATGGAAATGAGAGGAATATGAAAGGGGTCAGGAACACCAGAAGAAGATCATCCAGATAAAATATAAGATCAAATACAAGGGACTAATTAATCTGAGTCACAAGCTCTGTTTTAAATGTATATACTGTACCATTTAATTTTAAATTTTATGTTGTAATACTGTGCATACTGTTGTGGGGAGGGCGGAAGCTGCGGAGTGTGGACTGAGGTACGGTTGTGTGGGACGTATACGTATATACTTTTGTTATGCTGTTCACTACTGTTTGAAAACTGTGTTTCATGCGGTTGTGGGGTTGTATACTTCTTTAACAGTGGAAGTACAAATTGTATAGTGTAGTTACTCACACTATGTTAGGACTGCTCTTACTGAGTTTGGGGAAAGGAGGACAGGTAGCATAAGGTCAGCATAATTTGGTAATAGGTGAAACACCCTATCTAGGGTAGGGGTTATATAAGGTTCACAGAAAACAAAACCAAATCAAGCAGGGTAGAAAATAGGTATGTTGGGAGTGGTGCAATGCAGTGGCTGTGGGGCGGCAGTTTTCAGAAAAACTTTCTGGAGACTGAGGTGCTGTTCCATCTGTGTGCAACTCTCAGGGCTGAGGGGAAGGGTTGCTTGACTCAAGGCTGAGTTGGCTGGGATTCGGGTGGCCTTCTCTCCAACCCAGAGACCACCAAGTCAATCATCGTTGCCTCAAAGATTTGCCAAAGAGGATGGGTGGCTGGACAACGGTGGGCTCAGGAGGGGTGAGAGTGACGGGTCAGAGGCAAATCCCTCGTATGATACCACTGCACAATTCCTACACTGCTTTGTCGGATAATGACAGTCCCATAGAGACAACCGCAGTGGTGGAAAGGGAAGTTGTGGGGGACCTCCATAGTGGGGACTCGAAGGAGAGTGGCAAAGGACCACAGAGGAGGGGAAAACAACTCCTGGTGGGGGAATCCACTGTGAGGGGGACAGATCTGGAGACAGGAAAGAAGGGGGAGAGGGAGGTTAAGTGCCTATCTGGCACCACGGCTCAGAGGGATGGGAAGCAGATCCTGGGGATTTCTAGGGCAGCAGGAAGGGAGGGAGAGCTAGATGTCATTGTCCACCTAGGGACCAATGACCTGGTTAGGGATGAGGATAGTGGGGTTCAGGAGGAGTTCAGGGAGTTGGGTAGGGGTCTTACACCGGTGGCATGCTCAGTGGCCTTTTCTGAGGTACTGCCTGTCTATGACGGGGTGGGGGGGAGATTATGGTACTCCATACCAGGAACTTTAACTCATGGATGAAGGAGTGGTGCAGAGAGGATGGTTTCGGTTACAATGGGGACTGGGGTCATACCTGGAGGGATAAGAACCTATACAAGGGAAATGGCCTGCATTCGTCCAGGAGGGATACCGCAGTCCTCAGCAAATGGTTTAAATGCTACATTCAAGAACATTTAAACTACACAAGGGGGGTGGCGGAAGGAAACAGGGTGACATTATCCACCCCCCACAAGTTTTAATAGTCAATAGACAGAACCCTAAGGGAGGGAAATCCCCATGGATGCCTTGTAACAAGAAGACCAAAATGGTAGAAATAAAGAGGGATGGGAATGAAGATAGAGGGAATGTGGACAGTAAGCAAATGGGAAAATGGGGTCTGGCAGGAGGGGTGGCAAAAGTATCTGGAAGTCCATGGGTGCTAATGCTGGAAGTCTGGATAATAAGATCCCAGACCTGGTGACCATGATGGCAGAGGCTGACCTGGACATTTTCGCTGTTACCGAGTCATAGTGCAATGACAAACATGACTGGGCTATAGCCATACCAGGTTATACTCTGTTCAGGAAGGACAGAGTGGGTAAGAGAGGGAGAGGAGTGGCTCTTTACATGAAGGATAGCATTAAAGTAAAAGAGATACAAGGTATACAGGGAAGGGCGGAGGTACTGTGGGTCACACTGAAGATGGAGAATGGAGCAGCTATTCACATTGGAGTGATCTATAGACCTCCAGCACAGGGGCAGGAGATGGATAAAGTTCTAATGGAAAACATCCAAAGGATGGCAAATAAGGGGGAGATGCTGCTGGCGGAGGACTTCAATCTGCCAGATATAGAGTGGAGCACCCCAGCTGCAGCTTCGGCTAGGAGCAGGGACTTCCTGGACTCCCTGCAGGGAACATTCCTCAAGCAACTAGTAGGTGAACCTACTCATGAGGGAACATTATTGGATCTTGTATTCACCAGCAGGGACAGTGTTGCAGACATCACGGTGGGTGGCCACCTGGGGACCAGTGATCACATATGGTGTGGTTCAATACAAGAACTATGGCAGAATCAAGTCCCACAAAGGCAAGGATCCTAGATTTCAAGAGGGCTGACTTTACAAAGATGGGAGAATGCCTCAGAGGTGCCCTGGAAGGGGTGGAGGATTTGGGTGGAGTGGAGGAACAGTGGGCAAATATAAAAGGGGCTATAGTGAGGGCAACAAACCTCTCCATCAGGCTAGTTAGCAAAAGCAAGAGGAAAAAAGAGGCCACTATAGTTCTCAATAGAGGTGGCTAGAAAGGTTAGGGCAAAAACAATTAGCATTCAGGAGATATATGGAGTCGCAGAGGGAGGATGACAAGGAGGTGTATCAGGAGAAGCAGAGAGAGAGGCAGGGAAGGCAGTCAGGTGTGCAAAAGTACAAATGGAGGAGAAAACAGCCCAGGCAATAAAGTAAGGGGACAAGACATTTTTTAGGTATATAAGCAAAAGGAGAAAGACCAAGGGAGGGATAATAAGATTAAGGGGGGACGGGGGGAGTGTGTGGAAGGGGAACAAGAAAAAGCAGACATCCTAAACAAATACTTTTGTTCCGTGTTCTCAGTGGAAGGGGAAGACAAGGGGCCACAGATTAGGGGCAGGAGCATCGTGGGATAGAAAGTGGACACAAGTCCATTTACAGTTGACAGAGTCATGAAGGAACTTGCAAATCTGAAAGTGAACAAGGCAGCGGGGCCAGACGGGATACATCCCAGGATACTGAAGGAACTCAGGGAGGTTCTGGCTGCACCCATGGCTGTCCTATTCAACCAATCACTGGAGACAGGAGTGGTTCAACAAGACTGGAGGAGGGCATATGTAATCCCACTTCACAAAGGTGGTAGGTAGCAGGGAGCAGGCTGGAAATCACAAGCAAGTTAGCCTAAGATCAGTGTTGGGGAAATTAATGGAATCACTACTGAAGGAAATGATTGTGCAATATCTTCAAACCAGGGGCTTACAGGATCTGAGGCAACACAGATTCACAACAGGGAAGTCATGTCAAACAAATCTGATAGATTTCTTTGACTGGGTAACCATGGTAGTACATCAGGGTGGAGCCGTGGATGTGGCCTACTTAGATTTCAGTAAGGCCTTCGACACCGTTCCATACAGGAGAATCGTAAATAAGTTGGGCAGTTTGGGAGTGGGTCCAAAGGTGGTAAACTGGGTAAAAAATTGGTTGGGGGTTAGGAGTCAGAGGGTGGTGGTAAATGGAGTTCACTCCGAGGCATGGAGAGTGACCAGTGGGGTGCCACAAGGATCAGTACTAGGCCCAGTCCTCTTTAATGTCTTTATTAGTGACACTGCAGAGGGACTAGAAGGGAAGGTATGCCTTTTTGCAGATGAAACAAAGATCTGCAATAGGGTAGACACTCCAGGGGGAGTGGAACAAATGAACAATGATCTAAGGAAGCAGGAGAAGTGGTCAAAAGTGTGGCAGCTGAGGTTCAATATGAAGAAAAGCAAGGTCATGCACTTGGGGCACAGAAACCCAGGGGCGGACTACAAGACTGGGGGAGTAGTACTGACTGCCATCAAGCAAGAAAGGGACCTGAGGGTTGTGTGATAACAGATGGACCAGATACAGAACTTCAGGTTCAACACGTAATCTCTGTGTAATGTTTATTTAAAACACAGTGGAATAACCTTAAGCAATGGCATATCCCTTCTTCAATACATCAGTTTGCAGCAACAAACTATGCATGTCCTTCCTCTACACTTAGTCATCACCTACTGACCCACTGATCTACTGATCTATCTCTTTAGTGAATATTATTTAATTCCCTATGTTGGTCTTGTGTGTTTAGGTGATGGTGAGCTCAAAAAAGGAAAATCTAAAAACAAACTAAAGACAAAGAACCTCAGCGCAGAAGCACTGAAGCAAGGGTTACCCCAAAGGGCATTAGAAATAAAGCCAAGTTTCAAAGAAACACATCACACATACCCCCATAGTGCAAAGCATCATGGGATGTATATGCAAATTACCATGAAATTTTAGGCTGGGTCAGCTTAAAGCAGGAATGTATTGTACCAAAGGGCGTCTTAAACAATCTGTAATTCATATGCATTTAAACAATACAATGGGGGGGGGTTCTGATATCTCTACCCTGGTAACTTAATTTTTATAATACAGTCCCATAGTAAGTTTTACCTTTATCAAAAACACCTAGTGCGATGGTATTTTCAACATTTACAGGTTTCATACACATAAGGTGGTGTTTTATGACATAGTGCTATTGCATACTAAATTCAACGAGGAACACAGCTTTTTGTTTTACATCAGACCAGAGGTCACCACAATAACCTCCCTGTATGAGGACCTGAGAGGGAAAAGGCAAATTAAAGAGGATACTATAGCATAGTCAAGAAAGGGGAGGGGTGCCCATAGGTGGCTAACCTTATGGACTAGAAACTGTAAAGGATAGATTAGGTTAAGAAATAGAAGAACTGTTACAACAAATTTAAGAAAAGGTTGGTCCTCGAGAGTGGCAGGATCTCCCTGTCACATATCCTCCACCTTAAGAGGGAAGCAGTTATTTCAGGCTGCTTACCCCCTTCCTGTCCCAGGAAGGGATGGAGCTTCCACCCATCCATTTTCAGAAGCTCCATCTCAGGGTCCTTATTAACAATAAACATTCCATCATAAACATAGTGGATATCATCATTCTTTACCCTGAGGCATTAACACATTTCTCAACAGAGACTAACGGCACCTTCCCTGCACTATCTCGTTTTAGGAAAGTCCATCATATTTCATTGACATCAATTCCTGCACCATATCTAGACATGAAATCAGCATTTAGATGTTTTGTCCCTTCCCTGTGGGACACAGTAAATCTATAGGGCTGAAGAGCCTAGTACCACAGCATTATACTAGGATTTTTTTCTCTCATTTGGTGCAACCAGCAAAGGGGGTTATGATCAGTTACAACCTTAAATTCAGCCCCCCACAAGTAATATTTCACAGACTCAATAGTCCACTTTAGACCTAAGCATTCTTTCTCTATGGTAGCATATCTTCTCTCCCTCTCATGTAGCTTTCTGCTGATGTACATGATCGGATATTCTTCCCCATCTATTTTCTGAGATAAAACTGCCCCAATACCATTCTCTGATGCATCGGTTTGAACCTCAAACACTTGGTTGAAGTCAGGGCTTTTCAATACAGGAGCTGTACATAGAATGGCCTTGATATTCCTAAAAGCCTCATCACAAATAGGGGTCCACTGAACCTTCTTCGGGCACCTCTTTTTAGTGAGATCAGTCAAAGGACTGGCAATGGCTGAGAAATTAGGAATAAATCTCCAGTAATAACCAGCCAGGCCTGGGAAAGATCTCACATGCTTTTTTGTGGTAGGTATTGGGCTGTTTGCTACTGCTGTAACCTTCTCTACCTTGGGCTTCACTTGTCCGTTGCCTAAAATGAACCCTAGGTATCTTGTCTTGGTCTTTGCTAGGGCACACTTAGCAGGGTTAATGGTCACTCCTGCCTCCTTTATTGCTTGCAATACCTGAGACAAGTGTCTAACATTGGTTTCCCAGTCAGGGCTGAATATGACATTGTCCAAATAAGCTGCACAGTAGTCAGTGTGTGGTCTTAGTATGTGGTCTATAAAATGCTGAAAAGTGGCAGGGGCCCCATGTAGTCCAAATGGCATTGTGACAAACTGGTATAAACCGACTGGGGTGTTAAATGCGGGTTTTATCTTGTGAATCAGGTGACAAGCGGATTTGCCAATACTGTATCCCTTAGTAAGGTCAAGGTCGAGATATACTGTACATTGCCTAGCCTGTCAATGTCATCTATTTGGGGCACTGGATAGCCATCAAAAAGTGACGTGTTGTTAAGCTTTCTAAAATCTAGGTATAGACGTATCTCACGCTCTTTCTTGTCCACTATGACCATGAGTGAAGACCATGCACTCTTTGCGGGCACAATTATGCCCAACTGCTCCATTTTTTTGACTTCCTGAATCACATCATCCCTTACCTTCATGGGCAATCTGTAGGGTTTTTGGTGTATGGGCTTGTCTTGTGTGGCAGTTATGGTGTGCACAATTCCTTTGGCTCTCCCCAGGATGTTTGTGAATATGGGCTCCAATTCTTGTACTATCCCCTGCAAATCTTTCTGTTGCTGAGGCTCCAATTCAGGGTTTATCTGGATCTCCCCCAACTGTCCTGACTGCTCTAGCCTTTTATAGGAAACCTCCAGCTCTGACTCCCTAAATTCAGGATGGATATAAAGGGAGGGGTTAGGCTTCTCATGCCATTTCCTTAGGAGGTTCACATGATAAATTTTCTGGGGGGGGGGGGCACTCTTTCCTGGCATGCTAAGCTCATAATTCACTGCTCCTGTTTGCCTCAAAATGGTGAAGGGGCCCTGTCATTTCATTAGTAGTTTGTTCTCTGTGGAGGGAAGGAGTAACAACACTTTGTCCCCTGACTGAAATGGTTTTTTCTTCAAACCCTGGTCATATCTTTCTTTCTGCAAGTCTTGCTTCTGTTCTAAGCTCTGGTGTGCCAAGTTGATATACCTCACCAGGTGTTTGTGTAACTGAGTCATGTGTTCTATGACATTAAGATGTCCCACCTCCTTCCCTTCTTCCCAGTGTTCTTGAACCACGTCCAGTGGCCCCCTCAGGTTCCTCCCATACAATAATGAAAAAGGAGAGGAAACCAGTGGATGCTTGAGGAATAAAGTAAATAAGGGAGGTACCTATCCCAGTCTCTACCCTCTTATTTTAAATACTTTCTCAACATTTTCTTTAATGTCTGATTAAACCTCTCTACAAGGCTGTCAGTCTGTGGGTGGTATGGGGAAGTATGCAGTGCTACCACGCCCAGCAGACGGTACAGTTCTTTTAGCAGGTGTGCATTAAAATTACTCCCCTGATCAGTAAGTATTTCCTGGGGGATTCCCATGCAGCTAAATACCTTTGCTAGCTCCTCTGCTATTCTTGGGGCAGTGACCGTTCTCATGGGGATAGATTCTGGGTAGCGGGTAGCATAATCACACATGACCAGGACAAATCGGTTACCCTTGGAGCTCTTTTCCAGAGGGCCCACTACATCCATGGCTATCTTGTCAAAGGGGTTAGTCACAATGGGGATGGGTTGTAGTGGTACTCTGTCCCTTTTTCCTGCCTGAGCTACCTTCTGACACTCAGCACATGATTTACAATACTCAGCTATGTTCTCATGGATAGAGGGCCAATAAAACTTGGGTAATATCCTCTTCAGGGTGCTATCTCTGCCTGCATGGCCTCCCAAGCAGAAGGAATCTGACTTCTGTGTCCCAGGGGTGGCGAGGGTGACCTCTCTACAAGTGGGTCCCCCCCCGTAACTAGACGCTGCAAGTCCACTTTTCTGAGGTAGAGGTGCCGACTCACTGAACGGAGCTCGGCAGACCTCCCTCGCATCACCTTTGCACAAGAACACTGTTCCCCTGCCTGGGGCAGGAGCTGTATTTCCGATTTGCTTTAGAATTTGGCTGTAAAATTAAATCTTCCTTACTTGGGACAAAGGGCTCCTGCGATGAGCGAGTGCTGCACAGCGAGGAAAATCTTCCACCACCACCCATTCCCTCCTCCTTAAAAGCGCTGAAGCCACGCCCACTAGCCTCTTGAGACTATCTCGTAGTGAGGTTATCCATCAGCACACTCAAAAGGAGTCAACCCTCCGATTGCTACAAAGCTCCCAAGTACAAGCCGGCTCACTTATCTCTATAATGGCTGCATAGGCACTTCACCGGTAGTACCTTAAACAGTATTGACTCAACTACGGGGACTTAGCTAGCAACTTGTTCCCTAAAGGTTATCTAAACCAAAAAAAATAAAAAATCTTAGCACTATGTATATATGCCTGCATCTAATCCAGGTACTGTATAAGTATTATAACTGTTAATGTGCTAACTTTGCTCCCCCTCCTTCCCCCTTTGAAAGAATATTATCTAGTTGTCTGAACCAAAGTGGTACTACTTTTCAGTGGTGTAAGGGCTACCCCTCCATGATTTAGGCTGCGTAATTGATAATACATGAGTGATTGACTTGCTACTGTTACTAACTTTGCTTCCCTGCCTCCCGTCGCTCTAAAATTGTGTCAGACTCAGAGTGGTACTTCCTTGGCAATGGTTTAGGAGCTACCCCCTTCCCTGGACTATGCTGTTTTAACTGAGTATCCCTGTGGGACTGCTACCCACTGTAACTAGTACCCACCCTCTGTAAGTAATTTTAGCTGCAAAATACCGATGACAGGGGTCTGCCTAAAACTAGGCCAGTTTTCATGGACTTAATTGAAGAGGCCAACAAATCGATTTGTACAGCGCACCCTGCTAAAGCATCTCACTTTAGGCCTAGGTCTAGCTGAAGCACTCCACTCTCTGGATTAACCCTGTTACAACTCCCCTGCTACCTGAAACAGGTCTAAGTGAGTGCGACGTCCTACAGATGGCAGAAGCCACTACACTATTACACAGGGCACCTCTGCCCTTCAAACATCTCAACCATGAGGCGGACATGGGCCCCCCACCTACCCGACCTTGGGCTGTGTTGTGGAAAACAACCAATTTCTATACTCCCAAACAATGGAGTACTCCTTGCAACACTCTACATTTTGTCCTTACTATGGGTGGACTTAATGATAGACCAAGGAGACCCAGACACATGGGGATGGCATGACAGTAGCATACCACCCCGGGATCTGCACTATACCCTATCCTACTCAAGAGTACAATCTTTACTAATCGCCCATGAGCTACTGAGATGGGGAGTATACTATGAGTCGCTCCAATTCTCCAGTAGGAGACTTGACAGCACCCTACTCTTATCGGCCAGCCCCAAGCTTCTTGGCCTACTTGCGGCGCTACTTCTCCTGGCAGGCAACATCCAGCCAAACCCTGGCCCTCCCATCTCCAATACCTTAATATCGTCCCCACTGGACTCCCAGTGGGCACAATCCAAGGGTCTGAAGATTGCACACATGAACTTCTGCAGTATCAGACCGACAATGCAAGAGGTTCAAGCCTGGCTAGACCTCTACAAGCCAGACATCCTGGCCATTTCTGAGACCTGTCTTAAGACCAACATCCACGACCATGAGATCATGGCTCAGGGATACAATTCCTTCCACAAAGATAGGGAGACTAAAAGAAGTGGAGGCGTGTTAATCTACACTAAAGACAACCTAACTGTGTCAAACTTAACCCTGAAGACAGACACGGCACCAGATAGTGAATCAATATTTATTCATATCACCCTCGGCCAATCCAAACACCTCACGATAGGATGTGTCTACAATCCACCTAAGAAGGCTCTCCAATCCCTGGAGGCCATTATCAGTACCACGTCCAAAGACGTCGCCACTGAGCTTATCATTATGGGGGACTTCAACCTAAACTGGGCCCAGGACCCCAACAAAGACCTCTTGTCTCTGACACAGGAGGCTAACCTGACTCAGGTTATTTCAGAACCCACCAGGTTGAATCATAAGACTGGGAACCACACCATCCTGGACTGGGCTTTGGTTACAAACCCCACCAATATCCAGGAGGCTGGGCTCATGGCTGATGCTTTGAGCAATCACCCCCCACTATTCTGTATCTGGAGGAATAACGCACCCAAAGTCCAACCCAGAATATTGACCGCCTGTGATTTTTCTAAATTCTTGGAGGTCCAATTCAATAACTACCTCATGAGCCTGGACTGGAGTCCCATCAGGCTCCTCCCGTCCATGGATGCGGCACTTGAATACTTCCAAAGCTCTTTGACTATCACAGCCAATCTCTTTGCTCCGCTAAAGAAGCTAAGAGTAAAGGGAAGCTGCTACAAGTGGATCTCCCCAACTCTGAAAGCTCTAATGATCAGCTGGGACAAGTCCTGGAAGAGGTTCACAAAGACCTCTCTCCCGACAGACCTGGCGGCATATAAAGCCCTGCGGAATAGATGCAAGAGCTCAATAAAAAGGTCTAAAAAGGAATATGTCACCAACCTTCAAAAAAATAGCCTAAGAACCCCAAAATTATTCTGATCCCATATCAATGAGCTAATCAAAGGGAACTCCAAGGCTGAACCGGGCCCTATGGAAGCCAGCGGTAAGCTAGTGTATGAAGGCCCACAAATTGCCGCAGCCCTCAATTGTCACTTCACCAATCTTGAAGCATATAAGGCTGGACTACCCCCTCTTCACATAGCGATCAATAACTCCGAACCCCCATTACTACAATGTCCACTCTTCCACTTCAGGTTGGTCAGGCCCAAAGAGGTACTAACCCTACTAAAGGCCACGAAAACCAAAGGCACAGGCGGACCTGATGGAATCAACCCCAGGCTGCTCAAGGATGGTGCCCAATCCCTCGCCAGACCTCTGACCTGGCTCATAAACAGATCTCTGCAGGAAGGCACCATTCCATCCCAGTGGAAACAGGCTAACATGGTTCCCATCCACAAGGGTGGCTCCAGGGAGCACACAAGCAACTACAGGCCAACTGCCCTGCTCTATCTGCTTGCCAAACTGCAGGAAAGACTAATTTATAGTCAACTCCGAGACTACCTAGTGACTCACCAGCTTCTGGCCTCCTCTCAACATGGTTTTCGAATTAACCATGGCATGGACACTGCCCTCACGAACCTCACGACTGAAGTACTCAGCGCCATGGACAGAAGCACCCCCCACTGTGCGGTATTCATTGACCTATCCAAGGCCTTCGACCTTGTTAATCACAATCTCCTGCTAGTAAAACTTAAAAAGATAGGCCTAGACCCCCTGGCTCTTAAGTGGTTCGAGAGCTATCTATCCGGCCACACCCAGAGAGTTATCTGGAAGGGGGCGCTATCTGCTCTATTAGCCCTAAACAAGGGAGTACCACAGGGCTCGATCCTTGGTCCCCTACTCTTCTCGTTGTTTACCAATGATCTCTCCCTACACTGCGGGCGAAGCATGGTAGTACAATACGCGGATGACACAGTGATCTACTGCTCCTCTGATAACCTGAAGGTGCTCTGCCCACTACTCCAATCTGACCTTATGTCACTGGAGAACTGGATAAAAACTAATAGAATGGTCTTGAATGTAGGCAAAACAAAATCCATGCTGTTCGGGACAAGATCCCTTGGGCAAGACAGGGCCAGCTCACTACAGCTTAAGTCACTGGGTGGAACCAGCATTGAAGTTGTGTCCTCTTTAAAATACCTAGGGCTAACACTTGACCAAGGTCTCACTTTCAAGAACCATGTTGATCAAGTGACCAAGACCATCCACGGGAAACTCGGCATTTTGTATCGGATCAAGGATCAGCTAATACCTGAAGCCAGGCTTGCCATAGCTTCTAGCATCCTACTCCCCACTCTCACCTATGCAGCCCCTGTAATACAGGGAATGGCCAAGACTGAGTTCCAATGGATGCAGATCTTATACAACAAGGTTGCGTGGTTTGCGGCCCAGGATCACTTCAGAAGCCACCACTGTGACACGCTTGCCAAACTACAGTGGCCTTCTTTTGTAGCATGTCTCCAGTTCCCTCTCCTCTGCTTAGCATTCAAATTACTCAGCCCTACAGCCCCACCTAGCCTATCATCAACCTTAACCTCCAAAAAAGACACCCGGACCCTGAGGTCCACAGGTAGGACTCTACTACAAACCCCTAGGGTCAGGTCCAGCGCGGGCCAGAAATCGTTCTCCCCCACAGTCCCTCAGATGTGGAACAAACTTCCACCAGAGATACAGGAAGCCCCCTCACTCATGAACTTCTGCACCAGGCTTAAGTCACATCTATTTGAGGCCAGCACTTACTTCTGTCATGGCACCTGACAGCCCCCCCCCCTTAGAATCATGCAAATCACCTTACCTACAAGAGTTGTGATAATCCATTATGATAGCTTGCATCTGTTATGGATCAATGTCATATTCTGTAACTATTGAACCTGTATGTCATTTAATTACCTATCTATAAGCTGTTTCTCACCACGTATGCCATGTAATTACATGTAATGACACTTAATGTATCTCCGGGTCACCCCTGAAAAAGGGACCTTCGGGGCCCAGGGGGCCTACCCGGTCATCAAAATTCAATAAATAAATAAATAAAATAAAAATAAAGAGATGTCATGCACCAGATTCATGATTTGAGAGTAGAATTTTTCTGGAACCATTATGTAACCCCCCTCTGGGGGCTTACCTTAATTCCCACTGTCTCCCCGGATCTTCCGCATCCTCCTGGTATCCCCCTATTCCCTGAATAATTCACCGCCCTGGCCAGAGTCTTTTTGGTGCCCCCAGGTCCCCCGATTCGGCCCGGTACTTAATTTTAGCCCTGGCTGGACTTAACTTCTTGTTCGCGAGTCACCACTGCTCTTCTCGATTTACAGAGCAAGCGAGGATCACGTAGGCACACAGTAGTGTCTTTCATGTACTGACCACCAGTGTTACAGTCTTCTGGGGAGTTCCTCGGTGGCCCAGGTGCCCCTCTTAAGCTAAATAGTGACCACTAACTCCGAGGAGGCGGTGGAGAAGCAGCTGTAATGTGTAAATAAAAAGTTTAAAACGAGGCATGAACGAGGGCTCATGAATTATGCATGAGCCCTCATGAATATTACTGAGGCTCGTCTGCTGCCTGGGGGGGTCTGTATTTAAACGACAGTGACAGAATAGGTATTGAATGTACATGGTCAAGAAGGGGCTCATTTGAAAGGGGACAGTTGGGGCTACAATCTGGTGGGGTGTTTGCTAAATGAAAGTATTGTGTTGGGCTGCACAAAACCTCATAAGGTGAGGAACTGTATTGCACTAGATTGGACAAACTGGGGGCTGACATTTTGATAACACTTTAACCTTTTCTGGCAGCCAATCAGTGATCTAGGTGCCCAAAAGTGACTCAAAAGGACTCATGGGAAAAGGAGGGGATTAATTCTGGTGCCTAGATCATGCCTCAATAAACAAGTAAGAAATATTGATCACTATGGTTATTCATTATTGATAGGCTCCACCAGCCAATCAGAACTCTGGATTTTTGGCTGACACAGTGTGGACTTTCTGGGACTTTTCACCCTGTTCCTGGGCTCGGTACAAGTCAGGAGTACCCTGTGAGAGTGGACTTTGGACGTCAGGGGCTTACTCAGACCCTATGTGGAGATTGCTGTAATGTAGAATTGGAGATTGCAATGTTGCAGAAACAGAGTGAGAAGGGGAAAGAGAGAAAGAGGCTGAACTGTGATGCTGATTCCCCAGGTATGGAAACGCTGCTTGCTGTTCATGGGAGAGACTGAATGCTGCAGAAACCCTGCACTGCAGAGTTGGAATTGCTGATAAGACTGCTTGTGTGGAACCGTAAAAGAACTTCTGAAGAGGTAGAGCATCTCTGGTCATTAGGGTGCTAGCAGAAGCTGTGTGTGTGTCCTGTGTAAACTGGTTAAAGTGGCTGAGAGCTGAGTACCAGCTGTAGCCGAAGAAAAGGTGGGCATTGCTAACTAGAAAAGCATGGACTGGTGTGCAGGGGGTTGTTATTCCTGAGCCCCCCTGCTGAATTGCACTTGCGCTTATTGAACCTGACGCTAGCACCTGCTAATTGGCACTGGACTTTAGTGGACAGACTGCCTAAGAACTTTTTCTTTTCTGAGAACTCAGTGCAGGGACTGCAGGAGGGCCCCCACCATTAGGAAGTCCTCACTCAGAGCCAGGGAGGGAACTTGTTAACCCCTTCCAAGTGGGACTACTGTCTCAGGAGGTCACCAGCGCTTGCTGGGGTGCTAAAGCATCTGTCACCTGTCGTTGGGAGCTGGGCTGTGGAGCCACTCCCTGATCTGGACCTTTTGGGGCTGGTGTTGTCCTGCCACAGTGCTCTGCAATGGGCCAGAAGTGGCTGAAGGTGACAAGCGGCCAGAACTACAATCAAGGTGACCAGCTGCAAGATCCTCGAGCAAGTTCCACCTAGTCAGATGGATCCTGGCCGGCCTGTGTCTGTTGCTGAAATACCTCAAGGAGTTCCAATTTTCCCCAGTGTTGAGGTCATTGAACCAGGAGTACCCATGACCTGGTTCCTGGACAGAAAAACAAAAAGAAGTTATGTTGTCTATTCTTAAAAAACAAATTCTTTTCAATATTTTCAGGGCCCCAACAGCCGGCCAAACCTGCGGCACTGTATGAGGCCGGCACCTAGTGGGTACCCATAAGAACTTCCGGGGACACTGGTACCAGTGGAGATGGTTTTGACCTGCGGGCCCCAATGTTTATTGGTGCTGCTTATTTTCACTAACCTGTTTTCTCCACAGCATCCTTTGTCCCGGTACCCCCCTTCCCTGGTCCTTACCCCAAATAAAGCTGTGGTTTACCATTTGAAATTGTGTGTGCAGGAATTTGCTGAGTCTGTCAAAGTATTACTGTTCATGGTTTATGGTAGAACTGAATTGTTGGGTATCCAGCGTGTGGGGTGGTTGGTAGGGGAGGTGAGTAGGTGCAGCATCCCAGGGGGCTGTGCCAGTCAGTCACCTGACCACTTCTAATTCTCTCTGGGTGGAGGCACCATGCTATTTTTTTATCTTTGGGATAGGACCCCCGAACATCACCGTAGCAGGACCCAGCCCCCTTAACCTGTTAGAGGACCAGTAGGCAATGGTAGTAGCCCACTGGCACACAGCGCCTGGGCTACAATTACTTGGTCTACTACCTCTCCACTTCTGGGGTTAGTGTATTCTCTGTACAGTATTCCTTGTTTTACAACACACTGAGGGGCACCTTTTTCCACTCCCTTCCCCACCTGTGAAAAAGGGTTAAGTGAAGGAGCTGCTGTTTGCTCATGCTGCATATCACATATAAAAGTGTGTCCCAAGTCTGGCTGTACACCAGCATGAGTATCAATCCAGTCCTTCTTTAGTTTCCTCTTCTCCACCTTAGCTTTATGGTCCTTGCCAGGATCCTCAAAAACATAGAAACATAGACTTTGATGGCAGATAAGGACCACTTGGCCCACCCAGTCTGCCCATTTCCCTACCTATTGGATAAGCTGCAGATTCTAGTTAACCAACAGCCTACTTCCTGCAACCCCCCACTATAATTGCCTTATGTCTGTCCCATGCATGTTTGAATGCCCCAACTGTTTTAGACCCCACAACCTCTCCAGGAAGGCAGTTCCATGCGTCCACCACTCTCTCCGTGAAAAAGAATTTCCTCACATTACCCCTGAGCCGTCCCCCCTCTAACTTTAAATTGTGCCCCCTTGTTCTTACACGTCTCTTTTTCTGAAAGACGCTACCCTCCAGGACTTTCTTGATTCCCTTGAGGTACTTAAAAGTTTCTCAAAAGTGATCATCATCATCTAATGGGAACACACATAATAAATGCCCCTGCTTCACTTGAACTCTGGTGGCTACGGCAACTACAGTAGAGTCCTGGGTGGCATCACAATGTATAAATGAAGCAAAGTCTGGGAGGTCATGCCCGATAATAACCGGCATGGGTAGGTGAGGTACCAACCCCACGTCTACCTCATGTGTCTTTTCTTGAACAGTCATTTGTATGGTGGCTGTAGGGTAGCAATGGGTATTTCTATGCACACAGATGACTGCTGTATCCGGCCCTTTATTATTCCCAGTCACCAGATCTGCTCGCACAAGAGTCTGGTGGCTCCCTGAGTCAATCAGTCCCATCATCTGCTGTGATCCAATCTGCACATTAGACATAAAGTGATCCCAGTTTGCTAAGGCTACGTGAACTGTCTCTTTCTTTATATTAGGACAGTTTCTTACATAATGTTCCTTCTTTTGGCACCCATAACATACAATCTCTGCTACAGGAATTTGCCCCCCCTTTCTCTTCTCTCCAGTCTTGTTTCACTGGGGATGGATTTGACAATTTATAAGTAAAAGGGTTCCTTACTGGATTGCTGGTGGTTGTAGTTGCCAATGTCCCTTGGAATCCTCTGGGTCTGGATGGTCGGGCTACCAGGAAGTCTTCCGCCAATGTGATGGTTTTATCTGCGGACTCAGGCTTATGCTCCTAAACCCAAAGTTGTACTGTACATCCTAGGGTAAAACTTCAGTAAACTGTTCAATAATTATTGCCTCCAGAAGTTGGTCCTTGCTCTTGTTATCTGGCTGCAACCATTTGTAGTAGAGCTCCTTGAGATGGGCATAAATCTCTTGGGGGCGTATCCTGTGACTGCATTTTAAGAAACCTAAACCTCTGGTGATAGGTTTCAGTGTTTATGTCATAGTGCCTGAGGAGCTCCTGCTTCACACGGTCATAGTCCTCTGCCTCTAAAGAGTCTTGTGGCTATAAACCAACTGGGCACTGCCTGTCAGTCGAACAACCCACTGTTCCATTGGCCATGTGCATGTTCGAGCAATCCTCTCAAAGTTTGTGAGGTATGCTTCAATGTCATCACTGTCTGATAGTTTGGACAGGTTAATGTCTCTTGGGCTACTGGTTCTTTCAGTTTGTCCTGCATTAATGGTATGCAAGACCCTCATGGCATCCACCCATTTTGGCATCTTGCCTGCTCTGCTCAGTGTCTCTGTTTCTTTCCATCTGCACCTGTTTTATGCAGAGCCATTTCAACAACTCCCCTACATCCTCAGGTGGAGCGTCTTCAAGAGGAGGTAGTTGCCTCAATTCTTCCTCATTCCCTTGGATCTATTCATCGTCTGTTCAGGATTGGCCTTCCTCTGAGCTCCCAGGTCCAGTCCAGGCAGCAGCTTCTCTCCCAGTCTGTCAGCCATGGTTCTGGTTAGAACTTCACAGACTTTCTTCTTCAGGTTCTCCTCTGGCGACTCCTGGTGCATCGGTCCACCTGGAACATCTGGGTGATATCCACTAAAAAATGTCCCCTAGACCAGTTTAGATGTTTCCAGCAAGTTATCCCACTTCTAACACCAAATCTGTGGAGGGGTTGTGGGATAACAGATGGACCAGACACAGAACTTCAGGTTCAACATACCATCTCTGTGTGATGTTTATTTAAAACATAGGGGATAACCTTAAGCAATGGCATATCCCTTCTTCAGTACATCAGTTTGCAGCAACAGACTATGCATGTCCTTCCTCTGCACTTAGCACCCACTGATCTACTGCTCTACCTCTTTAGTGAAAATTATTTCAATCACTATGTTGGTCATAGGTTCATAGATGGTGATCAAGTTCAAAAAACTAGTAGTCCATAATAGAACTTGCCACCACATCAAGTTGATGCGGTGGAAATTGAAAATCTCTTATATCCCATAATATTATCCAATCTACTTTTGAAGACAGTTATATTATCACTATCTACCAGTTCTCTAGGAAGCATATTCCAGGTATTCACCACTCTTTGGGTATACCATTGGTTTCTTTTTTGTGTTTTATTGGTTTCTCCTAAGAGTTTCTGGTTATGTGATGTAGTGCTTATGTACTGGACAGTTTTTTTTGTTAGGCCAATTAATTCAAGAAAAGCATCATCTTTATTTGCTCTAAAGGCCACACATAATTCCTCTCTTAACCTTCTATACTTAGTAGAGTATAAGTTTAAATGTTTTAACCCATTTTGGTAGCTCAGATTCTTTACAGCCCTGACATGTTTAGTAACTATCCTCTGAATTTTTTCTAACTTATTTTTCCCTTGAATCGAGTATGGTGCACAAAAAGGGAAACAACATTAAATGTGAGGGCAAACTACAGCTGTGTATAATGGAATAATAACTTCAGGCTCTCTACTTTTTATTGATCTTAAAAGGCAATGAGTTAATTGATTACATTTTTTTACAGTCATACTAGTGTGGTGCTCAAATTTCAGGTTATTAGAGAACCAACCCCCCCCCAAGTCTTTTGCATTAGTGCATTCCTGTAACAGTGTGTTATTCAGTTTATACTGGAATCTGGGGTTATTTGACACGAAATGCATAACTTTGCACTTCAGTTCATTGAACAATAATTTATGTTCTTTTGCCCAAACTGCTAGATGATCAAGATTTTCTTGAAAGGACTTAGCTGAGTTTGTATCATGCACAATTCCATCGACTTTACAATCGTCTGCGTACTTGCATGACCAAACACCAGGTAGAGTTTGCACAGTTGATAGTAGAATGTTAAACAAAACTGAGCCCAGGACTGAGCCCTGTGGTACTCCACTAGTCACACCACACCACTTAGACTCGTAACCTCTAATTGATACACACAGACTTCTGTTATTAAGCCAAGAACTTATCCACCCGATTATATTTGGATGGAAATGAAGCTCAAGTAGTTCCCGAATTAGAATTTTATGAGAAACTGAATCAAGCACCTTAGAAAAATCGAGAAACACCACATCAACAGGCATACCTTTTTCTAAGGCGGCACTTATAGGTTCAAAGAAACTCATAAGGTTGGTCATGCATGATCTTCCAGACACAAATCCATGCTGAGTCATGTCATTATGTGAGATATTTTTTAAGTGTTCCATGATATAATTTTGCAACAATCTTTCAAAAGTTTTACCCAAAACAGATGTTAGGCTTATCAGCCTATAATTTTTACCATCCTGTTCAATCCCATCTTTGTGTACCGAAGTAACCCGGGCCTTTTTCCATATATGTATGGTTTCCCAGGTTTTTAATGATGCATTAAAGAGGACTGACAATGGACCTGCAAATTGATGAACCAGCTCTTTCAAAAATGTTGGCGTTATACCATCAGGTCCAGCGGAGCTATTATCTTTAATACATTTTATAACCTCAATGATATCAGGGGGACTGAAAACCGGATAGTCAGTTTTCAGAGGAGGTAATTCTTCAGTTAACACTTCCTTTTCTTTATGGACACTGGGAAAGTAGTGATTAAAGGTTGTAGCCATGTCCTTTTCTGTATTAAGCCCTTGTCTGCCAGTATGGGTCCTGTGATTTTATAAATTTTTTTTAAGGAACCAATATAATTATAGAATTTCTTTTTATTATCACCTACAGTTGTTGCTAGCCTTCTTTCAGTATTTTTTTTTTTTTGTGTTTCTTATTCTTTGCTTTAATTCCTTGGTAATTTTTCGATAGCATGCTATATTATTAATAGTAGGATATTTCTTTTGTCTTTTGTATAATTTCTTCTTTTCCCTAATAACCTTTTTTATTTTCCTAGTCCACCAAGTCGGTACCCGACAATTATTTGTATATTTTGCTCTCTCGGGAACCCAGGTCTCAATACATATATTTCGCTTAGAAAAATTTTTTTCCCAAATTTGTTCAGGTCCAAGATTCTTCAATTCCTCTTGCCAATTCCAATTGACTATACATTTTCTGATATTATTGTAATCTGCTTTGAAGAAGTCCCTGAATTTAGTAATACCTTTTATTGGTTTAATGGCTGGTAACAGAATGTCAGGCTGGACAATGTTATGGTCACTACTGCCTAGTGGTGAAAATAACTTGGGACCTACTGTGTCCAATTCAGAGTTCAGGCATATTAGATATAGAATATTTGTTTTCCTTGTGCCTCTTGCGCCACCTGACTTCAATTTCCTTGATTTATTATTTCAATAAATCTTTTTTTGGATAAGCTAGTTCCAGTTAAATTTTTCCAGTCAATTGTAGGAAAGTTAAAACCACCCAGAAGTATGATGTCACCCTCTGTAACCTTTTCCTCAATTTCATCCAGGAAAATGTCCGTATCATTAAGTGACAGATTAGGGGATCGATAACCGAAACCAAGTGTTAATTTAGCAGTAATATTTAAAATCTTAACCCAGATTATTTCATTATGATTGGTATCCTTGTTATTTTATTCAACTTTGATGGGATTTAATTATTCTTCTTTTATGTAAAAGGCCACACCTCCACCTTTCTTATATTGTCTCTCTTTACTAATCAAAGTATATCCAAGGATATTAAGTCCCCATTCATTTTTAGAAAACCAGGCTTCTGTGAGTCCACAAACATCAATATTGTTTTCATGCAGTAAAAGCCTCAATTCATCAATTTTGTTTTTTAAACTTTGAGCATTTGTTAACAGGAGTTTTAAGTGGTTAGTCACAGTCATTTTATTGGTACCTGAGGACTCTGGTTGCAATAATGGTAGGATATTAGCAATAGTTTTATTCATTTTATTGGTACCCGAGGACTCTGGTTGCAATAATAGCAGGGTATTAGCAGTAGTTTTATTCATTTTATTGGTACCCAAGGACTCTGGTTGCAATAATGGTAGGTATTAGCAATAGTTTTATTCATTTTATTGGTAGCCGAGGACTCTGGTTGCAATAATGGTAGGGTATTAGCAGTAGTTTTATTCCCTAATAGAGAGTTTACTAAATGTTCTCTCTCCCCTATATGCTTTAGTTTAAAGCACTGTGGATGCTTGCCTTTGTTTTCCCAAGGCAAAACTTCCCTTTCAGTTCAGATGGAGCCATCATTGCAATATAGATCCTTATTATTCTTAAAATTTTCCCAATGTGTTAAACATGGAATATTCTGTTTCAAGCACCAACTTCTCATCCAGTTATTAACAGTCTTGATTTTAAGACTCATTCTCAGAGAAAATCTTGGAACTGGAAGTATTTCTGACAGTACTACTTCAGCCCCTAGATCTATGATTCTGTTTGTAAGGGCCACAAAATCAGATTTAATATTTTGAATGGGATCACACAAAATGTTGTTTACCCCAACATGGGCTACAACAAAAGCATTGCCCTCAGACATGTGAGGAATGTCTGGTATCATATGAGTAATATCTGATATTGTTGCTCCTCTAAAACATGACAAAGTACAATTAGCTTTATCTGAGTTACAGATGACTCTAATTGTTTTATCATTGAGTCACCTAACACATAAATTTGTTTGGGAGACGGCACAACCTGGTTTTCATTTTGCTGCTCTGGCACAGTGTGACTTCCCTCAACAGTGCTACTAATAGATGAATACTCTATTTTGTTGTTAGTGTCATAGTTTATTAACTCTTGTTGCAAAAGAGTATCATCAGGTGTAGGGCTTGTTTAGGTAATAGGGATATCATCCTGTTTTTCATTTATTATAGTGGTAAGCGGGAAAAAACTGTTTTCAACTGGCAGTTGATAATATTCTGCCCTTCTCCCTTTTTTGGCAGCTTTTCTGCATTTAACATTACACCATTCTTGAGAGATGTCATTTACATCCTCATCTTCCCTAGAACATTTATTTTGGTTAGGCTTTGGGTCACTACATGCATCATGACAAACCTTATTTTGATTTAGACCCCCTACCCTCACAACAATTCAGTAACATGCAGTTAGAGGTATCTATAACCTCGCTTGTCAGTGGTGGGCTAGAACTATTCTCTCTTTCATTGAATCTGGCTGCCATCTGTTGCTGACTTAATTCCAATTGTGCTAACCTTGCACTAAACTGGTTAATTTCTGTCTTCATTTGATCATTTTGCATGCATTTCTTGCTTTTATATTCTGTGGGTAGGGTACTGGTTCCCAGTATTATATACATATTGCATATTATGCACTGTATCCCCACATCCCCATCCAAAGTCATTATGGTGCCCAACATATTGGAATTTACGTAGCCTTCCTTCTAATGTATGTTGTTTTGTCAAGTGATTGATATACACAGTTTTAAGCTTACAATTATCATAAATCCATACACAGGTTTCACTCACCCATGCAAATACAGCTGCCCTTTTTCAATATATTATCTCGGGAACTCTTACCCGCCAAGTTCACTCTACACTCGCACACTATGCAAACATGTGCAGAGATACATGTCTTTGCGCACGACACCGCACACTCACCACAGTGCTTGTTAAATGACTAGCTGTGACCTGGACGTCGCTCCCGAGGTCACACGGCGAGGCAAATGTCCAAGAATTAAAACTACTGTTTTAAAATGTCATTTGTCTCCAATGCCACAGTCTGTGAGTCATTTAGTAGATTCTGGCAAGATAGAGACAATTTCAAGTTTCAAAATAGCGAGTAGTAGTTTGCCTGTCTTTGCAAAAAACTACTAGCCCTCTTCTGTTCCTATAAGGGATTCAGGGCTCCAAAAGTACAATTAAGCACCAAAGTTTCATTTAAAAATGCACAAGCATTACAGAGTGATCTCCCAGAGGTAGAAGCAACACTCCTAGCAACTGTGGAAGTAAATCTTATGTGTTTGGGTGATGGGGAGCTCAAAAAAGAAAATCCAAAAACAAACTAAAGACAAAGAGCCTCAGTGCACAAGCACTGAAACAAGGGTTACCCCAAAGGCCACTGGCAATAAAGCCAAGTTTCAAAGAAACACAACATCACACATACCCCCATAATGCAAAGCATCATAGGATGTATATACAAATCACCATGAAAGTTTAGGCTTGTTAAGCTTAAAGCAGGAATGCATGGTATCAAAGGGCTTCTCAAACAATCTGTAACTTACATGCATTTAAACAACACAACAGGGGTTTTCTGATATCTCTACTCTGGTAACTTAATTTTTATAATACAGTCCCCTAGTAACTTTTTACCTTTATCAAAAACACCTAGTGCCATGGTATTTTCAACATTTACAGGTTTCATACACATAAGGTATGTATAGCAAGGTATTTTATGACTTTGTGCTATTGCATACTAAATTCAACAACGAGTAACACAGCTTGTTGTTTTACATCAGCTCAGAGGGCACCACAATAACTTCTCTGTACAAGGACCTGAGAGGGGAAAGGAAAATGAAAGAGGACACTATAGCATAGTCAAGATGGGGGGGGGGCACCCATAGGTGGCCAATCTTATGGACTAGAAATTGTAAAGGTTAGATTAGGCTAAGAAACACAAGAACTGTTGCAACACATTTAAGAAAAGGTCAGTCCTCAAGAGTGGCAGGATCTCCCTGTCACAGGTGTAATAATTTTTGATCACCTAAAAGTGGCCAGTGTGATAGACTAGTGCTGAGAGTTAGTGGGATGCTAGGATGCATAAAGAAGGGTATCACCAGCGGAAAGGAAGGTAGTTATATTGCTTTATAAAACATTGGTGAGACCTCACCTGGAATATTGTGTTCAGTTCTGGAGACCATATCTCCTCAAGGACATAGACAGACTAGAGGTGGTGCAGAGGAGAGCAACTAAAATAGTGCTGGGCCTGCATCAAAAATGCCCCCCCTCCCATCTTGCCCAGGCCTCAATTGCTTCCAACTATCCCCCTCACCCACTCCTATTTCTGCTTGCCCTTACCGCCTCTCTTCTCTATCCCTCTTGACAACGTCTACCTGTGACTGCTTCTCAGTCCATACACGTTGTATGTACCTTGACTGTTTATTGTATTTTGTTTTTTTTACTGTGTACTTAATTTGTTTAGCATTACCTGTAACTGTACTTGTCATGATGTGGAATCTTTGTAAACGAGCTCCTAGCTCAAAGGTGTTACTCCAAGATGTTAAATAAATAAAACGCCCTATAAGGAGAGGCTAAAGGACCTCAATATGTATACCCTAGAGGAAAGCAGGGAGAGAGAGGATAGGATAGAGACTTTCAAATACCTCACAGGTATAAATAGGGTACAAGAGGAAAACATTTTTCAGAAAAAAAGATGCTCAAGAACAAGGGGACATGCTATGAAGTTGGAGGGGGATCGATTCAGGGGTAATGTTAGAAAGTACTTCTTCACAGAAAGAGTGGTGGATGCCTGGAACAGCCTGCCAGTAGAGGTGGTTGGTGCAAAAACTGTAACGGGATTCATGAACACATGGGATAGGCAGAAGGGAATTTTATTAGTTTGGAATGGGGGTGTAAAGCTGAAGACCAATTACGGTATACGGTATTGCAGTCAGTAAGGAAACTGGGCAGACTGGTTGGGCCAAGTGGTCCTTATCTGCCAGTGATTTCTATGTAATCTATGTAATATAGACTACCAAATCAGAATGAAGACAAGTACAGTGCACTCCACTTATAACTGATGCTGTTATAACATACGATCGGTTATAGCGGACAAAAACTGATTTCCCAAACCAAATATATCAAATCCAATGCATTTTTCTCTGGTTATAATGGAGAGAAACATTGCTTATAATGGACACTATGAAACCTTTATGGACATTTTTAGTACTTTCTGTTGGGGCGGGTGCAAAGCTGGGGAGGAGATTTGGCAGATATACAATTAAGATGGAGGAGCTACAACGGTAACATTTTTAACAAAATAATTCTACACAAACTGCATAAACTTTTATTAGTAAATTAATTAAACTAAAAGTAAATGATTTTATATTTCAATAAAACCCTCACAGTACACTTACCTTTGTTCTTAGTGTCCTAGAATCCCAACATACAGCCACTGGAGTTATCTTATTCTTACCTTCTGCAATAAAGTTCCTTGAAAGAACTAATTTTCCCTGACAGTTAAATAACTTTAAATAAACACACAAATTACAGAAACATATGCTAGGCAGGATTCTGAGTAATCTGTGAAGTTTTATAGTAAGTTTTTATTCTCTCTGAGCCCATGCTCACATACAGGACACCAGCACACCTAACACACACAGGCTACACCTCTTCTGGATATAAGGAACACTGGAGATAACGGACAAAGGTTGTGTGCACAGATGCATGTGTTGTAACAGGCTTGCACTGTACAGAGTACTGGGGGACAAAATCTGAATGGTGTCAACAAAGGGAGATGTGGGGCTAATGGATATGCCTTAGCCTACTGGATGTAGACTAGATGATCCTGGCAGCTAAGAGTGCTAGGAGTCAGGCATTTGTAGAGTGCTACAGGCCACCCACCAATATTGCCTCGGCTCAAATGCTTCTCAAAAATCAAATTGTATCATACTGTGACTCTACTTGATGCTACTTATTTTTGTGTGTACATCTGTCCTTGCATTCCAGACAATGCCTGTGATTGTTGTAACCTGCACATAATTTATGTATTAGTACACAGTTTAATGTATATTTTTGTATATTCTTTGTATATTTTTTATTTTGCTGCTCATGTTCCTCTCCCCCTTCCCCAGGTAACATCTGTTTTTTATTTATTTAAGTCTCGGATTACATATACATTTGAGCTAAGAGTTCTTTTACAAAGGTTCCACGTCAATAGAATGGACAACAGATTAAACAGGACAGTAAAGTACAGTACAATAAAGTGTAAATAGGAGGTACAAAACTCATAATGGACACTAAATCATACTGGACTTTTAATGTAAAACAACAGAGACACATTATGATAATCAGTTTCAGGCACAGGAAAATACATACAGTACATTGCTATCAGACAGCAGGCTTTGTCAAGACAAACAGGGCACAGGGTGTAGGAAGGGATGTGGGAGGGTGGGCTGGGAAGAGTAAGAGAGGGGTGGAAGTGGAGGACATGAGGAGAGGGTGGGGCAAGGGAGGGTAGGAGGCAAGAGTGCTAAGTTACTACGAAAGAAGTTGAGCTAAGGTTGACGTTTGGGAAAACAAGCTTATCTAGGGTGCATGTTGTGCCTCACAGGTCAGATTTGATAGATGGGAAGGCCTTTTTATGCTGGAAGTTTTCTATGTTTCTGTATTATTTTTTACTTGTTTTTATTTATTTATTACAATAGATAAGTAAATAGCAGATATCAAGTATATACTTAAAAGAAATGAATACATCAAAAGCAATCAAAATAGCACTGAATGTTGCTCAATATAACAGTAGAGTGGGCTAGAAGAGAGGGCAGCCTGGGAGGCCTTGTCAAAATCTAGGAGAGAAAGTAATGGGGTGTAGGTGGGGTGGGAGAAACAAGAGGGAGAAGAGGAGATGAGTTGCACAAGAGGTGGAGAGGAAGGAGCGGTGTTGCAAAGGAGGTAATTGGGATAGAGAGATGAGAGAATGGGGAGGTGGAAGGATGGAAATGGGCTGAATGCAGAGAGAAGAGGGGGTTGCTGGTGAAGTGAGGGGGAGGAAGACAAATTAATAGTATAAGGAGAAGAGGTGGTGTTTAGTCAGGAGAGGGGGCACCCTAGCAGGCCTTGTCGAAAACCCAAGAGAAAGAGTAATATGGGTGGGAGAGAGGTAAGAGACAGAAACATAGGGAGAAGGAGGGGAAGAAGTTGCAAAAGAGGTGGCATGAGAAGAGAATGGGTGGAGGGTGGAAGAGGGAAGGTGAGGAGGAGCAAGGGAAGAACTTGAAGATGCGTGAGCAGAGAAGAAGCTGGGGTGAAGGGTGGAGGGGAAAAAGCTTGACGGTAGGATCGAAATGAAGTAACAAGAGTTAAAAATGATGAAGGTGTAAGTGCAATGATAAAATAAGCAGAAGGCTGCTAAGGGCGGCAGTCACATATACTGTTTGCTAATAGATGTTGTCAGAGTTTGTGTTTGAAAGGGCCGAGTTTTGACTCAGCAGAGATGTCCCTACCCAGGGAGTTGAGCCAGAGAGGGGTTCTATAAGCAAAAAACCTCTGACCTAAGGTGGTGTGGCATCTGGGAACAGTAAAGACCTGAGCTGCCAAGTTGTGAGTATGTTGGGTACTGTGAGAAGGGCTAAGGAGCTGTTGGACCCCAGGGGGTAACAAACCAAGGTGTGCCTTCTCGGCAAATAAGCAGGTTTGATATTGGATCTGGCTGAATAATTGAAGCCACCCAGTCTTACCATATAGGTCACACGTGTGTGTGAGGCAGGCAACCCCAGTAAGGAGTCTGCATGCTTTGTTAAGAGCAACAGTGATCCTGTGAAGGGATGTAGCAGAGGCAGAGCCATAAGCAACCAGCCCATAATTGATTATGGTAATGACAGAGCTGAAAATTCTATTCTTAGTGCCTCAGGAGTGAGGCTATGCTTGTGCCTGTGGAGTAGGCCAATCCTTATGTTGACAGCTTGAGCTATGTTATCAAGATGTTGTGAGTAGGTGAGTAAGCTATTGTAACCCCCTTACAAATGGGGGTTCCCAAAAAGTCTTCCTTGAGCTTGCCTAAATGCTCATTGCCAGGCTGGTGTCCTGTGTTTTAGCAATTTAAATGTGATTACCAGAGCCTGTGTAGCCTCTGTGTACTGTCTCTTTAAGAGCTGCCTAATTGCATTTTAAGTAATCTGAGAGGGCGCTCTGTTGAAAGATGTAACTATTTACTGAAAATCATTTAGAGTGATAATGATAATGTAGTTTGTCTAACCTGCTTTCTTTGTAGCAAGGACTGTTTTGTTTGTTTCCACTATCTTGGTCCTGGACTGTAAATTGGACCAAACAGTACTGGTGGGACCTAAAATGCAGCCGGACTACAGCAGCTGTCTGAATTCAAAATTTGTAGGAACTGTAGTTTGAACTTTTTGTGCCTTTTTTGCAACTGAAGGGGGAGCTCTTGCTTTGACTGACAGCCAAATCAGCCAACCAAATTTTTTGGATCTTGGGGAAGTCCCGGGCTGATTGCAGTTTTTCCGTTAGATCTAAGCTGGAAGCTGAACAAGAAGGAGCTAAAGGATTCTGAGCAGCAATCCTGAGTGGATTCACATGGGAGAACTCTGAAAAGGCTAGGTTTTTGGATTGCATGTCGGTGTGCTGCTCCTGAGAGGGAGAGAAGAGAATTATTTTGGACTAAATCCAAGTTTGCGTGACTAAAGTAAGCTGTTGAAGTGGGCCAGGCTCAACCTGAAGAAGACCGAAGATTTTGTTGAATGCGATTGGCCTGTCAGGAGTTCCAGCTACCCCTAAGCTTCCGGTGTGTGCAGAGACTTTGCGATTGTGACCGGGAGCGCTCTGCCTGGTACAGTAGAATTCCCTTACATGTAAATGTGCTATGAGCTGCTAGTGGGTTGTGAGTTAGTCCCCCACTGTGTGAACTGTGTTCTGCTTGCTGGAAGCTGTATCCAGCCCAAAATGGACTATACCCGAATTTGTCTCTATGCGGTCTGGGCCTTGCCAGACTGGCCCAGCCAGACTACCCACTGCACAGAGAAGCCATCGACGAGCGACCTGCCTGGGGATCAGCCCCCTGCTCCACGCTTGAACAGGAATGACGCCTCTGCGACTCGTGAGGGCCCTGCTTCTCCTGGCATTCCAGATCAACTACCTGCAGTCTCGATTTTCGTCCAGCCTGTGTCCAGTCTTGGGTATCATGAGTAAATACCAGGGTAGCTCCCCTGCAACAACAGCTTAATCTGAGTGAGTTATCTGATTGTCTTGCTGTTTCGTTTCCTTTATGAACTGAGCCCTCTGGCTCTGGATTACAAATATTGTGTACTGTGCATGTTGTGTTTTCCATCACAGGGCCCCAACCAGCTGCGACACCGGTCAATCCCGGGCAACAGTCCTGGCTAGCCCATCTCTTCTCCACCTGGGTACCCAAAGGTGTGACTGTGTGGGGGGACTCAAAGCGCATACATAACTGCTTGATTGATATAACCTTTAAGCTAATTAACCTGATTTTGCCCCTCCCTTGTTCAAGTCCCCTGAATAAATCAGATCTAACTTTTTCTGCATGTAATCTGACTGTGGTTCCAGTTTGTGTTCAAAGTACTGTACTGTTGCTATTTACTGTGCATAACCTTGTTTTACAGGGGGTTCCCAGGGTTGAGCCAGAGGAACCAACCCTGGATGTAAGTGCAAACAGTGTGGGTACTTGTGTGGTGTAACATGGGTATTGTGAAAGTGATTATTGTACAGTGTTCAGGCCACTAGAGGGGAAAGAGGGGGTTACAGTGTCCCAGAGGGCTGTGCCCAGGTTAGCTTGACCACTACCAACCCTGATCTCCGGGTGGAGGCACCCATTTCAGAACTCAGGCCCCTTAACCTGCTACTAGCCAAGCAGGCAGAGGTAGTAGCCCTTGGGATAGCATCACCTAGGGGTTACACTATCAATAGTGACCCCTAGATATTAAAAGGAGTGGATCTGTTCAAGTGCAATGCCAATGCAGTTTGTTATGAACAAGGGTTTGGACTTGTGTTTCTTATGGGCATTGTTGAAAAGCATCACTTTGGTCTCTTTATAGTTTAGCACCAGTTTTTGAGTGCTAAGCCACTTTGCCACTTCTGAGAAGCTATGTTGAAGGTTATCCTGGAGGCTCTTAGGGTCAGGATTACTAGAGTAGATCACAACATCATCTGTGTAAAGCAGAATCTGTTCACGACAGGCTCGTGGGAGGTTATTCAAGTAGATACTGAAGAGAAGGGGCCCCAGTATAGATCCCTGAGGCACTCCAGAACGGACTGGCTTCCTTTTGGAGAGGACATTGGTTATCTTGACCTGCTGTGAATGGTCTTCTAAGTAACTTTTGAACCAGCTGACAGCATAATTTGACACCCCTGTGAGCGATAATTGCCCAAGTAGCAGTGAGTGGTTCACAGTATCAAAGGCCTTTGTCAGGTCGATAAAGGCATACCCAACCAGATGACCTTGGTCGAGTGCATTCTGTATGAAACCAATAAATTCTAACAGTGCAGTTGCAGTACTATGACCTTTACAAAAGCCATGCTGCTGGGGACATTGGATATTGTATTTGTCCAGGTATTCCATAAGCTGATCTGCAATTATACACTCTAGTGCTTTCAATAGAGGAGGCAGAATGGAGATTGGCCTGTAGTTTGTGTGCTGTGCCCTATCTCCACCTTTGTGCACCGGGGTTTCCATGGCCTGTTTCCACTTTAGGAGGAATTGCCCAAGCCTTAGAGAAAGGTTTAGAATCTTGGTAAGAGGTGTAAGAGTTTCATCAAGGGTGGGGGCAAGAAATTTGAGATCTAGATTGTCCCTACTGAATCCTGCTTTACTGAGTACTTTGCATATGAACTTTCTAGCCTCATGCTTAGTAACCTCTTTGAAGTAAAAAAAAAAAGGGAGGGGCCTGCTGCTGAGCATCACGGACTGGGGGAGTGGTAGGGGCAGAGACCATGAAAAAATCAGGGGGGGAGGACACTGCTGAGGTCTGTAAAGGCATTGTTAATAATATTGGCTACGGCCATGAGTCAAGAGTCAGGCTTCCATCAATGTTAAGCATGGTGGGTGCTCTCTTGAGGTCTCTGCCAGTGACTTCCTTAATGTTGCTCCAGAAATGTTTACTGTCACCCCATGATTGGAAAGTGCCTCCCTAAAGTATTGATTTTTTGCAAAACAGATGGCTTTGGTACAAACATTTTTGGATTTTTTATAAGCCTGAATATCTACTTGCTTGCCTGTGGCTTTGGCCCAGTGCCAGAGGTGGTCCCTAGTCTTCATAAGTCACAGTAGTTCAGGTGTTATCCAAGGATTACACACCCCCTTAGCTTTACCCTTTTTTAGGAGGGCATGGATATCACATGCACCATTTAAGCGATGAAATCAAATGCCTTGTCAATGTCATTGGTAGAGTCCAGTGATGACCAGTCCTGGCTTTGAAGGTGTGATCTGAGTGGTTCTAGGTGTCCTTTCCTCACATTACCTCAGAGCTGTCCCCCTTCTATCTTTAAATTGTGCCTCCTTGTTCTTACACATCTCTTTTTCTGAAAGATGATACCCTCCTGGACTTTGTTGATTCCCTTGAGGTACTTAAAAGTTTCTGTCATGTCCCCCTCCCCCGTCCCTCCTTTCATCAAGGGTATACACATTAAGCTCTCTCAGTCTCTCTTCATATGGTTTCTGATGTAGACCCTGCACCATTTTAGATGCCTTCCTCTGGACTGCTTCCATCCTGTCTGTGTCCTTGCGTAGATGGGGTCTCCAAAACTGCACACAGTATTCCAGATGGGGTCTCACCAACAGTCTGTACAGAGGGATAACCACTTCCCTTTTTCTACTTGTGATGCCGCTTCCTATGCATCCCAGTATCCCCTTGTCTCTCCTTACTGACTTCTCACATTGCTTACCCACCTTTAGGTCATCTGATATGACTACCCCCAAGTCCCTTTCCATTTCTTTTTTGTTGTTAGTACCTCCCCTGCTATTGTGCACTCTTCTCCTGGGTTTTTGTTTCCCAGGTGCATTACTTTGCACTTCTTTGCATTGACTCTAAGTTGCCATATGTCTGACCATTCCTCCAACCTTGCCAAGTCCCTTCTCATCCTTTCTACCCCCACCTTGTGTATCAACTCTGTTACAGATCTTTGTGTCATCTGCAAAGAGGCATACCTTTCCCTCCAGACCCTCTGCAATGTCACCTATAAAGATGTTAAAGAGGACTGGACCCAGCACTGAGCCCTGAGGTACTCTACTAGTAACCCCCCTTTCTTCGGAATGTGTTCCATTCACTATTGCTTTCTGTGTCCTGTTGTGCAGCCAGTTTGCTACCCAGGCTACCACCCTGGGACCCACTCCCAGGCTGGCTAACTTGATTATTAGTCTTTTGTGTGGGACTGTGTCAAATGCCTTGCTAAAGTCTAGGTAGGCCATATCCACAGCCCCTCCCTGGTCAATTACTTTGGTCACCCAGTCAAAGAAATCAATTAGATTCGTCTGACATGACCTTCCTGCTGTAAATCCATGCTGCTTTGGGTCCTGTGCCCAGGTGGCCTCTAGGTACTCAACAATTGTTTCTTTCAGAAGTGATTCCATAATTTCCCTACCACTGAGGTCAAACTTACAGGTCTGTAGTTTCCTGCTTCTGCCTTGCTACCACTTTTGTGAAGGGGAATCACATCTGCCCTCCTCCAGTCCTCAGGTACCACCCCATCCTCCCATGATTTGTTAAAAAGTGTGGTCAGTGGTATTACTAGGTCCTCCCTCAGTTCTTTTAGGATTCTGGGGTGAATCCCATCAGGCCCCATTGCTTTGTCCACCTTGAGTTTTAGGAGTTCTTTCAGGACTCTTTCTTCTGTAAATGGACTGGTGCCAACCCCCCTAGCCAGAGTGCTTCTATTGTCTGGTTTAGGTAACTCCTCCTCATCTTCTTTTGTGAATACTGAGCAAAAGTATTCATTCAGCATCTCTGCCTTTTCACTGTCTCCCTCTGCCCACCTCCCCTCTCCTTTATTAATCATCACTATTCCTCCTTTAACCTTTCTATACTCCCTAATGTACCTATAAAAGGTTTTATTCCCCTTCTTAACTGAGTTGGCTATTTTTTCCTCGTTTGGGCCTTTGCTATTCTGACTGCCTTCCCCACTTCTTTCTGCTTTAATTGATACAGTTCCCTGTTGTGCTCCTTCTGTGATTCCTTATACTTTTTGAATGCAGCCTTTTTCTCCTTAACCTTCCCTGCCACGTCTTTTGAGAACCATAGTGGTTTTTTACTCCACTTTGTTTTCTTTATTTGTTTCACACAAATGCTTGTTGCCTCTATGACAGCAGTTTTGATTTTTCTCCACTGTTCTTCCACCCCTCCTTTTTGGCCACTTGCTAGTGCATTCCTCAGGTATTCACCCATTTTGCCAAAATCAGCCCTTCTAAAGTCCAGTATCCTTGTTTTTGTATGACTTGTCACCATGGTTGTGCTTATTGTGAAGCACACTGTGCAGTGGTCACTTGTTCCCAGATGTCTACTGACTACTAAATTTGTTATCCTCTCTCCATTTGAGAGTACCAGGTCTAGTCTTGCTCCCTCCCAAGTGGGTTCCAACACTAGCTGTCTAAGGTCTGCCCCCTGCAGGGCATCGAGAATGACCCTCCTCTTGGATGTGGCTGCAGTACATGTCATCCAGTTAACATCTGGCATATTCAGGTCCCCCATCAACAGTATCTCCCCTTTTTCAGCCATTTTGAGAATGTCCTCTATCATTTTCTTGTCCATTTCCTCCCCTTGAGACAGGGGTCTGTATACAACCCCTGTGCGGATTGTGATGCCATTCCCTGTCTCCAAGGTGACCCGAGTGCCTCTTGTCCTCCCCCTTTACTTTTTAGTTCTGTAGCTTTGATCCCTTCCCTTATGTATAGAGCTACTCCACCTCCTCTTTTACCCTCCTTGTCCCTTCTGTAGACTATGTACCCCGGTATGTTGACATCCCAGTCATGGTTCTCCATGTACCATGTTTCCGTGACTGCCACAATATCCAGTTGTTCATCTTCCTTCAGGGCTACTAGCTCAGGAAGCTTGTTTCCCAGACTACGGGCATTGGTACTCATCGCCCTCCATTTAATGTTGGCTTTAGCCTTTTTTCCCCCATCCCTGCTCTTATTGCCCTTGTCTATTTTTCCATTTACCCCTGTCCTGCCCTCTGTTGAGCTCTGTACCTCAGTGTCTACCTTACTACCTGCCATGTTTTGTGAGGGAGGTTTAAAATGCCCTGCCTCTTATCAGCACCTCCCCCCTTGGCTAGTTTAAAAGCTTGCCAAGGAAGCATTTAAACCTGTCACTTAGGGCTTGGTTCCTTCGTGAGACAGATGCAGACCATCGTGCCAGTATAGACCTTCATCTCTCCAGGTGTACCCCCAGTCCCCAATGAAATCAAAGCCCTGTGCTCTGCACTAGTTTTGCAACCATTCATTAAACTGCATGGTGTGCAGTACCCTAGCCTCACCCCTGCCATGGACTGGCAGCACCTCTGAGAAGGTAACCGTGCTTGCTACCTGTCTGAGGCCCCTCCCCAACTCCACAAATTCATCCTGCACTGCACTGATTCCATGCCTAGATAGGTCATTTGTCCCAAGGTGGACAATGATATCTAGTGCCATCTCCTGTGATGCTGCTTCTGCAATCCTGAGGATTCGCTTCTTGTCCCGCCAAGCCATGGCACCAGCCAGGCACCTTACTTCCCTCTCCTCTCCCTTCCCCAGTTCTACCCCCCTAACAATTGAGTCCCCTATCAGAAGCTGTTTCCTTCCCCTGTGGTGTCCCTTGCCACCCTTTTGTGGGTCTCCCTTGTGGATGTCCTCAGCATTCTTCTTGGTCTCCACTGAGGGTGCCATCATAGAGGAACCTTGCTCTGCCAGACTGGCATATGATTTGTGTAGAGGTACAACTAGGGGGCTTCACCTCTGTTCCACCACCCGCACCCTCCCAGAACCCACTGTGGTCCAACTGCTCTTCATACTTGGCAACCTCTGAGGCAGTGGTGCTCTTTGGGTGGGGGAGGCCTCCTTAGTCCTTGACAGTTCAGCCTGGAGGTGGGCAGTCTCCTCCCTCAGAGCTGACAGTTGCCTGCAAATAGGACAGCAACGCAGTTTCCAGAATGTCTCCTGGAAAACTGCTGCCCCACAGCCAATGCATTGCACCACACCCCATATGTCCATCTCCCTTATGATATACAATATGTAATATATATATAAAAAAAAATTTCTTTGTGGTATGTACTTACCCTTTGTGCACTGTGATGGGTTATTAAGAATATGACAGTTCTGCCCCAAGACCTGTTGAGGAAGTGATGTCAGAACATTGGCTATAAGAAATGCCACACCTGGGGTGTGGGGTGTGGGGAAGGGTGGGTGGGTAGTCTACAACCACAGGTGACTGTTAGAAACAATCAATTACACCACTGCTCCACCACCCTGGTGAGTACTGCCCTTTATAGTAATTCAACTAACCTCCAGTAACTTATTTAAAAATAGTTTAACTATCACAAAATCCTATGCACCAGTAAATTATTTAAAAATAGTTTCTGTCCCAAAATCCTAATAGTCAATCCAGCTACCCCCAAAGGGACAACCAAAATGCAGTATTCAACCCCTTGTGAAGTTACTTCCAAGATAAGCAGAGTTTGCAAGCTCCTTATTCAACTCCTCAGCCACCTGTAATTTATTTAAAAATAGTTTAACTGTCAGAAAATCCTAGTATACTAGTGGGGGGGAGGGTAAGAGGAAGTAAGCTGTTGGTTAATTAGGATCTGCAGCTTATCTGTTAGGTAGGAAAACGGGCAGACTAGGTGGGCCAAGCAGTCCTTATCTGCCGTCAAATTCTATGTTTCTATGTAGACAATCTAGCTACCTCCAAGGGTCTACCCAAATGCAGTATTTAAATCCTTCTGAAGTTACTCACAAGATAAACAGAGTTTGCAAGCCCCTGATTGGTTAAACACTAAATAAATATGTAAATAAAAAGCAATTACCAAGAGTAGTTAGTTTCACCTCCCACAGAATTGAGCAAAAGTGCACGTTGTTGCAGATATCAAGTGCAATATAGAATTTCCCACACAGCTCACAGCTGAATAAAGAAGTAGTCTCCTTCCAGGTCAAAAAGATGTGACCTTGGGGCTGTTGCACTACCTCAAGCAGGCCAGTTTGGTGCACCAGAATTAACAGGATAGGTAGGTGAAGGTATAGGAGTGAGGTAGACATCCTCATAGAGTTTATCTGAGCCACATATTTCAGGCCTGGAGAGCTGGAGCTGATCCCCCATGTCCTCCTCGAGTTCCAGAGCTCTCACAGTTAGAAGTAGAAATTGAGTGGACAGGAAAGGACCCACCTACTACAGTGCTTCTAGTCAAAATTAGTCTGTAAATGAGACTGCTTGCATATGGCTGTATGCCTACTATTTAAAACACTTTTAACTAACTAGTTTTCTTGTGCAGTGGGTCAAGGAACCTACCAAAGAGAGGACTATCTTGGATCTGGAACTCTCCAGTGGAGATATTGTCGGGGATGTCAGAGTGCTGGAACCTCAGGGATCCAGTAACAACAATTCAGCATACTTTCACATAACTTTGTAGGCCCACCATTCCAACTCTAAAATGAGGGTCTTAGATTTCCGAAGGATGGACTTTGGGAAGATGAGGGAGTTGCTGAGGGAAAGATAAGCAGAGACAGTGAAGGCAGAAGTGGTAGATGCCAAATAGCAAATCATTAAGAGGGAGATAACAGAAGAATCCAATACCTGTATGGAGATAACAGAAGAAGCCAATACCTGTATAAGGCAGGTAGGAAAGGTTAGGAATTATAATGTAAGCCCTTTATCCCACTGCCTAGGAGTAGGGAGCTTATATTTAAGGAGGGGAAAGCATAACAACATTATGCACTTACTTGAACTCCCTTCGAATTGGGTGACCTCTGGAGCACCCAAACACCTCACAGAGCCAGTCAGAGCTGCAAATAAAAGGGGTTAGTGACAAACAGTTTCCAAACAAAACAGAAGTCCAAACAGATTTAAAGCCTAAACAGGATCCTTTTATTTGATGTCACAAGCTCATGAACATATCACTAACAAGGCAGATTGTTGCAGAGAGTCCAAGGCCCACATTCTGAGGACACATCCCAAAGGGATTAAGTTTAGGTGCACAGAGGGCAGAACACCCCCTTGGGGTCTGAGCTGCCACTGGATGTCCACCCCCACCCTCACTCAAGACACTGACCCCCATGAGAAGAGGGTCCCAGGCTTCCATATTAACAGCAGGCAAAGTCACAGGGACATCAGTAAATTCAGACCATTACTAGCAACTTGCTAATATCACAGTCTCTTACATGGCATCAGTGTGGTGCCACATCATTTCACACAGGAAATATCAAGATCCACTCTGTTTTCTCACAGAGCACATACTCCAATATACTTTAACTTTATTCAGTCTTTACTGTGACTAATACTCATAGACTTAGAGCCCAAATGCTTGACTGTGGTGCTAACCAGGCAATTCCTCACAGTTTCAGACCAGCAGTCTCAAGTACACAGCTCTGATGCCTTCTCAGTTTCTGACTGGAAAATTATCAACTTATTTCCACCTCAGCTAGGGCACTACTAAATACCACAGACTTCACTTTCCACAGACATTTGAAAGCCACTTAACAGTAGCTTTTTTTACTCACTGACTGGCAGCCTTTCAATTAAAGAAACTCTGGAGTCTCTAGACTTGTTTTCCTCCTTTTGGAGAATGCTTTGAAGGGTTCTTTTCCCACCCCAAGAACAACTGTTTTACTGATGCCAGCTCTGAGAAAAATGGTTTCCAACCTGTGGGAGATGACAGTGTGTGCCAATCTCTGGTCTCTCACCAACTGACTAGAATTCTGTATTCTTTCAAAACAGAACTCTGACTCTCCTGTTTGGAATGTCAAGGCAGTACGGCTGTTACAGTCTTCCAAGGGCATAGATGCTGGCATCGTTCTAGAGAGCACATGCCCTCCTAAAGGACCAGTACCTACTGTAACTCTCACAAGGGGGTTACAATAAAAAACTGATGTAGTTCTCCAAAGGATAGAGGGGGAGGTCACATGGGCACCTACTTTAGATGACCACTTAACTTTCCCACTCCTGGCTGGCCCAACAGAATTCATTTCCATCTAACGATTATTCAGCCTCCTTTCACCTCAAACATGAAAGGATCTGCTGCAGAAATTGGATGTGGCGCAATTAAGCTGCTTGTGAACCTCTGTCCACTCCCCAGGAGCAAAAAAAAGTGTCTTAATTTCTCCTCTTGTTCCACAGCTCCCCACTTCGAAAATGGTGACCTCAGAGCACAGAAGTGTACCAATGGGGCTTGAAGTCCAAGTCGCCGTACTGGAAAACATAGTATTGGCAGTAGAAACAATAAGAGATACTGTGCTAGACACCCAAAACAGCATCAGCTCTCTTACCGGGCAGGTATCACAAACTGAGCAGTGGCTGCACACACTTACAGAGATGACCACAGCCCCGTATCAATGACTTGCAGTAGCTGAGCAGTAAACTGAATAGCTGTCACACAAAATTGAGCACCTGGAAGGTCGAGGGAGGAGAAAGAACCTCCACATCCTAGGACAAGAAGGCTTGGAAGGGAAGGATGCTGTGCATTTTTTCAACTCAGTCTCCTGATCTGGCTTAAACTTAACCTGGCCAAATATGACTTTGAGATTGAGTTGGTGTACTGGATCAAAAGAGCTCGGGGAGCTGTCAGTAACTCTTGACCAAGACCCATGATCTTTGAACTCCTACAATTTTTGGATAAAGAAATTATTCTGAAAGCAGTCAAGGATATGAAAAACATCAAGGTGGCAGTAAAAAGATAGTCTTTTTACCTGGACTACCCTCATACAATACTGGATAAGAGGCAAGCATATACATATAAACACAGAAGCTGTCGGCAGATAAGGTTAAGCAGGGTCTAAGAGACAAAGGCATTCCCTACTCCTTGTTGTACCCTGCAGTGTTATCTGTGGCTTTCCAGGGTGAGAACATATTGTTTGACTCCCGGTGAAGCAGTCTCTTCTAAGCCCATTTGGGGACCCCTGCAGCTGCGACCTCTGTGTCTCCCACTTGTTCACTGTGACAGCCCATCTCACTTTCTGCAACTTAAGGATCCACCATGGAGAAGGGCTCATGTGGTTGGCTATTGTGAGTACTTGGAGTTTTATTAACTGCAGCTGGGTGGGGTATGTGCAACTCACAGGGTGTGCGACAGACTCTCTGCTAGCCTAGATGTGCTGGCATGATCTTAGGTTACAGCCCAGGGATCTCAAGGTGGCAGGGACTTTTGTTTAGACTTCAACATCTTGCAACAATTTGGTGCACTTTTCCTTTAAATTGACATAAAGACTGCTAGATTGCAACTGTCAACTGCCCTTTCCTTCTTCCAGACCTCTACTCTAGCCATTCATAACTTAGTCAATGCTAGCTGCCTCTCCCTACCCCCCAACCGGTACAGATGCCTCAGAACTATGACACCAAGGTATGCATCGGGACGCTGAGGGATACAGAAGTGGGGCTGCTTGCCCTTTCTGACCCCTCCAGCTGCCTCGATATTAGTCCTTAGTGCTTCCAGTTTGCCATTGCCAGGACTTCTTTAATTCCCACTGAAAACTCCCATATTCCAACATGTTTAGGGGATTTGATCAATAATTATAAGATGAAACATGCATAATATCTCAAGGGTCAGCATTAAAATCTTATTAGGTGCCATTTTTAACGCACACTCCTGTAACAAGAGTGCTGGGTTTCTCATTGTCAAGGTTTACTGGTTAGTTAGGAAGGAACAGGCTAGAGTCTGGGATCCTGGAAGAGAGCCAGGGCTCAGAGATACAGAGGATGTTAGGGGAATGTTGTGAAATCTAGACAGACAGGAGGCTGAGTTTTGGAAGAAGGCTCTGTGCATTGAGGTGAAATATGCTTAAGGCTTTAGCAGCTGGGGAGGTGAAGAAGGAGAGAGGGGAGGGTTCATAGTTGGGATTCCACGTTGTCAGACAGCAGAAGAAGTAGGACCAGGAGCAAGAGAATGGAGTGGGATTTCCACCCCTCAGAGTAGGAGGGGAAGCAGAAGATGGGAGACAGGAAAGAGAGAGGAGGGCACAGTGGAGAAGCTTAAGGTTGGGGGGGGGGAGAAAACCAGGGCGGATAAGAAGGGAGGAAGGAGAAGGGGAGCAAAGAGGGAGGGATGGATGGATGGGTGGGGGGAGGGAAATGGAGAGGAGATAGGTGGAATGGGGGAGGAGCATGGGAGGGTATAAAATAGAGGATGGTAAGGTACACTGTGAACAGGAGGCGAGATTCAGTAGCCATCAGTTATACAATACCATAGCTGACAGTACAAATGAACATTAGGTCAAAAAACAAAATCGCAGTCACATGATAGCAGGCCTAGGCTGTAACTAGACTTTGGAATAATAACAGGCAGGTGTGAGCTTCGACACAGATGTATACAACAGATTTCTAGCTAAGCTGAACAAGTGCAAAAAGCTAGGAGAAGCACTAATGGATGTACTCAACAAAGACAACCACAAAACCTAGCAAGAAAAATTGGTAAATAGACTGCTAAACAAAGCAGATTAGACTGTGCACAAAAACAGGGCTAGAAAGGGCTAAATAAGCAGACACAGTGCAGAACTAAACATTATTCAAAGAATGAGAAAGTGAATAGAAAAATGAACAGGCAGGTGAAACTAGTCCGGGTAAACAAGAAACATCTTACATCAGAGATAAGGAAAGGAAATTTGCAGTCTTGGTTGAAGGCTGCAATGGATGGAGAAAGAGACAGTACAAGTCTTTGTGACTCATATGCAGGGGATGCGAGGTCATCTGCAGGGGATTCTGTAGTTTGGAGTTACAGAAAATGTCAGCCTCGAAGAAAGCAAAATTAGTCTGCTACAATCCACTATACTACAGTAAACAGTAAGTAAAAAATAATGTTTTGCACACAAATTGCAAATTGGGACCAGCCCCACACTTGGGCGTGGAGCTCATAGTACTGACTGTTCCCCTTTAAGTGCACACCTCGTTGGGTAACATATACATAGGACCTTTTTTGCATATAAAAGCCCAGTGGCCTATACAGTCTGCCCATTAAGTGCATTACTCCATATCTGACCTGATGCCACACCAGATTTACTGAGCTGAGTGCTCTAATGGTGTCTCTGTGCCTCCTGCTTCAGGCGGTTTCTTCCTACCTTCCCATAGACCTCATCCTCCCATTGTGTCTGTCCCATCCATGCAAGAACACCGTCACTGACTTCACTTCAACCACCTGCTTGGATAAACTATTCCATTCATCCACAACTTATCTTTCTATGTTTCCTAGATCACTAGTCCTGCTGTCTTATATTCAGAATATTGCCTAATTATCCATTCCTGCAGTGTACATGATTGTCTGTAATAACTCATCTGTATATATTGTACTTATTCAATTGATGTTTTTGACTGTTTTTTGTATTATTGTTGTATTTATATTTCTGTCTGTACTACCCAGCTCCCCCTTCCCCCAGGTCATGTCTGGAATTGAGCGGTAGTCCGCTCAGTACGCTCTCCTGGTAAAACTTTTAAATAAATAAATAAATGTTTCAATGATGTCCTTTATCGGTCTCTTTTTGACATACCTGAAGGTTTTATTTTCCTTAACCACTACATTATCTTTAATTTAATGTTTGCTTTTGTCCCCCTACTGAGTTGTTTTTCTCTAGGTTTTCCTTTTATGGCTCCCTGTTGGCCTCTAATTGTTCCTTTTTGTAAGCCCTAAAAATTCCCCACCTGACCATCAAACCAGTACAGCTTCCTGTGCTTGTCTGCCTTACTAATGAACCTAATACAAACAAACAAATACGCCAGCAGAAACAGTCCTCACAGTCTATTGAGTCTGCTCGATTGTGCAACTAGCCCCTCAAATTGCAGCTGCCCTCCCACCCCTCCCTCCTCACTATTACCCCGCCTCTCACTCTGTCCCATCTCCTCTTAAAACCATCTACTGTGCTACAGGCTACCACCTCCTCCGGCAGAGTATGCCACTTATTCACTACTCTCTCAGTGAAATAATGTCTCCTGACTTCCCTCCTGAATCTTCCCCTTCCAATCTCATCTGGTGCCCCCTTGTGGCCCTTCCCCTTCTAATCTGGAAAATCCTTTCTTTACTAGCCTTGTTAATCACCTTTAAATATTTAAAGGTTTTGATCATGTCCCCCCATCCCTCCTCTCCTCCAGAGAATACATGTTCAGCTCGCCCAGCCTCTCCTCACAGGAGTTTTTCTCTAATCCCTGGATCATCTTTGTCACCCTCCGCTGTACACCTTCCAACAATCTGATGTCCTTCTTCAGGAATGGGTGCCAGTACTGCACACAGTATTCCAGATGTGGCCTGACCAGCGACCTGTAGAGGGGCAGGATCACCAATTTCTGGAGGAGACTCCCCTCGCTATACACCCCAGCATCCTGTTGGCTTTTGCTACCGCCTTCCTGCACTGAACGGAGTTGTTCATACTCCCTGTTATAAGCATCCCTAGATCTTTGTCCTCCTCGGTGCATTCTAGCTGTACCCCCCCCAGCTGATAGCATCTCCCCTGGTTGTTACCCCCGAAGTGCAAGACCTTGCACTTTTTGGCATTAAACCCCATCTGCCATGCATCTGACCACTCTTGTAGTTTGGTCAGGTCCTCCTGCAGTCCCCTCCACCCTTCGATGTCATCTACCACCGCACCCATCTTTGTGTCATCTGCAAAAAGACTGATCTTACTCCGGAACCTGTGGGGGATATCAGCTATAAATATCCCAAACAACAGCGGTCCCAATACTGATCCCTGCGGCACCCAACTCGTCACATCCCTTGGTGATGAGTGCTCCCCCTCACCACCACCACCACCCTTTGCTGCCTTCCCTTCAGGCAGCTGGTGATCCAACTTACCATCCATACCAATTACCAACTTACCATACCAATACCCTTGTGGAAGACTCCAGTAGTGCACCTTTTATGACAGCCCAATTGCTTTTCACCCCCTTTATTTTGTCTTTGTCTATTGGTCTGTCAATTATCTCTCACTTTCTAGTAAAGCCCGTTTTAGGTACTCTCTAGATTCTGATTCAGGGAGTACACATCACCATGACGCTAACTCTTGGATCTGATATCACCACAGGATTTTACTATCAGGGTTTAGGGATTAGTAGTAGGTTTAAAATAGTAGTAGGGGAAGTGGGGTTGGAGAGGCGGAGGTCGAGGGTGGCAAGGGGGTGCTCGCAGGGTGACTGCAGGGGTTTTGGGGGGCTTTACCCCACAAAAAATGAAGGACACCACAAGCCATCGTACTTTCAGTGCTTAGAAAGGCTGAGAGCCTGCAACATGGTGGGTGAGATTTACCACGCAATCTCGCCAACCATTTAAGTGAATCATAATCCATAGTCACACCTCCATTTTTCTTAAGTTAGGGACCATGTGCTGGAGTTAAGATGCTGGACCTGTAGCACTATGCTAAATCTAACAGAGTAGTCGTCACTCTGACATACAGGATCCATATACTCTGATGTCACTGATATTGTGCTTGTTGGGAATAATTAGGGCTAAGCTGTCCTTTCCTCCCATCTCTATGTATGAGAGACAGAGTTCACCCTGTCCAGGAGTACTCAGCCTTCCACAGCTTAACACTTTCCCACCCTCAGACCCAGCTAGAGAACTGCTGATGACACAGCTTACCCTTACGTATGTGTGTGTGGTGGAATACAACATAAAGCAGCATGATCACATCTAGAACTTTTTTATTCTGTTTTGTGGCTTCCATTGCCCTGGTCCCCATGCAGGCCACCACACTGCTGACCAGCTCTCATGGACTGCCTGTGTAGTGGGGTGCCTCGATTTACAGATGGGGGGAGCTTCTGCCTGCCTGGCACCTGGAGGCAGATATGCAATGGCAGATGACAAACACCATCATTTAAGCCATCATGCTTCCCTTGGGGGTTGCACTGAGCCTCCTGCTGTAGTAACTAGAGGCTTCAGCTCAAATCCAAGTCTCCTGCCTGGTTTGGTGCAGGTGCCTGCAGGAATGTTATGAATAAAACTTTTTTCTTCTGAATATTGTGTAGCTTTTCCCTATCAGACCTCCTTCCACAATGCCCAGATGACTGCATATCTGTGAGAGTCATTACTAGTCCCAGGTTGCCACACCATATTTTTTGAGAGATGCTGGGCATATCCTTACCCAGGTAGGGTGCGCCTCCAATCCTCGATTTAAGGGAGACTCCTCCCAGGCCCGCCATCAGCGCCTACCTGTGCCTATTAAGAGGAGACTGAATCAGAGGCCTCCCAATGGCTGAGCGGAAGCACTGCATGCTTCCACACCAACGACCTGGGTTCAGGAGCAAACTCAGGAGTCGAGTCGGGCGACTGGGATAGTGCTGCCGTGCAACACTGCTACCAGCCATGAGAGGGTGGCAACCTGGTTTCAAGACCGTAGCAAAGCCTGCGATGGGCTGAGGGAGCTTGTCTCCCCACAAGGCATTGCTACGTGCGAGGGTCCATGTGTGGGGACACATTGTCTTCGCCAGATGCCAGGGGAAGGGAGAAAACACAGAAAAAATGGCTATATGATGCCGATTCGACAACTTTGTTGTTGACTGACGTTGCAGCGACAGCTTTATGTCGACCGCAATTGCGGTCAGCATAAAACCGTTCACTTCAGACTTTATTTTCTTTGGGTGGGGCTTTACCCCCCAAACCTCCTTTGCAGAGTCCCCCTGCACCCCCCATAACTAAACTTATCAACTCCAAGTTGGAGTTGATTTGGGGAGGGGGTGCAAGACTCCCTGAAAACAGTGCTGGGTCCCGCGGTGACAGTGCAGTGACCTGTCGATGTTGCTGTACTGTTGTTCACAGTGCAGGTTTCACTGTGCAATTGGCATACAAGGAAAAAACTCATGTCTCTCTGCTGCTAATCATGACAGCTTCTGGTGCTCTCAGGTCCTGCACCATGTGGATCCCCAGTGGCTGAATGGTGGGAGGAGCAGCAGATAGGACTGGGGGCTACTGGACAAGGGTCTGAAGCAAGATGAGTGACAAAAGAGCTTTATAGCAAAAAAACCAAAACACAGAAGGAGGAGTCTCAATCAAGGTTTGCGAGGGGGAGCCTAACTCAGAGGTGCCAGCAGTGAGCTTTGCTCTCCCATGTGCAAAATAGTGGACATCTGATGGGTGTCCATCAGATATCACTTTCATTTTCATAAGTGGTCAGTGACCTTTGACACTCATGAGTGGTGAAGTCACGCGTGAGGGTTTGAGAGGTCAGTTACAACAAAAGAAGATAAAAACGATATCTGAGAACCCCCCATCAGATGACTGATTTATACAATATACATCAGCACATTTGTAGAAACTGTGGCTGCTGTGCGGTTCAGCAGAGTGAGGCACAACGCTCAGTGTGGGTACAGACTAGAGTGATGTACCCCACTAGCAAGATAAACGAGATGACATATCCTACTAGCAAGATAAAACATTTTCTGGCTGGCTAGGGTTCTGTGCCTTTGACAGCATTTTTATCTTAGTGAAAAAATGCTAGCATTTATTGTATAAATCCAGGTTCGTGCTGTGAGCTCATCCCCACCTCTGGGCCACAGAAGTTCAGAGGGAGCTACAGAGACAGTATTTTCCCACTCTGGGGGAGGGAGCCCCACTGCTGCGGCAGCATCTCCTGTGGGAAGTCAGGTAAACTTGGGTGCTGTGGATGACAACATTGTGTCCAACCCACCCTTCGTGTCATACAGTAGCACAATGGGATTGGGTGGAGGGAGGTGCTTATACATGACAAACATTCTCCTGAGTGACACAAGACACTGCCACCCTCTCAACACCACATCCCCGTGAACAAACACTCATGTCTACATCTCAGCACACGCTGAAAATGAGACTAAGCCTGGGAACACATAGTTTCATAGGGACCATTGTGGGGAGAAGAGGGGCTTTCCCATGGGGGGGCTGCAGAGAAGAGATTCTCTTGTGAGGCCGTCAGGCAAGTGGTACAACTAAGCAATAATACCTGACAAGGTGGGCAGTATTGGGTTATAACGGACTACCCAGGGGTATAATGAGGCCCAACACTGCAGGCAGAGGGCCTTATAGCCCTGGGAAGTTCAAGCATAGCCTAATACCACCCACCTTGGAGGGTATTATTGCACTTAGAAAATGGGTATTTGTTTCTTTTTTTAATAAAAAAAGTTCAAAGAAATAAAAAAAATAGTAATCAATAAAGTTGAATAAAAAAGGCATTTGCTGTAAAATAGTCCTTGAACTGGTAATTGATACTAGAGGGCGCTGCTATGTCTGATAGCTTTTATTTTGGTTACTTTTACTATGCTTTGTTTTGTGTCTCACTCCCCTCAGCCACAGAGCCTTTATTGTTTTGTTGTCGGTTATGTTTTTATCTCTCACCCCACACAGTGTGGAGTATCCATAATACGTTTTTAAGTAGCACTATCGAGAGACAGAGTAGCACAGCGTGTATTTTTTTTGTTTCTTTTTTTGGCTCCAGGTCAAGAAAGTTTTCACGTTTCAAGATGAGCGCTGCCTGCTAAGCGGTAAGAGATAAACATCCCTGTTCCTGGCTTGCTCCTCATCCCCACTCTATGTTATTTTGGACAAGAACAACTGTTTCAATTGTTTGTAAGCTGCAAGTTCAGTGTTGTGGGTGGCGCAGTTCCGTGGTCCATGCTATAGCCGGTATACTGTTTATACATAAAATACAAATTAGTACTGTTTTTTCTCTATGACTGAGGAAGAAGTCTAATAGCCATAGGGCATAGATCGTTACAGTGGGATGGGCGAAGTGAGTGGAGCGGGGAAGTGCAAGCTGCGAGACGCATGTGCAAGGAAGTGCCTGCCACTTGTAGCACTTAGAATGAAAACAGCTGTAATTTTTGCTTTTGTCTTCTGCAGATGGAAATGTGCTGCTGGCTTGTAGCAGTAAAGAAAGCAGGTGGGCAGCCGGAGGAAGGTGGAGGGAGTAGTGCTCAGAGCTAACAATCCTCTGTAGTAGCTCATGCTTTGTGTTCGTTCATGATTACTGATACCAAATATATGTTCTCTCTCATATATATATATATATATATATATATACACACACACACACACACTTACATACATATATATATATATATATATATATATATATATATATATGTGTGTGTGTGTGATAATTCAGTGGGTCATCTCAATCTTGTGACAAGGGGGTGTTGTATCTCTCGCTATGCAAGACAGTTACCAGTTAGTTTATTCGTTCGACTGAAAGTCATTACAAAACAGAAAGAAAAAAAAACACTTTACAGTCATCCAAACAAACAAAAAATTGTACCAAGTATACACAAGATTTTCCAATTACTTATAAAAGTATCATACACTATATAAAATCAGGGCAGTCAGAAATATGTACATATTGCACTGCTCGTCAATCCTAAATTATTACAGTGTTATGTAGGAAAAAAAGATACATAAATCAGTACTTTGAATAAGAACTGCACATTTTACACATCAGAAATAGTGCTTATGGTAAATATAATACATATCAAGCAGCAGCATAATAAGTATCTTTTAAATTATACCAGCAAAAATCAATTCAGTATCTATTAATTTGACTTATCCTTTCAGAGTATAATTTTAGTTTATAATTTTTGAACTATATACCAGAGCTAACCTCATCTTAATGTTAACTTCAAACTAAAGACACATTTGATGGTATAAGTAAATAAATAAACCCATGTGAGCCCTTCACATTATCTAGCCGGGGTAGATCATTAGGACCAAGAGAAAAAATACAACAGGATTCACATTTTCCAAGTAATGGGCCCTCTTCAGAGCATGCCTGTCACCAATTACATGTTACACATTTCAGGTGTTATCCAGGATCAGCGCTAACTTGCATTCCCTATGCAGTTCACTGGGACTCCACCTGTATCAACCCCTTTCAATGTGGACAATGGCGATATCTCTTTAGGTTCCTTTTACCATGAGGCACCACTATGCCATTGTAGGTTCTGCGTACTTATCCACCCTAGCTGCAAAGCCTGGGGATGTTCCATTTGAACCACTTATGGACTGGGTTTACCTCACTATTGGAGTTTAGGATCCTGAGAAATCATTATGCTAACAAAATATGGGGTATCTTGGGTCCTGTCCCAGTATACACATCTGGGCCACCAGTACTTGTTAGTCCCAGAATTCACATACTTAGTGGCCATGAATGGAACTAGCAGTAATCTGAAAGTTACCTCTCCTTGTTACTGGTAAAATTATTGAAACCCTGGTTCAGCCAGACTAACCCCAAACCCTGGGCAAAAAGGCAAACCAGGCCTATTAGATACAAACATCCAATGTTCTAATTATCATAAAACACATTAATTATTTCATCTTTCAGAGCCCCACCAGGGCCTGAAGGCACATGTAAATTTCAGCCAGTATATACTCATTGCATAAATAATATATGCTCTCAATATCATAAAAATACTCCAGACAAATGAACACCTTATAAAAATGGGGCATATAATACTTTCTTAGCTAGCATATGCATTTAACAGCTTCTAAATAGTTTCTATAAACAGAATCAACAGGGTTTTTACCTGATAAAACCCCAGCACCTGCATTAAATATTCAGTGACCTCACCCTAATTAGGACAGCTCACCCTTATAAAACATATGACCAGATAAACAGAAAATATAATAAGACGTATAAAACATAAAAAAATTATATTACTGCTGCTAATTTAGTAAAAAAAAAAAAAAAAAACATAAGATTAGTAAAAATAAGTCCCAGCCAAGTAGGAACTTGAAAGGCTCCATTTAAACGTCGGAGTCCATCAGGTTATCAGACAGCATTTAATAGCTATTGTAACATGGGTAAAACAAGAGGACGAAAAGGAAGGAACAGGATTGGCACAAGAGCTTCAGGTGGTACAAGAGCAACACGGCATTATGGCACAATAATGCCGTGTTGCTGTAGAACGCTGAGAGCAATAATGCCGTCCTGAGAGCGTGAACGCGCTCACAGAACTAGGCAAGTAATGAATGTGTTGCACAGACATCGACCAATAGGTGGCGCAACGAAGAGAGAGCCAGAAACCGAAGGGCCAGGGCCAACAGAGAAAGTTTGGAAATGTGTGTGTGGCTGTTGACAGTGCAGAAAATGGGAGAGAGCAAACAACGGCCAATTGTAGTATTTAGCTGAAAGGCAGTATCTTGGTTGATATTGCAGACGTTGCCCAGTCATGGAAAACAACAGGGAAACGCACAGGAGAATAATAGATCAGTGTGAGGGACAGGAGAAGTCGTGCAAGCATGAGGAAGTGCCACCCATCGGTTGGACTGACGAGTGAGAGGTGAGGGAAAAGGCGGTGTGTGGGGAAGTGCCTGAAATGTAAAATAGAGCAGAGAGGAATGGGGACCAGATAACAGAGCTCCAGAAGGGGAAACTGTGCATTGGTGGGTGGTGCGAGTTCCGCGAGGGAGACAATGATTGTTGCACGAGATGTAAAGTACAAGACCTTGAGGGCATAAAAGACAGGAATGAGACAGTAGCACAGAAGTTGCCTGGTCTTCCCCTTACAGACGGGGTGCACTTATGTCCCAAATTTATCCCCCTTCCAATCTGCCCACACAGCATCTAACCCTAGGTCTTTAGCTGCTGCTCACTATTCCAGAGCACTTTTAATCTAATCAATAACTAGTGATGTTTAATGTTTAATGGTCTCATTATGTGTAAACTCTATGTCCTTACAGCCTGCATGTCTTCCACTACCTGCTGCCCGTAAACATATGTATTCTTACTGTTAAAAACTATTCAATCTCCCGACTGTACTGATCTGTTACCTGTACGTTGTTGTTTCACCCGGGTCGCCCCTGAAAAAGGGACCTCTTGGGGCCCAGCGGGCCTACCCGGTCATCAAAATTCACTAAATAAATAAGCGCCACCGATTGGTGGGAATAGTCAGGGTCGAGGTGCACAGCCAGCGGAGAATAGAAGATGTCAGACTGGGAGGATATTAAGGTATGTGTGGAACAGATCTTGCCCACAATGCAGCAGAGGAGCGGTACCAGATAGAAACAAGCAATGTGAAATAGACTACCGCAACACAAGTAGGAAAGTCAGAGCTGCAAGGATTATGCAATGAGAATATTGACATGTACACCAGAGTTTAAAGGGGAGAAAAAAAACTCGCCACTATATTAATGGACGTGGGTTAATCAACGTGCACGCGCACGACTGGACTGACACAAAGGCTTAAAAAGTAAGATAGGTGAAGCATAATTCTGGATGTGCAATAAATATGTGTTCTCAGTGTAGCAAATGAAACAAATGAGCATCTCTCAAATACTAGTGTTGCACCTGCCATGTTACAAGCACATTAATCCCCTCCGAAGGTGGCATCTAATGGGGAGTTAATGCATGGTTGGTCGTTGTAGGCACTCAGCCACAACGGCCCCAACCATGCATTAACTCCCCATTAGATGCTACCTTCGTCGAGGATTAATGCTTACTTATGAGTCCATGCTCTATAAATTCTGTTGTCAGGTTTTAATTCTTTTTCAGTTTCAATTACTAGGACACAGTTAAGTGTAATATCTGCTTTGCAGTTCAGCTATTGGTGGAGCTTCATTTTGCTTGTTTAAATCACTGTCAGGTTTACGCAGTTAGCAAGTGTTCTAGTAAGGAGGAGTAATTTAAAGCAATACCTCAAAATCCAGAGTCACCGTGAGGTGTTTTACTTGCTTAAAAAAATGTTTAATGAAGCTTTCAAGGGTATTCAGCCATAGTTTGTCCCGATAGTTTTAAAATCATTAGACTGCAGTCTGAAAGTGCCTGCCCTTTCAAAAGGCGAATAAAACCCAACTGCCTCACATATAAAACCTTGTGTAGCACCACAGAATAGTACCTCTTATACATCCACTGGTCACAGCGACTATATAAGTATAACATTAAGAAGGGGTGCAGTAGCCAAACTTTGCTCTGTACTGGCATTGTGAAAATCATACATTTTCCTTACATTATTTAAGCCAATTTTCAATTGAAAATTTAGGTGCTTCTCCTTTTATGGGGAGTCTCTGTCTCCACAATTTCCAGTGTCTAGCAGCATACATGCATAATCTGTTCCACCTGGATTCCTCTGTGTTGAACACAGATAAATCACCAAGATGTCTTGAAAATTGGTGCACATTGTCAATTGCTGACTCCTTTTCAGCAACTCCCCATCAACCTGAACATTAACTCCATCTGGCTCTCTTCTCCAATTCTGAAGTGGCTGCACCTGTACCTTCTGGAAATTCAGGGACCTTCAGATCTTTCTCTCTGCTGTCCGCCTTCTTCAGGTACTGCCTTCCTTCTCCTCACAGCTGACAGCATCCGCTAAGCAAGACAGCAACATGGTGGGTATTTTAAATTGTCAATGTCAGTGGCTCAGTAGGTAGCACACTCACCTCTGAAGCTGGGAGATCAGAGGGCTGTGTGTTCAGTTCCCACATCTGGCACTTGGGTTAATATCCCAGTACTGACACTGTAGTGCAGCAGGAGAGGGGTGCTGCACTTCTGAGGTGCCATCTTTCGGATGAGACGTTAAACCGAGGTCCCATCTGCCTGGATTGGTGGTAGTTCAGGTGGATGTTAAAGATCCCATGGCACTTATCGAAAAGAGTAGGGGAATTTCCCCAGTGTCCTGGCTAAATTTCCCTCATTCAGTAAAAATACCACTAACAGCTTAATCTGGTTCAAGGTCAGTTGTATTCATCTGTATCCCCCCTCCCCCGGGTCGTGCCTGAAAATAGGCAGGATTTGTCTAGTGCACTTACCTGGTCAACAATAAATAAATTTAAAATTCTATGGTCACAATGATTTTAGAATGTAATCAGGCAACAGAGACAGGGACTCATTATTTCCTGATCTCTGTTGCCTGATACCGGACTGGCTGGTTGGCGGCCTTAACCAATCAGAAAACAGGGTTTCTCCAACTCATTTTCTAAAGGTCCATACAGGAACCCAGTGTGGCGCACCACCTGTAAAAGATGAGATCAGTGAGTGGAGTCTGCTCCAGACAAAGCCTGTCAATCAAGCTACTACTATTTCTGGAGTAAGAAGACTCACCTACCAAATACCGTTCATATATTTTTCACAATTTTATTAAAGACCATAAGCTTCATATATTTTCACAATTTTATTAAAGACCATATACTAACTGTACGGTCTGAACTGGCCTCTGTCAGTTGGCAAAAAAGGAGACGGTTCATTCACTCTGCGCAGCCTGGGCGAGAATATTAAGGAGACAACTTAGGTCTCAGATGGTATGTCAACAAGGAAGATTAGCTGCAGTAACAAGGAAGAATACTAGAGTATGGAACTTTGGAACTGATGGGCAGAGAGTCATCTGGTCAGTATCTGTTTTCCCTGATAAAGGGAGTTTTCCCTCAAAATGTTGGCAGTTCAGACAGTACTGTTATCATATGGTCTGTAATAAAACTGTGCAAATATGTGAATAGTATTTTGCAGAGTGAGCCTTCCTAGTCCAGAAATAGATGAAGTGGTACAAAGGACGAAATAATGGCGTGGAAACAGTCTGAGGGGAAGGGCAAACAAACAGTGCAACAAAAATAGTGGAGTGGGAGAGGAACCCAAGATCTTTGTGCCACAACTTCATGGCCTGTGGGCATGGAGGTGCCTACCATTTTTCAGTGTTTTTCCTTGAGCCCCACCCTCAAGGATGCACACAAAAACACAGAAAAATGACTGACAAAGACCTGAATTGTCCATCTAGTCTGTCCCAAGATTCCCTACCTGGAGATATACGAGTTTCCGCCGTGACGCAGAAATACATCCTCCGCACTACAGGTGCTCCCCAGCTACAGTGCCACCAGCTGTCACCCATGTGGCATTTCTGGTGTTCAGGGCTGGAGCTGCAAACAAGAGTTTCTGACACCAGAATAAGACTTGACAAAAAACATATGGAACAAAGCACAGAGGATGAGGCCTATCTGCTGCCAGTAGCAGGGCTCTTAGATGTACAAGTATTCCTGAATATTACAGGAAAAAGGAGCAGTCTGAAAAAATGAAAAAAAAGTGCTATAGTTTATACAGAAAAACAGAGCAACTTGGGTTCCGTACAAAATCATATCAGTTACAACATAACGTCTAACTGATCGGGGTGCACTACAGCACTAATTCCCTGGTGTAATGAAAATGGGGCTTCTCTTTTTGGAGTATAAATGTAAATTGAAAAACGGAGAATACATATATTATTGCTTGGAGGCTGGCAACCATTATTTTTACAGTAGGAGTTATAAGGCATTAAAAGATGGGTGAGGAAAATACGGCAGTCTGATTGGCAGAGCACTGTGGTATAGTCAGTCAGCACACCTCAAGGACTCCCCCACACCTAATTAAGATGCTGAATCACTTCACCTGGTCTCCTGTTTCAAGGCGCCCCAAACACAGCAGGAAAAAAGTTTCATTCTTCAAACAGCAGCCTCTCTACTTTTTCCAACCCATTACTTGCAAGTAGCAATACCTGTTATAAAATGGGTAGAAAAAGGTTTTTAATTTTATTTATTTATAGTTTTGGATTAATACCTTTGAGCCGGAATGACTCTTTTACAAAGGTTCCAAGTCAGTGAAACACAATACAAGACGTACAGATATGAAGCACAATACCTAATACATAACAGCAGAGACAAGGCGATCAGTGGATGCACATAAAGTTAAGATAATTAAAATGTCAGAAAGGATTCATTGCTATTCTATTACAAATATACGCAGACTACAGAGAAACTTCTAGTAAAGTTACAATTTTGGTGCAATTTTGTCACTAAGTGCTCAGTTTCAGTGAAGGAAGCAGCCGGGAGGCTTTGTCAACAACGCTGATCAGTGGAGAGCCAGTTTCATCTGTAATATTATCCCAGCACAATCTCACAGAGGAAACTAGCGCCCACAAGGCAGCTGACTTACAACTGTAAACACGAAAAGATCTATTTTATAATCTCAAAAAGTCACTTCAGGGCATGTGTCATTCTGGGATAACGTCACTTCAGTGCATGTATAATTCTGGGATAATGTCATTTCTTAGTGGCTGAAGGCACTTGGCTTGTGGCCTTGTGCCTTACACTGCACCTGAGGCGTGACGTTATCACAGCACAACACACACGCTGGCATTCCTTATTGCTTAATTTTACGAGCATAGGAACAAACTCCAGGGTTTGTGGTTTATGCTCAATATACAACAGATACGGCAGAGTGAAGCCACGTGGCTTTGCCTTGCAGTTCCAACACCAGTATCCATGGTATATGGAGCACAACTGACACCCTGTCATTTGTTTTTGCTTACTTAGGCATTTTTTGCACACTGTACAACAAAGAAATTAAAATATATGAACTACAAATGGCAAAGAACATGAATTTTACCATAGATTAGAGACCATGATCTATGGGGGTGGAGAGTTTGGGGGCTTAAAGTGAAAGATAAGACTTTAACAAACTGGGGTAGATCTTGTTAAAGTGGATGACACCGCAATGAAGGGATACAGGAAGGCTGCCAAGGCCAAAGGCCTTTCTTTGTTTTTTTTAGACTGAAGCACTGCTCTTTTGTTCCTTAGTTTGAAACATGCAGGCTTCTGTCCAGATGGCCAACGGGGGATGGGCTAGTGAGAATGCCTGGATAGAGCTTCTGTATTACGCCAGAAGCCAGGGCAGCATTTCTAATTTATGGCGCATATATGTGAATAAAAAGCTTTTAATTATAAACCAAATCCGGAGTGATTTTTTTTATTAATACTTCAGGGTACAGTACATGCAACTGGGCTTCATTTGAGTTTTTACTGGCATAAAGTAGGTTGGCTGACATATAATGTCACAGAAAAGACAATTCAGTGATGTTGTGGGATGGAGTTCACTTAGTGTGCACACTGCTGCAGCTTTGGTAATCTGATCAGGGACCCGACCTTGTGGGCACAATCTATACCAGGGTATGTACAATTCTCCAACACTGACCCTAGCTTTAGATTCTCTTTCTGCCGTATCATACTTAAGGGTGTGGGTGTATAAACTCCTTGTAGTCATAACAAATAGAATTCATTTTTAAATTCTACCATACAATCATAAAAGAACGACAACATTGCATGTGATCAATGCGACAGGAACAATATGAGAGCATGAACTGCATGTGATCTGTGCAACAAGATCTTCTGCTACAGTCAGAGGAACTACTGCCCCCCTGTATCATCTTAGCAACAGAATGTAACCGTACTCCGTGAGTTACATACATTGTAACATCAGATGATGTCAAATAAGGTACACCTCATTTTACTTTCCTTAAGGTTTAGTATACTTTTAAGTAACCATTTGGAAACATGATATTTCCCATTTTCAAAATTACCCTTTCTACGGTTGTAAATAATCCTCCAGACCTGTGCCATTTCCATTGTTCACAGACATGTAAGTAAGGCATCAAAGAACCAAAAAGGGATGAGGTTGACAATTGAATCCATGAATAAAAGAAACCTGTGTTTTTGTAGCAGCCCAGTGAACTGTTATTTTATATGTTGGTTGTTAACAGATTGTTTTCATTTTAATTTACAGTTAATTTACATTTTTGTTTTACCCAGGACAGTCCAGCTAAGATTAAAAAAAGACAGCAGGGTTGGCTGCCATTGAGTTTTTTCAGCTGCGAGAATGCAGGTATAACCCCTAGGTGGTGCTATCCCAAGGGATACTAACCCTGCTTGCTTGGCTACTAACAGGTTGAGGGGCCTAGGTCCAATGGTGGGTGCCTCCACCCAGAGGTCAGGGTTGATAGTGGTTAGACTAGCTCGGGTTCAGCCCTCTGGAACACTGTGACCCCCCTTTGTTTCCACTAGTGGCCCACACAATACTCGGGAGTTACCTTCCCTATACCCCACAATTGCACACTTCTTACACATACAGTAACACTTTCCCTCAGGACCGATATCTTGCAGCACGTCTCTGAGGACCCCCTGTAAAACAAGGTCAGGCAATATACACAAACACAATGCAATGCTTTTTTCTACATGTACTGACACTTCAGACAGCATATAGTTCAATAACAACAAATCTGATTTATTAGAGGGGGCAGTAACAAGGAGGGGGTAATCAGGTTGATTTGGTTTGGAATATTCAAATCACAGTACTGTGCAAGCATATAGGGTCCAAAATGTCACTCTCTGGGTACCCAGGATGGTGGGGGGGCTAGCCAGGGTCAGTGCAGCTGGTTGGGGCCCTTTGATGGAAAAACACATGCACACACAAATTGTAATCCAGACCCTGGGGCTCAGTTTGTGAAGAAATGAAACAGCAATAATCAGATGACACACTTATATCGATAAAGGCTGCAGGGAGATACCCAGATTTGTACTCACAATACCAAAGCTGAAAGCTGGATGGAGGATGTTCTAGCTGGATTGCCAGAAAAACAAGGTATAGAGACAGGGTCCTTGTGGCTGGACCCAACTACAGTTGATAGCAAGTGGATTTAGTCCGATTCAAGCTGGGATCTGCTTCCAGCTTTAGCACACAGCTCTCAGAAAAAGGGGAAATAACATCGTGATCCCCCACATGCACTACGAACATTTATATGTAAAAGGAAGGTACTATACCAGGCAGCTGCTTCTCGATCCTAATCGCAAACACTTGCAAATTACCCGGGAGCACACACAGCATCAGCAACCCCCGATGGGCCGATCGCACTTCAGCAAATCTTCGGTCTTCTACGGGCAAGCCTGGTTCTACACACTGCTTCCTTCTCTTCAAAACTCAGATTCATTCTGAACTGGCACTTACAAACGGCTGCAGAACAACTTCAGGGACTCCCACCAGATTTCCGCGCAGACTGTACGCCGCATCAGAAGCAGGGCTCCTTCTCTCTTCACTGTCACTACTGATCTGAGCTTTCCAGTAACAGAGCAGGGCATTTCTTTTGAGTTCCTCCCAGTTCAGGTGGCTGGTTCAGCTGTCACTCATAATAGGGCTCCCTCTGTTGGTGGAAAAAGGTGCCAAGGTCCAAACTACATTTCTCAGAGGCACTGACCATACAGTACATAGGTGGCTGGCTACACAATGAGAGTCCAAGTTCTGATTTGCCAGCAGCAGGCTCCATTTTAAAGGTCCCCCCCTCACTGATTGGTCCAGTTCAGCAGTTCAAAACCAGAATGGAGGGCTAGGCAAAAACGGTTCAGACTGCAAAGAAAAGCAGGTTAGACAAACTGTATTTTCATTATTACTCGTATTCCTGGCAGATTGTTACACCTTTTGAAAGAGCTCCCTCTGCGCATTTAGTGACAGCAGAAATGGAGCGAGTTGACAGCAGCCTGGGCGGGACAATCCCCCTTCTAAATTAATTATTTCTGCAAAGCAAACAGCTCTTAAAGAGACAGTACATGGAGGCTCAAATAGCACTCACTTGGAACCACATTTAAACAGCTTAGATGCCGAACACCTCCAGGCTTGGAGCATTCCTGCAAACTCCTGGAAGACTTCTGGGAACCCCCATTTGCTGGGGGGGTTACACAGGCATAGTAGGTTAAATGACTTGTTTAGGGTCAAGCAGCAAGTAACTCTGGTGGGATAGGAACCTGAAAACGTCTGGTTCACTGGCCTGTTTAACCACTGGACAACACTACTTCCCCACATGACATCCGTTGGTCTGGTAGGGCATGCTCTAGGTTCAGAAGAGGGCTCACCATGTCACTAACTCTTTGAGACACTTTTTTTCTTTCAATCCATGAATTTTGCCACAGCATTTTAGTATTTTCAGCTTAACTTTATGTTGTTGGGCATCAGTCTCTGTACGTTGTCAGACGCTTACAAGGAAGCAAAATAAACTCTATAAACCAGGTTTAGAAGTGTTGTGATCCTTCTGTCTCCCTGCTTCAAATTATTTCTCTGCTATTAGTTTGAAGAATCCTGTTCCTTACACCTATTGTTCTGCTTTGTAATCCCAATGTGCTTGTTTTCGATTAATTCTGAAGCAATATAAGCTAGTGAAAAAAAATATATATACAGTATATATATATATTATTTTGTGCATCACAAAGATCAAAGTTAAAGAAAATGAATCTGTTTTGTCAGTGCAAATTGTGGGAGTCACAGGCACAGAGGAAAATATAGCATAAGGTAATAGTGTCAGCATCACACAGTGATATTGTTTTCCTTTAAAAAACAAAAAATTAAAGTTGTACGTTAGTCTGCCATTGTAGCGGTAATGCTATGGCTTTTGGTGCCAAAGTCCCAGGTTTGGGAATGAGCCTGGGATATCAGAGGATCAGCCTGGGCAGGAAGGACTGTACATCCAGAGGACTTCTCTCTTCCCTCGGGGTGGGGGGTACAGTTGTCCCACTCACTGGATACCACCTGATGGATACTTAAGGAATAATCCACAATGGGGTGTGGGTTGGGCTGGGATTTACCCATAGCTGGCAAGGTTCAGTCACAAGGGTGCAGCCTGAGTGACCAACCACACCAGCCCTGGGTAAATCCCAGTCCAATCCACACCCCATCATGGGTTATTACGATTATACAATTAGAAAAAAAGATGTGGCAAAAAGTTTGAATTAAAATGTTACATTTTATTATTTTACGCTTAAAACAGAGAAATGTCAATACATGGCATAACATAGTTTCTTTCTTTTTTTTTTTTTGACTATTCTATTTTTCCGCTCCCGTGCTCACTGGTCCACCACTCCTTTGGGCTCTGCAAGTTCCCCCCAGCCCCACTGTCCTTACCCAGCCCTCCTCTGGTCCTCGTATTGCAGCCGATCCCTGGGATATCCCAGTGTATCCCTTCTCTGGGTGGGTCCCCCTCCTCCAAGGAGGAAGGCACCGAGGGGAGAGGGATGGCCCCAGCACATACTTCTTGGGCCTGGGGTTGCTGCTGAGGAGAAGGAGGCCCCGCGGGAAGGTGCTGGAGGCACTCAGGGAACAGAGAGCCGTCATCCGGCAGCCAGCAAGTGATTTTCCTGGTTTTCCTTGAGGTGCATGATGTCCGGACGTCAAGGCAAGAGCCAACATCTGCCACGCACCACCCAGCAATGACCCCAACATGTTGCCCTACCCCTGGCCTCCATCAGCGGTTGCCCAACAGTCGCCCAACACCGGGTCACAGCCCTCCCTCCCTCCCTGAAGACAACAAGCAGTCGTGGGACGCTCAAGCTGTCACCCCCCGGCCAGCCCTCCAGCAACCCGAGCACGTTCCCGAACCCAGGTCGCTGGTGTCACAAGCAGAAATCCAACCACTGCAAACATAGTTTCTATTGATAAATGGCATAAAATGCATTTAGGCTATCACCATAGTGACTATAAATACCAAAAGAAATATAACAGGCTGAGCAACCGATTGCTGAGGCAATTCAGCATATCTGTCATTTTTAGTCAGTTTTGCTTTCACTGACTGACTTCCTGGTACCGTGTCTCTGAAACATAGCATTTGATATTGTTTTCACCAACAGCTTTTTATTTTGCGGAATGGACGGTTAGAGGGAGAAAAAATGGCGGCTTTGCAAGAATGTGTTGGTACGCACATGGACTGATTTTACTTTATTTTTTTTAAACATGCAAATGGCTGGTACTTTATGCGGTGGTTATGCAATAATTACCCCATGGCATAACGTAGCAGCCAACCAAGCAGGAAACTAGATTTTTAGATACCCATTGTATAATTAAGCAATATATCACGACAGGGTGTGGGATATGCTAGGATTTACCACGCCTGGTGTGTTGTTTGGTCACGAGGCCACAGGCTGAGTGAGCAAAACACACCAGGTGTGGGTAAATCCTAGCACTGTCCACACCCCAGAGTGGTATATTGCGATTATACAATGTGCCACCTCTTTTTTTGAGCAAAAAATAAAGAAAATGTTTTTTTTGCATTTTATATTAGTTTTTTTCTTTAAACTTTGTATTTATTGTTTTGAATAAAACATATAAGATACATGCCAAGCAGTGACATATCACATGTAAATACAGTTTAGACACATTGAGGATGCCACTCCTCCTGAGTTACTGTCTAGTACTTATTCTACTGCTTTAAGATACATCCTGGGAAGTTTCTTAACTAATACATATAAACCCAAGTTAATGCGATACAAAATTGCTGGGAGTATAGCCCATGAGCTGCATGGAGCAAGACAATATCAGTTCTAATATATAATGTTCAATAGTTCTAGAGTCCCCTAAATAGGGACAGTGGAGTAGTCCATGCTCTAATTGTATTAGGAGCACAATAAACTGCCAATTTCTAAAAAGAAGTACCACTTTTGAAATTATTTTTAAACTTAAAGGTGTCCATATTTAGGAACTATGCAGAAGAAAAGGAGCTATAATTATATGAGGTATTTAAGATAAGAGAACTGTAAGCCAACTTTGTAAGCCATGGTCAAATATGGCGGCCAGATTTTATAACTAAGGTTCAGACAGTGAGTACGAGTTTGAAAGAGAGAAAAATAAAATGTCTAAGTGTAACAGTCCCAATTTAAACTTTGGTTCAGTACTCACTCACACCCCACTTAGGGGGAAAGGAACACTTTATTAAGAAACACAGGACCTCTCTCTCTCCTAAATCAAGCAAGTAATAATCCAAACAAAATTTTCATGACTCATCATCTTACAGGACCTCTCTCTCTCCCCTAAATCAAGCAGGTAATAATCCAAACAAAATTTTCATGACTCGTTGTCTTCTGATAAACTTTCACCTTGATCCACTGGACGTCTTCTTCTCTGAGCTTGTTTCTGAGCCCATCGATTGGCATCCTTCACATCCGAGAAAATGAAAACCTTTCCCTGGTGCATTATTTGTAACTGAGCTGGGAAAATAATGCTGTGCTGAATCCTCGCCTCTCGGCAGAGCGCTCTGGTACCTTCAAATTGCTTTCTCCTTTGCCTAGTGGCAAAGCTAATGTCCAGATATAGTTGGACCATCTCCCCCTTGCAGAGAAGCGTTTTATGTTGTCTAGCCAGTGCCAACAGATAGTCCCATGCTGCAGCTCCGTCCATTATTGCCAATACTGCCCTCGGAGCCTCTGGGTTATCAGGCCTACCTCTGGCTGCAATTCTGTAGGCCTTTTGTATGCCCTTGATATGTGAAGTAGCTTCCTCTCCAAACGGCTGACCAAGCCAGTCGTGAAGGAATAGAACCAAATGGTTACCCTCACAACCCTCCGGAAGACCCAGAAAATGAATATTCGGTGCCCTGGTATTGTTTTCCAAAGTTTCCAGCCACATTCTTAGATGTCCATTCTCCTTCAGCACATTAGTAATGGCACCCATAGTAGCATCCAATCTTTTCTTAGCTTCTGCAGATTCAGCCATAACGGTATCCATATTGGTTTCCAAACTCGTAACTCTGTTTCTGATGCTATCTATTTTGTCCACCAACCCAGTAACTGAGGAGAAAGATTACAGTTTCCTCTCCTTCTTTCTCTGTGTCTGCTGCCTATTGGAGAGGAGTAGACTGCGTGGCAGTGGGAGTGGGAACATTTTTGGATGTTGCTCCTTTGTGAAGCCTCCGATCCTTCCTGGGATTTCCCATTTTTTCCTCAGATCTTCCGATTATGGGGTTTATACAAAGTGCCATCCTGTCTGACCCAAAAACAACTTATTTTAGTTCTCAAATACAGATGCTGTAGAGAGCTCTATTCAAAAGTGGCCATATTGCTCGGGCTCACCAAAGCCCACCGCATTTTATATTAGTTTTTGTCGTTTTATTGCTCTGCCATGCAAAAAATAGTCCTGGGTTGCTAGGGCTCCCTTCTGTTTGTGGATGTGGAGAAGTGTTTTTTTAATCCCCTGCGTCGATGCTCTCCCTGAGTTTAGTGTGCCCATGAGTAGCTGCAGCAATGTCAGGGACTGTGTAGTCTTATTAAAACTGAGACAGATGGCAGCCTAAACATAAGAGAAATAATGTGATAGACGTGCTGCTTTGTTATGTGATGTACACTACTAGGCACAAGGATCCCTAGGGGTGGTCAGGTAAAAAGAAAGAAAAACTCTCTTTATGGAAAATTGTTTAGGTGATACAGGGTTTTAATCTGTAATTCAGGGGACAAGCTGAACACTGAAGGAGTGGAGAGGTAATGGAACGGCTATGGAGGGAATGGAGTAGTGACCGGAACAGAGGCTGGCGAAGGTGTTGTTGCAGGACCAAGTCTGCAGCACTTCATGTTGTTGTTCCGGTCCAAAGTCAGTGCAGTTTACATTCTTCGGGGAGCACGTTGTAGAGTCTGTTTTTTTTTTTTTACTTTGTATTGATGGGAGACAGCAAGATAGAAGGAGTGTGCCAGACAGATATGGTGCTAGAGATAGCGGGAGCGGAGCAGAGAGTGAGTGAGCAAGAGGTAAGCTGGGTAGAGACTGTTGAGCACCAGCCGATTTACTGCACTCGCACTCCTCCTTAAACTTAAGGACCTCATCCACCCTCATCCAGTTCCTGAAAGAAAACAAGTGGGTGGGCTTAATATTAAATGTGAGTTTTTTTGTTCATCAGCTTTCGGAGGGTTTTAGGGTAGTTGCAGAAATGGTGACAGTGACACTTGCTGGCTGCGGTAGTTTTGCGAGGGTTCCATCGTGTTTGTCACTGCTGCGTTCGTTGTGGTCGGAGTGATTTACGGGGAGTTTCTGATGCGGCTGACTGGCGGCTGGCACTTTTTCCCATGGGGTGATGCCACAATTCACAACATTGTAAATCGTGCCAGTCAGCCAATCAGGAATCAGGATTCATGAGACCCATTGTATAATAAGGGGTAGCACAGCATAGACAATGTGAGGCATGGGCACTCGAGTGGCATGGTTGTGTGTTCATGCACATGCAGCTGCAGCGTGACACTGGGTGGCACAAAGGGAGAAAACTGGTGAATAACCACCTCAGAGGGTGGATGATACCTAGCTCACCACAGGACCTTCATCACCACCTATGACCCTGACAAATCTGAATGGGGTCACCAGGATAGGGGGAGGACACCTGTTCTCCCTTGTTGCCTCACTATGGAGGGGTGGTCCATCCAGGACTCTCCAACAGGCAAGTCCTAGGTGAGATGTGAGCTGGCTGGGTGAGCAGAGGCTGAGGGGGTCTCCGAGACAGTCAGGAGCATAAACTACAAATAAAAAAAAAGTTCCTAGCACTTATCATTTATAAGTCAGTCATTTTCAAAGAAACTGGCCTGAATTTTCAATGGAAGTGCTGCAGGTACGTGTCCCAATTTCAGGTATAGTCTATGTTACTAATGTCAAAACGTTTGCAAGTAATTCTTTTTTTTCATTTATGCTTTATGCCCCCTTCCCCTCTGCTGCCTTAACTGACTCTGGCACCCTTGGTGTGGCCGGTCGCAGTCTGGTTGCCAGCAGTCTTCGGCCCCCATCCTGTCATGGAACTTCCCCCCTGGGTGAGAAAGGAGGAGTGCAACTCCCCTAAGCACCATATGTGTCAGGCCTCTCCACCGGTTTCCGACCATCATTATCGCCACAATGTCCCGTCGCCAGGCTCAGTAGTGGGGCATTTTCTGTTTTCCGTTGCGCTCCATGAGAATGGCTGCTAAGGGGGTTCATGGAGATGTGCACACGCAAGGATGTGACGCGTTCCAGACCCCAGCCAATGATCTCCCTTTCCACATGGTGCTCCTTGCTGCACCTCCACCCATGTGCACCCCAGTGGCGGTGTTGCAGCAGGAGTGGCAACCCTCCCTCCCGGAGGACAGCATCCCTCGGATGCTCAATCCTCCTCCCCCTGGCTGACCCTACTGCTGCACCGGCGGGCCAGTGTTTGCAGGTGATTTTCAAATGTTTTGACACATTTGGGATGCTTTTCACACTTTCTGGCAAAAAATGACACATGGGTCATTATTTTGACATGTCAGTAATTTTTGTTGCGCAATTTGTGGCACTTGGGTTATGAAGTTAGACCATGTTTTATATAGTCTAACAGTAGGGCCATACAAGTCAGCAAATTTGGCCTGCCAGGCCAATTTTGAGCTGGGCCAGGCAAAACCTGAATTGGCCCGAAATTAATTGAAGGGTTTTGAGGATCAAAACATATTTGATTTTAAATGGCTTCCCATGTATTATTTTAATATGCTGTTAAAGTGCATGAAAATCAGTGAACAATAACAGTAAGCAAAACCTTCACAATAAATGGGGTAGCCTACCATACCTAGAGGCCAAGTTGTGTAAACACCTTCCTCCTCCACTGTTGTATCCCACCAAAGCTCCCCTAGGTAGTACTCCCCATGGCGGTGCTGATGATGATGCGGAGGGCAAGAGGGCTTGAGAAAACGATCAGCAATCAGAAAAATGAGTGAGCTGTTCTACTGCAGTGCTGAGACTCACACAATCTGTGGCAAATGTATACTGCAGCTGGCAATGGAGGACACCGGAGCATATCCAAGGGAAAAACCTTCCTCCTCTACTGTTCTGTTCCACCCAACCGTGCTTGCCCCGAGGGACCACAACGGTGACCTCCCTCATCACTGCTCCCTTAGGCAGTACTCCCCAGCAAAGGAAGTTTTTTTTTTAAATACATTTTAATATATTTGACTCTAGGGAACAGAGGCAGCCCCTGCCTGGCCCCTCCCTCCCTCCCCTACCACCTCAAACAACTGCTTCTGTGTTGCTCCATTTTTTCTCACTCAAGTGGCAGATAGATTTAATATATATATATATATATATATATATATACATATTGCTCTGGAGTCTGTTGTGCCTTTATATTATTTCAATTTGTCAAGTTTTCTCTAAACCTATCTGTGCTGAAAGCTGCCCAAGGCATAGCTCTCTCTCCTAGTCTTCTTCTAAATGCTGCAGCTTAAGCCACACGAGTAACATGACAATGCCTCACAGACACACAAGTGCCTGCCTGCCATGCTGCTTGCCTCTGATCCTGCTGCACTAATGAGAGGGGTTTATAAATCCACATAACGCCATCCTGCATAGTCCATTCCTGATACACCTACCAGCAGTAGGGTTAGTGTGGATAAAGAGACAGGCACTTTGATTGGATTTCTGCTAGTGCGGTCACATGACTCCCCTACCTATTGGCGGCTGAGTGTGCATGCACACACTGCTGAGGAGGACTGGGAGCAATTTAGAAAAGCATCCATGTCAGCTGCCTTGAGCACACAGCATGCACTCACACTAAGAAGGAGCCAGACCGACCCACCTTCAGGTACAGCCCTCCTTCCTGGCTGTTGCTCTGCCATCAGTCTCACCTCAACCCCCGCGCCCCTTCCTGGTTGCTTGCCAGACAGCTACCCACACACATCAGTGACACAATTCTATTCCGGCACCTCCCCTCAACAGTGCCAGCTCTACTTTTTTCACTTTCTGCAGCACATGCCCTTTGTGGAGGAGGACTGTAATTTTGGGTCGGGGGCTTTTCAGGTCTTGGCAGTGAAACCTGATTCACAGGTTTATTTCTGAGCACTGCTAAACCCGAATGGCCCAAATATTTTACTCAGCATGATTCCCTACCCTAACAGTCATGTCACAGGTAGCCATACTGCAGCAAAAATGTGGCGCAAGTCTTTGAAAATCCAGCTCCTAATCTTTTAAAAGTGCTAACTTTTAAACCATTGAGAACTTATTATTTCTTTTAAATAAAAGCTTGGAGCCAGGTCAACATGTATAAGTCCTGTTGATACAGCTTTAATGTATCAATATACTGGAAATGCACTTTTAGTACATCAATATGCTAATAATACACGTTCACAATATCGACAGAAAGACATGTTTCAGATAACATTTAAGATACTTTTTAAACTTCAATATATTTTGCTTTCCATACAAGCAAAATAAATAGCAACTGAATGCTTTTAATATGAAAATGGATTTTAAAAGTGATTTCTTCGCATTACATAAAATCTTCATTTCTCCCTGGGGTAACCAATAATCCTTGCATGCTGTCACTGGCATGACAATCTAATAATGCCCTAAAAAATATTTTAATGTAAAAACTATCAAATAACTGAGCATGTGGAACTGCTCCCAATGTTCACTTTACAAATGCAGTCCATTACCACTGGGATGAGGGCTGCTAAATTAACCAGTCCGAATGGAAGATACCATGATCAACGTTCCATGAGATTTATAATCTGCAGAAAACTATGACTGAGCAGTAAAGGATGACCATGAAGATCAACTTGCTGTAGTCTGCACCCGGGCCCAACTCACCTTCTTGTAGGGTGTGTTGAGGGCACTGGCCTGGTCCTGACCGGGATAGTGAGGAGTTCTCTGAAGAGAGAGATCTCCCCAGACCCTCTAAAAGAGTTGGTTGTTCGACTTATCTTGAAAAAACCCTCCTCAGACCCTGACTTCCTGGCCAACTACAGACCAGTCTCGAACTTGCCTTTTATGGGTAAAGTTATTGAGAAGGTGGTCATCCTGCAGCTGGAGGATCATTTAGCAAGCCACGATATCTATGACCCTCTCCAGTCAGGTTTCAGAAAAAGGCACAGCACTAAGACAGCCCCGGTCAGGGTACTAAATGACCTCCTGAGGGCCAGAGATCACAGATCCTGTACCATCCTGGTTCTCCTGGATCTCTCGGCAGCATTTGATACTGCGGACCATGGGGTACTCCTCAAGTGCCTGCAGTTTTTCTGTGGACTGGGGAAGGGGCGGTCCACAGTTGGTTTTGATCATTCCTCGAGGGCAGATCTCAGAGGGTGGTGTCCAGGATTTATTCCTCAGCTCCCTATGAACTGCCCTGTGGGGTGCCGCAGGTCTCAGTGTTGTCCCCCATGTTGTTCACAGTATACATGCTATCACTGGGAGGCATTATAAGATAGTATGGTCTGAGTTTTCACTGTTATGCAGATGATTCTCAGCTGTACATGTCTTTTGTGCCTGGCCAGGAGGAAGCTTCTGTATCAGTGTTTAACAGCTGTCTGGCTGAGATTCAGGACTGGATGAGTACCAGTTGACTGAGGCTAAACCCGGAAAAAACAGAGGTATTGGTCGTAGACCCAGATCATATGTCGGCCGGGACGTTGGTGGGATAGCCTTTTGGTTTAGAGCTGGGAGGGATACCTCTAACTGTCTCGGACCAGGTGCGTAACCTTAGTGTAATTTTTGATGAGGGCCTGACCATGAAGGCTCAGGTGTTGGCTGTAATCAAATCTTCCTTTTACCACCTCAGAAGTATAGCTAGGGTGAAACACCTAGTACTGACTGAAGCTCTTTCCACTCTGGTCCACGCCTTTATTACAGCCCGTCTTGATTACTGTAATGCCCCCTACCTTAGGGCTACTGGGGGTTGATATCCGCCACTTACTGGTCTGACAGGTGATTGGGAAGTTGTCACTCAGGGCATCCAGTAACACTGTTGTGTCCTTGATCCTCTAAGGGTGGTTGGAAAATACCAGGTCAATAAGAGTACTGGTGCCAGTCCTATAGTTTCTTCGAGTAGGTGAAGAGACAAGTTGTGCAAGGTCAATGGCAGCTGCTGTATCCTTACAAGGGGTGGAGTCGAGGGACAGCCAGTTGGTATTAAAGTCACCCAGAGCAATGACTTCAGAGCCGTTGGGCATGTTAGCAATCAGGTCAATGAACGCTTGGAAGCCTCTGCGAGCTTCCTTGGGTAGAATGTATATGGAGAAGAAGTGGACTGACTTCCTTTTATTACCTAAGGACATTTTTACCCCAAGAGATTGAGCACCATCCATAGGTGACAGTGTTGGGAAAACCTGGCATTGTAGCACGTCCTTGATACAGGGCACATCCACCACCATGTCTACCCACCCTATCTGACCTGTATAATGTATACCCACTTAGGGAGACTGCAGAGTCAGGAACAGCAGAGGAGAGCCAAGTTTCAACTATAGGGAGGACAGCGGGTCGATGCTGTAACACCCAGATTTGTAGTTGATCTAATTTTGGCAGAAGGCTTCTGATGTTAATAGAGGTGACTTTTAAACCCCCGAGGCTACTGTTCAAGCGAAAAGGAGCATTTGGTGGGCCAGGATTAAGGTGCACGTTACTTGACAACAATAGCAACAGTAGGAGTGCATGGACATACTAGTGTATTCATTACAATCTGCAAGGAAACTGGAAATGTAGCAATAGTTGGATGTGCCCCCTGTGCTAAATGTAAGTTTTGCGTACATATTAAAAAGTGCAACATTTTTAAGAATTATACTACTGGAAAAGAATACAGGATAAATCAGTTGCTTACCTGTAATACTAGTGGGGTAGTGTAAAGAGCAGAATGTAAATGTGAGGCAAGTTACATAGAGAAGACCACTAGGACATTAAAATTGTGTACAAGGGAACATATCAGAGATATAGAGAATGGTAGGAATGAGAATGTGATAGCAGCACATATTAATTTCAATATTCAGACAGAACAACATAAATGGTGCTTTTATGGCCTAGAACAGGTCACCCTGGGACCAAGGGGTGGAGATTTAGATACAGCATTGCTAAGAAAAGAAGGCTAATGGATGTTCTATTCGGACAGCTTAAGGCTCCCTGGTTTAAATGAGCACTTGAATTAACCCCTTATTTGTAACTGTTTTAGCCCCTGCTTCTATTTAAGTCTGTGTTCTGGAAATGTATGCTTTAGTATAGCTTTAGGTTTAATGAATAAATAGATAGGATTTTTATCTGTCATTAAATTGTTAGTAAAAAAATATTATTGTTTTCATGATATTAATGTTGTTGTTGTGTTCCTTGTCTTTAGACACTGGTGTATGTAGTTGTTTTATCCTATGGGACCATTGAACATTGGAGCTCTTAAGAACTGCACCATAAGAAAGCAAGAGAAAGGAAAAAGCCTGAATTAATTGCAGAACAAGCCACAGATAGAATCAAGAACTGAGATACCCAGAGATTACTGGGACTGAGATAAAAGATTGATTGAATAAATTAATTTATTAGATTATTCCTCACTATTTCATCAAAAGAATGTGGTTCTGTAAATTGGTTGCCGTTTGAAGTAGTTTCTTGGTCCATTAGTTGCATTATTGTGATGTTCACATCAAAGGGGTTTTGTTACAAGTAATTAGAGGGTCATTGATTTACTAATTTATTTGTATTTATCTCTATCTTGCACCTGTGATGACATCACTACATAACTGTATTTAAGCAACAACTTGCATTAACTTATCCACCCTTGACAAAGTGCCAATGTAGGTATGAAAGGCCACCGGGTCCTTTTTTGCCAGGCTGTGGGAGTGTCTTTATTCTGTGTACTCTGACTTTTTATGGTGAGCAATAAAATACTTAATATGCAAACTTGTGGTCAAGGAGTTTTGTGCACATAGTGTGCAAGCCTTTTCTTGTGTTTTTCTCTCTGGTGTTCACCCACAGTAGCCAGCCTGCACAACAGTGGGACCTTGCTCCTTGGCTCTGAACGAGGTCCCACAGCTCTGGATTTTGCTCCTCCACAGCCTACTTAAGAATTTGATCTTGCTCAACCACCTGCATCTGGAACCTGAAGTTGCTCCTGCTTCGGCACTTTGCTCCCCAACTCCCAGCGAGCTCCTACAGCTCTGGACCTTGCTCCTCCAGAGCCTGCCTGCCTAGCATTGGTTCCTTGTTCCCACTGTCTGCCTCCTGGACCCTATAGACATTTTTGCTTCAGGATCTTGCTCCCTGGCTCCCAGTTTGCCCCTAGAGCTCCAAACCTTGCTTCACCAAAGCCTGCCTGCCTAGCATTGGGATATTGCTACTACTACCACCTGCCTTCTGGACTCTGCAGACATTCCTGCATCAGGACCCTGCTCCCTGGCTCCCAGAAAGCCCCAACAGCTCCAATCCTCACTCCTCCAAAGCCTGCCTGCCTAGCATTGGAGCGTTGCTCCCTGGCTCCCAATGAACATCGACCTTGTTGGCAGCAGCCAGCCTGCACAACATTAGGACCTTACTTTCTAACTCCCAGCAAGCCTCTACAGCTCTGGACCTGGCTCCTCCAAAACCTGCCTGCCTAGCATCAGGAACTTGCTCAACTACCTGCATCTGGACCCTGCAGCCATTCCTGCTTCCGGGTTGCCTGCCTAGCACTGGGACACTGCTCCCACTACCTGTCTTCTGGATTCGTCAGACATTCCTGCTTTGGAACTTTGCACCCTGGCTCCCAGCAAGCTCCTGCTAATCCAGACCTTGCTCCTCCACAGCCTGCCTTCTTAGCATTAGGACCTTCCTCCCCTACTTGCTTGCAGGAACCTGCAGCCATTCCTGCTTTGGGATCTTGCTCCCTGGCTTAGTTTCAGCTCTGTTTCATGTAAATGGCATTAGACCTTGCTTCTGAGAACTTGCTCCCAGGCTCAGTTTGAGCTGTTCTAAGCTCTGGCCCTCACTTCTCCAAAGCCGGCCTTGCTTAGTGTCAAGACCTTTCTCCCTCTACATGCCTCCTGGATCCTGCAGCCGTTCCTGCTTTGGGATCTTTCTCCCCAGCTCAGTTGGAGCTCGTACCATGCCACTGGCATTGAACCCTGCCTCTTGAACCTTGTTCCCTAGCTTCCCTGAACTTTCTCCATTCCAGACCTTGCTCCCCTCCACAGCAGCTAGCCTGCCCTACAGCTGGGACTTTACTCCCACTTTCCATCTGATCCAGAGGTTGTGCTTTCTCAAGACTTTCCAGCAATTTAGAACTATCGTGTTACTGCCATCTTGTGGCATTGCTTAATACTACAGTAATAGGCAGCTCCTACTTCATTTCAGCACGTCAGGATCAGCTAGTGAACAATTTCACCTTCTATCAGAGAACGAAGACCAGAAGTCCATTCAATCTGAACTGATACCTAAGAATGCCACTGCCAAATCCTTAAAGAGCCACTGATGCCAAAAAGAAAGCTCTGAAAAACATAATAATTAGGTACAGCTCAGCTTGCATTCCAGATGTACCAGTATTCTATATACAGTAGTTCTCTTCCTTATTATTTATTACTGAGAAAATCTGCATGAGTATCTAATATTTATCCTTTAGATTTCCCTTAGAGTTTACCTGCCTCTGTAGCTTACTCCCTACTTTAAGTCATAATGCTCTGTTGTGACATCACAGTCTGTTGCCATGGGAGTAACTGTGATGTCACAAACAGGGCATTATGAACTCAGATAGGGAAAAAGCAACAGGAATAGATGAACTCTTTAGGAGCAATAATCCTGCTTTCATGCGGATGACCACAGTAATAAATAGTGGGGAGGAAGAATACAAAACTAATGTGAAATACAAGCTGAACTGTGTATAAATGTTATGTTTTGTTAAAGTACTTCTGAAGGCATCAGCTCCTCTTTAAACAGTTATAAGGAATGGACTACAGTAAAACTGATCTCCACACTGAAAGAAAGTACAGTTACGTAAGAACTTACCGTAACAGTAGATCTTCGAGAGAGGCTCTTGCAGTAGGTAATTACATATAGGACTGACACCGGCTGGCGGCAGGACCCCACGGAAAAATTTCTAACTAGCAGTCCCTGGCGAGGGACCGCCCCCACGTCAGGTGACCGGCGTCATGCAACGTCGGTATAAAGGGGCAGTCCCGGACGCCCGCCTTCCAGTTCTTTCCCGCCACAGGCCCGGAAGGCCTGGACAAGAGAGAAGCAGATCTTTCCCTCAATGGAAAAGGAGCTGAAAAAGCCTAGGGGGATGGAGGGCGGGAAGGTATTACCTACTGCAAGAGCCTCTCTCGAAGATCTACTGTTACGGTAAGTTCTTACGTAGCTGTACTATCTTACTTCGAGAGGGCTCTTGCACTAGGTAATTACATATAGGACTGAATCCCAAGCAGTCTGGAACAAATAAAAGGCACCGGGAGGAGGAAACTACTTCTGAAAGTAGCAGTAGCCTTGCAGGCCTCAAGACAGGAGACCCTGCAAAACAGCTAGCCCGAAGCCTGCTCTACAGCGAGAGGCAATGTCCAAACTGTAATGTTTCATAAAGGTATGGATGGAAGTCCAGGTGGCGGCAGCACAGATGTCTGCCACAGACACATTCTTGAAACAAGCCGAAGAGGCTGCTACTCCACGAGTCAAGAGACCTCTGACTTGACCCAGAAGGGTCTTGTTGCACTTGTCATAACAGAAAGTGATGCAATGAGCCATCCACTTTGACAGGCATTGCTTGGAAACAGCATTGCCTTCCCTTTTGTGAGCAAAAGAGACGAACAGCTGGTCAGTTTTTCTAAGATCCTTTGTCCTATCGGTGTAGTATTTCAGAATCCGGTGAACATCCATGGTATGGAGTAAATATTCTCCTTGGTTGGAGTACTGCGTGAAAAAGGCAGGTAACTCTATAGACTGATTTAAGGTAGACTCCGCTACCACTTTAGGCAGAAACTTAGGGTTCGTGCGAAGAGCTACTCGTTCTTTGTGAAAAATCAAATAGGGGATTTTACACATAAGGGCCTGGAGCTCGGAAATTCTTGACGAAGTAATAGCCACCAAGAAGAGCGCCTTCACGACAGAAATCTCAGATTCGGATGCCGCAGGTTCGAAGGGAGGAAGGGTAAGTTTCTCAAGAACAAAGTTCAAGTCCCAAGGGGGAGCAGGAGTCTGAACAGGGGGCCTCAGATGAAGGACCCCTCTAAGAAAAGCCTTGGACACCTCTAATTGGGCAAAGGCTTTATCAGTGAAAGGAACATGGTAAGCTGAAATAGCGGCCATGTGCACTTTCAAGGAGGAATGACTGAGACCCAGGTCGAAGAGATGACGTAAATATTCAAGCAGAATGGCCACTGGACAGGAGAAAGGCTCCATGTTCCTAGAGGCGGCCAAAATAGAAAATCTCTTCCATTCACGGCATAAGTGGACCTAGTGGAGGGTTTTCTAGCCTCCACCAGAACCTCAGCCACCTTTGGAGAGACACCAAAGCGAGATTGGGCTAGGTCTGCAGGAGCCATGCATGAAGTTGTGGGGACTTGAGGCCTGGATGGACCAGGGTCCCCTGATCCTGGGTCAGCAATCCTCGAGATAAAGGAAGAGGAAGAGGAGGAACCTCTGAGTATTGTTGTAGAAGAGAGAACCAGATTTGCCTGGGCCAGAAAGGAGCAATCAGAATCATTCTCGCTCCTTCCGTTGTTAGTTTCTGCAGTACACGAATGACCAGAGAAATTGGGGGAAAAGCATAGACGAATCTGCCCTTCCAGTTTAGAGACAGAGCATCGCTCCAGAAAGCGGCTAGCTCTGGAGCGAGCGAGCGAGCAAAAGGTGGGAAGTTTTGCGTTTTGGGAAGAGGCGAACAGGTCTATCTGAGGAGTTCCCCAAAGCTGGAAGATGTCGTCTAGAACCTTTTGGTCCAACTCCCACTCATGTGGCAGAGCAGAGGAGTGGCTTAGCTTGTCTGCCAGGGTATTGTCGACTCCTGGAACATGGATCGCCGTGAGGTGAAGATTGTGAAGCATTTCCCAGTCCCAAACCCTCATTGCTTCCCTGCATAGAGGGTAGGATAGAGTACCTCCCTGCTTGTTGATGTACCACACCACGCACATGTTGTCCATCTGGACAGCTAGGTGACCAGGAAGGATGTATTGGTGAAGGGCTTGGAGAGCATACAGTACTGCTCGTAGCTTGAGCACATTGATGTGGAGAGCTAGCTCCAATCTGGACTATAAACCCTGGGTTCGGTGAGGACCCAGATGGGCTCCCCAACCTTCGCCTGATGCATCCGTGGTCAGAGTCTGGGAGGGGGGAGGATGACAGAAGGGGACACCCCGAAACAGGTTCTCTCGAACCATCCACCATTGCAAGTCTCTTGTCATCGGTGAGGAGATCAGAACCAGATGATCTAGGTCATCTACGAGTTGATCCCACTGGGAGCGGAGAGTCCACTGAGATATCCTCATGTGGAGCCGCGCGCGGGGAACTGTGGGGATGGCGGCCACCATGAGCCCCAAGAGACGGAGAACCGATCTCGCTGGAACCTTCCTGCGTTCTAATAGCAGGGAAATCTGTGACTGAAGAGAGGCTGCCCTGTCCAGAGGAAGGAAGGCCTTGCTCACCGTCTTATTGCCGATAGCCCCGATAAACTGAAATCTCTGGGAGGGATCCAGATGAGACTTGGAATGGTTGATGGTGATACCCAGGCAAGTGATAACCTGCTGGGTGAGGGAGAGAAAATGCAGGAGCTCCTCCCTGGACGAGGCCGCCAGGAGCCAGTCATCCAGGTAGGGGAACACCTGAACTCCCATAGTACGCAGGTGAGCCGCTATCACTGCCAGGCATTTAGTAAAAACTCGGGGTGCCGAGGAAAGACCAAACGAGAATGCCCCGAATTGGTAATGGTCCCCCTGGAAAGCAAACCGGAGGTACTTGCGATGTGGAGGACGAATGGGGATGTGCAGATATGCGTCCTGCATATCCAGCGCACAAAGCCATTGACCCGGCCGAAGAAGGGGCAGAAGGGTTTGTAGGGAGAGCATCCTGAACTTTTTGTATTCCACGTAAAGGTTCAAGGAGCTGAGATCGAGAATGGGTCTGAGATCTCCCGTCTTCTTTGGGACCAGGAAGAAATGAGAATAGTAACCCGTCCCTTGAAGGTGAGGAGGAACGGGTTCTATGGCCTGCTTCGCGAGAAGGGCAGATATTTCTTCCCTGACCAAAGGAAGATGGTCCCTTGCATAGGACGACTTCAGAGGGGGGTGGCGGGGTGGTTTCTGTAGAAACTCTATGGAGTGCCCCTCCGCTATAATCTGAAGCACCCATGAATTCATTGTTATCCTCTCCCAACCCGGAAGGTGGAGGGAAAACCTCCCTCCTACCGGTTCCTCTGGTGTGTCTGGCGGTGGTGGGAGAGGGGAGGAGTCAGGTGGTGTGGGGCAGCGCTGCAGCTGGGGCACCCGCTGCTTTTTTGGGCGGTGGGGGCCTGGCAGCTGCGGGGGCCTGGCGTTTAGTGGCCCGCCTTCCTTGGGGTTTCGCTTGTGGCCGACTGCGTCTGCGAAAAGAACGGCGCTGTGGGGGATGGGGACGGTACATGGAATCCACGGATTTCAGAGTCGTCCCCTTCTCCTGCAAGTCGGTGATGATGTCCTTGACATCACCGCCGAAAAGCACTGAACCCCTGAAAGGTGCTTCCTGGATTGCTGACTACACCTCCAGGACCAAACCTGACAAGCGGAGCCAGGCATGACGCCGAAGACTTACAGTGAATGCGGAGCTCTGCCCGGCAGTGTCCACTGCATCGTATGTCGTCTGCAGGATGTGACGACTGGCTGAAGGAGGAGCAGAACGGACTAAGTCAGCTAACTCCTGCTTGACTTGGGAGTCAGGTAAGGAGTCAATCTTGGATTCCGCCTGGGTAAGGATGGCCTTCTGGTAATCCCCCATATGAGCTACATAATTCAGGGCCCGAATTCCCAGTGTAGAAGAGGCGTATATTTTTCTTCCATACTGGTCCAGGAGGCAAGATTCCTTATCCGGAGGAGATGAGCTTAGATGTTTAGGATGTGCTGACCTGCCGTGAGCGGCGCTAATCATGACCGAGTCTGCATGAGGGTGAGAATCCCAAAAAGTCTACACCCTCCGGAGCCTGGTATAGCCTGTTGGACTTCCTAGGAAGCAGGGCTAAAGCCGACTGTTGTTTCCAAATAGTGGAAACAAGGTGGGCATGAGGCTCGATCCAGGGTGGCACTAAAGTAGGAGCCGTAAGGGACAGGTCCAGATGTTCGGCGAGTTTGACCCGCTGAGGATCTGGTTCCAGAGAACGCCATTGATGTACTTCCTGGATCTTCCTGAACAACTCCGTGAAGGAAGGATCCTCCGGAGGAGACTTCGGAGGAGTCCTCGGCCAGGGCTTGGACGGAGAGCGAGGCTCGTCGTCTCTCTCGGAGCATCCGTTGGAGGAATCAGAGCAAGAAGAAGAATCAGAAGCAGAATAAGACTCCCTGGCACGTCTAGGGGGAGGAACGGGTTCCTTAGGGGGATCCCTGGACACGTGTCCTGCCCCTCTTGGGATCCAGAGGGAAGGGCTCTGGGATCCGGAGGCGGTGAGGGAGTGTGCCGTCTCAGGCGTACGGGGGCCGGGGGTGGCACCATCGCCGTAAGGCAGCTCTCTACTTCCTTGGTGAGCTGAGCCTTGGTCTCAGCCCACCAGGAAGCCAGAGTCTCCTGCAGATCCACCGGCAGCTGGGGGGGCAGTGGAGGAGGAGGAGAGGGATAAGTATACGGATTGTATCCATAAGGCGAGTATCCGAAACCCGGCTGCGGGAAAACCGGTGGCGGGTATTGCAGCATCGGGTACTGCGGCATTGGCAGAACCGGCATCGGGTACTGCGGCGTTGGATACTGCGGACCCGGGTAAGACGGCGTCGGATAGGATGGCGGGTACCCGAGTGCCGGAGGAGCTGCCGGAGCAGATGGCCCGGAAGGAGGCCCCACAGGCGGGTCAACATTGAGAGGCCCGGGGGGAGGTTGGGCCCGATGGAAGGGGAATATCCCCCGCCGGCGTCGGTGGGGCCGGCATCAGAACCGGCGTCGGGACCGGGGTCAGAGCCGGCATCCGGGGGGCCGGCGTCAGATCCGGTTCCCTAGGAGGAGGGTCTGACGGGGTTGGAATATCCCCCGCATCGCCCGGGGACTGTGGAGAAAAGTCCCCGGGGTCAGGCTGGGGTGACTCGGCCCCGGACGGCGGCGAAGGCCGCGGAGAACTGGGTACGATGTGGGTTGGAGGGTCCATCATAGGTTCCGTCCCCGGTGCACGTCAGGGAGCTGGCGTGCGGCTTAAAGCAGGTTCCTGGTGGGCGCCGGCGGAGCCGGCGTCCGACTTACGGGGTCCCTCATTGGAGGTGGGCCGAGAGAGGGAAGCAGCCTGGTCCGAAGGGGACGAGGTCATGCGCTGCCCCGAAGGGTCGGGCATCTTATCAACCTTCTCCCGGCGGACGTCGGAGGAGCCGATGTCTGGCTTATGGGAGGTGCCCACGCCAGTAGGCTGCAAGCCTGCGGTGGTACTGGGGGCAGAGGCCTCCTTTTGCCCAGAGGCGCCCGCAAAGCCTGAGCGGAAGCCCAGGCAGGCGGGCGGCTCTCCTCCAAAGCCTTGGAGGTTGCCGTCGGATGGTCCCCTGGAGGGGATGTTACCTGGGCCGCGACTCCGGCCGGAGTCGCGGGCGAGGAGGCCTTCTCCCGGTGCCTTTCTTTGTCCCGCTTTTTACGATGTCCTTCAGGAGAAGTCGACGCCTGCCTGAGCTTCTTCAATTCTTTTTCCATTGAAGACCTCTTCTTCTTTAGCAGATGGGCTTCCAGGGACTGTTGGCATCGTCTGCGGGTAGCCGCGTTGAAGTGCAGGCAATGCGGGCACTTGTTGACCGGATGGTCGGGGCCTAAGCAAAAAAGGTAGAGAGAATGGTCGTTCTTGTGTGGCAGCTACGCCACATGAGTCGACTTGTTTTGGAAGGTGTAGAGGATGACATACACCGACGCTGACCTGACGATGAGAAGAAAAAATACTTAAAACTTCGGTAAAACCGACGAAAGAACAGGGCTTTGCTAAGCACGAACTTTACCGCGAGGCACTGCACGAGCTAACGGTGGGAAAGAACTGGAAGGCGGGCGTCCGGGACTGCCCCTTTATACCGACATCACATGATGCCGGTCACCTGACGTGGGGTGGTCCCTTGCCAGGGACTGCTAGCTAGAAATTTTTCCGTGGGGTCCTGCTGCCTGCCGGCGTCAGTCCTATATGTAATTACCTACTGCAAGAGCCCTCTCGAAGTAAGATCTTGGAGTTCATTTTCAGTGTCAATAAAGAAGAAGGACCTCTTTGACCTTCATGCTGCCTGTCTTAAAACAATCGTCATTCAACCCTCCTGGAAGTGACACCTGTGGCTGTCAGCCCCTTGGAAGAGCTAAAGAACTGGAAGATCTAAATAACCTCATGTTGCAGGTCATGATAATGTGAGAAAGCACAAGACAAGGGTTACGGCCACGGAAAGGCATCTGCTGCTGTACTCTTGAGCCTGCTTGTCCATGAGAAAGATACACCTTCAATGTCTTCCTTGCCAGGACCTTCTCATCCTGTTTCTCCACCTGTACCCAACACTCCAGTTCCAGCCATTCATGACTTCCACTGCCAGCTAAAGTTCCTACCTTTCCTGCCTTACTGCAGCTACCAGATCTTCGGACTCTTGGCTCCTCATGTGAATGTGTCCTTGCCACAAGTCCCTCCATTCCTTTATCTTATTCTGAACTAGCCCTCTACTCAACTGTTGCAACAAATGCTATCTGGAATTCCTTGGCAGCCAAAACCTACTCCTCTTCACAGGGGTCACACCCCAATGACTACTGAACCACCATGGGGCTCTTGCCCACTACCACCAGGCTTATGCTCCACCACCTTCTGGGAATACACCCCAACACTAGGCTCACTCCCTAACACAAATGGACTCACACCCCATGACTAACGGACTTATGCTCCTTTCTGATCTCCTCGACAAACGGGTTTCACATGGGCCTACATTTCAGTGACCACTGGGCTTCTTCCACACACTGCTGGGCTCATGCCCCATGACACTCAAATGTTTCCTATTATGCCTAGACTTTAAAAACAATTGTGTAGCTAGGAAGGATGGTGACCTAAAGCCTTGCATCCCCAGAGGATAGGATTAGGATATGATTTTTATTTATTGCTTTTCCAAAGCTCAAAGCACTGTACAATTCAACCAAATAATACATCATATCAAGTAACAGATCCAAATACAGAAATATAAATCCAGACTTCTGGTGATGTCACCTAAAGGAATGGATGCTTGAGAATACAGCTCCAGCTCCCCAATCCAATAAACTCCTCCAAACAGCGGTTGTCAGCTTAAATAACACAAAATACATTGTTAGAGAAGTGGTGTACTACTGATGGGCAGATGCAGAAAAACAGCAATGGTAGAATCAACGCCAGATTGCAGCCAATCATCCTCCCTCACCATAGAACCTGCAGACCATGCTTTCCGAAAAGAACAGTGGCCTACCTCTCAACCACCTGCAGTATAACCAACAAATGCAACTATTCTCAGTGAGTTATGGATTTCAGATCTGAAATCTGTACTTTATACACTGAACTAAAAGAAAACCTTGCAGCTACTGAAAACAGAGTCGCCAATTTGGAGAAACAAGCGACTTACACCGACACCTGTACAGACTGATTGGAGCGCTTCATGCTCCACTTCATGGATGAACAGAAACAGCTCATAGTCAAATGCGATGATCTGGAAAACAGGTCCCAATGCAACAATCTCTGCATCAATAGTGTTCCTGAGAGCGGGGAGGGTCTGGACATGCTAATATTTATGGATTCTTTTTAAAGAGAAATACTACAGCTCAACACAGCTCTTCCACTAGACAGAGTGGGCCCACAGAGCACTGCTACCTAAGCCCAAACATCCAGAAGACGGGCTCCACTCTATCATCCTATGTTTACTCAATTTTACAAAGCAAGATCTACTCCTCAGAGCATGGCGACTGAAGCAGATCCTCTACAAAGGCAAATTAATTTTTACAGATAATGATTATTTACCTGTGTTGTTGGCAAGAAGACAGGCCTATGCTCCGATCCTGTGCATCCTCTGGGCTCAACAGTTGAAATTCCAGATCCCCTATCCCGCTCGACTGGTGATGTTCCCAGATAGCCCACATACTTTATTCAATCCAGAAGAGGCTATTAAGGAGTTGCATGCATGAAAATTGATGTCCCAGCACTTTGCAGAGCAATGCAAGCTGCAGAGTCACAAGCCCTCTCCCAAGAGATCTGGCACTCCTCATTGACAACAGTGGAAAAAAGAACCTACTCGCAGATTGCTTTACAGGACATCAAGCAGCTGTTAAGAAGCTTTCAACGGCCGCCCTCAATGTGAAACGGCTGAGTAAAGTGTATTTTTGTAACTGTTAACTGTTGATCAGTTTGTGGGTTCATGAACTCGGGTGGTATGAAGACAACTTCAGGGCTCTAGTGGCGGGATTTTTTAAAGTTTAGTTCCTGTTAGAAATGTAACCCCTAGGTGGCACTATCCCAAGGGCTACTACCCCTGCCTGTTTGACTACGGATGAGTTGAGGGGCCTAGGTCCTATGGCGGGTGCCTCCACCCAGAGGTCAGGGCTTGTAGTGGTTAGACTAGCGTGGTCACAGCCCTCTGGGACACTGAGACCCCCTTTTATTCCCTCTAGTGGCTCACACAGTACACCGGAGTTACAGCCCCAATACCCTACATATACACACTGTTCACTCATATAGATACCACTTACCCTCAAGACTGATTCTGCAGTACGTCTCTGAGGACCCCCTGTAAAGTAAGGTGAAACAACATACACAGCAACACACAATACTGTTTCCATAAGTACCAACACCACAGACAGTATATAGTATAACAACAACAAATCTGATTTATTTAGGGGACAGTAACAAGGAGGGGGGCAATCAGGTTGATTTGGTTTGGAAATATTCAAATCACAGTACTGTGCACACATACAGGGTCTGAAAAGTCACACTCTGGATACCCAGGTTGGGGGGGGGGTGGCTAGCCAAGTCCTTTGCCCGGGGCTGGCCAGCAGGTGCAGATGATAGGGCCCTGTAGAAGAAAATATATGCACAACACCCAATTGTAATCCGGAGCCGGAGGGCTCAGTCCATGAAACAGTGAAACAACAAGAATTAGGTGACACACTTGTGATTGAAAACAAGCTGCAGGGGAATACCCTGATTTGTACTCACAACACCCAAGCTGAGGATTGGATGGAGAATGTCCCTCTGGATTGCCAGAAGAGCAGGGCATGAGGACAAGGTCCTTGTGACTGGACCCCACTGCAATTGATAGCAAACGGATGTAGTCCGAATTAAGCTGGGGGTTTACTTCCAGCTTTAGCACACAATTCACTGTACAGGGGGATTTGAAATAGCGATTCCCCACAAGCACTATGCACATTTATATGTAAAAGGAAAGTACTATATCAGGCAGGCTGCTCCTCGATCCCGATCGCAATTACTGCAAAATACCTGGGAGCACACACAGCAGCTTCAGTTCCTGACAGACCGAGCGCGATTCAGCAGTTTCTCCAGTCTTCTACAGGGTGAGCCTGGTTTCCACACTTCTAGTGCTTCTTTCTCCTCACAGCTCAGATTCAGTCCAAACTGACACTCACAAAGGCTGCAGACCGAAACTCCAGGCCTCACATGCGCTTCCCGCGAGAAACTATACACCGGCAGAAGCACACAGCTCCTTCTCTCTTCACTGCCACAACTGATCTGATCTTTCCAGTCACAGAGCAGGGCATTTCCTTTAGCTCCACACTATTCTGTTGGCTGATTTAGCTGTCACTCACAATAAGACTCCCTCTGTTGGTAGAAAAAGGCACCAAGGTCAAAACTACATTTCCCAGAGTCACTGCCCATGCAATCCCCTTGTGGCTGGCTCATAATTTAAGAGTCCAAGTTCTGATTCATCCACAGGCTCCATTTTAGGGAACCCTTAATCCAACTGGCCCAGCACAGCAGTTTAGGTCCAAAATGGAGGGGTAACACACACAGAGTCCCAGCTACAAGAAAGGCAGGTTAGACAAACTGCATTTTACTTAACACTCTAACTGGTTTCAGGCAAACAGTTACATCTTTCATTTAGGCTCCCTCTGTGCTCTTAGCGAAGGCAGAAATGGAGCTATTTCTCCGCAGCTCGGGTGGAATTCGAGCATTAAATACACAGTGCCCCCATACAAACTAATTAAGTCTGCAAGCAGACAGCTGTTAAAGAGACAGTATGAGGAGGCTCAAATAGCACTCACTTGGAACCACATTTAAACAGCTCAGACGCCGAACACCACCCAGACTTGGAGCATTCAGGCAAGCTCCTGGAAGACTTTTGGGAACCCACATTTGCGGGGGGGGGTTACACCCTTACTGGCCTGGAAAACTTGGCATCCGCGTCAAGTAAGTACCCCCATAAGTTTCAATACAACCATATACATTTACATCACTATCACAGTAGCCTTATACATGCAATCATCAGTCAACATATCACCTTACCAGAAACACATTTCTGAAACTTTCAGTACATCACTTTGTACACAGAATTATACACACATTGTACCATAACTCAGGTTATTACCTCCTGTACATGAAACCTGAAGAGAGGGGGCCCTTCCCTATCAGCCACCTTTGGGCTGGATGGGGCAGGGGCACCATACCTAGAGAGCAACACAATTAACTTGGAGTTAGCACTGATGTTCAGTTTGGGCAATGAGCTTGGGGACACATACACTCCTTTACGGACAACATTGACAGGCAAGTCCACAGGACTCCCAAGGGAATCATAACTGAGGTGCACCACAGGCTTTATAGCTCGACCAGTCTTTCTACGGGAAACTGTTACAGTCTCTGCACTCTGAGCCTCATTTTCAGCATTGTCCTCACTTGTCAGGGGAGTCTCCATTGGGGTAGAGAGGCTAGAACTTGGGGCACTTTCAGCTCCAGGAGTTACAATCTCTGAGTCCACAACACTTGGCTCACATGGAGAGCTTTCGGACACTGGCAGTGGACCATCAGGGCACTCAAAATACTCTTCTTGTTCCAGTATATCACCAGTATGTTCCAGTCCATCATTTTCCTCCTCTGAAAGCTCAAACAGTTCAACCATACACAATGATTCCATATCATCTGACTTGATGCTTTGCACTTCACTTTCTGGGAGCATTGGCTCCAGGGACAAAGCTGGGGGCTTAGACAGTCCAGAAGGCCCAGCTTCATCTCCAGGATTGACTAGGGGATTGCCCCGAAACAACTGACTCAGTTCGTAAGAAGGTAGTATTCAAAGCCACACTCACTTTCCTCTGACATGGACTGACAGTCATGTTCAACTGGGACGTGTGGACGGGAACACTTTAACTCAGTTTCTGTAGGTGCAGACTTTCTTGATTTTTTCTTAGCAGCAGCTCTAGTCACTGGTCCAGAGGGGGCATTTTCTGGGGGCTCAGACTCAATCAAGATTTGTCCAATGGGCAGTAAATGATTTCTATGCATTGTTTTAAAAGCTTTTGAATTATTCTCAGGCCTTACTTTGTACACAGGCAGATCATCTAGTTTGCCCACTACAATGTGAGGGAGATGGTGCCATCTGTCAGCAATCTTATGTTTGCCATGCAGTCCCAGATTTCTTAGCAATACCCGATCTCCCTCCTGGAGTTCCTGTGCTTTCACCTTTTTATCATACCTTTCTTTGTTGGCCAGATTTCTTTTGGCAGCCATGGTTTGAGCCAGTTGGTATGCACGATTTAGCTGGGCCTTTAACTTTTGCACATACTGTAGATAGTTGTCAGCTTGAACCCCATCAGGAGAGACTCCAAAACACACATCTACCGGCAGTCGAGCTTCTCTTCCAAACATCAGGCGGTAGGGGGAGAACCCAGTGGCATCACTTTTGGTGCAGTTGTAGGCATGTACCAGGGTGCTAATTTGTTGGCTCCATCTAGGCTTGTCCTTTGGGTGGAAGGTGCCTAGCATATCTAGCAAAGTGCAGTTGAAACGTTCAGACTGTGAGTCCCCCTTGGGGTGGTCAGGGGTGGTTCTGGACTTTCGCACTCCTCACAGAGAAAGCATCTCTTTGATCAGACAACTCTCAAAGTCTCTCCCTTGATCAGAATGGATTCTTTGTGGAGCCCCATAGTGAACAAAAAAGTCTTCTACAAGCACTTTTGCCACAGTGGATGCCTTCTGGTCCTTGGTGGGGAAAGCTTGGGCATATCTTGTAAAATGGCCCGTGACCACCAGCACATTACTAATATTTCTTTGATCTGACTCCAGACTCAGAAAATCAATACAGACCAGCTCCATGGGTGCACTGGTGGTGATGTTAACAAGAGGAGCAGCCCTCTGGGGCAAAGCTTTCCTCTGTAAGCAGCGACAACAAGTTCGAATGTGTTGCTCAACATCAGCCCCCATCTTAGGCCAATAGAATCTGGATCTCACCAAGTCAAGTGTTCTTTCTATACCGAGATGCCCCATGTGGTTGTGTAAGGACCTCAGTACTGAGTCTCGAAAGGCAGTGGGCAGCACTAGTTGTTGTTTGTCTGTTTGTCCCCCTCTGTCTACTGTTTCTCTGTATAACAGTCTATTGATCAGTTTCAACTTTTCCTTGTATAACAATGCAGTTCTCAAATCAGTGGAGCGTAATTTGGACACATCTTTCCCTGCATAGAGGGCTTTTAAAGCTGATTTGATCATGGGATCTCGGGATTGAGCCATCTGAATACTGTCATTGTCCAGCTGAGGCAGTGCACCAATGTCTATTGCAGAAAAGTGGCAATAAGCAGCAGGTATGCAATTCTCAGAGGGTCCCAAGCAATCCACCATACAGTCCACCGTCCGTGGACATTTGTTCCTCCCTGTCAAACTTCTGGCAGAGTGTTCGAATATCAGGTTCTGACAGTCTGAGCCAGTCATTCCGGGGAACAGGCCTCCGGGAGAGAACATCAGTATCTATGTGGTTCAGGCCTGCTCTGTATTCAACAGCATAGTCGTATGTAGATAATGCAGAAAGCCACCTATGGCCAGTGGCATCCAACTTAGCTGAAGTCTGCACATAGGTCAAAGGATTATTGTCAGTTTTTACTAGTATCTTAGCCCCATACAAGTACTTGTGGAACTGGTCAACAATAGCCCACTTCAAAGCTAGGAACTCTAACTTATGTACAGGATAGTTCTTTTCGGATGGGGTCAGGCTTCTACTGGCAAAGGCCACTGGTCTCAGACCATTCTCATGCTCTGGGTACAATACAGCCCCCAAGCCTTGCAGGCTAGCATCAGTGTGCAAGACATAGGGCTTCGCTGGATCTGCATAGGCAAGGACAGGAGCATGGATAAGTTGATACATAATCTCATGAAAAGCAGCTTCACACTCAGGTGTCCATCTGGCTCCAAATACTTCATTGGGATGGAAATACACTCTCTCAGGCTCAGAAAAAACCGACTTCTTGTATTTTTTGTGGGTAGGAGGGTAACCTTGAGTAAGATTAAGTAAAGGACGGATCACTCTTGAATAGTCCTTGATGAAACGGTGATAGTAGCCACAGAATCCCAGGAATCTTTGCAGTTCTTTTAGATTGTGGGGTGGTGGCCAGGTGGTCAAGGCCTCAACTTTACTTGGGTCGGTCTCTATTCCCTCGGTGGAGACTGTGTGTCCCACATACTTTACAGAGGATTGGAAGAACTGACATTTATCGATGCATAGTTTAAGGCCAAAGTCTTCCAGCCGGTCCAACACCTTGAATAACCTGCTGTCATGTTCCTCCAGTGAGCTGCCAAACACAATAACATCATCTAGGTATAACAGGCACTCTAATAAGTTCATGTCCCCCACTGCACACTCCATCGGTCGTTGAAAAGTGGCCGGGGCGCCTGAAATCACTTGAGGCATCCTCATGAATTCATAGAAGCCAAGCGGACAGATAAAGGCCATCTTCTCACGGTCTTCTGGGGCCATTGGGATCTGGTAGTACCCACTGTGAAGATCCAGCACAGAGAACCACTTGCTACCATTCAGGCAGTCCAAAGCATCCTGAATGCGGGGCATTGTATACTGATCAGGGATAGTCCCCCAGTTTAAAGTGCAATAATCCACAAACATCCTTACTGTCCCATTCTTTTTTCTCACTGCCATGATGGGGGAAGCATAGGGGTTTCTGGATTCTTGTATTACACCAGCAGCAGCTAGCATCTCCTGCAGATGCCGTCTCACATCATCTATGTCAGCAGGGGCCAGGTGTCGAGACCTCTCACGAAATGGCCTTCCATCATGCAGTCGGATGTGGTGCTCGGCTCCTTGCACACATCCCACATCCCATTCCTTTAAAGAAAACACCTGGTCTCTCTGGGCAAGCTTTCTACTGATTCTCATCTTCCATTCAGCTGGCAACGGGGAGTCCCCAAAATCAAACAAGTCGGGCATCACTCTGTCATTCTCCCCCGAACATTTGTTACTGGGTAGCACTGCAGTATCTGCACAATGCACATTAGCCAGGGTGCAACCTCTATTTACTCGAATCTCTCTATCAGACACATTATGAACTTGAACCATTACCCTTCTGGCATAAGCATGGGCTCTGGCAGGCAAAATACTTGGCTTGCAGTCCTTCTGGCAATTTCCCATCACCTGGTGCATCCAGCATGAGGATTTTATTCTTGACATCCTTTCTGATACGGACTTCTCCCTGTAAGGTACACTGGGCATTTGGCGCCTGAATCAGAGACTCATTATACTTCTTCCAGACAATTCCAACTGGTTCCATTTTTTCAGCATCTCTCTGTCCTCATATGCCTTCTTGATCAAGGCTGGGATTCTCAAAGCTCTACCAGTCCTTGACCCTTGTTTCCTCATAACACAACTGCACCATCTGTCCAAACATATGTGCATTCTTCCTAATTAGTAGAGGAATCCCATCATACAGTCCAGTAGGGGGACACACTAAGGCCAAGGTCTCTCTACTTGCTCTGCTACTCCAGCCACAGAGGTAGGGAAAGATAGCCAAACTCGGATCTACCCAGAGTAGGGGTAGGCCTTCTCACTTAACCCCCATACATGCAGTCCTTCCAATGGTTGTCACTAGAGGTCACTGCAGTTTCCTTTGAATCATTCTACCACCTACTCCTCCTCACTGCTCCCATCAGCCTACCACCATCAATCCTGGTACCCTTTTGTACAAAGTCTACTGGCTAGCCACTAAACCAATGAACCAGGCCGACATCTACCTCTACTTTCAAACTCTTAACCCTTCCTCCCTCCTTCTCTGAATTAAAAAAAACTTTCTACACTCTGTCCCTGAGCTGTGCTCAAACCCAGTACCCTTGTAGTCAGAGTCAGCAGCTCTGCCTCTGGACCACATTGCCTACCTTTTTCATTTCTACTTTCTAAGCCTTTTAGTCTCTTCCCCCCCACCTGCCAAAATATAAGTTTACCACTGCTCTCTTGCTGCCTTTGAACCCTGCACCCTCACTTTCAAAGTTGGCAGTCCCACCACTCAGCTAGCACACCTGTCTATTATTACTGCAGGATTTCAAAACTCTAAAAACGCTCTAACCCTCAGACACTGCTAAAGTGTTATCTGAGTGCTTCAGCGAACCTTGAAACCAACTCCCTGCTGCTACAGCCACTAGCTGGGCTCCTTCCTGCTACCCTGGTCAAGACTTGAACTTACTACCCTATGTACTTCAGGTAACAGCCCTGCCACAACACCTTAGCAGCAGCTATGCTTACAAGTGACCTTTCACTACTATCTCCCCTCTATCATCCTAGTACCCCATTCTTTCTTCACTTCAGCTCCCCCACCCTTACCAACTATGCAAGTGCACCCCCTGCTCGCCAGCCTCTCTCTTCTTCTCCTCCTCCTTCTTTTGCTTTCCACCAACCCTACCGTCCCTATTAACCCTCAGCCTCACTACTCCAGTGTTCCTACCTACCCTCCTGTCCTCCCCTCCTCCTTTACCACTGCTCCTCCCCCTCCCTCCTCCTCCACACATCCCATATGCTCCTCTCCACCTCACCCCCCTTCTAGACATTACCTGTCCTCCTCCCCCAGCTCCCCTGCACTTCTGATCACTCAGGCCTTCTCTGCCTGTGCTACCCTACCCACCCCTTGTGCAACTAAACCCCCTTCCTCATTCTATCGCTCCTGGCGTAAACTCTCCATCTGCCTCCCTCTGACCAGAGCACTTCTCCTCCTTCTACTCCTAACAGGAACATACATCCCAACCCAGGCCCTGCCCTCCCACCCACCCACCCAGCCCATTGGTCTTCCAAGTAGCTCCATGAACATATGCAGCCTGCTGAAGAAATTTGACACCCTACAGTGCTGGGCCTTGGCTCATCAACCAGACATCATAGCCCTGGTTGAAACATGGCTGTCCAAATCCACCCCTGACTCATTTGTTTCCCTCCCAGGCTATACCTTATACCGGGAGGACCGAGTAGGCAAACGAGGGGGTGGCTGTGCAATCTACACTAGGGACACAATACTTGGACACGCACTCCCCACCCCTGCCCTTGTAAATGGGGCCCAGGCTCTTACCCTCAAACTCACCCCGGACCCCTCTAGGAGCCCTCTCTATCTCACCACAGCTTACGTTCCTCCAAAGAACCAGCACCCGGCCCTGGTATCTTTAACGGACTACCTGGCAACCCTCCACCATAAGGCGGAGCAAATCCTAGTTGGGGACCTTAATGTAAATTGGCTCAGCACCTCCTCATCTGCGATCAGAGACTCATTTGCCGCCCAAGACCTGACGCAACTCGTCACCCAGCCCACAAGAATAAACCCTAAGAGAGGTACCAGCACCCTTCTGGATGTTATTATAACTAACCGACCCCATAAAATCCAAAACATCCAGGTCCTGCCAGACTCCCTAAGTGACCACTCTCCTCTCCTATCCTATTTCATTGGGTAGTCTCCAATCCCAAACCCAAAGCCCAGACCACCCTCCGAAGGCGCCTCCGCCCTGGTGGGCTGAAAAAACTTAAAGTATTCCTCACCCAGATAAACTGGTCCCCCATTCATCATGCTACTGACATTGACACTGCCCTCGCCTTCTTCACTCACACCTTCAACATGGCCTGTGATCTCTTTGCGCCCCTCACCAAAATCCGGTCCAAAAAACAGAATGCACCTTGGGTTAGCCCGGCCCTTCTACAATTACTAAGGAATCGGGATAACCTCTGGCACCTTGCCACTGAAACGGGTCGTCTGTCTGATAGGCAGGCTTATAATGCAGCCCGGAATAAGTGCTCATGGGCCATCAGGAAAGCCAAGGCCGACCGTTACCAGGCCTCCCTTACCTCCTCCTGGGGCTTGGCCCGGACTTTCTGGGATAATATTAAGCAACTTAACAGAAAAGCTCGCTCCCCTGCCCCATCCCAGCTCACTAGAAATGGCACTACCACCACCGAGCCTGCCACCATAGCTAACTGGTTCAACACCACTTTCACTGACCTTAGTTCAGTCCTCCCTAGTAATTTCTTTGACCCTCCCCCCAACCAACCTCCCCTATCCTCCAGCGCCCCAGCTTCCACCTGCGCAAGATTTCCACCCGGGAAGCCAGACCCATCCTAGTCAAAGCTTTGAATGGCAACAGTCCCGGCAGTGACTCACTGGATCCCAGTATCCTCAGGCTGGTGCTAGATGAAGTCCTTGCCCCACTCACCAGCCTAATTAACCAGTCACTCTGCCTGGGACAATTTCCCACAGCGTGGAAAACAGCCATTATCACACCAATTCACAAAGGGGGCGACAGGTCATCGGCCAACAACTACCGGCCAATCTCCATCCTCCCCCCCATCTCTAAAGCCCTGGAGAAAGTGGTGGCCATTCAAATCACTGATTATCTGGCTAAGCATAACATTCTATGCCCAGAGCAACATGGCTTCCATGCTGGTCACGTACCAGCACTGCCCAATTGAATTCTCCAACTTCTACACTCCTCCTTGGATACCAGCTCCTAGCTGGTGCAGTGTTCATTGACCTCTCAAAGGCCTTCGACACCGTCTCCCATCCACTTCTGCTGAATGCACGCTGCCACACTGGTCTCTCGGCTGGCCCCTTAGCATGGTGCACAAGCTATCTTGACACTCGATCGCAGTGTGTAAAAATCAATAGCACACTCTCCGATACCCATCCCATTCACTCTGGGGTCCCCCAAGGCTCCATCCTGGGCCCCCTTCTCTTCTTGCTCTATCTGAACACCCTGCCCAGTGCATGCCCTGGCAAAATTCTACTGTATGCAGATGACGCTGTCCTTTTTGCCACCCACCATAATCCAGTCTCCCTCCAGGACACCCTACAGCAGTCTTTCAACAGTGCCGAAGCCTGGTTTAGGAGCGCAGACTCGTCATCAATCTTAAAAAGACCAAGCTATGCTCTTTTCCCACCCCAAAACAAAGCTAGCAACCACCACTCTATATATCCTTCCAAGTACCAGTCAGCCACTGGAACAAGTCTGCTCCTACAAATACCTTGGGGTTACCTTCGACTCAGCCCTCACATTTCACAACCACATCGATGCCCTAACATCCGCCACTAACATACCGCTGGGCATTCTCTTCCACCATAGAACCTGCCTTCCCCCAAATGCTCTCCGGCTCGCTGTTACATCATCCGTTCTGTCCCTTGTAGACTATGGCCTACCAGTCTATGGTGCTGCCGACACCACTGCACTCAAAAAAATTCACTTAACCCTGAACAAAGCCTGCAGATTGATTACTGGTGCCCCCAGGCTCACTCACACCTGTCAGCTGTATGTTGAGGCTAAATTGCTTACCCTGGATGAACGGCTCCATTACCAAACCTGTCTCCTCACAAAAAAAACCCTACTCGGGCTCTCCCCCCCTTGGGTAACGGCATCCATCCACCAGAGCCCTCCCACTATTGCAACACGGTCTTCCAACAAGACCACTCTAATGGTCCCCAGATCAAGAACCAGCCGTGGCCAGAGGTCCTTCTGCTATAGAGCCCCAACCTGGTTTAACTCTCTCCCTGCCCCCATCTCCAATGCCACCACCATCTCTAAGTTCAAAACCACCCTTCGAAACCACATCATCAACACTCGTAACTGCTCCTGTCTCTGAAAGTAGCCTCCACCTCTACTTCTCTTGACAACGCCCTCCAGGCGGCTCTCCACCTAGCCATCCCCACCACCACTTCCCTGTACACCGTGCCTATGTTTAACCTGGCCAGTACCAGCTGTTTCAGTGTTTACCTACTAGATTGCTCACTATTGATACCAACTTGTGTAATGCCTGTTCTCAACTTACATGTACCCTGTAACCCAAATGTATTTGTCTGACCACAGTGTGACGTGGCACCTCTGTTGAACGCCTATTGTTTTGCAAACCTACGCTATGTAACCAAAGACACAATGTATGTCTTTATGTGACGAAGTACCTTTGGAAACGAGCCTCTGGCTCAAAGGTTGTAAACTGATTTTTACAAATAAATAAATAAATAAAGGGTACGTCTGACAAATGCTTCTGATACCAATCCTGGAACATAATTGTCACTTGGGAGCCACTGTCCAACGCAGCTCTGGTAGGCACGCCATTCACTTTTACTGTAGCTTCCATTGAAGGGCCCACTATTCTGGACCAGTCTGGAGAGGCGGTAGCAAGGGCCTGGGTAGATGATCTAGCCACATAAGGACGTGAGTTAGCATTTTTGGGACCTTCACTGCGGTCATTTTGTGCACCTCTTAACCACTGTTTTGTGCTCCAAAGCTCTCCTTGTAGCCGGCTCACCACTTTCTCTAAGTCTTTCCGAGACCAGCATTCCCTCTTCATGGCCCATCCTTTCCACAATTATGGCAAACTATGTCTGCTGAAGTTTGGGGTGACCGAGGCATCGCATTGGGGGCTGCCGCATTGGTACTATCATTAGAAAACCTTGGTGCCACCTCAGCCGGTGGTGGGTTGGACATTTGGAGACATCTCTTCAGTTCCCTCACTTCCATAGTCAAGGCATCAAGTTTCGAACTGTTGTCTACATGAGGTGCCTGGGTAGGCACCCCCACCCCCATAACAGAACCAGTCGGGCAAGTGTCAGTGCCTATACTGGTAGGAGCGGCCTTCAAGATGAGACTGTCTGTTACTTTTCTAATCTCCCTCAGCAGTTCACCCCATGGTGGCACACCCTTTTCCTTCTCAGAGCACTCATTAACTGCCAACCTCTGCCCCTGAACTTCACTTGATGGGTCACCCTCAGTCACTTGGGTCATAGCAGCAGCTATTGGTGCAAGTCCCTCCCGGGGTCGCCTTTTCTCAACTCCTCGAATTTCTCTCATTAGCTCATCATAGGAGGGTGGGGATTCCAGTCGATTGGCCAGGTGTAACTGAAACAACAGCAGTTCTGAGAAGGGGGCAGACTTAAGGATTCTGTCCAGCCTGGTTCGGTCCAATTCAGTCGCTGACAAACTACCCTTTCTGAGGCATTCTTGCAACAATTTTTCGAGCCGAGATACATACTCAGACAACTCCCCTTGGTACTGTTGTGCATTTCTTACTCTCCACCACAGGTCCTCATCAGAATCTGGGCTCCCATACACATTCTCCAAGGCCTCAAGATAGTCCTGTGCAGTCGCTTCAGGGTTACTGGCCCGTATGGCACGAATGGTAGCCAGGGCCAGACCTCGGAAGCTCTCACTTACCCTCTTTCGCTTTTCTGCTTCTGAGCATTGCCATTCTAGCACTTGAGGGGCAACATAGTCTATCCAGGTCTCCCAATCATCCTCCCTTTGTGGGGTGGGGAAGGTGCCAGAGAAAATTTTCAACCTGCGGTAAGAGTCGTGACTATTGGCAGGTACAGACATAGGGACTAGCACTGGCACAGGAGGAGGGTCAATAACGGGTGCTGGAGGGGGAGAGGGTGTTGGGGGAAGAACGTTCTCAGGTGGCAATAATAGTTTCTTTAAATCCTCCACAGTTTTCCCTTTCTCCAGCAACAACTTTGCAAATTTCTCCTCAAAAGTTTCAGATAGTGGGTGAGGCTCGTTCTCCCTGGGGTCTTTACTGTCTTTGGTTATTACTCTCCAGACAGTGAGCGTTTCCCCTGGGGTAATAGTCTGTGGCACTTTAGAAATGTCTACAGGGTCCTTACAATCTATTAGGGCCATGAAAGTTTGGGCGAGCAGATCAGCCTGTCGCCCCACCACCACAGGGTCTTGTAAACATTCAACCTTGGAAAGTACTCCCTCTACAGTGTCCATACTGGTACCCAGTGGGATATCCAAGACAAGTATAGCATTTTGTGGGGTCGATCTCCTTCCCAATACACCACTTCACCAACTGGTGTACAGTCACTTTTGTTGGGGTATCCATTTATTTTTAACAGTAATTCGTAAATGTGGCCACTAGAGGACGCTAATCCCAGTGGTGCCTCCAAGATGTAACCCCTAGGTGGTGCTATCCCAAGGGCTACTACCCCCCCCGCTTGACTACAGATGGGTTGCGGGGCCTAGGTCCTATGGCGGGTGCCTCCGCCCAGAGGTCAGGGTTTGTAGTGGTTATACTAGCTTGGTCACAGCCCTCTGGGACACTGAGACCCCCTTTTATTCCCTCTAGTGGCTCACACAGTACACCGGAGTTACAGCCCCAATACCCCACGTATACACACTGTTCACTCATATAGATATCACTTACCCTCGAGACTGATTCTGCAGCATGTCTCTGAGGACCCCCTGTAAAGTAAGGTTAAACAACATACACAGCAAACACAATACTGTTTCCATAAGTACCAACACCACAGACAGTATATAGTATAACAACAACAAATCTGATTTATTTAGGGGACAGTAACAAGGAGGGGCAATCAGGTTGATTTGGTTTGGAAATATTCAAATCACAGTACTGTGCACACATACAGGGTCTGAAAAGTCACACTCTGGGTACCCAGGTTGGGTGGGGGCTAGCCAGGTCCGTTGCTCGGGGTTGGCCGGCAGGTGCAGATGGATAGGGCCCTGTAGAAGAAAATATATGCACAACACCCAATTGTAATCTGGAGCTGGAGGGCTCAGTCCATGAAACAGTGAAACAACAAGAATTAGGTGACACACTTGTGATTGAAAACAAGCTGCAGGGGAATACCCTGATTTGTACTCACAACACCCAAGCTGAGGATCGGATGGAGAATGTCCCTCTGGATTGCCAGAAGAACAGGGTATGAGGACAAGGTCCTTGTGATTGGACCCCACTGCAGTTGATAGCAAACGGATGTAGTCTGAATTAAGCTGGAGGTTTACTTCCAGCTTCAGCACACAATTCACTGTACAGGGGATTTGAAATAGCGATTCCCCACAAGCACTATGCACATTTATATGTAAAAGGAAAGTACTATACCAGGCAGGCCGCTCCTCGATCCCAATTGCAATTACTGCAAAATACCCAGAAGAACACACAGCAGCTTCAGTTCCTGACAGACCGAGCGCGATTCAGCAATTTCTCCAGTCTTCTACAGGGTGAGCCTGGTTTCCACACTTCTAGTGCTTCTTCCTCCTCACAACTCAGATTCAGTCCAAACTGGCACTCACAAAGGCTGCAGACCGAAACTCAGGGCCTCACACGCGCTTCCCGTGCGAAACTATACACCGCAGAAGCACACAGCTCCTTCTCTCTTCACTGCCACAACCAATCTGATCTTTCTAGTCACAGAGCAGGGCATTTCCTTTAGCTCCACACTATTATGTTGGCTGATTTAGCTTTCACTCACAATAAGACTCCCTCTGTTGGTAGAAAAAGGCACCAAGATCAAAACTACATTTCCCAGAGTCACTGCCCATATAATCCCCTTGTGGCTGGCTCAAAATTAAGAGTCCAAGTTCTGATTCGTCCACAGGCTCCATTTTAGGGAACCCTTAACCCAACTGGCCCAGCACAGCAGTTTAGGTCCAAAATGGAGGGGTAACACACACAGAGTCCCAGCTGCAAGAAAGGCAGGTTAGATAAACTGCATTTTACTTAACACTCTAACTAGTTTCAGGCAAACAGTTACATCTTTCATTTAGGCTCCCTCTGCGCTCTTAGCGACTGCACAGATGGAGCGATTTATCTGCAGCTCGGGCGGGATTCGAGCATTAAATACACAATCCCCCCATACAAACTAATTAGGTCTGCAAGCAGACAGCTGTTAAAGAGACAGTACGAGGAGGCTCAAATAGCACTCACTTGGAACCACATTTAAACAGCTCAGATGCCGAACACCGCCCAGACTTGGAGCATTCAGGCAAGCTCCAGGAAGACTTTTGGGAACCCCCATTTGCAGGGGGGTTACAGAAGGATTTCCACTCTGTTGGAGTGGTTTCCATCACTGTGACAGTGAACTGGCAGAACTTTATATCACATGACTCCCTCCCCCCTTCCAAATAACTGTGTGTTGTTGTCTCTTGGCACCACCAGTGCAGAAATAACATACAGAAGACACGTATAGTTACCCTTTCACCTGACCAGAAATGACGGAGCTACTTCCCTCCTCTCCTGGAACTGAGAATGACGATTTAAGGCTGACAAGGAGAACTTTTTATACACCCATTCTACTCCCTCTAGTACCAAAAAATGGTTGTGCACACGGATCATAATTTTCATATGCTCACTAGTGGCAGAGCTATAGAAAGTTGATTTCCTTTCTGTTTAGTTGACCCATTTCATCCAAACATTCCTCCTGGAACATTGCAGTAGATCAGGTGCCCCAATGAAGAGTTCAGGCTCTCAAAAATGGTATAAGGGACAAGTTAATGTGCTGAAGAAGTTAAAAGCTGTTACATACATGTTTGACCAAATTCTGCTCTTGGCTAGGAGCCTGTCTCACCGAGAGGAATTCAGAGGTATCAGCCTACTTCTGGGCTCTCCAGGCAGGATAATTTACTATGTAGATCATGTCCAAAGGATATCCATCCCCCAGCAATATGTAGCACCTCCATAAGGGGTTATGTAGTCAGTATGTTATTTCCCCACTGCAAAGGAGGAAATGTCATGACTTCTAACACATGCTCACTCTCCAATAAGTCTGCAGCACAATTCGCTTCCCACAACACCAGGGCTTACATTAAAAGCAATCTGTGCTTGCAGTTGAACTTTCCCCTGATCAGCAATGATGGAGCTGTTATTCCACTCCCTTTCTGCTGAGGATACTGAACAGGGGTAGTAACAGTGACACGTTTAGATGCCCACTTTATCCTTACAACCCCCACAGGTAGCTAAATGCGCAGTCTGGAATTTCCCCCAGCTCAGTAGCTATGGAGTTATCAGAAACTGCTTTCCCCTCCACTCAGCTGACCCCTTTAACCTAAACTTTCCATATAGATCAGTGACAACGGTTGGAAGCCCCTGTGTTAAGAGCAACCTGTCTATACCTAAAAGGGAAAGGGAATACTCACGCATAAATCTACATGTCTAAGGTATGCCTCTTTGATCTGTAATTCCCGAGGCTGGGAGCCAGCCTTAACTTGTGGCATTAATGCAGATTTGATTATGTTGGGGCCCATTAATCTTCCAGACAGCTCTATAATTTGTAAATTACAGCAGTATGAGCCCATAATGAGTGGCGTGAATAAATTTCGACTCATAGTGAGAGACCGTTCATTATGCTTAAATGACAGATCACATGCATGCTCCAGAAAGGTCTCTCCCACCACTTCGTTAACCCGGGCCCTGGCAGTTTATACTGGACAAAATGCCCTTAGGAGGCCACTTCATTAATTAGCGGAACTTGCATTGCAATCTATAAGAATGAGTGGTGTGTACCGCCCACCTCTTTTTAACTGCAGTGTCAGTGGCTCAGTAGATAGCACACTCGCCTCTGAGGCTGGGAGATCAGAGGGCTGTGGGTTCAGTTCCCACATCTGGCACTTGGGTTAATATCCCAGTACTGACACTGTAGTGCAGCATGAGAGGGGTGCTGCACTTCTGAGGTGCTGTCTTTCGGATGAGATGTTAAACCGAGGTCCCATCTGCCTGGATTGGTGGTAGTTCAGGTGGATGTTAAAGATCCCATGGCACTTATTGAAAAGAGTAGGGAAACTTCCCTAGTGTCCTGGCCAAATTTCTCTCATTCACCAACAGCTTTATCTGGTTCAAGGTCAGTTGGCATTCATCTGCATCCCCCTTCCTTGGGTTGTGCCTGAAAATAGGCAGAATTTGTCTAGTGCACTTACCTGGTCAACATAAATAAAATAAACTGCAGACACAGCAGAATCTGAGATTAAACGTCCACAGTTGAGTAGAGCACTGAAGGCTCCCATAAAAATCTTCTGCCTAGGGCTATACTATCAGGTGACTTTTACCTCTGCATTATTTACACATCATTTTACAGTCTGGGACATCTATAGGCTTTATCACGAAGAGTCACACTCTTCAAATTGAAAATAATCCCAAGGACGACTCTCAGATGATGGTCCCTTGAAACCAGCAGTGAGCTCCTAGACAGATGAGAGGAACTTTGGTATATGGAATGTGCTCAGTATAGATAATGCATGCTGAAAGTCCAGTGCAGAGGAGCTGTTAGTCATGGGAGAGACAGAGCACGTGAGAAACTTTGGATCTTAGTCAGAGTGACTTCAAACACTCTGCTCCCCTTCCCAAATCACAATCACTCCAGTGTTGGATGGCAACATATATATATATATATATGGAATAATGTATGGGCACCCATACACAATGAGCCTGTGTTTCCATTGAGGGTTGAGATACCAGCGTATGGACCTCGACAGCGAAACTCTAGAGGTCCATTCTGGTTATCTCAATCCCTCAATGGAAACACAAGGTGAGTTGTGTATGGGCACCCATATTTTATTTGTTATAATGTACGGTTAAAAATAACAAAAGAAATGCAGCTGCCATTTTTTTTTTTTTTGTTGCATGATAATGCTGAGGTGCGGTGAGCAGAGAAAGTGAGACCAGGCAGTGGGAGTCGGCATGAGAGAATCACAGCTGCAGTTAATGACAGAACATGCACAATAAGGCTTTTAGAATGTGCACAACTTTACAACGTGCACTATAACTTTAGAATGTGCACAACAAGGTTTTTGAGCTGCTTGAATTCCGTGCTAAATAAGCTGTGACTATAGACTACATATATAAAATACAGTTTAGCATAATAACCCAATGACCACACCATCTCTACAACTCCCCCCAGATCTAAGTAACATAGATCTAATGCCTCCATGCTTGGGGCAATCCTTCAGTAATTATTAACCTAGTGTGGGATTATTTACTGCTGCCTTTGTCTAGGATACAATGAAAAACAGTGTCACCAATCCCCGTTAGGCACCTACAACTCATTGTGCTGGACTCCCAAAATCTTACCTGTGATGACAAGTCTCTCCTCCTCAGCTAGTTGTAAACCTGACAACTGAGGCTATATCTACTTTCATCCAGTAAAAAGGGGGGGGGGGGGGACCTAATCCTATCTTTTTAACTTTTTAATGAATATCGACTCATTCGTCCACAACAGACCTATTCGACTATCTCGTTTAGCCCTTTTGTCCAGGACAATTTAAAAGACTAATTCTGACTTTTGCACTAAACCAGGGAGCGCCAGCTCCTAACTAGATATCTGGGGGATATCCCCCTCTTCTTTTTCTTTTTTTGGCTGAAGTTATCAATGGTTTAGACACACTGAGCACGTACAAAATAAGAATGCTGGCAGATTAGATGGAGCCCGTCTGCCTAGAGCTCGGAGGACAGGTGCCCTCAAGCTCAGCTTTACCAAAGCAAAATGTGCTTCTTTTAGAGGGCTTTTCAGGTCCCAGCAAGATGTGCCATGCCTCTCAAATCAGATCTACTCCATGTGTTAGCTTTTAGTGAACTGTCCCTTAGACTCAGTGGGGAGCTTCACTATAGATGAGCCAACAACCCCTCAGTGTTGTCTAATGGATGTGATTGCTCTTAAGCTGGAAGTACTGCATTATGGGCAGAAGGTGGGAGGCGGGAAAAATGGATACGTCTACTGGGTCAGCAAAAACCTTGTGTACTATCATTATCTTACTTACCCTTGGTCAGCCTACACTCCAAGAGTTAAATCAGCACCAATGGGATTAAGCCCTAGCCTCTACATCATAGAGAGTACTGATATTTTTAGATAATACCAATACTTCTGAAAGGTAACATATCAGTGTATAGGGATCCATACAGTGCTGCATAATGCAGTAACAGAGATTTGCAATATAGAGAATAATATATGGGGTGGCATGTGCAACGACATTTTACACACACCCGAGTTGTGGGATGCTACATAAACCCCGAAGGCGAAGCCTGAGGGGTTTGTAAAATGCATCCCACAACGAGGGTGAGTGTAAAATCGAGTTTTACACAGGCCACCTCATATTTTATTTTTTATAATTGCTGGCTTGCATTTTTTCGCTTCAGCAATTATAGAAAATAAGCAAATAGACTGTTTTTCAGGCAGCCATGGACCAGTCAGGATTTTGCATTCCCTGTAGTCTGCCACCTTAGCAGTGTCTCACTCGGTCGGGTAAAAAAATATTTTGTTGTATTTGTCGTAGTTTTTATTTTCGTGATTTAACTTACTACTGAGCGGCTTCTGCGGCAGCCTTCCGGGTTGAAGACATTTGGAGATCTGCTGGCGGCAGCGTATGTATGCGGACAGGGGAACTCCTATGGTGGTAATGTTTCCCTTTCGTTTTTGATCCTGGATATTCTTTTTTTTCAATAAAAAAGAAAATTAAGTTACGCTGACAGCGAGGGGCACTGAGGTACTGTGGAGCTCTACAGTTAAGAAAGACGAGTGACTGTCGTGTGCTGGTCATAGGGAAATCCGGCGCGTGTTTGCTGAGCTGGTTATAACGGCAAATTATAACCGGCCTTCTCTATGAAAAAAAATGGAAGCCAGTAATTATATACCCTTTATTAACTTCCCCTTCTGGTTAGCTTTTAAACACAGTAACAGTCCATAGGTCTGACCCCTGTCTTTAGTGGACATACCACTTTAGAGAGAGACAGGATGCAGTACAACAACCCTGATACTATATTCCCATATGGGACATAGCTCTAACTCTAGGTAACCCCTTGGAGACTAAAAGATCTGTCCTCACAAAACCTGACCTTTCTTCAAATATGGATGGGGTGCCAGTGCCTATTTGGTGGTTGTTTACACCTACCAGAGGTGCTATTTACTGTTTACCACTCTTCACCTGCCACATTAGTGACAGTATTATCTGTCACGAGTGCTCGCTTCACTTTAGTGAGTGAACATCCCTCCAGGAATGGTTTTATTGCTTCCTAAAGGAGAGTAACTACACTCTCCCTTTTTGGAAGTACCTGAGGTTTTCACTCTGTTTACTTACTATTAGAAAGTTATATTTTGCCCTGTTGGCAACTGGTTGGAGACGGAGTTTCTGTTTTATAGCAAACTTCTGAATACCCGATTAGACCTTTGTACTCTACAATGCATTATACTGATGTACTTACATACTAACATACTAATTGCCAGCAGATTAGGCCTTAAGGTCTATCGAGTCTGCTCGAACCTCAGATCCCTAGTTGGGTACCGAGGCCCTCCCCCCCCCTTGTGTTCCAGAAACCCCTATCATCCATCCCCACCCCCCTGGGCCGGTCCATCATCTGATACATCTGCTTTCTGTGTCTGTCCCACCCTCTATGAAGCCCTCCACTGTGGATCTCTGAACCAGCTCGCCAGGCAGCACATTCCAAGGGTCCACCACCCTCTCAGTGAAAACCTCCTTCTCTTTCCCCTCTCACCTTTCCACCTTCCAACTTCAAACCATGCCCTCTGGTGATACCTCCCTGCTTTAGTCTAAAGATCCCCTCCGTGTTTACCCTATTTATTCCCTTGAGGTACTTGAAGACCTCAATCATGTCCCCCCCTGTCTCTCCTCTCCTCTCTTCCAATGAAAACAGGCAGAGCTCCTCAAGTCTGTCCTCATATGTCAAATCCCCTAGTCCTCGTATCATCTTAGTTGCCCTCCTCTGTACCCTCTCCAGGAGCTGTATGTCCCTATTCAAGTGTGGTCTCCAGTACTGTACACATTACTCAAGATGTGGTCTAACCAGTCCATTGTACAGCGGCAGAATCACTTCCCTGCTCCTAGAGGTGATCCCCTTAAGACGCATCCCAACATCCTGTTTGCTTTGCTAGCTGCTCTCCTGCACTGCTCAGAGTTATTCATACATGCATCCACCATGACCCCTAGGTCTTTTTCCACTGTTGAGGCCTCCAGCGCCTCCCCTCTTCCAGGGTGTACCTGTGTTTAGGGTTTCCCTGCCCAAGATGTGACACCTTGCACTTGGTGATATTGAAATTTAATTTCCATGTGTGAGCCCACCTTTCCAGGGTGTCCATGTCCCCTTGCAGGGCCTACCTCCCCTCTTCCCCCTCAACTACTGCTCCCTTCTTGGAGTCATCAACAAAGAGGCTCATTTCATACCCTATACCCTCCCTGATGTCCAATATGTATGCATTAAACAGGATCGGACCAGGACGGAGCCCTGCGGTACCCCACTACCGACCTCTCTAGGGTTTGAGAGCTCCCCACCGATCACTACTCCCTGAGTGCGTCCAGCTAGCCAGTTTTCAATTCATCCGACCATCAAAGGGCCTACTCCCAACCCCATCAGTTTCTCCACCAGATCATTGTGGGGGGACAGAGTCAAACACCTTGCTGAAGTCCAAGAATAATACATCCACAGGCTTTCCCCTGTCCAGTTCTGATGCTACCCATTCGTAGAACTCCACAAGATTGGTTTGACACGCTCTACCTGGCACAAACCCATGCTGCCGACTATCCAGACCTCCCACCTCTTCCAAGTACACCCCCAATCGTTCCTTTAGTATACTCTCCATTAATTTTCCCACCACCGAGGTCAAACTGATGGGTCTATAGTTACCTGGTACTTCCCTCGACCCCCCCTTTATGGATTGGCACTACATGTGCCTCTCGCCAATCCCTAGGTACCCTCCCTGTCTCAAGCAACCTGTTGAAGAGCCTTGCTAGGGGTGCAGCCAGTATGTCCACCAATTCCCATAGTACTCTCAGATGAATGCCATCAGGCCCAGGAGATTTATCTTTCTTTAGTGCCTTAAGGGCTAACCACACTCTTTCAGTGGAGATAGCATCATCCGTCCCCTTCACCTTACTGGCCTTTTTATCCTTATCCTGATGTGACACCCCTGGGGTATCTCTCCCTCCCTCTTGCTCCATTTCTGTTGCTCACCTGATCCCACTCACTACCACTTCTATCCCCATCATGCCTTGCTTTGTAGATATCCCATCCCCCTCCCTAGTGAACACAGAGGCAAAGTACTCATTTAATACCTCTGCCTGGTCCCTCGCCTCTTCCACCCACCCTCCTTCTGATCTCAATCTGCTGAGATGGCCCTTAGTTTTTCTCCGCTTCCCAATGTACCGGAAGAACCCCTTTTCCCCTCCCCATATCCCCTGTGCCAGCCGTTGCTTTTTACTGGACTTTGCCCCCTGCCGCAGCATCCGGGTGGCTTTTCTAGATGCAAGATGGTACAGTTCCTTTTCCCTATCCCTTCTCGTTGTCTTATATTTTTTGTAGGCAGCCTTCTTTTCTCTGACCACTACCTGAGCCTCACTGGACCACCAACATGGTTTATGTGACCTTGCTCCTTTACGCTTCACCTTAGCGCAGGTCCTGGCTGCCTCACGAAGTCCCCATTTTATGACCTTCCATCTCTTTTCCACATTTGTCATTGTTGTAATCCCCTTCAAGTGATCCTTGAGAATATTTCCCATGCCCACAAAGTCTTCCCCCCTGAAGTCCACTGCCGGTGTCCTAGATCTCTCCCCCCCCCCATGCTTATTTGAAACCAGACAGTATTGTGATCGTTCCCAGTCAGTGGATCCACTACAACCAGGTCCCTTACCAGATCCCCATCCGCTAGAACCACGTCCAGGACATGCCCATCCCTTGTGGGCGCCAACACGTGCTGTGTTAAGAACACATCCTGGAAGCCATCCAGGATTTCTTCCCATTTGTTTCTCACTCCCTTACCGAGATTTCTTTTCTATACTTCACCTATTCGACTATACTCCCATCCTAAAATGTACCTTCATTTCTCTGGGCAAGAGGGGCCAGCTTCGACATGGGCAATTTCCTATTACAAACATAAATGGCTAATACCACAAAAATACTGACTTTTAATGCAAACGGTATCAATAGCCCAATAAAAGATCAAGGCTATTTCAATATTTGCGTCAACAACAACCTGAAAATTATTATGCTCCGGGAAATGTACCTTTCCAAAACAGAGCATGAAAAATTTCAGAACTTGGGCTTCCCAATTGCTATAGCCTCCTTACTCAAATCCGTCTGCTGGAGAGGAGTGATTCACCTTAATCCCGAGGGGAGTTCCTGTTCAACACAGGATCAAGTAATACAGCCAGATGGTCGTTATGTCATTTTAATGTGAATGTTATAGGAAGCCCCCCCCCACACACACACTTACAATGGCAAATTTATATTTTCGTCCGGGTTCTACCAAGCAGACAGCACAATCCTTCCTTAATAAACTTCTCCCTTATTACAAGGGCAATTTATTCTGGGTTGAGACCTTAGCGTTACTTTGAAACTCACCCTAGATTCTACTGGCCCTAGGAAATGTTTTTTTTTTTTTTTTACTTTTTATTTATAGATTTTATGGACGTACAGCGCAAACCATAAATATACATAGTAAAAAGGCATGGGGTACACTGATCCCTACACAGCATGAGGTGAGCATTATCATCATATATCAGTGACAAGGATTGAAATAGCCATGCAGCACAGGGGAGCTTCATAACATTGACGAAGGAGTAAAATCCGAGCAGATTAGTATGTAGGTTGATGGTACTCTCACCAAGAACATTTCTCTTAGTATAAAATACAACACCATATTTTCCTCCCCCTAGCAAAAATATATTTGGAGGGGTGGTTGAAGCATCTAGGAAACAGTGTGGTAAATACTATGAAGAAGTCCTGGTCTCAATGAAGCTCATTGTTAAACCTGCACAAAGAGGCACGGTACAAGACCCACCCAACAGGTTCTCAGGACATAAAGTACTAGGCTTTCTTTAAACTCGTAAACTGAGTAGTGCAAAAGTGCACCAACCATTTGTCCCCCACTTCTCCTACACTAATACATCAGTAGATATTTGCAATATCGTCGAGCAGCAACTGGTTATATATTTTAAACACTAACAACTGGAAGAATTAAATAACTTGTCTCCCAACATTTTAATTCTCTATTCGCTATTTCTAGCTGGTAAACTACCCCCTTGAAGCAGTAGAACATGGGCCTTAATTGACAACCCCCCCCCCCCACCTTTGGGGAGAGCCTTCCACAGCATTAAGATACTGTAAGACTAACTGTTACTTGCAAGTCCCAATTAAAGTACATTTCAGACTTCTTCGTCTTCATTTGAGGTCACTGGAACTGGACTCGCCTTTTCAATTAGTTTCCCCGCAAACACAGCCGCCTATATCGGGTCCACAAAAATATCCACTTTGAACTTATAGCGAACCTGCAGCCTCGCAGGGTATGTCAACTGAGCCTCTATTCCATTCCGCAAAAGGTCTTTTTTTGTCAGCTGGAGTTCTTTTTGCGATTCTGAGTCTGTGCCGATAGATCTGGAAATAGGGCCAGGTGACTACCCTCCCGTACTATATCGCCCCTGGCCGCTTGCCGAAGAGGAATTTGTGCCTCTGGGGATGACAGTATGATGATCGCCGTTACTGGCCTTTGAGAGGTATCCCGACGAGGGCATGGCCTTTGCGGGATGGTGAAAGCCTTAAGAATAGAGACCCCTGAATCAGATGGCAGCAGGTTTAAGTCCACAAAGATATATTTTTTTAGATTGTTCAGCAGATTGGCTCATCCTGCGAGCTGCGGTGGAAAACCCACCAGTCGCACATTGGTCTGTCGTTGAGAGTTCTCCAGAGATTCCAATTTACTTTTAAGAAAGTGAATGTCCCGAATAAAGGAAGCATTACATTCTGCTTGTCGGGTATTAGCTTCCGACAGATCGTTAGTCGCTGTTGAGTGTTCTTTAAGCGTGATGTCGCTTTCATTAAGCTTGGCCTCCACAGCTGCCCACCTCTTAAAAGTTTCTTACCCATTCGCTTAAATCTTTGTCAGAAGGGCCATAACTTGTGCTGCTGGTAACTCCGTAGTCGCAGGTCCACCTGATGAACTAGGCCCAGAGCTAGTTGCAAACCCCGCGGGAGAAAGAAACGAATCCAGCCCTCGGGACCCATGTTTCATAGATACATAGACAGTGTCGGCAGATAAGGGCCTATGGCCCACCCAGTCTGCCCATTTGAGCATGTAAGTTCAGTTTGTTTTCCTAGAAGTCTGTTGCCCCTTACCCCTGACCTCCAGAATTCCTTTATGTCTATCCCATGCATTCTTAAATCCAGTGATTGTTTCAGCCCCCACCACTTCCTCTGGCAGGGTGTTCCACTAGTCCACCACCCGTTCTGTGAAGAAATTCTTCCTCACGTTTCCTCTGAATCATCCTCCCTCCAACTTCATCCCATGCCCTCTAGTCCTGGAACATCTTTTTCACTTAAAACTAGTGTATTCCTGCACCCTGTTCCTCCCTGTAAGATACTTGTATGTCTCTATCATATCCCTCTCCCTCCTCTCCTCCAGGGAGTACATGTTCAGTTCCTTCAACCTGTCCCCATAGGATTTGTGATGCAATCCATGTACCATCTTTGTTGCCCTCCTCTGAACCTTCTCTACCCTGTCTATGTCCTTACGTAGGTAAGGTCTCCAGAACTGTACACTGTACTCCAGGTGGGGCCTCACTGTGTCTTGTATAGTGGAATTATGACCTCCCTTTTCCTGCTGGTGATGCCCCTGCCTATGCATCCCAGCATCCTATGTGCTTCACCTGCTGCCTTGTCACACTGTTTCCCTACCTTGAGGTCATCAGAGATGATAATCCCAAGATCTCTTTCCTGCTTGGTGCATGCTATATCCTCACCCCCCAACTGATATATTGTGCCAGGGTTTTTGTGCCCCATATGCATTAGCTTGCACTTCTTTGCATTGAATTTCAACTGCCAAACCCCTGACCATTCTTCAAGTTTCCTGCAGGTCCCTTCATTCTGTCTACACCTTCTGGTGTGTCTACTCTGTTACAGAGCTTTGTGTCATCAGCGAACAGTGAAATTCTGTCTTCTAGGTCCTGCGCAATGTCACTGATGAAGATGCTGAATAGGACCGGTCCCAGCACTGATCCCTGTGGTACCCCACTGGTCACTCTTCCCTCTGTGGAGTGACAGCCATTTACCACCACCCTCTGTGTCCTGCCGCCCAGCCAGTTACCTACCCGCCACACTACTGTCCTACCCACACCCATATTCCCCAGTTTGTGTAATAGTCTTCTATGTGGCACAGTGTCAAAGGCCTTGCTGAAGCCAAGATAGGCCATGTCCACTGCCCTCCCCTGATCCACCTCCCTAGTCACCCAGTCAAAAAATTCAATGAGGTTGGTCTGACATGACCTCCCCCTGGTGAAACCATGCTGCCTTGGGTCCTGTAGTCCATTGACAACCAGATGTTCCACCAATCTCTCCTTCAGTAGTGCTTCCATGATCTTCCCCACTACCGAGGCGAGGCTGACTGGTCTGTAGTTCCCTTCCTCTTTGTTCCACTTTTGTATAAGGGACTACATCTGCTGTCCTCCAGTCTTTGGGTACCTCCCCTGTTTCCAGTGATCGGCTAAACAGGATAGCCAGAGGTTCAGCCACCACCTCTCTTAGTTCTTTAAGGACCCTGGGGTGCACCCCATCTGGCCCCATTGCTTTATCAACTCATATTATTTCCAGTTCCTTCAGGACCCTTTCTCGTGTAAAGGGACTTGTGTTCATTTCTGCACCATTCTCGCCCCTTGTACTCCCTTCAGACCCATTACCCTCCTTTTCCTCAGTAAAGACTGAGCAGAAATACCTATTCAGTATGTCAGCTTTACTGTTGTCATCCTCCATGGCCCCCATCTCCCCTTCAGTCTCACTATCCCTCCTTTACCTTTCTTTTTTCACTTATGTACCTGTAAAAGGTTTTGTCCCCTCTACCCACTGATTTTGCAATGTGTTCTTCTGTCTGAGCTTTGGCTTCCCTTACAGACCTCCCTGCCTCCCTTTGCTTCTCCTGGTACTTCTCCCCATCCCCTTCTGACTGTGTCTTTTTGTATTGCCTGAATGCAATTTTTTGGCTTTCACTTTCTTTGCTACCTCTTTGGAAAACCATAATGGTCTCCTCTTCCTTTTCCTCTTGCTAACCAGCTTAATGCATATTTCTGTTGCTCTTGTAATCCCCATTTTAAATACTGCCCACTGTTCCTCAACCCCTGATTCCTTCCCCATTCCCCTTAATGCCTCTTTTAAGTATCTCCCCATTTTCCCAAAGTCTGCCCCCCCTAAAATCCAGGATACATGTTTTTGTGTAGTTTGGTTCTACTCTTTCTGTGATTTCAAACCACAATGACTGGTGGTCACTGTTCCCCAGGTGCTCCCCCACTGTTACCCCCATCACACTGTCCCTGTTTGTGAGCACAAGGTCCTGTACTGCCTTCTGCCGAGTTGGTTCGATGACCAGTTGCATGGGAAGGCACCCTGAAGGAGTCAGGATAAAATCTGCTCCTAGTTGATGCTGCTGCTGGGATGCTCCAGTCCACGTCTGGAATATTGAAGTCTCCAACCAGTACTACCTCACCCTTGTCTGCCATCCTTTGGATGGCTAGCATCAACTCCCTATCTGTTTCTTCCTCCTGGGCTGGTGGTCTATAGACCACACCTGTGCGGATAGCTGGCCCCATTTTCCTTTCCAGCTTAACACAGTATCTCTCCCCATTTTGTTCCTCCTGGATCTCTGTGGCCCTTATGTCATTTTCACATACAGTGCCACTCCTCCTCCTTCCTACTTGCCCTGTCTCTTCTGAATATTTTGTAGCCAGGTATGGCCATCTCCCAGTCGTGGTTATCATTACACCAGGTTTCAGTGATGGCCACAATGTCCAGGTCTGACTGCACCATGACAGCCTCAGATCTTCCATCTTGTTGCTAAGGCTCCTGGCATTGGCACACATGGCTTTCCATGATTTGACCTCCCTAGACTGTTTCGCTGTTCTACTCCAGCCGCTTCCTTGGTTGTCCTTTATCCCTGGTTCTCCTTGCTGTCTGCCCTTCTGCTGAATTTTGCCCCTTTTCTGCCTATCCACCTCTTGGGCACTAATCTCCATCTTTTGCACACTGCTTTGTAGAGATAGCCACTCCTCCGGTTCACTGGTTCCACTGCTAGCTGTGGGGGGGGTGAGCTAGTAGGTTTTCTTGGGTCCCATTCTGTGCTGCTCTATTTCAGGCAGATGTTGTAGCAAAGAAGGAAGCAGTTAGACCACAAAATATATGTTTTAAGCAGGTTTTTCAAGTTTCTACGTCTGGAGCTGTGCTAGGAGACGTCTACCATAGTGCTGCTCCATAGCGCCCAGCCCTAGGAATTTTTGAATAACTCCAATACAAAAATACCAACTGATTACCCTCCCCCACTTAGGACTTATTAACATTTGGCAGCATACATTCCCTATGCTTCGGCAGTATACACACTATGCCCCTAAAACAAATACTGTGGCTTGTTTAGATTATCTTTTAACCATAGCTGAACATCTTGATTTAGTCCAAGATATCAATACTGGTGCTACTTTACTTTCCGATCATTCCCCAGTCTTTGCCAAATTGTCATAGGAAAACTGCAAAACTCTAACTTTTGGAGAGTAACTGTATCTATATTACAAGGCCCTGCCTTAGTGCAACAACTAAAAGGCCATACATCCCAAATCCTTGCAGATAATACTACTATAGACATATCTCCCCCCATCTTATGGGAAATACTTAAGACAGTTCTATGCAGTGAACTGATAGCCTACTCATCCACAGAAGCTCAAAAACGTAACGCAAAATACTTAGAATTGCAACAGACCTTACTAACTCTTCAGATGTTTATACAACAAGGGGATTTATCCGTAAGGCCACAATTAGCTCAGTAAGACAAGAACTACAAAAACTCTTTGATGCCCTCATCGAGCTTGCTTTGCAATATTTAAAACAATCATACTGTGAAGGAGGTTGTCATGGTGCAAAAACCCTAGCACGGCACCTTCGAGCACGACAAACGCAAACATGCATTTTGCAACTATGTAATACTCAGACACGTATGTATACGGGACGCCCTCAAGATATCTGTAATATTATGTCTGAATACTATCGCATACTCTATTCCTTGGGTGGATCACCCCCCCACTGAATCCATTTAAGGTTTCCTTAACCGTCTTTCCCTCCCCAAAATGTCCACAACAGATGCTCAGGAGTTTCTCCTCCCCATCTCTCTGACAGAAGTGACAGCAGTCCTAAAAGAAACTAAGTACCAGAAATGCCCAGGCCCTGATGGATACCTGGCGCAATTCTATAAAATATTTCAAGATGTCTTACTGCTCCCATTACTACAAACATTTCAAGAGGTGCAAACTAAAGGTATCCCTCTTCCACCTGGAACTACGCAGTTGTCTCTGCTATCTTAAAACCTGATAAGGACCCTCAGCTCCCTACCTCATAACACCCTGTTTCCATTTTAAATTGCGACAATAAACTTTGGCAATCTGGGCTAAGCAACTGGAATCTCTTATGCCCAAACTAGTTGACAAAGACCAGGTGGGATTTATCAGAATCTGTCAGGTGCATGATAGTGTCTGCCAAACGCTGCTGTTGCTTGAATACATCACCTCTAGACAAATCCCTGTAGCCCTTCTCAGCCTAAACGCAGAGAAGGCTTTTAACAGGCTGAACTGTGCTTTTCTGTGGAACACTCTGTCCACCTTTGGTATCCCTACCCAAGTCGTCTCAATGCTCCAGGGTATCTCTACATCCTCACAAGCCTATCTTAAAATCAATGGATCCCTTATATCCCCTTTTACTCTGAAGACAGGTATGCACCAGGGCTGTCCTCTCTCCCCTCTTCTCTGTGCCCTGTACTTTGAGCCTTTGGTGGCTGCGGTACAGAGCGACCCAATAATAACAGGTATTATGTTAGGGGAGAAGGACTACAAACTTTCTCTTTCTGCAGTTGATATTCTCTTTGCCATCACTTTCCCAGATGATTGCATTCCAGCATTGTGGAAACTACTTGGACAGTTTGGCGAGCCTGCTAGTTATACTGTAAGTTAAACACAGTGAAAACCAAGGCACTGTTCTATAATTACACTCCACCTCCATCCCTAAAAACATCTTTTCCTTTTAAATGGCACAATGGAGCTATACGCTGTTTAGGAACTAAATTAACAAAAATCCTCGAGCATTTAGACCTTTTGAACTATGAACCGTTAACCCAACAGATTTCCATCAACATGTTAAAGTGGTCACAAATACAACTGGGCTTTGTTTCCTGCATCGAGGTAATACGACAAAATATACTTCCATGAATCCTATACTACTTCCAAACTCTACTTATCATGCCGGCCCGTACTACTTTCATCCTGTCAATGCATCTTCTCTCGCTTCATTTGTAATGGAGCGCAGCTATGCTTTCGTTTCTCAGCACTGTACCTTCCAAGAAGTAGGGGATGAGTTAATCTACCTAATATGATTTGGTTCGCATAGGTTGTGCTCTTCCGTACATTTTGTATCTGGCTATCCAAACCGCAACACCCTTATTGGAAGAAAATAGAATTCTTCATAAATGACCTACATAACATGGATTATTATTTTTTGCAACCCTCCACAGAGTAAACCAACATCAAAGTTTATTCCCTACACAGCTACAGTAAAAAAAAAAAAAACTGGCTGACAATAGTATCCCACTACCTTACCCCTGCTCATCAGTTTCAGCTTCAAGCAAGAGTGTATGATAAGACCCTTCCCCTAAACTCTCTTGATTCTGCTATGAAGAGATGGAACAGACAAGGCCTACAGTTCTACTTTCAACTTTTGGACCCCCTAAGGAGTCCTACCTTTTGAGGCACTTCGCTCAAAATATAATTTACCATCGTCAGGTCACTATCGGTACCTACAGATCCACTCATATTATTAATTGTAAAGATAAAACATATTCAGTCTTAAGTGAATCCCTACCTTTACTGATGCAGCTTGTAATTACACGTCAATGGTGATCATGTCCCCATCTAATAGGCCAGCTGGTGAAGGCCCTTCAAGACCTCTACCCAGCAATGACTGAACACATACTCCAGAAATGGAATATAGAGCTAAACAACACTATTACCATGCAACTCTGGCATAGATTTGCTCTACCAGCCATGATGTGGCATGAATTTTCATGGAAATGCTGGTACCGATTCTTCAGAACACTCGAGGTGGTGGCCAAATATACCAATCCTGGCTGAGCACAATGCTGGAGGAATTGTGGGACCACTCCAGTGAACATCTTTTGGTCCTGTCCATCAGTACAGCAATTTTGGACTGCGGTGATACAGGACCTAAGGACAGCTTCAACTCCCCCAGAGCCATTACACCATTGCTCATTCTACTAGCTATTCCACCTCAAAAAGGAATCTTTCGAGGACAAACCTTAAAACCCCTCCTTACCCTGATATTAGCTGCTAAAAAAAGTCATAGCCCGGGCTTGGTTAACTCCCCAAATCCCCACACTAGATGACTGGCGAACCATATCAAAGGAAATATATGTTTTAGAGAGACTGACACTCCATACATAATATGTTTCCGACTTTTGACCAATCTTGGAAAAGATGGGTCATCTACCATCTATAAATAGGTCCCCTTTTGTGCCACAAGTTGGCCCCTCCTCCCCCACTCTTTCTTTTCCCTTCTCCTTCCTCCTTTGTTTTATTCCTGCTGCTCTCCTCTCTCTAGCTCTCCCCTTTGTCTTGATAATTATGTATATAGATTGCTCTTTTGTTCTGTTTTATGGTTCCTTTCTATCATAAAAAACTGTTTAAATCATGACTTGGACCAGAAAAACAACATCTAAGATTAATGTTACTTTAATTGCTCATTCTCATGATATTTGACTCAATGCATATAACATGTATAGTCCTTAATGTTTTATTGCTTTCCTGTAAAAATGTCAAGCCTTTTTTTATTGACCCAGTTAATGCTGTATGGTTATGCATTTTATCTGCTGTTAGAGATTACATACTATATCTCTTTGTATATTTGTTCAGATATGTAGTGTTACTGTATTTCTACTTAAAATTGAATAAAAATTTAAATACAAAAAACAAAAATATAAATCCAGCTCATCATATTATCTTAAAATTATCAGAGCTATGCTGAAGTTTCCTTTACAGGGAGTTTTTCCTCTCTTCTGTCCCGAAGATCATAATTAGTAGAGAGATAGTTTGCATTCATAGTTCTTCCATTGATCATGCTGGGATCCAGATGGTGGCTCCTTCCCTCTGTACAGTAGTGGCCTTCCCTCATTCCATAAGTGAATGATGCCCCAAAGATTTTCCATTGCCTTCAGCTCTGAGATTTTGGACTTTGTTCCTTATGGTGCCTTCAGTCAAGAATCCTTGCTCCTGTGGCACCTTTAGGGGTGGAACCCTCCTCAAGAGGGTTCCATGCCATCGTACCCTGAAAGGGTGGTAGTTCCTCTGGAACGGAGTGTGTGAAAGGCCACATACATATCCAACCGTAACCTCTTCCAGCAGCACAAGCACTACCATGATGCACAAGCATCCTGCACACTTAGTCATCTGCTGGACCAGTAAACTGAGAGGCCTGCCTGAGGTCACCCACCAAGCGCTGTAACAGCGCATATCCCGAGCATCCATTCCTTTTCTCCCACTATCTACCCCTTCTCCTCCGGTGGCTTGCCTCTCTCCATCAGGGCTTTTTCCATATGGTACCTTCAGCCAAGGGACCTCACTTCTGCTGCACCTCTAGGGGAGGAACCTTCCTCAACAGGGTTCTGTGATACCGTACCCTGAAAGGGTGGTAGTTTCTCTGGAACAGAGAGCGTGAAAGGCCACATACATATCCAACCATAACCTCTTCCAGTAGCACAAGCACTACTACGATGCACAAGCATCCTACCCACTTCATTGTCTACTAGACTAGCGAACTAACAGTATAAAAAATTGAGTTTTGTGGTGTTTAGTACCTTTGGTATTTTTACTTTTTTTATTGTAATTCAAATTTTTACCATTTGCCACCAAAACAGATTGCCAGTGTTTTGTGGCTTTTCTATACCACTCCTTCCAGGGCTGCGGTGGTCCTCCGAGCACATCATAATAAACATCATAGAAACTGATGGTAGGTAAGGACTGCTAGGCCCATCCAGTCTGTCCATTTTCCCTACCTACTGCAAAAGCTGCAGATCCTAATTGATCTCCAGCTTTACCTTCTCATTCCTATCACTAGAGTTCCCCTATGCCTGTCCAATGCATTTTTAAATTACCCCACTGTGTTTGCCCCCACCACCTCTGCTAAAAGTCTATTCAATGCATCCACCACCCTTTCCATGAAGAAATACTTCCTCACATTACCCCCTCAGTCTACCTCCTTACAACCTCATGTCATGCCCCCTCGTTCCTGAACATCTCCTTTTCTGAAAGATACTTCCCTCCGGTACCCTATTTATGCTCTTTAGATATTTGTAGGTTTCTGTCATATCTCCCCTGTCTCTCCTCTCCTCCAGGGTATACATATTGAGGTCTCCCAGTTTCTCCTCATATGACACTTTGTGCAGGCCCTGCACCATCTTTGTTGCCCTTCTCTGAACTGCCTCCACCCTGTCTATGTCCTTACAGAGATGTGGCCTCCAGAACTGGACATAGTACCCCAAATGAGGTCTCACCAATGATCTGTACAGTGGCATCACCACCTCTTTTCTTCGGCTGGTGATACCTCTCCCAGTGCACCCCAGCATCCCACTTGCTCTCCCCACGGCCTTGGTACAGTGTTTGGCCACCTTTGGGTCATCAGATATAATTACCCCCAAATCCCTTTCCTGATTGGTGACAGTCAGTATCTCCTCCCCATCATGTAATCCTCTCCTGGGTTTCTATGCCCCAAATGCATGATTTTGCACTTTTTCACACTGAATCTCAGCTGTCACACTCTAGACCATTCCTCCAGTTTACCTAGGTCCCTCCTCTTTATTTCCACCCCTTCCGGAGTGTCCACCCTGTTGCAGATCTTAGTGTCATCTGCAAAGAGGCACACCTTCCCTTTCAGCCCCTCTGCAATGTCACATATGAAGATATTAAACAGGACTGGTCCCAGAACTGATCCATGTGGCACCCCACTGGTCACCCTCCTTTCCTCAGATTGAGCTCTGTTTACTACCACCCTTGGTCTTCTATCACTCAACCAGTTCCTAACCCAGTTTACCACCCTGTGACCCACTCCCAGGCTGCCCAGCTTGTTCACAAGTCTTCTATGTGGAACGGTATCGAAGGCCTTGCTGAAATCTAGGTGGGCCACATCCACCGCTCCCCCCAGTCCACTTCCCTAGTCACCCAGTCAAAGAAATCAATTAGATTTGTTTGACATGACCTTCCCACTGTGAATCAATGCTGTCTGGGATCCTGTGCTCCACTAGATTCAAGGTGTTCCACAATCCTTTCCATAAGTAGTGATTCCATCATTTTCCCCACTATTGAGGTGAGTCTGACTGGTCTATATTTTCCGGCCTCCTCCTTACTCCCACTTTTGTGAATAGGGACTACATCTGCCCTCTTCCAGTCCTCTGAAACCACTCCCGTATTGAGTGACTCGTTGAACGGGGCTGCCAGTGGTGCCGCCAGCACCTCCTGGAGTTCCCTTAATATTCTAGCATGTATCCCATCCGGTCCCGTTGCCTTGTCCACATTCAGTTTTGTGAGTTCTTGTAGGACTTTCTCTTCCATCAATGGACTGGTGTACACCTCCCTTCCTCTCATATTTGGTCATGTTGCCTAACTGTGGTCCCTCACCTTCTCCTTCTTCTGTGAATACACAACAAAAATATTTGTTCACTATTGATGCTTTTTCCAGGTCCCCTTCTACACACATTGGTACAGAAGAAATTTCGTCAAACTTACTGTAATCTCCTTTTCTCTTAGTTCCAACATTGTCAATAGGATTTCTCACCACTGAGTAATGTGCACCCCTACTAGGGGAAATGGCACAGCCCAATGCTGTAATTAGCATAGAATCCAGGGCATATGAACAGTCTGGACAGCAGCAGCTCCCCAGTCACTTTTTTCCACACAGTGCCTCTAAATATGTGAAAATAGATCCATATAGATTATACTGTTCATCTTGTCATGAAGCAACCCCTATAAGCTGTCTACACAGATAAAACTTTAACCAGAATAAGATACAGTAAATGGTTCCCTACCTCGTCAGGCGAGTGGGGGGATGGAACAAGGCTTGTCTTCCATTCTCTAATGTCGTGGAAATTCCTTGCAGTACCAGGCTAACTGCAATTGCTCCACCTGGCCGAAGTTATGTTCACCCTCAATAGTATACCTCTATCTCTGTTACTTATACTCTGGGCCATCCCCCACTACACTTACGCTACCATGCCCCAGTTCAGCACACTCACACTGAGTAATATTACAACTTCTCATACTTCTGTCACAGCTAGTAGTACCATCCCCTATCTATCCTCTCCCTACTTGGGAAAGACTGCCTGCTCGGTATTCTTCAGCTACCACTCATTACTGCTCTTTGAATCTTTTCTTCGCTACTTGCCTCTGCCTATCTCCTGTGACAAGCTCACCCTTAGGAAATTACCTCACTGTCCTAAATTGCTTAAACATGTACTTTTTCATCACACGTTTCCCTTACTACTTCTCTCCGGCAACATTCACCCAAACCCTGGTCCTATTTTGCAGCCCCATCCAACTACTAGTAACTCTGGTGGTCTCAAGTTAGCCTCAGTAAACATCTGTAGCCTGCTGCAAAAAAAACTGACCTACTTTAAGTCTGGGCTACTCAACACAAGCCTGAAGTCCTCCATTAGTTGGGACCTGGCTCTCCCCACACATACTTGACCCCACTGTCTCCCTAAATGGCTATACTTTTTACAGAGATGATAGGCTGGGGAAAGGGGGAGGGGTGCTATCTATCTCCTTGACTCCCTTAAAGGACAAGTATTTCCAAAATTCATCTCAGGTAATACTGCTCAGGCTCTGGCTATCAAAATTTCCTTTGGAAGTAAGGGTAAGTCACTTACAGTTCTGTCCGTCTACAGCCCTCTCCGGGACATCAAACCTGGCCTCAACTCTATTATTGACTTTGCCTCTAAACTTCCTAATAGGTCCGAGGTGGTCTTGCTGGGTGACTTCAACATCAATTGGTTGTCCCCTGATGCTGCTCCTTACAAGGATGTGGTTGCTGCCACTGCCCTTACCCAGGTTGTGTCCTCTCTTACCAGGATCAATTATAGAACAGGTAAAAAAAAAAAAAAAATATAAAACAACAAGAGGGGATAGGGATAAGGAAATGTACCAGCTTGCATCTAGAAAGTCACCCGTATGGTGAGGGGAGCAAAGTCCAGTAAAGAGCAGCGGCTGGCACAGGGGATACAGGGAGGGGAAAAGGGGTTCTTCCGGTACATTGGGGAGCAGAGAAAAACTAAGGGCCATCTCAACAGATTGAGATCAGAAGGAGGGTGGGTGGAAGAGGCGAGGGACCAGGCAGAGGTATTGCCGAGTACTTTGCCTCTGTGTTCGCTAGGGAGGGATGGGATATCTACAAAGCAAGGCATGAAGGGATAGAAGCGGCAGGGGTGGGATCAGGGAGCAACAGAAATGGAGCAAGAGGAGGAAAGGTACCCAGGGTGTCACATCTGGATAAGGATAAAAGACTAGTAAGGGGAGGGACGGATGATGCTATCTCCACAAAAGGGTGTGGTTAGCCCTCAAGGCCCTAAAGAAAACAAATCTCCAGGGCGGATGGCATTTATCCCAGAGTACTATGGGAACTGGCGGACATACTGGCTGCACCTGGCGGAGCTTTTCAGCAGGTAGCTAGAGACAGGAGGTACCTAGTGATTGGCGAGGCACATGTGGTACCAATCCATAAAGGGGGGTCAAGGGAAGTACCAGGTAACTATAGACCCATCAGTTTGACCTCGGTGGTGGGAAAATTAATGGAGAGTATACTAAAGGAACGATTGGGGGTGTACTTGGAGGAGGTGGGAGGTCTAGATAGTCGGCAACATGGGTTTGTGCCAGGTAGATCATGTCAAACCAACCTTGTGGAGTTCTATGAATGGGTAACATCAGAACTGGACAGGGGTAAGCCTGTGGATGTATTATTCTTGGACTTCAGCAAGGCGTTTGACTCTGTCCCCCACAATGGTCTGGTGGAGAAACTGATGGGGTTAGAAGTAGGCCCTTTGATGGTCAGATGGATTGAAAACTGGCTAGCTGGATGCACTCAGGGAGTAGTGGTCTGTGGGAGCTCTCAAACCCTAGAAGGTTGGTAGTGGGGTACCACAGGGCTTGGTCCTGGGTCCGATCCTGTTTAATGCATACATATCGGACATCAGGGAGGTATAGGGTGTGAAATGAGTCTCTTCGTGGATGACTCCAAGATGGGAGCAGTAGTTGAGGAGAAGAGGGGAGGTGGCCCTGCAAGGGACCTGGACACCCTGGAAGCTGGGCTCACACATGGAAATTAAATTTCAATATCACCAAGTGCAAGGTGTTGCATCTTGGTTGAGAAACCTAAACACAGGTACACCCTGGGAGGGCGCTGGAGGCCTCGATAGGGAAAAAGACCTAGGGGTCATGGTGGATACATGTATGAATAACTCTGAGCAGTGCAGGAGAGCAGCTAGAAGGCAAACAGGATGTTGGATTGCATTGTAAAGGATCACCTCTAGGAGCAAAAGTGATTCTGCCTCTGTACAATGGACTGGTTAGACCACACCTCGAGTACTGTGTACAGTACTGGAGACCACATTTGAAGAGGGACATACAGCTCCTGGAGAGGGTACAGAGGAGGGCAACAAAGATGATCGAGGGCTAGGGGATTTGACTTATGAGGACAGACTTGAGGAGCTCTGCCTGTTTTCATTGGAGGAGAGAGATACAGGGGACATGATTGGGGTCTTCAAGTACCTCAAGGGAATAAATAGGGTAAACATGGAGGGATCTTTAGGCTAAAGCAGGAGGTATCACCAGAGGCATGGTTTGAAGTTGGAAGGTGGAAGGGTGAGGGGAAAGAGGAGGAGGTTTTTCACCGAGAGGGTGGTGGACCCTTGGAATGCACTGCCTGGTGAGCTGGTTCAGAGATCCACAGTGGAGGGCTTCAGAGGGGTGGGACAGACACAGAAAGTGGATGTATCAGATGATAGCCTGTCCGAGGGGGTGGGGATGGATGATAGGGGTTTCTAGAGAACAAGGGATGGGAGGGTCTCGGCACCCAATTAACGATCTAGGTTCGAGCAGACTCGATAGACCGTAAGGCCTAATCTGCTGGCAAATAGTATGTTAGTATGTTAGTAAAAGAACCTTGATCGATCTCTTCCTCTCCAACCACCCTAAGAGACTTTCAAACATAATGGTCCTACCTGACACATTTAGCAACCACTCACCTCTCCTTTGCCACTGGTCCAATCGCTCCCCTAAAAATCCTGCAAGGGTATCTTATCAGCGTGTTCTCAAGAAAGGCATGCTCTGGCAGTTCCCGGACTACCTTCTCACAAGTGATTGGTCCCCTATTGATCCAGCCACCTGTGTTGATAAAGCCCTTACTCACTTTATCTCAACCTTAAACTTTGCCTGTGATATCTTTGCTCCCTTCTCCAACCACATTGTCAAAGGCTCTAGAAACCCCTGGATCACCCCTGCACTCCTAAATCTCATGGCCACGCGTGACAACCTCTGGCACAAAGCCCTGGCGTCTGGTCTCCCAGCTGACAGGCAATGCTACAGGGCTGCTAGAAACATGTGCACCTGGGAAATTCACCTTGCAAAGACTGCCTACTTTAAATCTAGCCTTTCCTTATCCTGGGGAAAAGGTAGGAAGTTCTGGGATAATATAAAGGCACTTACCGGTAAGCCCAACACCTCCCCCCTTCCATGCCAAATATCAATGGTGTCACTACCCAGGACCCTCAGTGTATAGCCGACACTTAACTCAGCATTCACAGATCTAAGTGGAGTGCTCCCCCCCTGATTTTTTTCTGTAATAACCCAGTCTCACCATCAACTCTGGGCCCCACGCTTACCCCCGTCTTTCCACTTTAATGTAGTCACCCCTAGGAAAGCTAGATCTTACCTAACTCGGGTCTTGGGAAAATCCAGTTTTAGTGGTGACTCCTTGGACCTCAAGCTTCTCTGCCTGGCCCTGGATGCAGTTCTTCCCCCACTTATGAAAATCCTAAACCTCTCCCTCTGTCTTGGCCAATTTCCAACTCAGTGGAAAGCTGCCGTCATTACTCCAGTACACAAGAGTGGTGATAGAACCTCCTGTAATAACTACTGCCCTATCTCAATCCTCCCGCCCATTTCCGAAGCCTTTAAACGGATAGTATCCAACCAGTTCACCGACTACCTCACCAAGTATAATCTACAATGTAAACAGCAGCATAACTTTAGGAAGGGCACAACACCACCACTGCCCTCCAATTTACTGATTAGATTCACAATGCCCTGGACCGTGGTCACTTAGTTGGGACGTGTTTATTGACCTAACAAAGGCATTTGACACGATCAATCATGCTCTCCTTGACCTTATTACATCCCTCTCAGCACTGGGCCCTCTCCCAAGAAGCCACCTCCTGGTTCTCTACCCACCTCAGTGGGAGATCACAGCAAGTAAAAATCCTGGACACACTCTCTTCCAGCCTTCCAGTTTGCTCAGGGGTACCACAAGGGTCCATACTAGGCCCACTTCTTTTTGGTCTCTTCCTCAATTCCCTTCCCTCAGCATCTGCTGACAACCTGCTCCTGTATGCAGATGATGCCGTCATATTCATTAGTTACCCAGCTCCACTCCCCCTGCAGGGTAACTTGCAAAAGAACTTCAAGGAAATTGAACCCTGGATTGCCATACACAAGCTCATCCTAAATTATAAAAAAAAAACAAAGTGATGCTATTTGCAAACCCCCAGAATAAACATAAGAATGCACCCCTTACTATTCTTAATAGTCGCTGCCAGCCACTGGAGCAGGTCGTTAACTTTAAGTACCTTGGCATCAGCCCTGACCCCTCTCTCTCCTACCAGGAGCACGTCAATCTGGATTGCAAAGCCGTGAATACTAGAATTGGCCTACTCTACAGACACAGGTCCTGTTTTACTGCTGAAGCCCTCCAACTAGTCATTACCATCTCAGTCCTTTCCATTATAGAGTATGGGATAGTGATCTATCGCAAGGCAAATGACACCACACAAAACAGGATTAAGGCCACCCTGTACAAAGCTTGTCACCTTGTAGTAAATGGACATAGGCTCACCCACACCTGTGACCTTTATCAACAAGCAAACTGGTTGAACTTCACTGTGTGACTTCAATACCAAACCGGTCTATTGGCACGCTAGTTTACCCTCAGCCCTCTGCCCGGCTAGAAGGCTCCACTAGAGCCTCCTTTCTAATCCCACTTTGTAGAACTGGTCAAGGACAGCGAGCCTTTATGTTCAGGGCACCTCTCTGGTTAAATAGTCTGCCTCCCAAGGTTCTCTTTGAAAAATAAATAGGCCCATTTAAACTTAAATTGCGGCAACACCTACTGTCTTTAAACAACTGTTCCTAGCATTGTATTCCCTCTCTCTGCACATCGTGCCTCCAGTAATCTTTTCCAGTTTTCCTTTCTCTACTCCCCCTGATATTCTCCTTCCTTTGCCTATCTCTGCCCCCTACCCACTACTCTCCTCTTCTCCTCCTTCATCACTGACCTCCATGCTCACCCCCACTCCCTCTCCTTCCCTCTACCTCCCACAGTTTTCCTCCTATCCCCTCCCCTCCCAATACCCTACCCATAGCCTCCCCTGACCCCCTCTCCCTACTCGCTCTGACTACCTCCTTCCAATTTGTGTGACAAGGTCCCATGGACTGCCTCTTCATTTAAAAATGGCCCTCTTCACCTGCTCTCTTTTCACTGTGTCCTCCCTGTTATTTATTCTCTCCTTGTTACTTATTTTCTTAGAGTCTGGCCTGTACTGTCTAGTAGTTGTATGCATACCCTCTATAATGCTCTCAACTAATATTTAAACTGTATCTTGCACTTTTTTTTATTTTATTCTATTACTGTAATCACTTTGTAAACCTGCACTGTAACACCTTGTTAACTTTCGTCGTGGAGCCTTTGTAAATGAGTCTCTGACTCAAAGATTTGTAATTCCGATATTCTCACTAAATAAATAAATAAAAGAGATTTGTCAAAGGAATTAATGCAAACAGATAACACTGGAAAAAAGACTGCAAACAGTGTATCCAGAAAAAAAGAGATGATTTGATGCCTTTCATTGGACCAACATAGATGTTACAAAAGAAAATAGGAGCTTGAGCTTTCAAATGACACGAATTCTTCATCAGAAAAATAACCTGGATTTTCTGATGAAGAATTGTATCTATATCAGCTCAAGCTATCTATTCTTTATCCTTACTACCGGGCCGCTAGTGGGTACAACAGTCTTCCAGCGACATCTCATCCTCACTATCACTCAGCACTTTTAAGACTCGGCTCCGCCTAACACTCACTGCCTCCAACCTCTGTGATTGTTGTGGCTAAACATGTCTTTTGGTTCCATAGCTGAAGATGCCCTTTTGGAACCATATCTACTCCTGCACTTTGCCAGCACCCCCCCATCTTCACCTCCCCTGGCCCATGACAAATGCCACCGCTGCACTACCTCTATTCTTACCGCCTTCCACCTCTCTCCTCTCTCTGTCCCCCAACCTACCTCCCTTTTCTCCCATCCACTTAGTCTCCTGATTTCACCCTCCTCCTTTCCCTTCCCCTCCCCAAAGTTTCACCTTATTGTTCTTTTTTCCTCTACAAGACTATGTGTTTTTTTATTTTTATTTTGTAAACTGCTGTCTTTGCTTATGTTTGTCTCAGTTGTACCAATGACCTGGAACCTTTGTAAAAGAGCCTCGGCTCAAAGGTATTTGTAATCCTAGAACAAACAAATAAATAAAATAAATGTTGGTCCAATAAAAGGTATCAAATCATCGCTTTTTTCTGGATCTCTTGTCACAAGGACCAATACGGCAACATAACTAATTTTCTATGCAAACAGTGTAAGCACTCACCTTTAACAAAGGAGGCACCCTTATTTATCATCAAAATCAAACCTGTTAATTCTGCATGTCAGTAACCAATATCTAGATGCGGAACTGCTCTTTTTTTTTCATATCTACATATATATATATATATATATATTATGGTAGTACGGTAGTGCTACCATAGTTAGGGTTGAGGAGCCATTTCCATGTTAAACCCCAAATTTTGCACCTTAATAACTTTGCAACCGTTTGATGGATTCGCCTGAAATTTGGAATGTTTGATCAAGACCCATAGGCCTTGGGATCTGCCAAGTTTTGTACTGATTGGATATACAGTTGTGGAGTTATTAAGCGTGATCTGTGCACGCGTTTACGCTTTTCTGGAATTCTGTGGTCGCGCCTACGGGTCATACGGTTTGCATGACCGGCCCAAAATCTTCAGGGAATGTGCAGCCAGGGTCCCCAATGTGCCTTTCAAAGATTTCATGAAAAAATATTAAACGGTTCAAAAGTTATTCAAAAACAGTTTCCCATTATAAGTCAATGGGAAAAGTTAACAAAAGTTCAACACTTTATAAATGCATTTTACTTTCACAAATGGGCCTGTTACTTTCATAAAATCAGCCATTTTGTTTTCAGTTAGTGATCAGAAAATGGTTGGCATTTAAATTTGGGACCCTCTATCAATCTAATTTTTTTGTATTCACCTAGTGGGCCCTGAGGATGCTTGCCATGTCTTTATTTTGTGGTAAAACACCCCAGAAATATGTTTTCAAATTTTGGAAAAAGTACTTCATAAAATTGCTGGGTACTCCGCGAAAGTGTCATAAACCCTGCAGCTTTCTAATTGCAGTAGTCTGTGGGAAAATGACAGCAATTCTTTGGCACTGCACCGCAAAAATAACCGTTGGGAGTTTGGGCTGAAATTTGAAATGCAGCAGCCGACATCTCACAGATGTGTCTTTCAGTGTTGTATTGAAAAAATATTACACGGCAGCAAAGTTATGGCACTCCAAAGTTGACAGTTTTCCCATAGGATAACATTCTGGCGCGAAGCATTACAGGAATCCTTTGGCACCCTGCGCCAAAATAACGGTTTGGTCTTTTTCCTGAAATTTGGAGAGGAAGACAGCAACAGTACACAGATGTGCCTTTCAGTAGCTTGGTGAAAAATATCACATGGCGGCAAAGTTATAGCACTCCAAAATTGAGCGTTTTTCCCATAGGATAACATTCTGACGCCCGACACTTAACAGAAATCATTTGGAGCCCTGCTGCAAAATAGCAGTTTGGTCTTTTTCCTGAAATTTGGAGGAAGACAGCCAACAACCCACAGATGTGCCTTTCAGTAGTTTGGTGAAAAACATTACAGGAGGCAAAGTTATGGTGCTCGAACTTTCTTTTTTCCCCTTAGGATAACATTACGGTGTTCGTCGCGCCTTTCCAGGGCCCGTATCTCGGAAACGGTGCGAGATACGGACTTTTCATCAGAAAATTTCTTAGCCCCTTTGTGGGGCTAAGAGTAATATTAGCCAGGACAGTTGTAAATAATATGACTTTTAAATTTTTTTCTCGTCATGGTTCCTGAGATATAATGTATTTAGTATTCCAAGATCTCATTTTCTGCCGATACTCATTATTTTGCATACATTATTTGTACTCACTGTCTTTCTCAATGCAGGTTTTGGGAAAACCAGCCTGTCGCTTCACAACACTGTTACTGTTGCCCTTTCCGCTTGCCGATCCGTACCCGTTTCCTTACCATTGACGTCTTGGCCACCATATGCGTTATCGCTGCGTTTTCATTTGCGCTTGCGTTTCTATTATTTTTGCCATTTCTGTCTACAGTACTGTTTATCTTACTGTTTCACTTTACAGCACCATGCCCATTGACATTTCTGTTTGCAGGCACCATGTTACTATGTGACAACACATCACGTAGCAGACCATTCCTGTCTCGCCACCATGCGTTACCCTTTCTGTTCTCATTCGTGCTTGTGTTACCATATGCGCCATTGTTAGCATTTCTGTTTGCGTTGCTGTCCTGTTACTATGCCACAACACATCATGTGGGCGGGGCCTTGGGCCCAAAGGGCCCAGCTCCTTCTATATTCACTATTTCGTTATCATTCTCAAAAGAAGGAAATTAGAGGCAAAAACTCGTTTAATGCATTAGTTAAGGTTGTTCCCAGCGACAAAAAGTGAGAGAATTAAGCTGTTGGGGTTGTACTGGACCCATACCCCCAACCGGCATTGGGGTGCGCATTGAGATCGTGGGTCTAACACCCATTCTCCTATACTTCTGCTGATTACACGTGTCCATGGGGTGAGAGTTGGGGCTGGCGATCCCAATGCGCCTGCAATTGGAAAGATGGGAGGGTCAAGAATCGATTTCAACCCCAGCGTTCACTGTCAGCAATGGTAACCAACTAATGCATTAAATGGATTTTACCTCTATCATATATATATATATATATATATATATATATATATATATATATAAATAAGCACAGCAGTTAAATTTTAGAAGGAAGTTCAGACAGACTTACAATCAGAAATTTATTACAAAACAATGAACATCCCAGTGCAGGCATATTTTATTTAGTTTTTGTTGACCAGGTAAGTGCACTAGACAAATCCTGCCTATTTTCAGGCACAACCTGGGGGAGGGGGATACAGATGAATGCCAACTGATCTTGAACCAGATTAAGCTGTTGGTGGTATCTTTAGTGAATGTGGGAAATTTGGCCAGGACACCGGGGAAATTCCCCTACTCTTTTCGATAAATGCCATGGGATCTTTAACATCTACCTGAACTACCACCAATCCAGGCAGATGGGACCTCGGTTTAACGTCTCATCTGAAAGATGGCACCTCAGAAGTGCAGCACCCTTCTCATGCTGCACTTCAGTGTCAGTACTGGGATAGTAACCCAAGTGCCAGATGTGGGAACTGAACCCACAGCCCTCTGATTTCCCGGCCTCAGAGGTGAGTGTGCTACCTACTGAGCCACTGACACTGACAATTGAACAATTTTCTCTTGCAGGAGCAAGGCTCCTGGGTGGTCCCCACTGACAATGTTGGAGCTAACAGAAAAGGAAATAACAATAAGTATGAAGAAATTTTTTCTTTCTGTAGCACTCCGCATAATCAATGGGACTCCTCACAAATAGGACCTGAGAATCAGTACCCATTATAAAAATGGGTTGGGGAGAATATTGTCCCACACACCAACTGCAAAAATGGAAAAGGAATTTACCTGCAAAAGAGAATAGGAATTTACCTGCTAACTGCAGCTTGCAAAACTCTGCAGCCACAGGCAGCATCAATGGAACTTTGAACATCAAAATCTGTAGTGCTTGGTGAATGTGTGGACAGAAGACCATAGTGCTGCCTTGCACAATTCTAAGACAGGTGCCACCCATTTCTCCACCCAAGAGGTGGCCATAGCTCTAGTGGCATGAGCCTTGATGAGAACCAGAGCCCTCTTCTTAACTGTGATATAAGCCTTGGCAGTGCATGCCCTCACTCACCTTACCAGAGTGACCTTAGAGGCTTTTTGTCCTTTCTTGCCTGCTCTGAAAAGTACAAACAACCTATCTGATTTCCAGAACTCAGCAGTCCATCTAAGGTATATCCTAACTGCCCATTGCAAATCCAACTTCAAGTTCAAGTTTATCGCAGGAAAACTCCGTTGAGCAAGCTCATTCACAAGGAGGTCCTGAGACAGACATACAGTCAAGTGCTTTAAAAGAATTACATGATATTACATAATGTACATAAAGAGCTCCCCGGGTACACAAAATTCATGATGGGAGGTGACACTGATTATGAGACAATACATTACATACATTAGGATTTCACCAGAGAAAATTAATGTTCCTGGAGAAAGTAACAGGAATTACATAACTGTAGCTAATATGTTAACAGAATTCCAACTGATACACTGTTAATGGTTAGAGACAGAGCTAATGACATGAAGAGATGGAGCCCGAGATACCGTGTGATAGATAAATTGATGCCCCAAAAACAATATTCAGTTTAGTGACAGTTACAGTTATCTTTTAATTTAGCCATGACTAACCTTTTAAAAAGGTTAACAGGGACAATACTGGCTAATTTCAGTGAGGATTGTAACCGATTCCAAATAGTTGGCAGTGAACATGATATAGTGTGTTTGCCAAAGGAAATACGGTTCCTAGGTACATCGAGGAGGAGAAAATCAGACTTCCTGAGGGAGTAAACACTGTGTGATATATGTATGTAACCCCTAGATGGCGCTATCCCAGGGGCTACTACCCCTGCCTGATTTGCCACTAACAGGTTGAGGGGCCTGGATCCGATGGCGGGTGCCTCCACCCAGAGGTCAGGGTTTGCAATAGTTAAACTAACTTGGTCACAGCCCTCTGGGACACTGCAACCCCCCTTTCTTCCCACTAGTGGCCCACACAATATATCAGAATTACCTTCACAGTGTACACTTACCCCAGGGCTGGTTCAGGCACTGGGACCTCCTGTAAAATAAGATACAGTGCAACAATCACAGTACAATACTTTAACATAGACAAATACCTCAGGCAGTATAACTTTGCTGAAACAAGCAGCTCTGATTTATTTAGGGGGAATATAACAAGGACAGGGGGAAATCAGGTTAATTAGCTTATCACTTTACTCATCTACCTATGGCTCTGTGCACAGGCCTATCCCTACCAGTTACTGTCCCTGGGTACCCAAGCCCTAGTGGCTAGTCCAAACCGTGGCAGCTGGTAGGGGCCCTTTCACACCGAGAAAAGAAAAATTAGTTTAAACAGTCAGCTGTACAGTGATTCCATTTGGATTTAATGTGGCAATTCAACGAGGAGCGACCTGAATTAGTACTCACGACCTCCAAACAAGATAGGGTCCTTCAATGTCAGCAGGGCTACTCTTGAACTCCACAAGACTCCTCACACATTTATATGGCAAACAGGCAGGCTGCTTCTCTATCCGATGCAATTACTGCACAATACCCGGGAGAACACACAGCAGATTCAAGTCCTGACAGACCGAGTGCAATTCAGCAATTTCTCCAGTCTTCTACAGGGTGAGCCTGATTTCTACTCTTCAGATATCCTTTGATTCTTTTCACAGGATGGATTCAGTCCTAACAAGCAGTTACACAAGCTGCAGACCCGGAACTCAGGGCCTTACACACGTTTCCCGACTAAAACTGCACACCGAAAAAGCACAGGGCTCCTTCCTTCTTCACTGCCAGAGCTCAACTGAAACTCCAGCAGACAAAACCGGGCACTTCCTTTAAGTTTCTCCCAGTTCTTGGTTGGATTGACTGTCACTCACAATAGACTGCTCCTGTTGGTCCAAAAAGAGGCGCCGAAGTCTAAACTACATCTCCCAGAGTCACTGCCCATACAATCCTCTTGTGGCTGGCTCAGATTATGAGTCCAAGTTCTGATTCGTCCAAGGCACCATTTTAGAGCTATCTTAACTCACACCGATTGGTCCAGTTCAGCAGTTCAAAACTAGAATGGGGAACTAGGCAAACACAGTTCTGACTGCAAAGAAAGCAGGTTAGACAAACTGTATTTTCATTATTACTCTAAATGATTTCTGGCAAACAGTTACATCTTTCAGATAGGTTCCCTTTGCACTCCTAGTGACTGCAAAAATGGAGTGAATTGGCAGCAGTTCGAGTGGTACTCAAGCAGAGAAGCACACAGTCCCCCATACAAACTAATTATGTCTGCAAGCAGACAGCTCTTAAAGAGACAGTACCAGAGGCTCTAAAAACACTCACTGATAAATGGCTTAAACGCCAAACACCATTCAGGCTTGGAGCATTCAAGCAAGCTCCTGGAAGTCTTTTGGGAACCCCCATTTGCAGGGGGGTTACACGTACTAAGGAGGTTAAGTATTGCGGTAGTTTGTTCAGAAGAAGTTTTAAAGTCCAGATACTGGCATGGACTGACTGTCTAACGGTCAGTGAGGGCCAGCCAACTATGGAGTATAGATCACAGTGATGGGGGGGGAGGGAGTTAGTAATAAATCGGAGGGAGCGGTGGTAGAGAACATCTAGCTTATGAAGACTGGTAGGAGCTGAAGAGTTGTAGATTATATCACCGTAATCAAGAAGGGGGAGGAATGTGGCCTGAACCAATCTGGTTCTAATCTCCGTGGGAAAGAAGGACCTGTTGAGGAAGAAAAAGCCTAACCTGGCTTTTAGTCTTTTGGCCAAGTCATCAAGATGATCATTGAAGGAAAGCTTGTTGTCAAGCCAGAAACCGAGATATTTGAACTTTGAAACGATTTCCAAATGCTCACCTAGGGAAGTATTTATAAAGTCGTTAGGTAGAACAAGAGTAGTAGGGGGGAGGTACATGGGCGGAGGATCATGGCTTTCATTTTCTTGGCATTAAGGAGCAACTTTGCATTAATTAGATTATTTTCTAGTTGTGCAAAGTCAGCTTGAAGGGTGTCCCTAACTCCTTCCAGTGAGGGCCCAGATGTGTACAGGACTGTGTCATCTGCAAAAAAATGTAAGTGGGACTTGGTAATCTGATGGTCAAGGTTGTTTATATATAAGGAAAAGAGGACGGGGCCTAAGATAGATCCCTGTGGGACTCCCCTAGCAGTAGGTAAGGAGGACGAAAACAAATCTCCTGATTTAACTTTCTGAGTCCTACCCGTCAGGTAACTATTGAACCACTGGGTTGTGGATAGAGTAAAGCCTAGGTTAGTAAGGCTGTGAACTAATAAATGGTGGTCTACAATGTCAAAAACTTTACTAAGATCTAAGAATACTACACCAGTAGTTTTCTTAGAGTCCATTGCAGAGACCCAATCATTAGTAACCTTGGCCAGAGCTGTTGACCTGGACGAAAGCCAGATTGGAGAGGGTTTAAGAGAGATTGAATTTCAATGTGGTTTTTCAGTTGGGCATAGATCAGTTTTTCAAAGGCTTTTGAGAGGATGGGCAGTACTGAAATGGGTCTATTATTATTGAGATCCCAGGGATCACCCAACTTAAATAGGGGGAGAATATGAGCAGATTTCCAACACGAGGGAACTGTAGCGGTTGAGATAGAAAGGTTGAATATATGAAGTATTGGGGCGGTAAGGTAGGAGTAGCCAAGTTCTAGGAATAATGGTTCTATGCTATCTTTCCCCGCACTTTTTTTGGTATCCAGATTAGTAAGTGAATCCTCAACTTCCTTAAAGCTAAGAGGGAGCAACTGAAATGAACAGGCTGGGGTATGCGGCAATGCATTCGTGCTATTGATGTTCTTTATTTGGGTGGCATATGGGGAGCAATCAAACGGTAGGCTGGCAGTGACGAAGTGGGAATTAAGTTCTTCCAGTATTTGATGGGTACTTTCAATAGCTGTTCCGTTGATGTGGATCTTTGGTGGAACAGATGGGGCAGTTGAGCGACCCTCAATTGACTTAAGGGTCTTCCAGATTTTGTAAGAGTTCCCCTTAGCCTGCTCTAGAGTAGAGACATAGTAGTTTGATTTGGTTGCATGAATACATTTGATGCAGGCATTCCTGGCTGCCCTAAATGCCTGCCAATCTAAAGGGATCTTGGTGCGCCTAGCCTGGGCCCATAGTTTGTCGCGGTTTGTCAGTGTAATCTTGAGTTCCGGGGTAAACCAAGGGTGTGAGTTTTTGAGCGTCCGAACCTTAATAGTGGGAGCATGTCTATTAACCAGTGAAGTAATGTTGCAGTTGAAAACATTAACAGCCTTGTCTACTGATTTTGCAAGGAAGAGGTCTTGCCATCTGACCTTGCTTAGATCGGTCAAATAGTTATCGGTATTGAACTTACGGAACGACCGTTTTGTTATAATTTAGGGGGGCAGTTGACTTTGGCTTGTGATCTAGTACAGACTACGATATTGTGATCACTCATATCATTATGAAACACCGCTGTTTGTAGAATTTTATGTGGGTGGGTAGTTAGTATAACGTCTAAAAGTGAACTATTGGCTGTTTTTACAGTATTAATCCTAGTTGGTTCACTAATTAGTTGGGCAAGTCCAAGTTCGTCACAAAGTGATTTAAAGCCGAGGGATTTTGATGATAACCAATCCAGGTTGAAGTCCCCAAGGATTAATGTTTCTGCATTAGCAATAATGATTAAAGTTTTGAGGGCGCTAAGGATATCAGTTCTGGCAGCAGGTGATCTGTATCCACCTATGATAGTAATGTTGTCAGAGGAAGGGAGATGGAGCTTCAGTTAAACAATTTCATATTCCTTATGTTTAAATTTGGTAATAATATTACTGATTGTATACTTTGATTTGGCACAGACAACTACTCCACTTCCCCTTGATTCCCTGTCTGCCCTAAACAGAGTATAATCCACTAGGTTAATTTGCTGGTCGGTAATGTTTTTATTAAGCCATGACTCAGTGACAATGATGATGTCAGGCTCAGTATGGGCAGCCCAGGCTTGTAACTGGGTTAGTTTTTTGGTCAGACTCAATATGTTAATCATCATTATTTTTAATCCGGGTGTAGCTGCAAATTCTGTTGGGGAGGAGAGCAGTGAAGGAAGGCCTGGATTTAGCTCAACATTACCTGAACAGAGAAGGAGAAGGAGTAACAATTTCTTTAAGGAGGTCAAATGTGACCTAAGGATCTTTTTCCTTTCTGTCTATTATTTGTTTTTGAGGGTAGCAACTGTATATTAAATGTAAATGTAAATGTGCTTGTGTTGCAGTTTGGGACTAGGAGAAGGAGCGATTTGAGGGACACTGGGGAAGGGAGGAGGTAGAGTAAGAAAGAAGAAGGTGGAGAGTGGGTAAACGGAGAGGGGCGTGAGGCGTAGTGAGTGGTATAATGGCCGGAGACATAGTAGGTGTCATTTTTCATGGCAGTGCTCGCATATTGTGTTGTGTTAGTGCAGCATATGCCAGGAACAAAGATTATCAGTAACAGGCATGCTACAGTGTAATGTGCCACGACTCTCAGATAAGTATAGTTTTAAAGTTAATATCGAGATAAGACTGAATGAATATGTAGGAGAGAGTGGAGGGCTTCTTCTTCTTTTAGCTTATTTTTTTTTCCCAACTAGGCAGTAACCTATAGGATGTCTAGATAAACAGAGAGGGCGTGGCGACAGTGTATTTAAAGGAGGCCTGGGGGGGGGTCGAAAAACAACAGTAGAAATCACTCGGGAGAACAGCCTGCACCAGGGTGAAGGACTGGACCAATCGGCGGCTTTTCTAAAAAGGTGACTGAAATCCGGTTGGCTGGCTTGTGTGCCGTACCTTCTGTGGAGCTGAATACGCTTTTCAGGAGGCTGCCATCAGCTGCGTGGTCGCCGTTGGGCCAGTGACCGGGAGTCCTGGGGCTCGCCCTGTTCAGGGGCTGCAACTAAGGCAGAGAAAGGCAGCAATTTATAGGGATTCCAATAGTGTGGCAGGCTGAGGAGCCAGAGATCATGGGAATTTACAAAACAAAGGGACACTTCGGAAAGGCGCAAAGGGCGGCAGGGGGTAAAAGACTTCTGTCTGACAAATCTCTAACAGGGTTGGTAATCACTTTGCATACATACAATTTCTAAGTTTTTGGTTTCAACAAGCAGGCTTCACTAACAGTTTAGGCAATCTTAATGCTTGGCTGTAAAACAACAGTAGAAATCACTCGGGAGAACAGCCTGCACCAGGGTGAAGGACTGGACCAATCGGTGACTTTTCTAAAAAGGCGCCTGAAATCCGGTTGGCTGGCTTGTGTGCCGTACCTTCTGCGGAGCTGAATCCGTTTTTCAGGAGGCTGCCGTCGGCCGCGTGATCACTGTTGGGCCAGTAACCGGGAGTCCTGGGGCTCACCCTGTTCAGGGGCTGCAACATCTGCAGAGCTGAATCCACTTTACAGGAGGCTGCCGTCAGCTGCGAGGTCTCCGTCGGGTCGGTGACTGGGAGTCCTGGGGCTTGCCCTGTTCAGGGGCTGCGACTCTGCGGAGCTGAATCAGTTTTTCAGGAGCCTGCCGTTAGCTGCGTGGTCGCCGTTGGGCCAGTAACCGGGAGTCCTGGAGCTCGCCCTGTTCAGGGGCTGCAACTTCTGCAGAGCTGAATCCACTTTTCAGGAGGCTGCCATCGGCTGCGTGGTCGCCGTCGGGCTGGTGACCAGGAGTCCTGGGTCTCCCCCTGTTCAGGGGCTGCAACTTCTGCGGAGCTGAATCTGTTTTTCAGGAGGCTGCCGTCGGCTGCGTGGTCACCTATGGGCTGGTGACCAGGAGTCCTGGGGCTCGCCCTGTTCCGGGCAACTTGTGCAACTCTTTCTCTTTTGGGTGAGTTGGTTGCAGACAGAAGAATGGGAGACAGATTTCCTGGTTCACATGAAAGGCCGTAGGGACCTTTGGAATGAAAGACGGAACTGTTCTGAGAACCACCTTGTCCTTATGCATGACAAGGTAAGGTTCTTTGTGGGACAAGGTCTGGAGTTCACCAATCCTCCTGTCTGAACACACAGCAATTACACAACACACCTTGTAGGACAGCATGACCAACGGTACCGATGAAAGCATTTGATAGGTTCTTTACAGAGTGATTTCAAGACCAGATTCAAATCCCATGGAGGAACAGGGGATCAGAACAGAAGTCGGCTCCTGCTAACAGCTCACAGGAAATGAATAACCTCCTGGTTAGTCCCTAAGGACGATTTCAAGGATGCTCCAAGGGTCAACACATGACCTTTCAAGGTGTTCAAGGCCAAGCCTTTTTCCACTCCTTCCTGCAGAAAGTCCAAAATCTATGGAACCATGACTTTAGAAGGCTGAATATTTTTCTCCCTGGCTGAAAAAGTGTCCATACATGACCATAAACGGTCGATGTGGAATTCTTTCTAGCAGCCATCAGGGTGTCCACTACCTTTTTAGAGAAATCCTGTTTTAGGAGTCTCCTCCTTTCAGGAGTCAGGCTGTGAGCTGCATCGCTCCTGTATTTGGATGAAGAATGGGACCTTGGGAGAGAAGGTCACCCTGTATTGGGAGTCAAAATGGTGCGTGCTGACTAGGTTCACTAGGTCCGAGAACCATGGGCCACTCCAGTGCTATTAGAAGAAAAGTTCCTCTTTGGTGCCTTATTTTGCATATGACCTTGGGGAGGAGTGGCGGAGGAGGAAAGGCATACAGTCTGCCGAAATTCTACACCTGTGACACAGAGTCCATTGCCTCCACCTTTGGTTTTTTTATACTTCTTTTTATTGCGAATTATCATTTTACATCTTGGTACACATTTCATTGGTTTACAATCTTTTGGATACATACACTTCACTTTTTGTGTTTCATTTCCATACCTAGTATTCATAACTAACAAGTTACATGAAAATCATAATCTTTCATTACTATAGAGTAAAAAAAAAAAATAACTGTGGCAAGTACTTGGCAGGCAACAGGCATAACTATTCCTTTCAGTACAGAGACCTTAGGTAGACTAACTCTTTCCCTTCCCCACCCCCCCCTCCTCTCGTCATTCCAAGAAAGGCCTACCATTAATCTTAAAGATCATTTACATAGCGAAAGAGTAAATAGGAAAGAGGCATATATTACATTTTACTACCTCACTACTCAGCCTAGGGGTAACCCCTTTCTATTTAGCTAGGAACTGTACTATATCATCTTGGTAAAGATCCCACCTTGTCCAATTAGACACAAAGATTTCTATTCGGTTCTGTAGACCCATTGAGATCTGCTCATTTTGTTGGATCTGTGTGACTGTTGCAGCCCAATCTTTCAGACTGGGAGGGCCTGGCTGTCACCACCTTTTAGTTATAGATTTATATGCGGAACCCAACAGTATTCGCCAAAGGTATCTCTGGGCCTTGTCCAGTATACTCGGTGGTGGGATCCCCAAAATTAAATGATACGGCTCTAATACTTCCTGAGTCCCCAACACCCCCTTGATAGTTTCAGCAACTTGGGTCCAAAAATTATTTATACCTGGGCATTCAAAGAAGACATTTGCTTGCGAGGCTTTCTCCTCACCACAATTCCTCCAACATCGGGAGGTGTTCCTCTGCAGACCTGAAGACATAGCAGAGGGGACCCAAAAGAATCTCGCCCGCACCTTCCAGACAAACTCTCTCCACGTCGGTGAGGAGGTAGTAGCCCATGTGTCTCTCCAAATCCTTTGCCATTCTCGTGGGTTATGGGATGGTTAAATTCCTCTCCCATTTAGTCCGCACCCGATATAACAACATTCCCCAAGCTTCTATTCTGTATCTATATAGAATTGCTATGCTTTCCCACATCTTGAAGACCATATTTTTCAAACGGGGATCGGCCTTACACCCGGCACCTTCCCCTGTAGCTTTAAATGTTTGGAAATATAGTCTTTAAGTTGGTAGTAAAATAACCTATCCCTTTCCGACCAACCGTATTTTCCCTTCGCCTCCTCAAAACTCAATATCTCATCTCCTCTCATCACTTGCCAGAGGGCCTCCAGCCCCTTCTTAACTTGGGCTTTAAACCACCTGTTATTAAATACAAGTTGTAGAATGAACCACCTGTATCTCCAACCAAATTTCTGAAGAAATTCAGCATTATTTCCCATCTGCCATCCCCTAAGGATGGACTGAATTGCAAATGGAGCTGTCTTGAGTGTTTCTTTTAGGCGTTTTGGTGAGAAAAGATACGCCTGCAAGGGGGGCCACACCTCTCTTGCTAAATCTATTTGCTTCCATCTAGAATGGTAACTTCTACTTCCCCATAACAGAGCTAACCTCATCTGCGAAGCTGACCAGTACTCCCTCAAAGAAGGGAGAGCAATACCTCCCTTATCTTTGGGCAGCACAAGCTTGGCATAGCTCACCCTGGGCCTTTTATAATTCCATAGATATTTATTTAGTAGCTTTTGCCATGATACAAGTTCTTTAGATGTGAGGGGGCACGGGACACATTGAAATAGGTACAAGAGTCTTGGGAGGATGTTGATTTTTAGAGTTAAATTTCTCACATAAAATGTAGTTGGCAACAGGGCCCATCTACCCAGATCTTGCTTTATTTTCTGCACTAGTGGATCATAATTTTGAGTATGCAATCTATCTAGATTTGTCGGTATTTGGATGCCTAAGTATCTAATGTTTTCTTTTCCCCACTTAATTGGGAACCTTTTCTTAAGCTGTGGTGCAGGTAGAAAATTAAAAATCAACGCTTCTGATTTACTCACATTGAGGGAGAAACCCGACAAACCGGAAAATCGATCCACAAGGGTGAAGAGTGCCTGAAGAGACCTCTCTGGGTCTGTTATGTATATCAGGATGTTGTCAGCAAAAAGGGCCAGCTTATGCTCGACCCCTCCCATCGTGACTCCCTTCAGGTCCTGGGACAATCTCAAGGCCTGGGCCAGGGGCTCAACATAGAATGCAAACAGGAGAGGGGAGAAGGGACAGCCCTGCCTAGTACCACGCTGCAGTAAGAATTCCTCCGAGATGTGGCCATTAACTCGTACATAGGCTGTAGGTCTTCTGTAGAACCTAAAGATAGTCTCCACAAAAGGGACAGGGAACCTAAACTCCAGGAGAACTTCTTTTAAGTATTTCCAAGTTACTTTGTCAAAGGCTTTTTCTGCATCGAGCCCGAGCAGAATTGCCGGGGTTCGCATTTTATTAATTTGCTCTATAATATACGCCGTGCGTCTCACATTGTCTTGAGCTTGGCGTCCGGGAATAAATCCACTTTGATCTAGATTTATCAAAGAAGGGGCAAACTCCACTAAACGTTTAGATAAGATTGTAGCCAATATTTTGTAATCTGTGTTCAAAACTAAAATGGGACGGTACGAGGAACATAGGGAAGGGTCTTTACTCTCTGAGGGTATCACTGAAATTATGGCCTCGTTCCAGGATGGAGGGATCTCTCCCTTCTCCGAGGTGGCAAATGAGAAAACCCTAGATAGCAATGGCAGCAACTCCTCCGTAAAGGTCTTATAGAATTCTCCCGGAAGCCCATCCGTCCCCGGACATTTACCTGTTTTCAAATTTCGTAAAACTGTTGATATCTCTCTGACTGCGACTGGGGCCAGTAACGCAGCTCCTTGTTCACGAGTTAAGGTGGGTAGGTGCCAAGTGGAAAGGAAATCCCTAATCCCTTCATCAGGGGGATTTGTTTGCTCTGTATATAGACTAGAGTAATAACCACGCATAGCTTCAGTTATAGCTCTGGTAGTAGTTTGCAGGGCGCCTGTATGTGGGTGTTTAATCTTTACTATTGTGGCCTTTGCTTTCCTATTTCTTATTTGGGCCGCAACCATCCTTGTAAACTTCGGGCCTCCATCATAGTACCTGTGTCGCAGGTAAACTAACTTTTGTTCTACCTCATAATCTAAAATATTGTTTAGCTGTTTTTTGAGCTTGTTCAACTCCCTTGTTCGGGTTTTACAATGCCTCACAGCTTGTTCCTCTTCTAATTTCAATATATGGGCCTCGAGTTGGTGTCTCCCCTTCTCCCTCTGCTTTTTTTTATATGAGGAGATTGCAATGATTTTCCCCCTGACCATTGCCTTAACAGTGTCCCACAGTATTGGGACAGATGTTCCTTGCACATCATTGTCCTGCACAGCTTGGGCTATGGCCTTAGAGATTTCCTCCTGAGTTTCTTTGTCCCTAAGTATTGCTAAGTTGAGTCTCCAAAAAGTCCTTTTCTTTGGGGCTAGGGCATGAACTTTACAGAATATTGGCCTGTGGTCAGACAAAGAGAAATCTCCCTGCCAGATCTCCCTCATATTGCCCATACACTCTTTTGGTGTCATGAGGTAATCTAGACAGGAGTATGAATCGTACACCTGAGAATAAAAGGTCCGCTGGTTATCCGACCCCCTTAATTGTTTCCATACATCCTCAAACCCCAGCTCCTGCAGCAGCTTTTGTACTTTTCTTCCCAGTGCAGATCTTTTATCCTGAGTGTGTCCAGCGTGCCCTCCGACTATATCAAGATTGAGGTCCCCTTCCTAGATCAGGGTACCCTCTGCCCACTCTGCTAGTTTCATCAGAAAATTCTGATATACTGAGAATTCTGAGGTTGGGGGAATATACACAGAGGCAAACGATATCAATTGGCCCTCTACCCGACCCTTGACAAATGCATATCTGCCTTCCCTGTCAATCACTTTATCTATCATTTCAAACGAGGTACCATTCCTGATTAATATTGCGGTACCCCTATGCCTTCCCCCTTTATATGATGAGGCAACTACCTGAGAAAATCCCAACCTCTTTAATTTTTTATGTTCAGCATTCGAGAGATGGATCTCTTGTAACAACAGAACGTTAGCCCCTTGTCGTCTCAACAGCTGAAGAACCTTAGCCCATTTAATTGGGTTAGCAAACCCATGCACGTTTTAAGTGCACACTACCCAATTCTGAGTCATCTTGGTCTATTAAGTGTCCTTTTCAGGTTTTCCCTCGATCCTTTTCCCCACTCTTTCCCATGATAGTTGCCCCATTGATTCCAAAATTTCCATCTATGTAGATCAGCTTGCTCATTTATCTTACCTTGTTGCACTGCCTTGCCAGTTCCTTCAAACATTAAGTTATAAACTGGTAACTTTAACATGCTAAACCGGTATAACAATAAGAGAAAAGAAAAAAAAAACGTTTACTTCCAAGGTAGGGGACTAAAAAGATCTTTATTAGCCCCTATGTTCTCCTAAAGAGGAAGAACAGGGGGGAAAAATTTACCCTACCACTTCCGAGGGCCACCCCTAGAGCCTGGAAAATACTAGGCTCCTTTAGGTGTCTGCACAAAAATACTGAGCTGGGCAGAACCCTCTTTCGCCTCAGGACTTCCCACGAGCCCCAAGGAGAAGAAAAACCAAACTCCATAACAATCTTCGGTACCCCTAGTACCTCCAATAGTTCTCTATATATATAAGAGACCAGAGAACTTATTACCCCACCCCCTTCGGCATAGGGATGACAAAAAAAGGGAGAACAAACAAACAACCAAAAAAAAAAGGGGGGGGGGGAGAGGAGTAAGGAACACCCCATATTAAAATCGTAAGCCAAAGCAACGACATATATATAATTGTTCTGTGGGTGATGGGTATCTCATCAGTAAAATCAATGTTGCACTGTCAAGGTTTGCTGAACCTCCCAAACCACCCTGTCCACTTTGATGAATAAATTCAATAGACAGTCTGAAAAGGAGCTTTCCACTTGAAATACCGGGTGTCTGGGGGGGAAAAAAAAGAAAAAAAAAAAACACAATACAGCCTTTAAGTCGCCGATTAAACCATACTGTGGGGTGGAGTAAAGTTTAGAGTTTTAGATACAGTAGACCCACTTAAGGAAAGCAGAAGGTCCTCACATGCCTTTTCGGCGCTTTTATGTTTCAGAGGACGTTTCCTTCTAGGTTAGGGCATCAATCTTTTAACTAGAGTTAGTTAATTAGCTCAACAAGGAACCCAGCATACTTCATGGGGGAATTACTCTGTGCGCCGCCTTCCTCCCGAGAAGCTTCTGTATCATCTCCATCAGCTCCGAGTGCATCTCCTTTCTGGTTCCTGCCAACTTCCTGGGAAACATTAGCCGGTTGGAAGGTTCCCGGTTTCCTGCTGTCTGGTTTCGCCTGTCCTTCACCGTGATCCCATGCTTCTCGAGGGCCTCAACTGCTTCTTCGGCTGAGGTGTAGATTTTCATCTCCTCCTCCTAAAAAACCCTCAGTCTCGCAGGATAAGGTGTATGAAAGCGCACTGACCTCCCTTTGAGCGCTCTCAGGATTGGCAAGTATTTCACTCTCTCTGCCTGTATTTCTGTAGGATAATCGTGGTCTACATACAGTCTGTGTGTAAGGTACTTAATCTCCTTCCTTGCCCACGTGCGCCTTAGAATCTCCTCTTTGGCAGAAAATGAGTTTAGCTTGAAAACTATAGATCGAGGTCGTGCTGAGGAGCCAGATGGCTTCGGCTGGAGCGCTCGGCATGCCCTTTCTATGTGAAACACCAGGGAGGGGGGAAGGTCCAGAACGTCTTTCAACAAGTTCTCGAGAAAAGAGGCCAATGGAACTTCCTCAGATTCCTCTGGAAGACCGTACAGTCTAAGATTCTCCCTCCGGAAGCGTCCCTCAAGGTCCAGACATTTTGCTGATAGAGTTTCATTTTGCTGTAATAGAAAATGCATGATCTTAGCTGTTTGAGCAGTAGTATCCTCTGTCTCTGAAAGCCTCTCCTCTAGCTGACTGACCCAGTTCTCGAAAGCCGTTAGCTGCTGATGGACTGCTCGGAATTCCTGTTTATTTTCCTTTCTTGACTCTGCAATCTCATGGAGAAGCCTTTCGAATCTGGACCTGGATAGTTGCTCCGCTTCCCCATCTGTATCGTAGTCCGAGGAGCGTCGGCCTTGTGGTGAGGTCGCCCTACTGGAGGGGTCCGGTCTTGATCTGGAGGAATCCTTACTGCTAGCTTTGCCATCCTGATGGGATTTACCTCGACTTGCTTGCTGAGGTTGTCCTCCAGAATTTTTAGACATTTTGATTGGGTTCAGAAGACTTTCTAGGGTTTTTTTGTCTGCCCAGCTCAGCGCGCCATGGATTAGGCTTCCACTGATCCCGTGACGTCACCGGAAGTCTGCCTCCACCTTTGGACACTGGTAGCAGCTGAAGAACTGCTGCACTAGAACATTCTGGCTGGAGGCAAACAGGTCGATCTGTGGATGACCAAATCTTTTCCACAGAAGGTCGAACACCTCCAGGTTCAGAATCCACTCCCCTGGGTGGTCATTCTCGTGGCTTAGCCAATCGGCCTGAATGTTCAATTCCCGCTCCAAGTGAACTCCTGACAAAGAGAGAAGGTTCTCATCTGCCCACAGCTGGAGATTGGTGACTTCTTTTAACATCTCCCTGCTCTTTGTGCCCCCTCGATTGTTTATGCATGACACAATGACAACGTTGTCTGACTTTATTTTCATGGCTTTTAACTGCACTCGATTTTGAAAATGGAGAGCGAGGCCCACAGCCCTCATCTCAGGACGTTGATGTGTTGATGCTGTTCCTGAGCAGACCAAGTCCCCTGAATGGGAATGTGGTCCAGCACTGCCCCCCATCCCGACAGGTAGAGCCAGGGTTCTTGCGCGAACCGAACCCAAATGGAACCAGAACTGTTTGTTTTCAATCAGAACTGAACCGAACTAAAACCTCCTAAATGTAGACGGTGAACCAGAACTGAACGTGAACCTGCCCTTTTTAAAATGCAAAACTGTGTTATACCTTTCGATTTTCTGTATTTCCTTTCCCTCCACTGGATGCAGCTGTCTGTCATGATTTTGATGGACTGACATGGTTAATAATTAGTTTGTATGTCACTTTAACTTTATATGCAACTGTATTTTCAATTACAAGGTAGACCTGAAATGTGACTCAAGAGGGCGAATTAATTTAATTTTATGAGTTGCATGATGAAGTAGTCTTGGGATGTGTGAAGGCTAATAGCAGGCAAAATGGAATTAAATTCTTGCCATTACTTAAGTTAAAGATGTGTGAATTTAGTTAATTGAGCACTCAGTGTTCCTATTGTTTTGTCTGTTCGGGAACTAGCCAAGATATTATAATCTCTTGTAACCTCATTATTACCTATAACAGGCTATGCTTGCTTGCTTTGCAACAGGTTTTGCTACTAAATTAATTGCATATATTTATACTTTCGATACTTCATTATCTGATGACCACTTAAAGCGTTCATTCATGTGCCTAACTGTATTCAGGTTTTATTTATATTAAAGAACTGAATTTTTTAAGAACTGAACCAGAACTGAAAAAGTAACAAAAAGGCTAGAACTGAACCGAACTAGAACCCCACCCTGTAGAACCTGAACTGAACTGGAACCCCAGAAAATCACAGAACCCTGGCTCTACCGACAGGCTGGCATCGGTTGTCAGAACCAACTCTGGGGGACTTCCAAGGAAGGCCCCTTGCTCAGATTCTCTAAACTCACCCACCAACTGAGGGACTTCTGCAGGAGTGGGGAAACTGGAATCCTGGCCTGATAGTCCTCCGAGGTCAGATCCCAGGCTGAGAGCAACTTGATCTGGCGGGGTCGCATGTGAAGGTGAGCCCACGGAACCAGCTCTAAGTTCGCCACCATGAGGCACAGAATCCACAGTAGGCTGTGAGCTGAAGCCAATGATTGACTCCTCAGCCACTGAACCTCTCTCAACAAGGTCTCTTTCCTGGCTGACAAGAGGAAGACATGCCCCTCATCCATCTTGAACACCACTCCCAGGTGTTCCAGGGTTTGTGACAACTCGAGAGAGCTATTCTTCTGATTTACTACCAAGCTCTGGGGCTCCAAAACCTCCAGAGTCCTGATCACTGACTTCCTTGCCTGTGGAGCAGACAGCACTTGAATGAACAAGTCGTCCAGGTAGGGATAGACATGATGTTCCTCCTGTTGGAGTCGAGCCACTAGGACTATGAGCACCTTCAAGAACACTCTGGGGACTTTTGCCAGCTCAACTGGGAGTACCCTGTACTGGAAGTGTTGTGCCAGGGCAGTGAATCTGAGGAACCTCTGATGAGACTGATGGATGGGAATGTGGAGATATGCACCTCAAGGTGTATGGATGCCAGATAATCCCCCAGCTGGACAGCCTGAATGATTGACTGTAAGGATTCCATCTTGAAGGTCGTATGGGGAACAAACTTGCTTACAGTAGGTGTTTCAGATCCAGAACAGATCTGACCCCTTCCCCGACTTCTTGGGAACAACAAAATAAATCGAGTAGAATCCATGGCCTTGTTTGTCAGTGGGCACTGAAACAATCAACCTGATCTGTGTGAGATGATGCAATGTCTGCAACACCGCTTGCCTCTTCACGGGATTCTTTGGTACAGGGGATGGCAGAAAATGTCCCTTTGAGGGAATGGTTGAAAAAACAGGTTACTCACCTGTAACAGTAGTTCTAAGAGTGGTATATGATGTTCATCCACACTAACTGGCAGTGTCCTTTCCCTTTAAGATGTGCCGGAAAGTCTTCAAGCTGGCTCCTCCCACCTACTCAAGTGGTAACTCCCTCAGCTCTGCCACATGACGCCAGATTTTGCCCGCTGAAAGCAGAGTGTGTGCGCCGAGGTTGGGGAGGTCGGGTGGGTCAGTGTGGATGAACATCATATACCACTCCTAGAACTACTGTTACAGGTGAGTAACCTGTTTTTCTAGGGACTTGGATATTATGTTCTATCCACACTAACCGACAGACTACTAGCAGTTCTCCGGGAAGAGTGAGGCAAGGTACACACCCCCCATTTAGGAAACAGAGATTGGAGAACTGAGGCCTCAAAACCAGCATCCTGGAGTGACTCAAGATCAATGTGGCAATGGGAAATGAAGTGTGTGCTGACCTCCAGGTACCTGTTCTGCAGATTTCCTGGATAGGGATGTCCCTGGAAGCAGCCACAGACGCAGCGGTATGGCAGGTGGAATGAGCCCTTAGTCCTCCAGGAGGCTCCCTACCCGCCAGCCTATAGCAGAGATCAATGCAGGATGTGATCCACCTGCCAGTTGTCTGCTTGGCTGCAGGTCTGCCAGTGCCAGGTGTGGCTTCAGTGTAAGTGAAAAACAGCTGGCAAACCTCTCCTCAAACTCCAGCCGTGCGCTCTTTGTAATAAGCGAGCACTCATCTTAGGTCCAGAGTATGGAGCCTGTGCTGGCCTCCGAGGTCTGATTGGTGAAGCACACAGGGAGATTAATCACCTTTGGCAGGACAACCTTGTCCTTGTGGAAGACCAGGTAAGGAGACTCCACCGAAAGTGCCTGGAGCTCCCCAATCCTTCTGGCTGATGTGACAGCCACCAAGAAGGCAGTCTTCCATGACAGATGCGACATCTCATACCTGTGCATCGGTTCGAATGGCTTGCCCATGAGCTTTGCCAAAACCAGCAACAAGTCCCATGATGATGGTAGTTCATGCACCAGAGGAGAAATGTGGTCAAGGCCCTTGAAGAAGCGCCCGACCACCTTCTCCTGTGCCACCAACTGCTGACAAGCTCATGCCCGGTAAACAGAGATGGCTGCCAGGTGCACCTTATGAGTCGTCGACTAAAGGCCCAACCGAGAGAGGGACCAAAGGTAATCAAGGATGCTAGCCACTGGACAGGACAAAGGGTCCAACCCCTTGCCCCGACACCAAATGGAGAATTTCTTCCATTTGGAGGCATAGCACTTCCTGGTCAACTCCTTCTGAGATGCCTGCACAACAGTAAAGACATCTTCGGAGAGACCCAAGGTCTGGAATTCTAGCCGCTCAGGAAACCAAGCCATCAGGTGCAGGAATTAAAGGTCCGGGTGGAGTACTTCCCCTGATTGATGAAAAGCAGGTCCAGGCGTAAGGGAAGATGTCTCGGGAGCCTGCTGCTGAAGCTGAGGAGATTGGGGTACCAGAACTAGTGTGGCCAATCTAGAGCCACCAGGATCACCTCTGCGTTGTCCCTTCTGGCCTTGAGGGGCACCTTGTGGATCAAGGGAATTGGAGAGAAAGCATAGAATAGGCCTAGAGTCCAGGACCTAGAGAAGGTGTCCCCATGCAGCATTCCCTGCTGAGGGGGGTGGGCACAAAACAGTCTCAGCTTTGCATTCTCCCTGGAGGTGAGCAGATCCACCTGAGGGGTGCCCCACTGGGAGAACAGACTGTGGTCTACCTCTGGGTGGAGAGACCACTCATGAGACGCCTCACCCACCTGGCTGAGGGTGTCTGCCAGCTGACTGGAGGCTCCTGCCACATGGATGGCCAGGAGATCCGCCTCCAGGCTGCTCATGAGGGTCCAGACGTGGAGAGCTTCCTTGCACAAAGGTAGGGAGTGCATCCTGCCCTGTTTGTTGAGGTAGTACATGGTCATGGTGTTGTCCATCTGGACTTGGACCACTTAACCCTGAATGTGTGGAGTGAATGCAGTCAGCACCAGTCGAACTACTTGGAGCTCCAGCAGGTTGATGTGGCATTGGGACTCCTTGGGGGTCCAGAGCCTGTGGATTCTTGTGTTCCCCCAGGTAGGCACCCCGGCTCATGAGAGAGGTATCAGTCATCAGGATGACCTTTGTCTCTGGATGGACAAATGGGATCCCTTTCTGTGGATGTGCTGGGACCAGCCACCACTGGATGGCATCCCACATCTTCTGGGTCACAATGATTGGCTGGTCAAAATGCCCCTAGCGCTAAGACTACTGAATGGCCAGCTCCCACTGTAGGGAGCGCATTCTCCAGCGGGTCCAACAGACCACGCTGGAGCAGGCTGCCATGCAGCCCAGCAGGCGCAGGAAGTCCCGGGTGGGGCGCAACTGCCCAACCCAAAATAATCGGGCAAAGGAAGAGAGAGCCTCTGCCCTGTCCGCCAGGAGCCGGGCTCTGGCTCTGCAGTCAAGCTCCACCCCAATGAAGCTGATCACCTGCAAGGGAACGAGTTCCAACTTGGCCTCATTGACCAGGAGGCCAAGTCTAATGCAGGTCTGGAGGGCCAAGTCCCTGGACCACTCCACCTCCTGCCTGGAGGGACCTGCTATCAGCCAGTTGTCCAGGCAGGGATAAACCTGGACCCCTCCACGCCTTAGGTAAGCTGCCACCACTGCTTTGCACTTGGTGAAGACCCTGGGGGCCAAGAAGAAGCCAAAAGGCATGGCCTGAAATTCGTAGAGGGTTCCCTCGACTCGAAAGCGAAGGAACCTTCGGTGAGACAGAAAGATCGGTACATGAAAGAATGCATCCTGAAGATCCAGGGAGCAAAACCACATGTTTTGCTGTAGAGATGGTATGATCTGAGACAGAGTAACCATCCTGAAGGTACACAACCTAAGGAACTTGTTCAGGGCATGAAGATCTAGAATAGGACACCAGTCCCCCCCCCCACATCCACTTTGGTACCAAGAAATACCTGGAGACAAACCCTGAGTGTTCCAGAGGATCCGTGACAGGAACCACAACCTCCTTGCAGAGCAGCTGGGCTATGTCATCTCTGAGAGAAGACAGCATGTCTGCGGAAGCCAAGTCCTCCTGTGAGGCACGGGCTCGGCAAGGAGGGTACTGCTCAAACTCTAGAGGCAGACCCTGACCACCACTTCTAGAACACAACTGTCTGTGGTGACAGTGGACCAGGAAGAAAGGAAGAGGCAGGACCAAGGGGAGGCATGATGGGCATGAGGAAGGCACCCCTCATCTTGTCACTGGGGAGGCTTGGAAGAGGAGGAGGACCCAGCTGAGGGGCTACTGGAGCCTCTTCCTCCTGATTTATGGACAGCTGGGGCCACAGACTTGGGATGAGATCACCAAGCATGAGCCTACTGGCCAGCTGGTTGCTGGGCTGGCTTGGCAGCAGGAGTGGAGGAGGACTGAAAGGGCTTCTGTTTCTGATGCTGCTTCGAGCCCTTGGGATCCTTCTGGCAGATGTCACTGAGTCCAAGGTAATCCATACAAAACAAACGAGGGGCTCCACTCACTGTTGGTGAGTACTTCAAATCTGGTGCATAGCAGAATCAGAGTACCGTCTCAACCAAACTACTGCTTTAGGAAGTTCCAAAAGCCATGTCTGCTGCACTTAACCCAATAGTTTTTGCACTTAATACATCAAAACGCACAGGGAGAAATCAACAAAATCAGGATTTTCAGATGCGAATGCATCCATCAGAGTCCCGGTCAACAAATGCCCCCATACAGAGAAAACACAAGATTAGAAGGGGACATGGGAAGAGGTCGAGGAGGAAGAGGGAGAAACAGTGGGCGCAGGCAATATTCGGGCTCCCCGAGACGATCGAACAGACAGAACAAATGGCAATCGTAAATTTAACCAATAGGGAGCTCACATTGTATGAGCAATCAGTGTTACAAAAAGGACTTTCATATGTGCCTGCAAAAAATGTTAACCCTTTTCAAATAAAAATTGACCTTTTCAAACTATATAGACAATTACATTTAAGATGTTTCTTTTCAAATGCACAAACAGATTTGACTAACAATGTATGTGAAGAAGATAGTTTAAATAATCAAATAGGTTCGGGCTCTCTGGAAATTGAGAGTATAAGTGAATCCAGTAAAACGAGACATTTAAAAAGGAAAAGCAAGTTTTGTCCACCAGCGTATGCCATCATGCGGTGAATACATTCACGGCGTTGGTAGATATTGACATGGTGTTAAAAAAGAAGAAAGAGAAAGTACACAATTTAACATATCAAGAAATTGTTGCTCTAAAATCTCTGATGGAAGATAAAATTTGGTAATTAAGCCAGCAGATAAAGGGGGAGCAATGGTGCTTTTAATGAAGGCTACTATAAGAAATTGACCAAAGATCCAACAGCTGAAATAAAATCACAAGCAGAAGATTTTATTAAGAGGGAAGAGATGGAAGACAACATAAATAAACAAGAGGCTGAATTTCTGAAAGTTACCGCACCTGTTAGACAAGTAATTTATTTGCTGCCGAAAGTTCATAAGAATCTCGAAGCCTGCCTGGGCGCCCGATTGTATCAAGTATTGGTTCAAGTATGGAACCTTTTTCACAAATGGTGGACTGTTTTCTGAAACCTTGGTTAATAATCTGCCCTCATATCTGCTGGATAGTAGTGACATGATACAAAGTATTCAGAATATAGAAATTGAGTCAGATCATTTGTTAGTGACGCTGGATATAGAAAGTTTATACTCTAATGTGCCACATGACGGGGGAACTAATGCAATAAAATTCTATTTGGGAAAACAACAAAATGATGAGACTCAAAATGTAGAATTCATTTCAGATATGGCTGATAAGGTATTGAAGTCAAATTACTTTATGTATAAGGACCAGTTTTATATGCAGCACAAAGGTACTGCGATGGGAACAACTTGAGCTCTGAGTATCGCATGTCTATATGTGGGACAGTGGGAAGAAATGTATTTATATGAAAGTGAGATGTTCAAACAGTATGCCACATTTTGGAAGCGTTATATCGATGATTGCTTTTTAATCTGGTCCAACAGTATGGAAAGTCTGGATGAATTTATAAAGCAGATTAATGCCTTTGACACAAACTTGAAGTTTGTAGTACAAGTTGATATACAATCAATCCCATTTCTAGATATGCTAGTATACAAGGAAGAAAATAAATTAAAAACAACCTTGTATAGAAAACCGATGAGTAGAAACACTGCTACATAATAAAAGTAGCCATCCTAAGGTATTGAAACAGAATATACCAGTGGGACAGATGCTGCGTTTGAAAAGAATATGTAGTGATACAAAACAATTTCAAAAGAATGCAAGAGAAGTTACAAACAGATTTTTAGAACGTGGATATGAAGCAGATTGTGTATACAAAGGCGTAGAAAGGCAATCAATACTGAAAGAGAGAAGTTATTAAGACCAAAAAATCGGAATAGAGGTGAAAATCAGAATCCAGTGAGTTTTGTGACAGTGTTTTGTAACCAATCTGTTGAAATTGCTAACATTGTGAGGAAACATTGATCAGTACTACAAGGGGATCCTGTGTTTAGATGTGACCAATTCAATAGGCCCCGTATTACCTACAGAAGGGGAAAGAATATTAAGGACTTAGTAGTACACAGTTTTCAGGAGCTGGAAAAGCCGAAAACGACCTGGATTCCAACACTTCCTAAAGGCAATTACAGATGTGGTAACTGTGCTCAATGCAATAATACAAATGACAGTAAGAAATCCAAACATCCACATACAAATCAAGAATTTGAAATAAATGATTTTATTAATTGTCGAACAACTGGAGTAATCTACATGCTGACCTGTCCATGTGGTTTAAGTTATGTGGGACAGACAAAACGCCAACTTAGAGAACGGATAGGCGAACATAAATCAGCAGCTCGAAATAATGTACAAACAAATGCTATGGCTTGTCATTTCTTTTATGTGGGACATGGATCACCAGCTAATTTAAAATTTATGGGAATTGAAAAAATCCAAGTTGGGCCCCATGGTGGGAGTCTAACAAATAGACTGGATCAGAGAGAAAGTTTTTGGATTTTTAAACTTGGAACACTCAAACTGAGGGGATTAAATGAGGAACTACCCCTACAATGTTATTTATAAATGTTAATCTTATTAAGTAACTATAGATGTATGTGTGTATGTGCTTGTGTAAGTGATATGTAGACAGATACTTATATATATATGAGCAGAAGGAGGTCTGAACACACCTATCTAATGAATATGTATGATTTTGTAATAAAAGGGATGATAAGAATCCTGACCAATCAGCTATGAGGAAGGCGTAAGCCGAAACATCAGCTGATTCCAGTGCGTCATCACGCACGAGGGCTGTCTGCTCAGCCGGCCTGGTCATTGTTTCCTGCTACGGTAGAAACACCATGATGGTGTCTTCGGTTTTCTTGTTTTAAACATCTAAAGTTGTCACTTTTGCACTCTATTTTGCTACGGGATGAAATTTTTAAGCACCTTAATAAAAACGTCATGATACGGTAGGCTGTGCGTTTTTGACGTATTAAGTGCAAAAACTATTGGGTTAAGTGCAGCAGACATGGCTTTTGGAACTTTCTAAAGCAGTAGTTTGACTGAGTCCAAGGTGACATCAGAATTCTCGATGCATGTGAGGTGACCCTCGACTCTGGGCTCGAACAGGTCAGTGCCCAGGAAAGGGACATCTGCCAGCATGTGCCAAGTGTCTGCCATGAGGTCGAGATCCTCAGCCAAGCCCTGTGCTGCATGGCCACTGAGGCCGCCACAGAGTGAGCACAGGAGTCCCCAATGTCCATGGCAGTCTGGAGCTGTTTGGCCACAGCCTGGCCCTGGTCTTGGACTGGTTTGATCATGGCCTGAAGGTCCACAGGGAGATGAGGATGCACCCCATCTAAGTTGCCTAGCAGGGTATGGGAGAAATGGATCATGAGGAGGGCAAGTGAGGAGGCAGCGTAGACCATTTTAGCTGCGTGGTCCAACGGACTCCTTAACAGGCGACTTGTCAACATCTCCGGTGTTGCCGGAGCACCGGAACACAGTCTTGGCCGAGGGATGCTCCGTGAAACCCGAAAGGGATCTGGTGGGCACCGCATACTTGCAGGCCATCCAGGCAAAAGGTGCAGGGCAGGAAGCGGGGTGCTGCGAGAGTCCCAAGGCAGGGCCAAGAATGGCTTCTGCCACCAGGAAAGCCTCTGGAGAGTCTCCCTGATCGAGGATCTTGGTCAACGGATAACGGGCCCATTTCTGGATGGGCTCCATCTTAATACTCGTCAACTCAGAGATCAAATGGAGGAGGCCCATGAAAGAGGATTGACCTTCATCTGTCAAGAGATCCCCCACAGACTCCACGTCGACCGGACAGGAGTGGAGGGAGGAACCCTCGGACTTTGAAGAGTCATCAAAGAGCAGTTGACTGCCTCAGTCCACACTGACCCTCCATGGATGCCCAGGGATGACAATGATCAACAGCCGATGGGGAAGCCCCTTGGCTGGCTGAGACTCCTTAGTCAGAGTGCCGACCATCGGCTGTTTGGGCGACGGTTCCACCACAAAATCGGCAGACAAGCCGAAGTCCGCCGAAGGACCATCTTAATCGGTTCTGTCGGCAGAGTCGGCCTTTCGGGTGACAGCCAAGTGATGGCTGGTGTAGAAACCAGGGTTGATTTGGTGCCGGTAAACAACAGCTGTTGCCACATCAGGTCCTCGTAGCATTGATGCAACTTGCTCAGAAGCCTCTCCTTACCAGAGGGCAAGGAATAGCAGCAGTGCCGCTTCCCGTGGTGCTGAGAGCAGGAGCGCCAATGATGGTGGGACCGGCTCGACCCACAAGAAGAAGACAGAGACCTCAACCTCGGCTGCCAGGGGGACCGGTGGCAGGGCTCGGAGGGAGTCATCGATTGCCGAGGCTCCTCTTGGTCAGAGGCAAGAGGTGGCAGATCAGCAGACTGACCCGTTCCTCCAACGGTCTGCATCAGAACTGGGGTCCTAGACAAGGATTGGCCTCTTCGGTCGACAACTGGTTGGTTGCCTCGAGAAAAATCTTGGCTGGGGCTTCAACCAGCGTCTCAGCTGACAGGCCCGACGGGGTTACCGTGGAGCCAGCGGCCAAAGCTTTGACTGAAGTCAAAGCTGGAGAAGCACAAAAATCGGAGGCCCTTGACCGAGAGCACTCCTGATCCCATGATCGAGGAGTCTTTTCTTTCTTAGACTCTTTTTTAGATTTAGATCTGCCGGTGGGTCCCTGACTGAAGATCGGCAGGGACTGACATAGTTCCTTGAAGGAACCCGAAAACGTCAAGTACAGCTGAAGCAGCACAAAGGCAGAAGCCGAGGAGGAATGGGCCATGGCCTGGACCACCTCCTCTTCGAAGGCCGCAAATTACTCTGTGGACCCTGCAGCCACGGAGACCACCCAACGGGCATCCTTGGATTTGATCGGTGGGTTCCATTGCGCAGGGTGGCCCAGTTTCAGGTGGGCGAGACAGTCCTCCTGGATGGAAGAATGAAACAAGTGGCAAAAGTCGCAGGCCTAGTGATCATGGTTGTGCCCCAGGCAGTAGATGCACGTGGTGTGCGGGTCAGTCTTGGACATCTTCTGCCAGCTAGGGCACCGGCGGAACCTCGGGAGAGGACTTATCATCCATGCGGTCATGACTGAAGATTGTGTAGAAGACAAAACTCATGAGAGCTGGTTTGGAAGTAATTCCAAATAATTTAAGCGCTAGGGCCTACTCAACACAGGAGCGGTAAGGAGGTAACCTGGTTCTTCCAGCGGAAAGGAAGATCTGGCGTCATGGGGTGGAGCTGAGGGAGTTACCACCCAGGTGGGTGGGAAGAGCCAGCTTGAAGACTTTCCGGCACATCTTAAAGGGAAAGAAAGGAAACTACCAGTTAGTGTGGATAGAACATCATATCCACATCCCTAGAAACTCTGTTGTGTAAACTAAAGCTAGAATCTCCAGAACCCAGGAATCTGATGTTATCTGGGCCCACCTTGCGTAAGAATTGTGCAGTCTTCCACCAAGGGAAGAGAGGCAGAAATGGGCCCACGTACCCTCATTGTGAGATGCCACCTCTTCGCCCTGGGCCTCTGTTGTGTCTTCAGGCAAGGGCTCCTCTGATACTACTTCTTTTGAAACCAGAATAAGATCCTTTACTCCTCCGATGCATGAAGTTTCGAAAGGGATGAAACCCCACTCGATACTGCCTCTGTTGGCTGCTCCTTGACCTTTTGAAGTTGAACTGGCCTTTTGCTGTTGCTTTGACACTGGAAGGTGGGCCTTTTTATCCTAGGTATCCTTCAAAATGTCATCCATGCCTAAATCAAACAATAAGTTTCTCTCAAAGGCCAATTTAAACAACTTGGTCTTTGACGCCTGGTCAGTGACTCAATGCCAAAGCCACATTCCTTGCACACTGGACACAATGTCATAAGTGGAGCAAGCTGATATGCATAAGTTCTTCACCATGGCATCCCCGAGAAAGGTGGAGGCCATAAATGCCAAATGCAAAATGCTCACCCCCTCAGAATCTGGGGGAAGGAAGCTACCCAGCATCAAAACCCACAAGTTTAAAGTCCTGGCAACAATAAAGAAGGCATAGGAGGGGCGCAGGTTTGTGCCGTTGGAAGCGAAGGCTCTTCTGCATGAAGCATCCACTTGCTTGTCATGCATATCCATTAAGGCCAAAGACCCTTCAACTGGTATAATCATGTGCCATACAGAATTATGTTCTTCTTTATCAGCCAGGGGTGGGGTTTCCCATTTGGGAGTATTTTCCTCCATAAAGGGGAAACACCATACCATGGGTTTTGGCAGATATTTTCTTTGGATTGCATCTCCTTCAGCTGTAATGTCCTACAAGCCTCAGTTATCAGATAGGACAAGAATTTGGTATCAAACAGGGGAGGGATAGGAATCCTCTTCTTCGGCTCTGTCCACGCCCATTCCTCCTCCTCCTCAGAGGGCTCATCCTCATCATCCTCAAGTAACTACCTGAGGTCAGGAGTTTCCACAAGATCCCCAACATCCTCATCCTGACCCACTGTATGGGTCAGGATGCATATTAGCAGACTTGTCCTGCTCCAGTGCACCTGGATGTGCCTGTGCGGGCCCTCTCCCCCAACCTGAGAGGCCTGGCTTGAGGTCTGGTTTGTCTAAAGGGATGTCCTGCAGAACATCCGGGTTCAAATATTCTTCTAAGAGCAACAGATTTACGCAATTCTACTTTGCAACTTCCAGCCTGTACACCAGGTGCACCACCCACCAGCCCCCCACCAGCTCTGAGTTCCAACTTGGGGAAACTGTAAGAGGCATATTAGCTTGAGTAACACAGTGGGGGAAATAGGAACCCAGTGGAGAGGGTCGCATTACCCTTTTGCAGGTCTTACATCTTTTGAACACTGGTGGTCTCTGACAAGCCATGGTGCTCAAAACAAATGAATAAAATGAAAGAAACTGTCCGGAGTTGCTAAAAAACTGAAGCCCAACAGACACTATATATCTGAAAATGATAGAAGGCTGTCGCGATCACCACCTCCCCTCTCATGGGGGAAAAACACATAAGCAGAAACGTTTCTACCAGCCTACAAAACCCAAAGGCTGAAGTAGGAACGATTGCCCTCAGCCAGCAGTGCAGAGCTGGCAGAAAAACACAGCTGCCGTGTCTAGCACTTGTAAAAGTGCTGGTGCGCATATGCTCTCAAAAATGTGTGCATGTGATGTCACGACATTGTGCATGGCATCAGCACATTTGGGGGGGCATGCGCCCTAGTGCAGATGCATGAAATAGTCACAGTGAGGCTTGGAGACACCTCTGGGGTAAAAACACATTGTAAGCCCAACAGCCAGGGTTCAGAAAAATGGGCGGGAAGCCACGTGGCTCAATAGAGCCATTAAGGATCACCAGAAAGGCTGTGTTAACAGCTACCCCAAAAAACTGCCTTACAGGCTGAGATTGCATTCAGAGTCTCTCTCCTTTGTTGTTTTAGCTGGGGAAAATAAAACAGCACACCCAGTTCAGCCAGAAAAAAGAGGGAAGTAACCATCAGCTGTGAGCAGTGAGAAGGTACCTGCTATTAAAGCAACAAAGTAAACACACACACACACACACCCACACACACACTCGACACCCTATGGTCCTTGGGGAGGGGAGGGGAGGGGGTGGTGGGACAGATGCCAAACTAGAGGGAAGGGAAGAACAGGGAATGCCTTGAAAACCTAGACCCTAATAAGAACTTCAAGAAAGTACAGTTACATAAAAACTTACTGTAACAGTTAATCTTCGAGAGGAGCTCTTGCAGCAGGCTACACCATAAGGACTATGCCACCAGGCACTAGGACCCCACGGAAAAATTCTTAGCTAGCAGTACCCAGTGGGGACAGCCCCCTGATGCTGGACCGCCTCCGATGTCCGCCAATGGTGTAAAGGGGGCGGTCCCCGGCCACGCCCCAGTTCTCCACTTGAGACCCGGCTGACAAATCAGAGAGCAGGGCTAGTGAAGTATCCCGCCTAGGGTAAGGAAAGAAAGGAGAAAAGGACTAGGGGGAAGGAGGGAGGGAAATAATGCCTGCTGCAAGAGCTCCTCTCGAAGATCTACTGTTACAGTAAGTTCTTACGTTACTGTACTATCTTACTTCCAGTGGGAGCTCTTGCAGCAGGCTACACCATAAGGATTGAGTACCAAGCAGTATTAAACTGATCTCAGATGGACTGGGAGGTGGAAACTGAGAAGCAGGAGAGGCTTCAAGACAACAGGTCTTGAAGTAACGCTAACCCAAATCCAGCTCTCCAATGGGAAGCAATGTCCAGCTGTAGTGCTTCACAAAGGTGTGCACCAAGCTTCAGGTAATTGCTGCGCAGATGTCTGCTGCAGAAATGTTCCGAGATGCCGCAAAAGAGGCATAAACACCCCTGGTGGAATGACTTTTAACCGAGCCCAGTAAGGGCTTGTTGTACTTATTGTTGCAGAAGGTGATGCAATGGACTAGCCATCTGTACAGAGTCTGCTTTGCCACAGGTGCCCCCTGGGTTCTCGGGGCAAAGGAAACAAAAAATTGGTTAGATCTTCTGAAAGTCCGAGTACGGTTATTGTAGTACCTAAGCACTCTGTGGACATCCAGAGTGTGAAGGAGAGCCTCCCTTCGATTAGTGTGCTCTGGATAATAAACCGGAAGACTGATGTCCTGATTAAGGGTAAATTGGGACACCACCTTAGGAAGGAACTTAGGATTGGTCCTCAAGGGCACCCTGTCCTTGTGGAACATCAAATATGGCTCTTTAGCCATCAGAGCCTGAAGCTCGGAAATCCCCGAGCAGAAGTGACAGCAACTAAAAACAATTTCCTTGACAGAAAATGTAGCTCGCAATCCGCAGCTGGTTCGATGGGAGGCAACGTAAGTTTTTCTAACAGAAACAAAAGATCCCAAGGAGAGATGGGGTCCCTAATGGAAAGTTTAAGGTGAAGCATTCCCCTCAAAAAAGTTCGGGCCAGATCTGTCTGGGCAACATATTTGCCATCCACCGGCACATGATAGGCAGAGATTGCTGACAGGTGTACCTTGATGGAAGAATATCAGAGGCCCGAGTCTGATAGGAAGAGGAGATACTCAAGGACAGCATTCAGAGGGCACATGAGAGGGTCCAGACCCTGATTAGAGGCCCACAGGCAAAAGCATTTCCACTTCATGGCATAGGTAGCCCTAGTGGAAGGTTTTCTGGCTGCCACCAAGACCTCAGCCACTCTGGGAGATACTCCAAAAATGTGCAGTGACTACATCTGCAGGTGCCAGACATGCAGATGTAGGGACCGGAGATCTGGGTGAATCAATCTGCCCTGCTCCTGCGACAGTAATCGGGAGGACAAGGGAAAGGGAGGTTCCATTGTCAGCTGCAGTAGTGAGAACCATATCTGATGAGGCCAAAGTAGAGCTATGAGAATCATCTCTGCTCCTTTCACTTGGAGTTTGAGCAGAACTCTCTGCAGGAGAGGAAAGGGAAGGAAGGCATATAGAAACCAACCTGTCCAACAGAGGGACAATGTGTCTCACCAGAAAACACCAGGCCCGTGATCGAGCGAGCAGAAATTGGGCATTTCTGCAGGGATGTGAAGAAGTCCAGCTCTGGATGACCCCATCTTTGGAAGAGGTCATCCGCTACAGACTGCAGGAGTTCCCATTCATGAGTCTCTGACCGAGACCAACTTAGGGTGTCGGCCAAGGTGTTTTTGGACCCCTGGAACATGTACTGTGGTGAGCAATAGGCCAAGGTCTAGAGCCAAAAACCACACTCTCATAGCCTCCTGGCAAAGAGGATAGGAGTGAGTTCCCTCGTTTGTTGATGATGTAGTAAACCACTGACATGTTGTCTGTCTACACCAACAGGGGACCTGGACGAAGATCCAGGAGAAACACTTATACCGCGTACAGAACCGCCCTCATCTCCAGAATACTGATGTGAAGGGACAGCTCTAGAGAAGACCATGCACCTTGAGTCCGACGGTTCTGAAAATGAGCTCCCCAACCTAGGCCCGAGGCATCAGTTGTGAGAACCTGTAAAGGGGTTTTCTCTCTGAAAAGAAACAGATTCTAGATTCTGTGGAGAGAGCCACCATGAGAGAGTCTGTATCACTGCTTTGGAGATCAAGACCAGCTGGTCGATATCATCCTCCCTCTGATCCCAATGCATTCTGAGAGTCCACTGAGGGACCCTCATAAACAAAAGTGCTGAGGGAATGGTCACTATGGCCTTAGCCATATGGCCTAGGAGCTGGAGCATGTCCCGAGCTGGGACGTGGCAAGCAGCTGAAACTTCGTGGGCCAAAGAGCGAAGGCACACTGCCCTGTCTGGCAGGAGGAAGACCTTCCCTTGCTCTGTTTCCAGCATTGCACCTATGTACTGTAACCTCTAACATGGCATCGGGAATGACTTTGCCATGTTTAGGGTGATCCCCAGGGAGCTGAACAGGCTGACGGTGTCCTTTAAAGCCACCAGGAGCCAATTCCTTGTGGTGGCGGTCAGAAGCCAATCGTCGAGGTAGAGATAAATGAAGTATTCCTGTCTCCTTAAAGCTGCTACGACCACTGCTAGGCACTTTGTGAACACGCGTGGTGCAGAGAAAAGGCCAAAGGGCAAGGCCAGAAACTCGAAGTACATTCCCTGAAAGATGAACCTCAGGAACCTCCTGTGAGCTGGAAGCACCAGAATAAGGAAGTAGGTATCTTGCATGTCCAGGGAGCAGAGCCAGTCCCCTTGATGCAACATGGGAAGAATGCCCGGCAAGGTGACCATCCTGAACCTCTTGTACTCTATGTAATTGTTCAAGAGCCTCAAGTCCAGAATTGGGTGCAGGTCCCCCCGTCTTCTTGGGAACCAAGAAGAAACAGGAGTAGAAACCTTTCCCCCACTGTGGAGATGGAACGGTTTCTTTTTTTTTTTTTACTTTATTTTTATTGTTATTAGCATGTATTTATACACAGTTACAACCATATCTGAGACAACCTTATATGTTAAATCTACCATAGAGAGCCAAGCTCATTAATCCAAGGATTACTGTATCCCAAATGTTGTGATACCTCATTAGGAGGAAAACTAAATTTATACTATAAGACATACATGTTGTTAAGCTGTTGAAAACAGCCCATGAGCAGTATGACTAATACAATATTCTAAAGGATTATATTTTATCCTAATACTCCATTCCCCATATGGGTTTGTGGCATCATACTTTTTATCTAAAGAAAATAGAGATCTTACTAAAACATAAGTAAGGCAGAAAAACTTCTAATCTCTCTGATTCCAGTAGTAATAATCCAAAAAAGAGAGACAAATAACATTAACAAGCTACTGATGTTATTAAATGCGGTTGTCACCCTCTAGAGGCTGCAAAACTTAGCTACCCAAATTAAGTCAAACTTTACCCCCTTTATTTTCATAACCCTCCTGCCGATTGTGTCCTTGTAAAAAGTTTGTTTAATAAATTTTAGCTAAAGAGGGTCTCTCTGGGAGCGTTTCAAAGAGGGATCCCAAGTTCCAAAGTTATTTAGCAAGGATTTTATCAGGCAAGACAGCAAGGAGTGACAAAATGCTTTAATTAATTCACCCTTCTTCTGTTTGAGCCCGGTCTTCTTCATCCATATCTGAATCCTGAGAACGACTCCTGCACCTTATCGCAAATTGTGAGGCCCATTTACCAGCCTCATTAGGATCAGAGAAAACCCACACTTTTCCTCCATGCACTATTCTAAGTTGGGCCGGGAAAACCACCGCGTGGGTAATCGAGGCCTCTCGGAGTTGTTTCCTGACTTTGTCGAGTCCAGTTAAAGGCTTTTTTCTTTTCTAAGGCATTTAATGCTTAGATATGGATTTATCGTTAGGCTTAGTTTTTGTAATGATTTGTATTTATATGTAAATTTATACATTTATTATGTTAAAATGTTTGTTTAAATGCTTTGTACGGCGCCCAGAGCCTCTGGGATTGGGCGTCTTTTAAATAAATTTTGCCTTGCCTTGCCTTCTTTCGGCGCATTCTTGTAGAGTAACTAATGTCCGGAAATAAGTACACAGGGTGGTCTTCTTGAAACAGAGGTCCCGCTTGTCTGGCCATCCTGAGTATTTTGTCTCTAGTGCCTACCCCGTCGGTGACCAGGAGAAGTGTACCAGGAGTTTCCAGGTCCTCTTTGCATCCACGTGGTGTAATGCGGTAAGCGTTTTGCAAGCCGAAGTGTATATTTTGTCCCGCCGGTACGATTTTGTCCTGTAGCCAGTCCTGCAAAAACATGAGGGGATGATCTCCCTCGGACCCCTCGGGTAACCCTAATATTCAAACATTAGAAGCTCTAGCCTGGTTCTCTAGGGTTTCCAGCCTTGCTCGCAGGTGGGCATTCTCCTTGATCATCATCGTGGTTGCAGCGGAGGTTGACTCACTTTCCCTCTTTAAATCAGACAAGTCAGTTTGTATTCCCTCCACAGTTTTCTCTATTAGTGTTACTCTTGAGCCAATCACATCCATTTTGGTACTTAGTTCAGATACCAAGGAAATTAATCGTTGTAACTTCAGGCCTATAGAAGTCATATTTTCTTCCGGCTCTGAACTCGAAGTGGACGGGGCCTCAAAAGTCGGTCACGTGGTCTGTACAGTTCCTGATGATTTTCCTCCAGAACCACCACCTTTATCTCACCTTGGGTTACCCATCCTACGTTTTCAATGCTCCTCTTTCCCGTGGTATCAAAATTAGTTTTCTCCGCAGGCTCTAAATTAGGTTTTTTAAATGTTATTTATATAAAACACTGAGAGCTGATTGAAGTTGCTGCCAGCAAGCTAGGGCTCCACAGCGCCCCCGGAATGGTTTCTATTGCCTTCTTGTCTAGTAGGGACTGTACTTCCTCCCAAATGAGCTTGGCGTGGGAAGGGGAGTAGGTCATATGGGGCGGGGGATTGTCCGGAGGCATCTGTAGAAATTCCAGTGCATGACCCCGCAGTATCAACTGGAGGACTCATGCATCATTGGTGATGGAGGTCCACCCATCAAGGTAAAGCAAGAACAGACCCCCTACTACCTCTGCCCTGGACTCGGCAAGGGGCATGTGGTCGGGCAAGGAGTTAGGTGTGGGAGCCCAGGGTGGGCAGGAAGACCAGGGAGGGTTTGGTGTTCTTAGGACCCTGTGCTCCATCGGGTTGAGAGGGAGCTTAACAGCGAAAGTTGCCTCTCTGTTGCTGTCCTTTAGACTTCTGCCCTCCCTGGCGACAAAACTGGCGATGTCTGGCAGAGGTCTGATCAGATATGTACAATTGATGCACAGACTGGATGGCCTTACTCGAGTCCTGGAGATCCAAAATCATCTTCTCAATGTCCGGACTGAACAGCATGGACTCATGGAATGGAACATCAGTGATGGCATCTTGAAGGTCCTGCCTAAATCCAGAAATCTGGAGCCAAGAGTACCTCTGCATACAAAACCCTGTGGCTGCTGCCCTGGCAGCCGTGTCCGACGAATCATAAGATGACCTCAAAATGTGTTTCCCCGTGTCCAGACCAGACTGGAGCATGTCTAAGAGCTCCATTTTGTGGCCAGAATTGGGCTCGCACTTTGCAAGCTAGACTGTCTTGTTCCAGAGGGACTCTGGTACTACACCATGAGCACCAAAAAATTAAGCAAATGGATGGTGCAGGTGACTGAAGAGTAAACCTTCCTGCGGAACTGGTCCAGTCACTTGGATTTCTTGTCTGGCTGCTGGGAGTTCATGTGCCAGAGCTGTTTGGTCCTGCCATGGGCAGCAATCAGCACAACTGAGTCTGCCTTGGGCTGTTCTCCAAGGAATGGCTCATTCACTGGGGTATGGTACAGCCAGTCTGCTTTCTTAGGCATAGCGGGGACTGTTGAAGGGTGCCTCCAGGTCAGCCTGATAGCATCCTGAAAGGGGGCTACCAAGGGTGGGACAACTAGAGGTTTGGGCTCATTCATACCCAGGAAATAAGCCAGCACCTTTCTTTCTGGATCGAGGTCCTCAGTTTCCAACTGGTTCAAAAACTGGATGTGACACATCACGTCCAAGAGGGTGGGATCATCCGGAGGGGAGCCGGGCAATTCCCCTGGAGGGTCAGGGTGGTGGAGAGGAGAGGAAATCTCCAGAGGATCTAGAGGAGCCAGACATATTTGATGACCTAGAGGAAGATCTGGAGTGGGAATACTGGCGCTGCCTCCTACTGCGCCTGGAGGATGATCTAGAACAGTGACTGTGTCATTCAGGAGACCTGTCATCCAATCAGATAGGAGATCTATCCCTAGGGGGCAACGACAGTAGAGGTGTCTTCAGGAGTATTGCAGGTGGGTTTGGAACATGGGGCTCCTTAGGAACGATGTCTTTTCTGACAGTCTTCCACCAGGAACCGAAAAGATATTTGACTTCAGATAGAGAGTCCATGGCTGAGGCAGACGGGCCTGGCATCTCAGACCTGTCATCAGGCTTTTCAGGTGGTGGACCTGACGGCTTATTGGGAGCTGGCGTATGCTCGAGTTATTTTGGTTTCTCCAGCATCTGGCTCTTGGGTGGCATCGGAGCTGACAGCAGATTGACTAGCTATGACATCTGAACTCCCGTCATCAGCAGGTCTGTCGTCGGTGGAGGCCTTTCCTTGGCTGGTGGCTGCACCCCTTCTAATGAAAGCTTGGGGGTTGCAGGTGGTGGGGAAAACCCCGAAGGCGAGGACGCCAAGGATGTTGGGGTGGACGCCAAGAGTCTAACGCCCGATGCTTCGGAGAGCTGGCGTCAGGGTGAGACTCCAGTTCCAAATACCGCTTCCTGTCGTTGGGTCCAGCCACACGATCCAATGATGAGGAGGAAGCCTTCGCCTGATGAGGGGCAGCATGATGGCTGTTGCCTGCTCCTTTAACGGCAGGATCCCTGGTCTTAGACCCGGAGGAATGGATGTAGAGTCTAAGAATAAGGGAGGGAGCCGAAGGGCCAGGCTCTGAAGAAACACCACCTGATGTGGGCACCAGCACTGGGGGTTTCAAGGCCAGCAACCCTGAGGAAACTTGGGTTGGCGGGGGATTAGAATCCAACCTCCCACGGGAGGTGGAACTGGAACTGGAGCTGGCCATTTTCCTGTGCAGAGACCTGGATCGGGTGTCCTTCTAGTGATGGTGGTGTTTCCCACTGGACTTTTTCTCCTTCAATTTATGGGAAGTCCCAGACTCCGAAGAAGAAGAAGGGGATCCTAGGCTGGATGACTTTGGCATGGTGGCCAGGTGTTGTTTTAGGAAATGAGTCTTCAAAGTCTTCAGTCAACGGATGCGAGTCTGGCGGTTGAAATTTCTACAGTGCGAGCAGGAGTCGGCGTCGTGGTCGGGCTCCAAGCAGATGAGGCAGGCCGAGTGACAGTCTCAGGCCAAGATTTGCTTCCCACAGGCGCACTTGGATTTCGTTCGCTGACTGGAAGACAACGGCGAAGATACGGACTGAACTGCTGTAAAACAAAAGGCTAAACAATGAAGGAAAAAGTTCTTCGAAATGATGGTCGACTGTTAGCAGCGGGCATCCATGGAGCCAATGTGAACGGGTCGACGGCGGTTAAAGAACTGGGGTGTGGCTGGGGACCACCCCTTTATACATCTGGCAGATGTCGGAGGCGGTCCGACGTCAGGGGGCATTCCCTGCTGGGTACTGCTAGCTAAGAATTTTTCCGTGGGGTTCAAGTGCCTGGCGGCATAGTCCTTAGGGTGTAGCCTGCTGCAAGAGCTCCCACTCAAAGTAAGATCAGGCACTTACCTGAGGTACCATGACAGAAAGGAAATCGGAGACCTACTAAAATAAACTCCCTTGACTAGTGTGGCAGATGTGGCCTCAAATCCAAGCACAAACAGGCAGTGGAGATGGAAAAAGAAGGCAGGTTACCCAATTTGAAAGCCGTAGCTTAACAGGCATGATTTTTAAATTTGGAGGTGCTCCCTGTCACCAGGTAGCCCCAACCTGCTGTGCAGAATTGCAGCCCCAAAAGGTAAAAACTGAAGTAAAAGATTTTTTTGTCTTCAGAGAAATTCCTATGCTGCTTCCCTACAATGGCACAACAAAGACTGGGGGAGTTGCTGTTGTCTGGAGTGTTCATGTGCCCAGGATTCTATGCTGATTACAGCCTTGGGCTGTGCCATTTCTCCTAGTGGGGGTGCTCATTACCCATTTGTGAGGAATCCCATTGACAATGTGGAGCGCTACAGGAATTTCAGTTTTATATGGCTTGGTTTTATACTATTAACAATACCAAATTGCTGATGCTAACCCTAAACAATTAAGGGAAAGTTTACAATTACCCTTCCTTATACAACAGGTATGGCGAGATGCCACAGAATGAAACAAGTATTTTTGACCCACTTTTCAAGATATCATGATATCTTGCATTTTAGGGTATGTCACAGTTGATATCTAGCAAAGCTGGGTACATCACAATTAAATACTGAACCAATCAGAGAGCAGTCTGCTCAATGCTGATGACATGTCATAATAGCCATGTGCAATACTGAAGCCAGCAGCTGAAATCAAACAGAAACAGTTACATCTTCAAACAAAAAATTCTAACTAGTAAATCAATGTTGTATAACTGTAATATGGAATGGTCTATCATCACTTGTGAGGGGAAAGGACTTTATAACTTACTCGTCACTCTGCCACTTGTGAGTTATGGTCCTGCCCCCTTACACTTGAAAATAAACTGCATATTTTGAGTCAGGCAATTGCATATCCCCTACATACCCCCGTGAGCAGGCACCTGGCCACATGCAAGGCACTATAGAAACACTGGTAAGCACAAGTACCACTTTACTAACACGTAGACTGAAACAGTACTAAAAAGGGGACAGCCCATAGCATTATAAAACCATAGTAAAATACTGTACCTCACTGTGTGACAGTCATCACAGGGCAGGTTCGGCCCAAAAGAAAGAAATGCTGGCAATCTACTTTGGCGGCAAATTGTAAAAATTTTGAATTACATATAGGGTAGTGTATGAGAGCCCAAACACAACAACACTATTTTTACACTGAGTGGTTTCCATGATGACGAGGACCTCGAGAGCGAAGCGAGAGAGGTCCCTCTGTTGTCATGAAAACCATGAAGTATAAGAATAGCGATGTTGTATATATGGGCTTTCATACACTTTTCTATATAGTGTATAGTCCAAAGAACACAAACTTGTTTACTTTTGGCTGTTAGAACTGTCAGTTTCTGCCATCCTCAACCAGCGCTTCTTCACTATCCACCCACCAGCCACCTCACGCGTGCGACCCTTAAACGGCTAACTGACCAATGAACAGCGCTGCTGGTGACTCCTGCAATGTGACATAGCTACTAAAGCAGAACAAAAAGTCATTCTGCTTTAGTGGCTATGTCACTGCTGCAGCAGAATGATCTTTTCCAGGGTAAGGATCTCCATATACAATGATGTTCCACCATACACTATAATAAAAAATGATACTGACATTTAGGAATCAAGTCCTCCTCATTACCTACTATCACAAGCGTGATCAAGGCAGACTCCTACAAACCTGCCATTGCTCCTGATCACAGGGGATTAGTGCATCCAGGCTAAAACCCTCACACAGGAGTTGTAGCTAAATATTACTGTTTTCTTTTTCTTTTTTTTTTCTTCTTATATTTCATTGTATTCCACAAAACAAAACAATGCAATACAGCATTTCATCATATATACAGTATTAGATTTCCCAGTGATGACAGCAGCTCTTATAAATTTTTTTAAGTAAAGGAAACATACATTTTTAAACATATTCAAGTAGGATCATCATATATTAACCAGTTATAAAGCATTTCTTTTTCTATTCCATAGAAGTGAATGGTGGAACGTTCAGCACATGAAGATCTCTTATACAGCCAAGAGATCTTCATATGCTGTAGAGTCTATGTTTGGCTGAGTTCTAAATTCCACAATTGTTTTTGAGCATACAGATGGGACCTATTTGCAAACAGTCATTCCTCAGCAAAAGAACAATCAATCACTGTAGCTCCATAATGACAGGTTCACATAGTAAAAAAGCTGTTTTCTCGCATACTGTTCTTCTGAAGTGGTATATTTAAGTTACTCACTTTACTTATTCACCACAGCTCGATTCTCTCCCCAGTTTGCGGTTCACACACACATAATCTTGTGATCAGCGGATTCAGACAGTCGCCAGTTTCCTTGTAAGCTGGCAGTGGCTTCTTACCAGATGTTTTCCCACTATTTTTCCAGCTATTATTGCCTTGCTCCTCTCGCCCAAGTCCGTTCACCTAGCACAAATGCTCATTTGTCCCGCTCAGCCACTCCCTCCCAGTGAAAACAGCCCAAGCTATGATCCAACAAACAGAAAGTAAAACAAAAACTAAAAATGTCAGCTTCTATACAGTACATTCCTAATAATTTTTCTTGCAATAAAAATGAACAAAAAGTGATGACATTGGTGGACATCTAAGATTTTTGGTTGGCTGCGAAGAGGGCTACCCAGCAGTGGAGGGCAAGCATTAACTGCCTTCTCATCACATCACATCATTTTTTTCAATACATAACCATCATCACAATCAGCACATCAGACCAACAATAAAGCAACTAACAGGTACATGCATAGACAGTAGGCATGAATGAGCGCTTGAAACCATTGCTGTGTGCCACCAGGGTGCAGATTCATTCAGAACTCCCGATATGACTGAACTGGACTCTGTATGTGGCTACAAATCAGCTCAAACAAATTTCTGCAACACACCTCAAAAGTTGGCTCAAAACCTGAGATATCTATGAAAAACTGCAGTGGCTGGGGTGGCAACGGCCCTGGTCTCGTCAACTGATGTGAGTGAGATCAAAAGTCTACTACAACAAGTCCTGAAGGAAATCACTACTTTTAAGTTGTCAGTGGTCATATTAGAGGAGAAGGTACAGGAACTCCAGCACAAGGAACGAGACATAGAGACACAAGAGTACTTGTACATCCACAACAAGAATACCCACCATGAGGCACAGATTCAGGAACCTGAGCGGCTGCTCAGTACACCTGGAAATGGACAGAGAACTTGGAGAACTGCAGCCAATGAAACAACTTGCATTTCGCTGGCTTTCCTAAGGGGTGGAAAATAAGAGATGTCATTAGCATTTTACAAAGGGAGCTCCCAGATCTGCGTAGACACAAGTAGAAACCAGCAATGGACACTGAGCACACTGTACACTGGGCTCTGTTCCCAAGGAAGAAGACGGACCTCGCCCCATCGGGGCACATTTCCTCTACTTCCTCAACAAGGAAAAGATACTAGCCTTAGCAAAGGATCGGGGACCCCTGACCTGGCAAGGCCAAAGAATATATATTTTCTTGGACTTCTTAACAGAACCAGTCCAAAAAGAAAGGGGTAAACTGAGGCAAAAAAAGTCCTGAAGGAACTGAGTATCCCCTACAAGCTACAATACCCCTCTAAACTGAATATTTCACACCTCTGAGATGGCTCACAGCTACATCCAAAAGAACTGGCCAGACAAAGCTAGCAACTAAGCTAGGACAATGATGGCACAGGCTCACAGGCCCAGGGTACAACACATCACAAATCCTGGCTTCTACACCAGCCCTCTGCACAATTTATTTATTTATTGCAATTTTTTCACCAAGAAAGGCACACTGAGGGGGAGGGGCCACTGTGGAGCCCGAGCAAGATGGAAGCCTGAAGACAGTGCTCTTCGTATATAGCTCATTGAAACACCTGCAAACCAAGTTTTTTGCACAGTATTTTAATTTACCTTTATAGTTCAGTGTGTTAGAGAGGCTGGAGAAAAAGATGGGGAATCCTCGAAAAGATAAACCACTGGGAGATGGAACTAAACCTAAAAACCCTCCAAGACCCCAGACCACGCGGCCCACCCAAGGCCATGACGTGGGAGGATTATCAGACAAGTTTGACAACCTTACCAACAGAGTTGCGGCCATCGAAGTGAGCGTGGAATCCGTCACGATAGCAACAGCTGATGTTACAAAATGGGCAGATGCAGCAATGGGAGCCGTAACGACAGTTATAAAAGAAAACTCCCACCTGAAGTCAAGAATCGAAACTCTGGAGAATCAAGCTCGAGCTCACAACTTAAGACTACTCGGACTAGCGGAGGGGTATGAGGGAGATCACCTGCTGCTATATCTGCAGGAATGGCTAGTGCAGCAATTGGGCGAGGAAGCCAGTCCAGTAGTGCAAAGATTTCAGAAGGCATATCGGATCACATTGAGAAGTAGGCCTAACAATCCGGAAGCACCATGGGCTGTTGTGGTGGTAACTGATGGGGTAGGCTCCAGGGATTACCTGCTGGTGATGGCACAGCGCAAGAAAACATTACTGCAGGATGGCCAAATTGTCAACATGTTCCCTGACCTAAGCTACGCTACGTGTCAAAAACGCAAGCAGTTTGATGGGGCTCGTGCAATTCTGAGAGAAGCAGGCATCTCCTATGGGATGGTTTTCCCTGCCAGGTTACGGATAGTGTCCCACGGCGGAGTGTATGTTTTTTCCGACTCTACAGAGGCACTTAAATGGTGCCAAAGAAATGCAGCAGCTCGCCCTCGAAGAGGAAACTTGAACTTTTGAATAAGTTAATATGGCAAGCAAAGCCCTGTTTTGGTTGGGGAGGGAGGAAGTTATACTTACATAGGCTGTTCAAACGATTTGTTGATGCCGTTTATAATTCTTTTTTATATAACCCTGGATTAGAAATATTCCTCTTCCTCAAGTTCTTAATATTTAAAAGTTTAATGTTGATAGGGAATAGGTAGGTTTTGTTAAAACTGATGTTCCTATACTTTAAATGCGCCAATATAATTTTTTTTTTAATTGACATACTGTTTAAATCAACCGCAGTTTTGGTCTGTCATTTAGCTTTAACACTAATATGAGGGTCCACGTGCTGTGCAACGTTGAGTTGCGTCTCCCTTTAATTAAGTACATGGAGCAGAGTCTTTTGTTTTATGTAGTGCTCTGTCTAAATATGGTTTGCACATAAAGTGCACTAATTCAGAACATGCATGGTGGTATCACTCCCCCTATACCGGTGGCCTGAACTTTTGTAATTTTGGACTATAGATATACGCACTAAGTACCATGCAGCTCATGGGTACATTTACAGCCTATAATATGTGGTTAATTCATTACTTTTTTTATTTGTAACACCCTCCAATGAATTATCTTTTAGCATTTGTAGACCATCTGAATGTATTAAGAGGAGTGGCGCCCTCATGATGTTATTTGAATATTATGAATATCAAATGCTAGTGAATGTATCTGTATGTTTGATGAATAATCAATAAACATAAAGTTCAAAAAAAAAAATAAAGGCAAACTGAGCAACAAGATGCTCGTCTCCCAGTGTGACCTGGGTGGGGGGTACACATGGATATGATAACACGCAGGTTATCAAGTGAACAGTTAACAGACGCAAATAAAAAGCAGCACAAGGATACACAATTGCATGAATATACAAGCAGCGCACATTGAATGCTTAGGATATTATAGTATCGAATAACAATTTTTGTGACAAGAAGCAGCAGACAAGGTAAATTAGCACAGTAGTAACAGCTGTAAACAACAGAGGACGTATATCACAGTTATACAGTTATACACAGTACATAGGGCAAAATAGGCCCAGGACATAAGTGCAAGGTTGGGGTTATATGCCAGCTTCTGTAGCAAGGCTAAGGCCGCTGGTCAGGCATTGGGGAAGGGATTGTGGGGCATGGCAGGTTCAGGGACAGGAGCAATTTGTAGTAAGGAAGTTTGCTAGGGCAGTAGACAGAGAGTAGGAAGAGGAGGAGTGCCGAATTTGTGGTGGGAGGGTGTTCCAGAGCTTGGGTAGCCAGTGGGAGAAGGCAGCTTGACTGGCAGAAGTCTTCCACCTAGGGACTGAAAGTTGGCGTGAGTCACTGGATCTAAGATGATGGGAGGGGGGTGGGGCATCTGCGAGCACAGTGGCAAGGTAGGAGGGGATGGACCCGGGCCATAGGTTGGAGACAAATTTAGCGGTGAGAGATGTGGTGTTTTTTGAGGGACAGTAGTGCCAAGGATCGGTAGAGGTCACTGTGGTGGGTGAGGGGAGAGACATCGAGAGCAAAGCGGCAGAAGGCATTATAAAGTGTGTCCAGTTTAGATAGGGTGGACTTAGGGGCTGCACTGTATACAATGTCACAGTAGTCAATGGAGGGCAGTATCATCTTCAGGACCAGTTCACGTTGGACTCAGGGAGGGAGGCTGCTGCGGTTCCTATATAGTGCACTGAGCATGGGGCGTAGTTTTTTTGAGATAGCATCGATGTGGTCAAAGAAGGAGAGATGGCTGTCGAGCCAGACCCCCAGGTAACGGAATGAGGAGACATCTTCACGTTTTTGGCCATCCAGGGTGGTGAAGTAGGGAAGGGAGGGGAGTCTGGCCAGGCGTTGTCATGTGCTGAAGGTCATAGTGACAGTTTTTTTTTGTATTTAGGGAGAGCTGGTGCGAGCTAAACCATTGCTGTACCTTGTTGAAGTCAGCTTGGGGGTTTGATTGTACCACATCAGGGGCAGAGCCCGAGTAGTAGAGTACAGTGTCATCTGCATACATGTGGACTGAGGAAGTAGAGCAGATGAGTAGCAGGTTGTTTAGGAATATAGAGAACAGAATGGGACCAAGAACCAACCCATGTGGGACACCGGTAGTTAAAGGAATGGGGGTGGAGATTGCATTTGAGACTCTAACAGACTGAGTTCTATCAGAGAGGTATGATCTGAACCAGTTTGTGGCTGCGACAGAGAGGCCTGATTCAGCGAGACTCAAGAGCAATATGGGGTGGGAGACGGTGTCGAAGGCTTTTGCAAGATCGACAAAAGTGGCTGAGGTGATCAGTCCACTGTCCATGCCTGTCAAGATAGTGTCTGTAAGCCTTATCAGGGAGGAGGTGGTGGGGTGTCCCTTCCTGAAGCCAGACTGGAATGGCGTGAAGAATTTGGAGACAGTGAGGAAGGAGATAAGTTGGGCGAGCACAAGGTGCTCTTGTAGTTTTGCTAGGGCTGGGAGGAGGGAGATAGGGTGGCAGTTAGATGGGAAGGTAGGGGCACCTCCTTTTGGCAGAGGGATGACAATGGCGTGCTTCCATGCATGGGGATGGCAGCGTCAGCAAAGGATTGGTTTAGGAGTTTGGCAAGCGGAGTTGCTATAGAGGGGGCGGAGAGGTATAGAAGTTTGGGGTCTAATCCATCTGGGGATTTGCTTTTTGAAGGGTTGAGAGAAAGTAATGCATCTAGGGCATCAGTTGCAGAGATGTCTTTGAAGGAAAAGGAACGAGGCCTAATCTGGGTCTTTATGTCTGTAGGCTGTGCAAAAGGTGTAGTGTTGGGCAGAGAAGAGAGGAGGGTTGCAGCACAAGTGGAGAAGTACACATTGAACTCAGTGGTGACTGCTGTGTGCTCTGATAGGAGAGAGTTATTAACATTTAGCATTGGAGTGGGATTGGCAGCCGGTGGGGTGAAAAGGGAGTGAATGACCTTCCAGAATTTTGAGGGTTTATTTAGGTTTGACTGGAGGGAGCTACTGAAGTACTCTGCTTTTGCAAGACGAGTGGCTCTGGTGCACTTGTTACAGAGCATGCGGTATGTGGAGAGGTGTTGTGGGAGGCGTGAGGATTTATGTGTTTTCCAGGCTTTGTCCCATGTGATTTGCCTTGCAATCAGTTCTTGGGTGATCCAAGGTAGGTGGTTTCCTCGTACTCTTGTACGATGCAGAGGGCGTGTATGTTCCAGATGCTGAGGAATGTGTTTTTAAAGTGTAGGACGGCATCATCAATGGAGATCGTAGGAGGGGCAGGGGCCCAGTTTGCTAGCGCAAGGTCATCTAATACAGGGGCTAGATTGAGGGATTTATAGGAGCGTTGGACTACAAATTTAATGGGGGATTTTGGGCGGTGGATTTTATGCATTAAGAAGGTTATGTGGTGGTCACTGAGGGAGCCAGGAAGAATACCGGCTTGTTTGACCCAGTGTGGGGGTGTGGTAAGGACCCAGTCGATGAGCGAGTGGTTACCAGATTTTAGGTTAAGCCGGGTGGACTCAGTAATGATTTGTGAGAGGTTTAGGGCAGAAATTTCAGTCCTGATTTTGTTGAGAGCAGGAACTAGCCAATTGTGGTTAAGATCACCCATAATGTAGAGTTCCCCTGTCGTGGTTAGGCAGGAGATTTGCTTGAGGAGGTCGGTGACAACAGAAGCTGGTGTACCAGGTCAGTAGTATATCCCAGCAATGTAGATTAGTAGCGAGAAGGGAAGGACAAGCTGAATTAGTATTACTTCAAGTACTTTTGATTCGGACTTGGTCAGGACCACCGAATAGTGCAAGTCTGAGTTTACGTAGATGGCAATTCCACCACCTTTAGAGGCTCTCTCCTGGTGGGCCATTGTGTAGCCTGGGATAGCAACAGAGGAGTCATTGATGTTTTTATTGAGCCAGGTTTCAGACAGGGTGAGGATATCTGGAGCGTAGTGGACTGCAAGAACCTGAAGGGAGTCAAGCTTGTGGACAAGGCTTCTTACATTTAGGTGCAGGAGGCGCAGCCACATGGGAGAAGGTCCCCAGAGTGAGGTGAAGAAGAGGCCGATGTTGGAGAGGGGCATGGGGGGTAGTATTGGGGTCAGGGTTAGGGTGGATGTTACCTGCTGCAAGGAGCAGGAGAGTGAGAGTTAGGTAGTGAGCGAATAGCTGTATATGACTGACTGCGAGTGGACATCTCTTAGATTGATGGTGTGTATGAGCTGGGCATAGGGGAATAAGTTGAAAAATTACCCAGGGGAGCGATGGGTTGAAAAGAAATGGGCTGGGACGTGTGGCAGAGTGTGTCCATGCTTGGGTGAAAGGGGAGGTGGATGCCGGGCTGGAGGGGTGGGAGAGCTCAACGAGGTTTGGCAGGATTTGGGAGGGGGGCATGGGAGAGGTGGGTGGCATGTTGGAAAGAAAGGGTGGGGGGGAAGAGAATAGGGATGAGCAGGTCAGGTGGCCTGGTAGAAGGATCATGGCACAGATCAAGTGCTAGGAGGACCCTACTGCTGTGGTTACTTAGCGGGGAAGGTAGATGCTGTAGTTACTTAGTGGAGAAGGTGGAGGGCTGGGATGCGGGGGCAGGGAAATGATAGGGACCTGTAAGGACTAGGAACCAATGGGGGAGCAGAGGGAATGAGAGTTTTGGGTAGCCAATGAGGGAGCGAGTAGTGCTGCTAGGCTTATTAGCCAAAGAGGGAGCGAGTGCTGCTAGGCTTACTAACCAATGATGGAGCGAGAGGGAATGTGGGCGGGCAATAGGTGTATTTAATCAGTGGAGGGGGGGGTGGGTGGAAGGGCCGAAAATCCTTCTATGAGACACTTGAATTTTGCTTAGCTGCAGCTAAATCTATTTGTAAAAAGCACCAGGCGGCAAAAGCAGGGGAAAAAGTCCTGGCCAATTGGAGCGGATTTGCTGGAAGCGTTCATATTCTGATTGACTGCACTGTCGACGTACCTTCCAAGGAGCTGCAGATGGGCGTCCTGGTCTCGGTCAGCTGGGTGCCGTCCAACCGTGGGGGAGCTGAAGCAGCCCTGTTCAAGGGCAGGCAGCTGGAGAGAAGAAAAGTAGCAGGGGTTATATAGTGTAGAGGCAGGACAGGTTTAGATTGAGCAATTTAGCAAGACAAAGGAGAGTGAGACTTTTCGGCGCCAAGGCGGAGTGCATGGATGGGAGGTGGGGGTGCAGGAGCAAGAAAACAACAGAAGAGCTGTAAGCACTTTAAAACTGTAGTAGAAATTACAATTCGGCTAATACAGTTGAAATCCTTCTATGAGAAACTTGAATTTTGCTTAGTTGCAGCTAAATCTATTTGTAAAAAGCGCCAGGCGGCAAAAGCAGGGGAAAAAGTCCTTGCCAATCAGAGCTGGTTTGCTGGAAGTGCCCGTGTTCCGATTGACTGTGCTGTCACCGTACCTTTCAAGGAGCTGCAGGCGGGCATCCTGGTCTCAGTCGGCTGGGTGCCGCCCGACCATGGGGAGCTGAAGGGGTCCATCAAGCACTGGACACTCACCCCACCCTCCCCCCGGAGAAGGAGAGCAGTCCATGGGATGCTCAATCCTTCTCCCCCTGGCCGGCCCTCCGACTCCCCAGGTCAGTTCCTGAACCCAGGTCGCAGGCGTCACAAGTGGAAATCCAACTGCTGTGCCGGCGGGCTGGCCTACACTAAGCATTTCAACTAAGAGAAGTGATTTACAACACCCTGGCTCCTTGCATGTCTAGAATATCCCACAGCTTAACAAAGGGCTCAGGAACTAGGGCATGGGAAGTAGGTTAGGGGTCAACTGCACTTCAGGTTGACTGCAAACTGATGGGGTATGGGGCCTCTTAGAGAAAGTCACAGCAGGGCTGGAGGGAAACACTACTGCTGGTAGGCCTCAACAGTCTTGCATCCCAGTAGTTCTGTCCTTCCCCTCCCTGCAGCCTCCTACTGGCACTGTTTCCAAGAGGGCTGGTTCTAATCCATGCAAGTGTGCATGAACTGCCTTCTTGGTGGTTGCACTTAGCTCTGCAAATGCTGTCTGCATGAAGATCACGGCCAGTCTGTGGGGTAGCTGCAGTGCAATGGATAGAAGAGAACTGCTTGGGTACCTGACATGCACAAGGTTAGTCCATACTACCTCCACAGTCACAACCTAATGACCCATATGGCAAGACAGAATGGGGGACACCTTGGGGGGGATTACTGCTGGCACTCTCTGATAAGGAGGGGGCGAGTGCATGGGGTGCTCCCTAGCCTCCCCCGAGGGCAACACTGGCAACAAACACGCTGTTGGTAGACAGCATATCATTCAGCAGCCGCAGCTGGGGGAGCCAAACCCAATTCAGCACTGCACGATGTAGAGGCAACAAATGGAAGCACCAAAGGGCACTTCTGGACACACTACAACCTGGACCTAAGGTGTGGCCTACCTGGGTAATGCTACGCAAGGGTAATCTGACCACACCTCCTCCCATCCCTCCCCATCCAACACTTCGGGAAAAGAAAAGGAACCAACTGCCATCACCCCACTGTAACCGGAGCCTGAGGGGATAAAGTGATCATGGTAGGGGTGAGTTAAAGGACCTTCCCCCCCCATACCAAGTGGTAGACCGAGATACCATATAGGCAGTGATTTAGCAAAGGTATAGGTGCAATATTCCAGGTGGGGCAGCTACCACCTACATGCCTGCAGACTGTGTATGTGCAGGGATGGAAGGGCAGGTGACTCGAGGACCTCCACCCCACATGACCCCAGCCCTTCAGTCTCAAGAGAATGTTGTTTTTTATATTTAGGGAAACTTGGTTTTGCACTAGAAAACCAGACTGTTTCTGGTTCTGAAAATGGTTTTGACTAAGCTGTTATTACTCTTACTGTTGGTAAAAGGTTCATGTGTGATGCCTTGCCAACAAGCTCAGTAAATGTACAACCTTCTGCACAGACTTTCAAACAATCTGCCCAATGCGCAGCCAGAGATGGGGTGGGGTCACCCTTGTGCTTGGACTATAAAGACAGTTACAGTGAACTTCAGGGCATCAGGTGGCACAGAAGGATGCAGAGGGTGGCATAACTCCATCTCAGCTGTTTGGAAAGCCCATCACTTTTTTTACACAGCTCCTCTGCTTTCCCCTAAGAACTCAGTGTGGCTAGCATGCTCCTAACGTGGATTTCATGGAATGTTAAGAACATCCATTAACCCATCAGTGGTGCAAAATACTAGATCACCTAAAGAGGCAGGGGGCTGGGATAGCTTTTCTTCAGGAGATCCACCTCATTTGGGATTAAACTAATCAACTAAAGATGGGTAGGGTCTCCCAGGTGTTTGGCAGCACCTTTATCTTAAAAGCCAGAGGAGTAGCTATATTTATACATAGGAGCATCCCCTCCATAGCCAAGAAAGTTATAGCTGACATAGACGGCCACTATGTTCTGGTAAAAGGATCCAAATGGGGTCACAAACTCACTCTTTGTAACACCTATGGCCTGAACCAGGCCGTGCATCTTTCTTTATGGAACTGGCACAGATCTTGGAAGACAACCACAATGGACAGCTGGCAATGCAATCCTAGATGACTTCCTGGATACGTGCGACTCCCACTCTGGACTGTGGTCACTGGCATCTTCAGCAATGATCTCAGAACTGGGTCTCAAGGACATCTGGAGGCTGGTGAACTCAAGAGGCACTAAACATACTCTAAAACTGACCTCTGGTTTATACCAACCCAGTGGGACCCAGATGTAGTGGAGAGACATATAGGAGCAGTGATCATATCAGGATCATATCAGATTACATATAAATCTCATACACATGGCTTCCAGTGGGGACTCTTGCCCCATCTTGGAGGCAGTGGTGCTTTAACACCTCCTTGCTCCAAGATACAGCATTCAGCGCATCCCTGAAGGCAGATGTTAAGGTCTTCCTAGAGGACAACCGCAGGGAGGACACGTCCGCGTCTACCCGCTGGGATGCCCTCAAAGCTTATATATGCAGAAGATGCAAAAGTTTTGCCTCTAACCTTAAAAAGACACTGAACAAAGACCTGGAGGCACAACCCCAAAGACTTAAGGAGTTGGAAAAGCAATTTAGGGAAGGCCCCATCACAATCCCCAAAGCTCCTGGCAGAGATAACAGGAACATGATATAAAGTTAATTTGTCTGCACCAGCAAGCTTAATTTGTGCTGTTCCCACTTAAGTAGGCATTCTGGGAGGCCAGGGAAAAAAACAGGCCTTCTCCTGGTTTACCAAGAAAGATCTAGGATCCCTGGGATCAGGTGCAAATGGGACAGCAAGACATTAAAGATGCATTCTTAAAATTCTACCAGAGCCTCTACAAGCAGGAAGTAAGCCTGACTTAAGAAGAGCTGTGCTCCCTCACGACTTCTCTGGGGCTACCAAAGATTTCACAGGAGCTCTGAGACCTGCTTGATCTGCCTTTTACAGCCACGGAGCTGGAGGATGACTTGGAAAACATGCTGGTGGGGAAAGCCCCGAGGGAAGATGGTCTCCCTGCCAAATTCCTGTATTCATGTCCTCCTGGAACCGTTATGACAGACCCTGGAGGCAGCCTGTTAGAAGGGAGGAACCCCCACCCTTGATGAAGACAGCTACCATCTCTCTCTCTCTCTCTCTCTCTCCTATCCCTAAGCCAGAAAATAAGACCCTTACTTGTGGCAGTTACCGCCACATCTTCCTTATATGTGCTGACTGCAAAAGTCTTTGCTAAGATGTTAGAGTCCACATTACAGGGAGTGACTGCAGACCTGGTAGGTAGGGACCAGGTTGGCTTTACACCACAGCATAGCGGAATGGACAACATGAGTCAGCTGATAAACCTCATCTGGAAAACAGCACATCCCCACCCACCAGCAGTTCTGGTATCACTGGATGCAGAAAAACTGTTTGAGCGGAGTGGGGATACCTACTGTATTTCACGTACCTGGGACTTTTAGCATTGGGGGAACATTTATACAATGGGTCCACACCTTATACCAAGGTGCCTTGGCCTCCATGGTCACCACCTCCCAATTGTCCAAAGCTTTCCTTCTGTTAGGAAGAGGTACCTGGCAGAAATGCCCTTCCTCACTCCTTCTGTTTGTTCTGGTGCTGGAACCGCTACTATAGGTAATTAGGTTTACATAGAAGCATTCATGGCATACAGATGGGAGGGGAGCATAAATCTCCAGCATATGCAGATGACATTATGCTTATCCTAACACACCCTGAGAAGTCGGTTCTCACTGTCCTAACATTGCTGGAGCAGTATAGCAGACTGTCAGGCTACAAGGCAAATGTGACCAAGTTGCACATTCTGGCCTCATGCCAACCAGCAAGGACCTCAAGCAGGTTCTCCAGGGGTTGGACCCAGTCACAGAACAGCTCATGTAACTAGGTGAACTTTTTGTGGAACCTGAATGATTGCAGGAAAATTAACCTCTCTCCCTTCCTGGCCGATCTTGACAAAGACCTTGCCAGATGGAGTGGTCTATACATCTCACACTGGGGACGGGTGCAAGTTTTAAAAATTAAGGCCGCCCCGAGACTACCTTATATCCTGGACAGCTTACCTGTCAGGAACCATCCAGAGCTGTCAAGGGCTGAGGAGACTCAGCTTTCTGAAACTTATGCAGACTGCAGACCTGGGGGGCTGTATTTACTGGACTTCGCCCTGAAACAGGAGGCCCACATACAATACTCCTGCAACTCTCCCAGAGCTCCCAACACATAGATAGGAGTGCCTACCTAAGTGGGCCTCCTGTGAGGCTACAATCCTTGGAGACAATGTGGAGGCCACAGTTATGTTTGGCAAGCTCCCCATGGGTCTGAAGGAGCACCCAGCCCTACTGCTGGTCCCCGATTAACTCTACTGGCTTCCTTCTCTGGTGAAACAAGAGCCTCACAATAGGCAACAGCCCAACAGATTGGAAAAATTGGGTGAACAAGTGCATATACCAACTAGGCCACCTAATAAGACCCAATGACCAGACACCTAAAGGCCTTTGGGTAGCTGCAGATCGAGTTTTTACTGGGAAACCAGCAACACTGGCAGTACTTACAGATATAGTGTGGCTCTTGGACAACTGCTGGACCCACTCTACAAACTCCAAAGCCCAGGCAAGCTAGAATGGGTGTTGCATCCAACCATAGGCGATACCCTGATGGAAGCCACATATGTAAAAAGTTGATTGTTTTCAGGGAAGATTCCACTGAACCCCTCAGAAGCAAATGGAGTGCAGAACTAGGATGTGAAACAACTGTCCAATACTGAAACAGATGCGGGGAAGACTCCATATGGCAGCCAAATTAATTAATGCAGTTCAAAATTCTGCACCGGTGGCAGAGGACATATCAGAAGCTCCATAAGTGGTGCCTGACAAACAGGTAACGGAGATGCAACCTTGTAGTAGGCTCCATCACACATCTGCTATGGGAATGCCCACTACAGAGACAATACTGGGGCAATATACAGCAGGTTTGTAGGGATATATGCACGTAATCTCTCAGAAGGGCTCCAGGAAGTAGGCAAGATGAAAAGTTCTGAGAGATTCCTCTTTGCAGTGACCAACAGGATCGACACCTTCACTGGACTCTGCTGGGTGCAAATCTGACTTCTGAGCACTGTGTGATTCCACAAGGACACTTTATGCCACATTATATGAAACAACTGGAACACGACAGTAAGGGAAATAAATCTGCATTCCCCCCAGGCCTAATCACATCTCACGCTAAGAACCTAGGATGAACTCAGGTGCACACCACCACTCTAAATGGATCACAGATCCCCAGAAGAGGAGGTGCAAACCAAAGTTAAGGAGATAACACATAGGAACACACCTAATGACTTTTGACTGGCCTGGTGCCGTCGGGGCACAGGTCAGAAAGTATAGGAATATCAGGAGCAGTTACCAAATTCACAAGTAGCATTTTATTATTATCAGTAACAGTAAAATAAAATAAAAATTGTTCAGTATAGTTATGTACAAAGGCAGTACAAACAGAGAAAACAAAGTCCTTCATCTGAGGGTTTCTTTTCAATTCCAAATCTCCGTCTCTGTCTCTCCCTCTCTTTAGCAAAAGCATTGTTGCTGTTTTATAAGTCTTTGTCTGGGAGCTTGTTAAGGAGACATCCTGCTTCTCACAAAATGTTCTTGTCAGTTTCTTTGCAGGTGCAAGCTTGCAAATAGAACAATGTCCCCAGCTGGCCCCCTACTGATAACTCTGCAAAAGAGTTTGCAAACAAGCCTGAGAGGAGCTCAGACTGAATCTCAGGTTGACCCCTAAATTCTAAATAGCTTTTTCAATCATTTCAACTGTAGAACCATATACCGTACATTTCAAACAAAGGGATCCCAGTATCACTTAGAGTTTCACACAAAGATTCACATATATTTTATAACTGCAGATATGCAAGGGGAAGAAAAACAAAAACAGCAAGTGAAGGCAGAGAGATAATGCGAGGTGGAGAATCACAAGACTGTCAGAGTGATCAGTTTCTAGGACTCATGAGAACATTCAGTTGCGCAACCAGGCAAACAACAGATAGAAAAGGAGAGGACAGAGCAGATTCTTGTATTTATCTCTTTCTGTATAAAAATGTAACAGTGCCTTGTTCAACCCTGTTACGCCTGGTATACTTAGAGGCAAAGCTTGGTAGCACCTCTGTCTTAAGATTAGTTTTTTGGCACAACTATGTTGCATAATTGTGTACTGTACACTAGTTATTGTTATTTCCCTTATTCTGAATGTTGTACTACAGCTGTAATTCCAAAGGGTTTCATTACACACCTGGCCCTGGCTACATAACAGTCATTGCTGTACAAATGAATGTGTTTTGTGCATCAATAAACTGTTTATTACAAACACAAATTGTACCATTGTTCCCAGGAGTGGCATAGCCATGAAATGTTGGATTTGTCTAAAAGTGGAATAATAAATATTTAAGCAACTAAGAGCACATACAATTATATCTGAACAAAATCTAAATACATTAGTGTCACAACAACACTGCCGGGGGGGAGGGGTCAGACTGTAAATGTGGCTGCAACGGTGGATCAGGTGTGTGTGTGTGGGGGGGTTACTATGTACTTTCAGTTTCAGTTGAGAAGTTTCGGAAGGGAGTTGTTTAGTAAGAAAGAAAGAAAAGCTTAACAAAAAGTGGAATAACTATTCCTATTTGTCCCTAAATTCTGCTAAGATTTTTTTTTGTTTAACTTACTGAATTCAACTGATGTGCTGGGCTATTCCAGTTTGGTACAGTTGTGGACAGATAGTACATTCAAGAAACTGTTCACCTTTATGGCACTTTAACTGCTGTACTTTGAAGGAAAAATAAAATACTTAATAAAACATAAATGGTGTTTGTGAGAGATCTCTTGGCTAATCTATAGCATCACTTCATAACTCCTTAGTGTTCCAGAACTATTCAGCTCCACTTCACAGCTCTCAAACACTAAGAAGTCACGAAGATGAGTGACACGTTTGATTAGGAGGATGGGGGAATTGTTTAACCAGGAGAGGCACACTAAGCCAAAGCTTGATTCCAGGTGCAACCTGGGAGCACAAGGAAGTTAAGTGACTTGCTCAGAGTCACACAGTATGCAAGTGGATTAGCCAAGAGACATCTCCCAAACACTATTTGCTTTTATTTATTTATTTATTGGATTTTGGTAACTGGGTAGGCTCACTGAGACAAAATGTATTTTTTTCAGGAGCGACCCAGAATTAATTACATGAAGTATACATTACGAAAACCTGAACAGGTTGAACAATAAATTTACAAAGAATAAATACTTGGAAGGAGAGACAGAATTTAGATACAATAGCTACAAACACTGGTACTGATGCAACTACAGTATGAAACAGGAAAATAAAGAACAATAAATAATTTTAAAAGGTATATAGAACCAAGGTATGGTTCTTAGTGAAAACATGTTCATTGTCTACAATGCAAGCAGATATTTTGAAAGAAAGACATGAAATTAAAACATTCTAGATTCTAATATTGGCAGGAAGATCAGTCCCCAGGCTTGGTGCTTTGGAGACAAAGGATCTTTCACTAGTTGGACCACCCAAGATATAGAACTACCACTGAATCGTTTTGAATGACCAATAGTTGTACACCATTTCTTACGATGCCTTGTAAGACATACGGCTGATGCATTTTGACCAAATAAGTTCCCACAGTGTCCAACAGACAGCTGTCAGGAGTCCAGTTCAGGACTCAACAAGAAAAAAAAAAACCCGTACTAGCAATTTGTTAGCAACTGCAGTTTCAAGGCACTACTCGTTTTCAACATCAGGACTTATGTTAAATCCTTCCCATCATCATACTCCTTCCACTCACCTAATGCTCTCTCTTTCCATATCCCCACTGCAAAACCTCAGCCGGTTAGACGCCATTTTTGTCCACTTTCCTACTCTCTGGACTCTTCATCCTTTCTCTATTCATCTCATTTTCCTCTTATCTGCCTGTCTTTTCCTGCCCTGCTCCTGCATGCAGCAAGCCACCCGGCAGGTTTTGGCAGGCCCACTACCTTTCACTGACCAACAACACTGAACCCCCCCCCCAAAAACACTGTTCTACTAGTACAAGGATTTATTACCATTCACACTGTATATGTTTGCAAATTTACTCCACTACTTTGATGTTTCCACTGCTTAAATAATTTAATGATTTACCTTTTACACAGTAAGTTTTTGTACTTTTGCAAATTGTTGTACCTTGCCTGATATTCTGTGTTAGTATACTACACTTTCCTCTGTTAGCCATTATAAGTTCTTGCAAGTTTGCAATGACTGTACCTTGTGCCATCTGATATTGCTTTGTACATTGTACTTTTCACTTTATTCAGTATTGTATTTTGCGGTTGTCTTTTTTTAATTTTTGTATTTCTTACCACCTTGTAACCCTCCCTTCACCACTGCCTCCGTGAGGTTGCATCTGGAAATAAGCTATGACTCACTGTGCCTTTCCAAGTCAACAAATTTCAAATAATCTAATTAATTTTGCAAAAACACCTCTTTCTATAAAGGTAAGTGAGCAACACTGACAATGCAACTTTTTTTTCTTTAATTCAAAACTGCCCCTTCACTGCAACTTCATTCTGCTACTTTTTTCTGCATTTAAAACATTGTTTAGGCATTTTGCATACAAATAAAATACTCTGAGAAATTACATTCCAATTCAGTGGCGGAGCCAGGTTTGGGAGCATTTGGGAGCCAGCGGGGGGGGTGGGGCCCATTGAGTCAATCATGGGCTCCATGATGGGCACTAAACATTGAATAAAGATGGTGGTGCAGCACCACTACTCACACTGAGGCAGCCAGGAGAGGCGACCACCCTCCCAGCCCCCCCAGCTCCGCCACTGTTCCAATTTGTTACCAGTAGAGGACAGCTTGATGGCATCACCATCACCTGACCACAAAAAGAGAGTTGTATATTAGTATATGGTGGTAGTGATCAAAACATCAACTGTGCGGTGGCTGCCCACTGTTTGGTGGTACCATGAACAGCGTACATGTGGGACAACAAAATATATAAGACCATCAGTTTCTTACCCTTACAGTGTTTTTATTTTTTTTATTTTTATTTTTTTACAGTATTTTCAAAAGGTGCTCATCACTTTTTGACTAAAATGCAGTTTAGCACCGGCACTTAAAGAGCTGCTGTCAGCTCATTTATCCTTGGCTGGCAACCTATACTATGACTGTGATGACAATTTATCCAGTTTGTGGATTTTTAATAAGTATATATTTAGCTTACAATGTGGCACTCATATCTGTTAAAAACAAGCCCAGCTGCTGATGTGTGTTGAGAATCCCGTACCCAAAACATGCGTTGTGATAATGCTGTCATGAACAGGGTCGCCGTGTGGCCGTGATGTATAAAATGGCAGTGGAAATGGGGGCGGGGCTGGCAAAACCTACAGTGACCTTACTTTGCATGCCTCTTCACATATGTGGAAACAGCATTATTTACGTACTACCCACACATATGTGAAGTGGCCTGCAAAGTTAACAAATTGCATGTTTTTCCAGCCCCCCATTCCACTGCCATTTTTTTTACATTAGACTGCAGCCTATGACTTTGCATCATCATAGCATACGTTTTGAGGGGAGGAGGGCACCAGTGCTTGTTGGTGGCTCAGCTTATGTTTGGCAGATATCAGTGCCACCTACAGCAGTAAGGTAAGTGTCCCAGAGGATGCTGTCCTCCGAGGAGGGAAGGCAGCCAGCTCTGCTGCTATACTGCCACCTGGGTGACTATAGGTGGAAGTGCCATGAAGGGGCTAAGGGGAAGGAAGAATCAGGCTGGTGCTGCGCTATGCATGTTCACATGTGTAAGTAGGCGCACCATAGCCACCTACATCTTTAGGGGCACAACAGGAGAGAAAAAAGAGGAATCCCTAAATGTAGAATGATGGGTCCACCGCACCTTTCATTTTTCATTTTATTCTTTGTTAACCGGGTAAGGACACTGGACCATCAGTCCCTTTACAGGCCCAACCCGTACTTACAACAAAACACAAACAACAATCAATACAAAACAATAACAATTACAACCTGACATGGACAATAAATATTGTTTCAGCTTCAGTTTAAAACTAGCTACAGAAGTTGCTAATTTAATGTCTAGAGGAAAAGTATTCCAAATCACTGGGGCACCCACAGAAAAAGCTTGTATTCCACTCCTTAATCTGTGACGAGGGACATTGAATAAAGGGCCAGTTACAGACCTCAAACTTGGCAAAACATTCCTGAGAGAATCTAATTTAGACAAAGGAAAAGACTTTCCAAAATGAAAACACTTAAACATCGCACACCCCACAAAATATTGAATCCTGTACTCTGGAGCGAACCAACTCAATTTAGCATATAAATAACAATGATGGGTCCGACTAGGAGCCGCTAATATAAACCTACATATATTGTTATACGTAACAGTCAGAGCATGCATTTTCTTCTGTCCTATATTAAAATAAAGACTTGACACATAATCAAAATGAGGTAACAGGGACCCCAAAGCAATAGCTCTCCTAGTATCAGAGGTGAAATAAGAAATTAATTTATATAATAAGCCAATTTCTTGTTAATTGTTTTAACAATCAATTGTACTTGAAGGGAAAGGGATAAACATGAATCCAGAATCACACCCAAGTATTTGAACTGTGACACCTGTTCAATCAAAAGGCCATGCTGGTCCTGTATATCAAGCCTTGGATTATCCTAATGGCATCCCAAACAACATAACTTTGGTTTTGCTCGAGTTTAACCCCATGGCATTAATAGATAACCAGGAGCATACAGCCCCAAAATCCTCATTCAAAACAGATGACAGCTCATCCACAGTCCCTGCTTGAGCATAGATTATTAAGTCATCCACATAAAGATATGTACTGCTATGTCTGCAAACCCGAGGCAAATAATTAACAAAAGCAGAAAATAATAACATGCCCAGGATGGATCCCTGTGGGACGCCCCAATGAACTGAGGATACATCCGAGGCAACAGATCCGACCTGGACATATTGACTTCTATCACGCAAATAATTGCGAACCCAAGAAGCAACGGCAACAGAGAAACCAATTTCCACTAATTTATAACAAGCAAGGTCATGGTCAATCAAATTAAAAGCCTTGGTTAGGTCCATGAACTCCGCCCCCGTCAAACTACCTCTTTCAAAACCACAGAGGATGGTGCCGTGAACCTGCAGGCCCTGCACTCACCAACCTGGGCACACTCCTGATGACTGGGTATTGTGCACCTAACAGACCTAGCCCCATCTCAAGGGCTCCACTGTAGGGGGAAAACCACGGGGTCAAATGGGAGCAAGTAAGACCTGGGACAAGGTGAGGCGGCATGGCTGGTGTGCAGTGGGAGCTCAAGTGGGTATCCAAGGGCCAAGGGGAGCAAGAAGCATAAACAGAATAAAAAACATACACTAGCTGGCTGTGTGGCCATGAGCTATTGGGCACTCACTTGGCACACTGGTGACCTTGGATCACACCTGAAGCCCAGGACTTCAGGAGCAGAGGCTGACAGGGAGGGTAAATGAGCATCTGCTTGGATGCTGTCTTCCTTGGGGAGGGTGCTGCAGTGCACAGCTCAGAGCATGACGCTCGTGGGGATCACAGCCTCGGCTGGTATGAGTGACCACTCGTTGGCCAGCTCTGTTCCCTAGGGTGTTGCCGGCGCATGTGCTGCTGGGTGGAAGAAGGGGCCTAGAAGAAGCAAAACACATGTCAGATTTGGTATGCCAGATTATGATCACCCTGTCCCCCTCTTACGCCACTCAGCCATCTGGCACACTGACACAGCTGTCCCAGTCAGTGCTCCACAGCTGACTCAAGGCACTTCCTCCCTTCTCCTGGCCTGCCCACAGGTGAGTGGGAGAGTCTTCCTGTTAGGGATAAGTCAGACCTTCAGAGGATGTTAGGAACCCTGAAGAGCCTGGAGCCAGTGATCGGCATTGAAGGGTAAGTCTGGTGGGCAGCAGAGTACAGCAGAGTGAAACCAATACAAAGGGGCAGCATTCCAGTAATCAGAAGTCACAAAACCACATGATTGTTGCAAAAAGACTCATGGTTTATTCCAATTCAGCTTACACACAAAAAGTCAGCATGGCACTGGGAAACCCCGGTGCTTTGGGTTGAATATGTGACCCTTCATATGGGGTGGAGTCCAAGGATATGGCTACCTTTTGTACCATGATCTTAAAGGTACAGTTATATTTTTAGATCAAAAAGGCACGTCTTGGCCCCAGTCCCATTTTCCTCTTATATTACAATTAAGTGCTGAACTGTAGACATAGTGCAATACCCCTAAGTTGAAATCAGTAAATGAGCACTTTGTAGCTGTATAAATTACAGCAACAAATAGTTTCATTAATAAAGTGAACCATATCCATACAGTGCTATGGGGCAGGGGGTGGGGGAGTTGTGAAAAAAAACATTGCAAATGTAATTCGAAACTTTTTTGGAGCTGAAAGAACCCTACCCCCTCAAAATAAAACCTAGCTGTGATTCTGTGGGGCTATTGGTTCAAAAACCTTCTAGATACATTGCTCATTATATTGTTTGCATGCTCCAAATAAAAACAGCATTATGGACTCCCCCTATTTAAAAGATTACTGGTAGAAGTGGGGCAAGCCAAAAGGGGGTCCAAAGCCAAGCTGAGGAGGGGGTTCCAATAAAAAAAAAAAAAAAGTAAATCTAACTGCGTTAGTTACATATCCCCAAGGGCTGTATACGCAAGGGAAACATGCATGTATAATTACCAAATAGAACAGCTGCACAAAATTATTGACAAAATGGCTTGATGTTAAAAAAAAAAAAAGACAACAATTCATTCATAGCATTTACAACAACCTAAGTAGGTAGATGAAATGGGCATTTGTCAAATTCAGAAGGACCACTAATGAATACTATAGTGACAAGCAAAATGCCTATTATGTAATTTTTACTATTTTTGTAACTGTATTTATCACCACTGCTACACACATATATCCCCAAACTGCTAATTTTACTGTTATGTTAAAAATGGTATAGAAGGGGGGGTTGGGCCTGCAACCGACCAAGATAAACACTCTAAAGGGAGCTCTCCTAAAGTACTCTAAAACTGGACTTTTTAAAATAAACAAGTCAGAAAATTTAAGATTTAACTCACATCAACAGCTGTGGCTCATTGAATCCTATCAGCAGATACCGAAATCTTGTGGAAAGCAACATGGGCAGAACTAAAAACCAACCACCTTTGGAGACTGAGAAGGGAAAACAGCCGCAGCTGCCTGGATCGCTGGCACTGGGAGGACATAGCTCATGTGATACACCAGAACCTGGTATAACCCTTCAGGCTGTCCGCGACACAGTAATAACGGTGGTAAAAGACTTATCAGACAATGTAGATACGTTTAATACAAGAATTACCTTGGTGGAAACAAAAGTAGAACACGTCACCTCAGAAATTAAAACCCTGTCAGAAAATGCAAATAAATCTTTCACAGCTATGAACTGAGTTATTAAGGAGAAGGGAAATGGACAAGGAAATGATAGAAAGTATACTTAGTATGGCAGAAAAAGGGGAGATATTGCTGATGGGCGTTCTGAATATGCCAGATGTTAACTGGAGTGCAGTTGCAGCAGCCACTTCCAAGAGTGGGGTTATTCTAGATGCCCTACAGGGGGCATGCCTTAGACAACTAGTATTGGAGCCCACTCGAGAGGGAGCAATCTTAGACCTGGTTCTCTCAAATGGAGATGAAGAGAGGACCACAGATGTAGAAGTGGGTAGCCATCTGGGAACTAGCTACCATCGAACAATATGGTTCACAATAAAATAGCAATAGAGTCAAGCCGTACAAAGGCAAAGGTACTGGACTTTAGGAGGGCTGACTTTGCCAAAATGGGTGAGTGACTAAGGAATGAACTAGCAAATGGGCAGGAAGGAGGGGTGGAAGAACAATGGGGAATCATAAAAACTGCCATCACAGAGGAAACAAGCCTTTGTGTGAAGCAAATAAACAAAACTAAACGATGTAAGAAACTACTATGGTTCTCAAAGAAAGTGGCAGTGAAGGCTCAAGAGAAAAAGAAAGCTTTCAGGAAGTACAAGGAATCACAGAAGGAGTAGGACAGAGAACTGTATCAGTTAAAGCAAAAGGAAGCTGGGAAGGCAGTCAGAACAGCAAAGGCCCAAACCGAGGAAAAGATAGCCAACTCAGTTAAGAAGGAGGATAAAACCTTTTATAGGTACATCAGGGAGCGAAGGAAGACCAAGGGAGGGATAGTGAGGCTTAATAAAGGGGGGAGGGGGCAGAGGGTGACTGTGAAAAGGCAGAGATACTAAACAAATATTTTTGCTCAGTATTTACAAAGGAAGAGGGGGAGGTACCTAAAACAAACAGTAGAAACACTGGATACAGAAGCTGATACCAGCCCATTTACAGAAGAAAGGGTTCTGAAAGAACTCTTAAAACTGAAGGTGGACAAAGCAATGGGGCCTGATGGGATTCATCCCAGAATTCTAAAAGAACTAAGGGTAGAATTAGTGACACCACTGACTACCCTGTTTAACAAATCATGGGAGGATGGGGTGGTACCCGAGGACTGGAGGAGGGCAGATGTGATTCCTTCACAAAAGTGGGAGCAAGGCAGAAGCAGGAAACTACAGACCTGTTAATTTAACCTCAGTGGTAGGGAAAATGATGGAATCACTTCTGAAGGAAAGAATTGTCGAGTATCTAGAGGCCAGAGGGGCACAGGACCCAAGGCAGCATGGATTCACAGCAGGAAGGTCATGCCAGACAAATCTGATAGATTTCTTTGACTGGGTGACCAAAGTAGTAGATCAGGGAGGGGCTGTGGACATGGCTTACCTAGACTTTAGCAAGGCATTTGACACAGTCCCACACAAAAGATTAATATACAAGTTAGCCAGCCTGGGAGTGGGTCCCAAGATGACAGCCTGGGTAAAAAATTGGCTGGAGAATAGGACACAGAGAATAATAGTAAATGGAGTCCACTCTGAAGAAAGGGGGGTTACTAGTGGGGTACCGCAGGGTTCAGTATTAGGACCGGTCCTCTTCAATGTCTTTATAAGCGATATTGCAGAGGGACTGGAAGGAAAAGTATGTCTCTTTGCAGATGACACAAAGATCTGCAACAGAGTTGATGCACAAGGTGGGGTGGAAAGGATGAAAAGGGACTTGGCAAGGTTAGAGGAATGGTCAAATGTATGGCAGCTTAGATTCAATGCTAAGAAGTGCAAGGTAATGCACCTGGGAAACAAAAACCCAGGGGAAGAGTACACAATGGGGGGTGAGATACTAACAACAACAAAAATGGAAAGGGACCTGGAGGTAGTCATATCAGATGACCTAAAGGTGGGCAAGCAATGTGAGAGGGCAGCAAGGAGGGCTGGGGGGATACTGGGATGCATAGGGAGAGGCATCACCAGTAGAAAACAGGAAGTTATTATCCTCTGTACAGACAGCTGGTCAGACCCCATCTGGAGTACTTGCGCAGTTCTGGAGACCCAGTCTCGCAAGACATAGACAGGATGGAAGCTGTCCAGAGGAGGGCACTAAATGGTGCAGGGTCTGCACCGAAGACATATAAAGAGAGACTTAAGGAGCTTAATATGTATAGCCTCGAGGGAAGGAGGGAGAGGGGGGACATGATAGAAACTTTCAAGTACCTCAAGGGAATCAACAAAGTCCAAGAGGGTAGCATCTTTCAAAAAAAGAGGTGTGCAAGAACAAGGGGCACAATTTGAAGATGGGGGGGGCTCAGAGGTAATTTAAGGAAGTATTTTTTCACAGAGAGGGTTGTGGATGCATGGAACGGCCTTCCGGAGGAGGTCGTGGAGTCAAAAACAGTGGTGGAATTCAAGCATGCATGGGACAGTCATAAGGCAATTCTAGGGGGTGGAGGTAGGAAGAAGTAGGCTGCTGGTTAACTAGGATCTGCAGCTTATCCAGTAGGCAGGGAAATGGGCAGACTGGGTGGGCCAAGCGGTCCTTATCTGCCGTCAAATTCTATGTTTCTATGTTTCTAATTCAGATTGGCATCACTGGAAAATGCAGCTAGGTCACCGAATGTGCTCCTCTTGGGCATCCCAGAAGGTCTGGAAACACCTAATCCAATACATAGAAATACAGAATTTGACGGCAGATAAGGACCGCTTGGCCCACATAGTCTCCCCATTTTTCTACCTAACAGATAAGCTGCAGATCCTAGTTAACCAACAGCTTACTTCCTCCTACCCCCCACTAGGACTGCCTTATGTCTGTCCCATGCATTCTTGAATTCCCCCATTGTTCTAGACTCCACGACCTCCTCAGGGAGGCTGTTCCATGCATTCACAACCCTATATTAATAATCCCTTTAAAACAATGGTTTGAAGAAATCTCAGAGGTTACTGTCTTGCAGGTCTACTGGATCAGCCTGAGAAAAAAGCTGACTAACACTACTTTACCTCGGACCATGCTAGTAGTTACAGGAGGTTCTTACCAGCATGATAAAATCATGCTATATTCCAATGACTGTGCTCGATTACTTCTGGATGGCGACAAAGTTGTGCACTGTTATCCGGATCTTAGTTTTTCGACAAGGGAACATCGCCGGACCTCTGATGAGGTTCGAGCGGAATGCTGCACTTTGGGAATCACACACTTGCTGCAGATGCTCACCCACCTCAAGATCTCTTATGCAGGGAAACAATTTATATTTAACGACCCTGCAGAAGCCAGCAAAAAGCTGGACATAATTAAACAGGACTTTATTTCTACTGCTGAAGAGAGTCCGGACACTGATGGGTGAAGTAGTTTTACCTCATTACAGCGAGATGTACCTGTCTTTGTATCTATATTATTGACTTAAGCATACTCTGTTGAGTAAAAGCCAAGAAGCTGTAACTGAGAAAAAATAACTTAAAATGTTAAGTGTGTTGTACCTGATGCCTTGTTAAAGTAAAGCCATATCCTTTTGTTGTCAAAATGGTGGATACACATTTTTTAGTGTGACAGAAGCCTACATGTGCTATCATCTGTTCTAACTAGCTCTGCTGTAACCTTCAGTTAATTGTGTTGGATAACGCAACGTTATTAAGAGGCTGTGATATGGATGGTTAACTTGTGCATACAGGTCTTCTCCCTAAACATAGTTAATTATATTATATATTTTCTGACAACGTTTACAAATGTTTATAAAAGCTTCAGAGCTAGTATCAAGGAAATGTGCAGGGGTGTTGAGATGGAGTGTTTCTCCTTTAAGTAGTGCCTTCATAAGATGTAATTAAATCTCAATTGCTATTATTTTCTGGACCAATAGGCTAAAAGAAAAGCCAATGAAAGAATGTTCCGGAGGTATCTGAAATAATACTTTGTTTTATTTAGTCCAGTGTCCTGTTGAATGGGCTCATTTATAGTGTTTTATGGATAATATTGCTGGACAATTTACCATTAAGATTGCCTCCACAATGATGTAACAACTCGCTGCATGTAATAGTCACTAATCTTCTCATGTCGACTTTGAAACTGATGTTGTACCATTGCAGCTATGTGTACTGATTTATTGGGTATTGATTACCTAAAACTGAATAAAAATAAAGTATAAAAAGAAATGGTGTAGGAACAACCCCGTTCTTTCCGATTATCTTAGTGTTTCTTTTTTATAGGTCCAAGATGAATTTTGCTTGCCACTACAGAACTCACAAGCTGTTCTTCTGAATTTGACAAATGCCCATTTCAGCTACTATGGTTGTTCTGAACACTATCTGTCAATAATTTTGTGCAGCTATTATATCTGGTAATTATGGGCTGGATTTTCAAAGCCCTAGAATGCCGCAAACCCCTGGTGTGCTGACAGTTTGGCATATGGGGCTTGTGCCATTTTCCCGGACGAAGTACCAAATGCAGCAAGTTAGACCAGCTTCCCCCTGGTCTAACTTGCACCATTTGGTGGACCCTTTTTACAGAGCTTGAGCCAAATCTTTGGCACAAGCTGCTGTAAACTGAGGAAACTGTTGCAACGTGCCTGATGTACTAAAATTGGGTGAATTGGGTGCAGTTGTGTCAAAGGAGTTTGGCGCAGCTGTGCAAAAAACTGGGGTGGATGCAGGGTTTGATGCAAGCCCTGCGTCACCCTTTGAAAATCGAGCCCCATTGGCATGTTTCCCTTGCTTATACAACCCCCTAGGGATAGGTAACCAATGCAGTTAGATTTACTTTTTGATTTTTTGTACTGGAACCCCCCTCCCCCCGGCTTGGCCTCCAACCCCCTTTTGGCTTGTCCCACTTCTACAAGTAATCTTTAACATAGGGGTAATCCATAAAGCTGTTATTCTATTTGAAGCTTGCAAACACTGTTTGCTGTAAACTCATGCCCTTATCACACAACAAGTGTGCTTTATCTTTTGCCTTCAGCAGCACTGTTTTTCCCCACTGTGGTGTAATATTATAGGGGCGCAGTAGCACCCCTATAGTTAGGGTTGAGTAGGGTGTCTAATGTTAAACCCCGATTTTTGCACCTTAATAGGGCTCTGTCCTGGGACCAGCTTTGTTTGGAATTTTCATATAGGACATGCATGCTGGTGTAGAAAACAACATTCTAAAATTTGCTGACGATACCAAAATAAGTGGTGATGTGGACTCTGATGAAAAACATCAATCCTTAGTGAACGATCTTAAACAAACTGAATTATGGGCATAAAAAGACAAAATGGAGTTCAATGTAGAAAAATGTATGGTACTTCACCTAGGCAAACATTATCCGGGGAAGATATACACTTTACATGGGGTTCCTCTAAAATCTGTATTGAACGAATGCAATTTAGGAGTAATTATAAACAATAAACAAACCACACATGATCACTGAACAACTAATAGACTAATTCCATTAAAAGATCATTTATTATTAGGCATGAACATTGTCTAATCCCATTATACAGCTCCTACATAAAACCATATCTGGATTATGGGTCCCCGTTTTGGTCCCCACATTTAAAAAGAGATGTTAACTTATTGGAAACTGTTCTGAGGAGAGTAACCAGGCTAATACCAAGATTGAACAAACAAACCATATGCAGAAAGACTGAACTGAACTTATACAGCGTAGAGGACAGAAGGAAGAGAGGTGATAGCTTATTGTTTAAAATATTGAATAATCCAGAAGTAACCGGCCAACGTAATATAAGTACTAAAGACAGACTAGCTAACTTGAGGCCCCTCGGTGAGCAGTTGAAAATGCCAAGGGCAAATACAAACAAATTATATAATTACTTCACAATTCGGGCCTCAAGATTGTGGAACCTTTTACCATTTTACCACAACACCCAGTCGTTGTCACGGTATTTGACAATTTTAAGACAGAACTTGATAGGTACATAACAAGTCTTTAAGAATGACATTTCACACAGTGGTCTAAATGCCTTCCTCTGTCTATTTCACTAAGTAATATAGACTTGTACTGAGTAATAACTTTGGCATTGTTTGATGAAGTTACCCAAAATTTGGCATGTGCAGTCAGGATGCTAGAGTCTCAAGACGTGAAAAGTTTTGTGATGGCTGTTCGGTTTTCCAGATATAGAGCACCAAAAAATGGAAAAATAACATGTCTGGTTTTCCTATACTTAACGAGATGTACTTTTTGCTCTCACTTACAGCCTAGACAGTGCAGAATTTTTTTCATGAAACTTTCAGGGTTAAAGGGGCCCATGCCAAAGGTATGCCTTTGAAAGGTTCCATGAAAAAATATTATACAGCTCCAGAGTTATAATGATTTTAGAGTCAACATCTTGGCGTAAACTGTAAAAGACAAAAAATGAATGTGTTGCTTATTTTCATGCATTACCTCTCGGGCAGTAAAAAAAATACCAATCAAGATGGCCACCATTTTTTTTCCCTTTCAAATTCACAAACATTGCTAAATGGAACCCGTTTAGATAGATTCTGCTGTTTGTCTTTTTCAAATGTGCCAAAAATACCTTTTCTGGGCACCCCAAAATCATGGGTACCCAGTCTAGCGAGAGGAGCCATTCACTAGAGTTCTCTGTATGAGAACAGTGGGATTTTCTTGATTTCTGCAGCCACAGCTTGCTGTCATGCTGCAGGCTGCAATGAGCCACTGATCCCCTGTTCTGTCTTTATTTTTTTGTTTTAAACAGATCGAGGAGCTCACCCCCAGTACCACTTCTTTCTCCCCTCCAACTGTCTGTCCTTCCCAACGTTAATTTTTTTTACAGTATAAGCAGACTGGGGTTTTCAACTCTGGTGCCACTTCTCTGGACACCCTCCACAAAGTGTAGCCCAACACTGGGGTGCCCAATCCCCAGTGTCAGAAGCTCAGCTAAAGTAAGGAAAACCATCCCTTGATTAATGTTTTTTGCACCTGTAAAAAAGAAAACGGTCCCTCTACAATCTGATCCCCCCAACCTGACCTCCCACTCAGCACCCACAGCCCCACACCCACCCTCACTCACCTGAACATGTCCCACAGTGAATATTCACTCTCCGTTCGAAGATATGTTTTGGCTGCTGGAACTGCCGACTGCAATAAGAGAAACTAAGGTAAGTGTGTTCAAGGTATTTCAATGGGGTTTTGAACTTTGATGCATACCTTTGTCATTTTTGCATATTTTGACCCCAGATTTTCAACATGTCATTTTTGGGCCCTACCTCAAGACCAATGGCAGTGGTATTATGCAAATCAGGCCTGAAAGGCAATTTCACAGTCACCTGGCAAAATCACCTTTCCAGCAGGATTTTGAAAATTTACACCACCCTTGTTCATGAGGTGGGGTCTTAAGAAGACTATGTTGAAAATGTGGGGTCAAAATATGTAAAAATGGCAAAGTTACAAGCGTATGTTGAAATTTTTCTATGCTCGCGTGTAACTTTGCTAATTTTAAATATTTGGACCACAAAACCTTCAACACAGCCATTTTTCATACCACCTCACAAATGTGATAACTGTCATTTTTCAAATCCTGGCCAAAATGTGTTCTTGCACCTGTGGTGTGGAATGGTGTTTTAGTGGCACAGAATGACGTTACAGTGGGGATTTGAACATTTTCACCTCCTGGGCTCATCAGGTAGGGTAATAAGAAGGATACATAGTAACATAGTATTTGACAGCAGATAACAACCACTAGGCCCACCCAGTTTGCCCATATTTCCAGCCTGCATCAGTGGTTGCTGACCATACTTGGTCATTGGCTTTAGCCTTTCCTACCCACCTCTAGGGTTCCCTTGTGCCTGTCCCATGCATTTCTGAATCCCCCACTGTGCTAGCTCCCACTATGTCCTGAGGTAGGCTATTCCATGCATCTAACACCCTTTTTGTGAAGAAAAACTTCCTTACATTCCCCTTTATCCTGCCTCCCTCCAATCTCATATCATGCCCACTCGTCCTTGTACACCTCCTATATTGAAAGATGTCACCCACTTGCACTTTATTTATGCCCTTAAGCTACTTGAAGGTTTCTATCATATCTCCCCGTTCCGCCTCTTTTCCAATGTATACATATTGAGGTATTTTAATCTCTCCCCATATGTCCCCCAGTGCAAGCCCTGCACCGTCTTTGTTGCCCTTCTCTGAACCGCCTCCACCCTGTCTCTGTCCTTACGAAGATGCACCCCCAGAACTGTACACCGTACTCGAGATGAGGCCTCACCAGCATTTTGTGCAGTGGCATCACCACCTCTCTTCTTCTGCTATTGATACCCCTTCTTATGCCCTCCCCACAGCCTTGGTACGCTGTTTGGACACCTTTACGTAATCAGAGATGCTATGCTGAAAATCTGAAGTAAAAACATGGTAAAATGTCCAGGTTATGAGTGAACATTGCAGTATTTCAATGTTCATTCATAACTTTGCTAATTTTCAATATTTTGACTCCAAGCTTTCAACAAAGCAATTTTTCCACACCACCTCATAAACATTACATGTCATTTATTAAATCCTGGCTGTGTTTTTGCACATCTGATTTGAAATGATATTTTGGCCAATATACTATAAATGGTACATGTCATGTTTATAAGGCGACTCAAATTGAGAATCTTGAAAATTTGGGGTCAAAATAAAAAATAAAACAAAATTCCAACTCCAAAAAAATAATAAAATAAAGAAATACAGAAAGCAAAATAAATTGTTAGTCCCAAGTAAGTCAGACCACTGCTTCACTTCAACAGGGTCGGTGGCTTTGCTCCGGCCAAGGGTAATTCCTTCTTAACAGTGTGAACAGCAACACACTAACACAGTCTTCCGAACAGTGTGAACAGCAACACACTAACACAGGTCTCTCACCTTCTACAGTCAGCACTCAACTGATCTCTCTCACCCCTGGTGGTGGGCTCTTTTGTATTCCCCAAGGCTGACATCACCACCTAGGGATCCACCCCCATTTCTCTATCTTTGAGGAAAACAGTTCTTAGATGATACATTTTCCTTTCCTTCACTACCCACATGGGGAGGATACACTTTTAATTTCTATAGGCAGTACCTTGGAATACCTACAACTAAAGTAAAGGCTCTATATAATCTATGCATATCTAACAAGCTTTAATAGGGCTAAGCACCTCCCCTTGGCCATGACATCACCCACAGGGAGTGCCACATGAAGTGCCAAACTGACGGCAGCCAGCCCTATAGGCACAGTTCTGTCAACATTCACAGAGGGGCTCCTCACAGGTAATTCCAGTTGGTTATGTTTCTATTTGTTTTTTCTTCCTAGGTGTCTTTGAGTTGGCAAAGGGAATGGGAGATTGAGGCGTGCTCCTCATCTCCCTTCTCTTGCCAGCTCAGGAAGCCTAACATTGTACAGCAGAGTACTTATTTATTTTGGGTTTTCTCCCAACACATTTCGTTTATTAAGTTTAAAGCTATCACTCTCTAAAACTTTACAGCACTCTTGGTGCTTTGCACAGATCATGATATATAATAGCCCTTCTTTGGGAAGAAACCTTTTTTTTTCTTTTCAGTCCGACGGCTGAAACTGGCAGCCATCAGGTATTTTTTCATGTGGGCCTAATTTGGTGTCTCATCCATTTCTCTTGGCCAGTGGCCGAATATGCCTTTAAATTCTAGGTTTTCTCTCAGCCTAGTTATGGCCACAACAGCACAGACACTATAGGATCGTATTTCAACTATAGCCCGTAGTATCTGTTTTAGTTCATAGCTTCCATCCTTCCAGGTGCGACATACATACCTATTTGGAGTGCCTTTCTGCTCCAAACTGCGGCACTTCGGGCAATAAGTTTGCACTGCAACAGCCTTTTTTCCGCATGGGGCAGGAGACAGATACAGGGCTCTTTGTAAGCAGACAACTCTGGGGATCACTGCTTACACCTCGAGTTGTCCCATCTTTACCCAAACTCTCTTTCTTCATTTAAACAGGGTGCACCGCACTGAAGTGCACATTGCTGCATTCTGGGGTATTCCACAAACGGCTCAAACATAGCCGTAGGGCAACCAAGCATTTTTGGTGGATAAGGGTCAGGTTGGCCACCCTGACAGTGAAAAGACAGAAAAAAGGAGAGAGAGAAAGAAAATAATTAATAATATATCATAATAAGTAGAACAAGGGCTGCCCTGTTACAATAACTGTTAAACAGCTGGCCTGCTGGTGCAGCAAGCAGTGCTACTGCTTGCAATACTAACAAAAGGTTCAGACATGAGCCTGAGGTGTTGGGGGACCAGCCGGGGGGGGAGGATTGAGCATCCATAGGACTGCTCTTCTTCTCTGGAGGGGAGGGTGGGGGGAGAGCCCAGTGCTCAACTAGCCCCTGACAAAAGCCAGGGGAGAGGCAGCCCAAGCTAGGAGGTTGGGAAGACATGGAAAACATTGGTGCATGGACCATGACATCACTGCATGCCGCGTCTCCCACAGAGATGAAAAATGGGAAACACTTTGGCTGCTGCAAGGATATCATCATACTCCACAGCCCCCACACCCAGTGACTTAGGCTCCTCCCAGAATCTGGACCTGGACCTGGTGGATCGAGGGACTCCCCGCACCCTGCCATGGAGATAAATCCTAGGAGAAGCCATGGTGACTGGACTGTGAGGACTGGTGGGAGAATAGGGCTGGCCAGGAGAGGGGAGGAAAAAAAACTGTTAACAAACTTTGTTGTGTAGTGACAGTCTTGATCCCAGCAGATATGCTTTGTGATCCTGAGTTCGGGGGTGAGCTCACTGTCTCTAGATGAGATGAGGGTGGGGAGATGGCGCGGTAATGCGACACTCTCCCAGCCAGGAAATGAAAGATGCAGGGTTGTCCACACAGGCCTGGGTACCATATAGTGAAGACAGCTCTTCTCTTGGCATTGGGTGCTGCACCTCTCCACCTGTGGGTGGCAGAGGGTCCTGTACATTGGCTGACAGAAGCACTCTTTGCCCTGTTTATCTGTATTAGCAGCGACATGGAAGCACAGGGACCACAGTGCTCTTTGCTTCTGCAGCCCACCAGACAGCCCCATGAATTCTTCACATCCATCACTGCACTTCTGTAGGTAGACAGAGACTTCACTTGGCACAGGGCATCTGACCAAAGAGACATGCATGAATGAGGATACGATTCAAGTGTCTGAAAAAGAAAGGAAATGCTTTGCAAAAAACTCTGTTAATGCACCAGCTAGGGAAACTTAATGCCACAAAAGTAGGGAAATGTGGTATTAGGGTTTCCCACCCTAACTCCACACCACCACCCCCTAAGCAACAAAAGGAAAAAACATTAGGATTTTGAGTCTCCGGAGTCTTGGTGAATCAGTAGTGGGGTCTTCCTCAGGGTTGCCAACTCTAATGCCCACTCCTTTCCCTGAGCAAACAATGTCACACATGACTGGCAACATGTGGCAAGACATACTTCTCTACTTTTGGAGGGCATATCACTATGAGGCACCAGCTTGGAGCTGTACCTTGACCTTCAGATTGAAGGCTGCGGGCTGGGAGGGTGAGCATTAGGGTAGACAACTCCAAAGAAGACCCCACCACTGATTTGTCAAGATTCTAGAGACCCCAAACCCTAATTTTTTTCCTTTTGCTGCTTGGGGGTAGGGGAAGGGAGGAGAATTAGGGTTGGAAACCCTAATGCCACATTTCCCTACCTTTGTGGTGTTAAATTACCCTAACCATGCATTAATGAAGTTCTTAGTTGTAAAAAACTTTGTTAATGCTACAGTTAGGGTCAAATTGACAAAAGTTGGGAAATGAGGCATTAGAATTTCCAACCCTAACACCCCACCTTCCCAGACCAGGCAGGAGAGCAGGTGTGGGGTGTGCCTTGAGCTTCTCAAGCCTAACACTCACCCCCATTCCATCTGTAAATAAGGTCAGATGTGTAGACTTTATGAGAATGGGGTGGGCTGGATCCCCCCCTTTTCAGGACCTGTCCACCCCTGCCACCCCCATGCCCAGGCTTACCCTCCCTAATGGACATCGTGGACAAGCCCCAGATTACCCCCAGGAAAGGGCTACGAGAGTGGGACACCCCCCCGGCCGGGTGTCAGAGGCAGTGGATGGCGGAGCAGGCTGTCATGCCAGGGGTCCAGCATTTTTCATTGCTTGCTGCCCCGGGGGCGGGGACTTGCAATGACGTCCAGCATCTGCCCCACCCCCAATGTACTGGCGCCGGTCACTGCAGTACACCCGGCCTCCACCAGGGGTCTGTCAAGCACCAGACACTCTTACCCTCCCTCCCCCCGGAGAAGGAGCGCAGTCCCAAGGATGCGCAATCCTTCTCCCCTGGCTGGCCTTCCAAGGCTCCATTCCTGAACCCGGGTCATCGGAGTCGCAAACAGAAATCTAACCGCTGTGCCAATGGGCCAGCAGGGTGAGCATTAAGCTTGAGAAGCCCAAGGTACACCCTGCACCTGCTCTTCTGCCTGGTGTGGGAAGGTGGGGTGCTAGGGTTGGAAACCTTAACACCTCATTTCCCAACTTTTGTCGCTTTGACCCTAACTGGAGCATTAATGAAATTTTTTGCAACTTATTTCCTTACTTTTAGAGATAGTATAATATATAGAATAATGTATGGGGTGGTGTGCATAATGAGATTTTTACACACACCCGAGTTGTGGGATGGTACATAATCCCTGAGGGTGAACCCTGAGGGGTTTATGAAATGCATCCCACAATGAGGGTGTGGGTAAAATCAAGTTTTACATACCATCACACATTTTATTTTATGCAATTGCTGGGTATCTTTTTTTGCCACAGCAATTATATAACATAATTTAGGGTCTTGTGCTACTGAGGACCTGTTGGGCTTCATCACGGTCCAAGGTGTGAAGTGACTGCAGCAAGAAACGTGAAAGACCACCCCCAATTTTTAAAAGGCAGAACACTTTGCAGAAGGTTAGCCCAGTGGTTTCCTTTTTCCTTTTTTTTTTTTTTATGACCTCACAACTAAGTTCGAGTTGCATTGAAATCTCTCTCCGTTGGCAGCCGGCGCTATGAAAGAGAAGAGCCACAGCTGGCGCATGCGCAGAGCTAGGAAAACCCAGCGTGTGTTCACCGTTATAACCCACGGGTTATAACGCTGAATTATAACTGGGTTTCCTTATGAGAAAAAATGATACCCGGTTATTATAGTATCTTTATTTTACTGTGGGAGTGTAGGGTCCTCTGTAGATGCATACGTATGTATATGTAACTGTGGAAGCACAGGGTCCTCCGGGCCCTGCACTTCCATTTATAGGACAACAGTGACCAAATTGTCAGCAGAGCCACCTTATTAGCCCACCTCATGTACACGGCACAGAAAGGTTTTGAATCCTCACCAAAATGTAATTCTGCACAACTGCAACGCCATTCCGTGCCACAGGTGCGAAACATATTTTGGGCAGGATTTGAAAAATGACAGTTGTGACATACATGAGGTGGGGTAATAAGAAGGCTATGTGGAAAACCTGGGGTCAAAATATTTTAAATTTTCAAAGTTTGTGCGTAGCGAAATTACAACAAATGGTCATAACTTTGGCATTTTTTCATATTTTGACCCCAAATTTTCAACATAGTCTTCTTATGACCCCACTTCATAAACCCCAGTGGTAAAAATGTTCAGATCCATGCCAAAACACCATTCCGTGCCACAGGTGTGAAAACACGTTTCGGAAAGGATGTGAAAAATGACAGCTGTACTCTTTATAAGATGGTGTAAAAATGGCTATATTGACAATTTGGAGTCAAAATATTGAAAATTACCAACGCTATGTGCGTGCATAGAAAAATTTCAACAAACGCTCATAACGTGGCCATTTTTAGGAATTTGTTTTCACCAAATTTTCAACATGGCCTTTTTGGGAGCCCACATCATGAACACTGGTGATAAAATTACGTTATTCAGTCCCAAAAGGTGATTTCACCCAGCGACCGCAAAAATCACCTTCCGGGCACGATTAACCAAATGACAGTGCCAGTGTTCATGAGGTGGGGTCTCAAAAAGGCTATGTTGAAAATCTAGTGAAAAAAATTCCTAAAAATGGCAAAGTTATGAATATAAATTCAAAATACCACTGAAATACATAATACTGCACTTACCTCTATTCCTCAGTAGGTAGTTCGGCTTTGAAGAGTGCAGACGTGTCTCAGTCCACAGAAGAACAATAATCATCTTTATTTATTAAGTGCAATTCATAATATACCAAAGTGGTGTACAAAGATAAAATAAACAATTTTAAAAATATAGAAAATCTAATCCATAAAAACACTCCAACTTCCTCACCATATCTAAAACCTGAACAATACTTAAAATTGAAGTCTCTTACTCTTCATCCCTTAAGAGTTTACAGCAAAGGTAAGTCCAAAAAGATGCATTTTCAAAGCAGTTTTAAAGCTCTCCACTGTCAAGCACTCTCGATGACAGAATTCATCATCGGATGGTAAGTATAGGGTGGGGGTGTGTCTGGAGGTGAGTGTTCAGTGGGAGGGTCGGGATGGGGAGGGGCAGCAGTTGGTGGTTTGGCTTTGAAGAGTGCAGTCATGTCTCAGTCCACAGAAGATGATAGAATTCAACACCAAATGGTAAGTATAGAATGGGGGTGTGTGGGGAGGTGGGGGTTCAGTGGGAGGATGGGGAGGGGGCAGTGGTGATGACGAGAGACTGTTTTCTTTGTTTCAGTTTAAAAAAGGCACTGGGGGATGGTTTTCCTGTTGCAGGTACCAATGACCATCTTGGGACACTGGGGCTGGGCTCTTCAGTGTTCCACACTGCTGGGGGGGTCTCTAAATGCTGACATGGGGATTGGGCCCCCTGATGTCGGCTACAGTTAATAAAATAATAGGCTGCAGGTGGGGAGGCAAAGGGATCCAACACTGCAGGTTGGCATCCCCATGTCGGATTATATAAGTAGTAAACCAGAATTATGGGGACGGCGATTAGAGAGTGACCGGGTGCCCCAGACGATATCCTGCGATAATAGCAACCAAATATCTGCGACCATCAAAACGGCAACTCATATACGGCGATATTATCATGGGTGACCTGCAAGGATAGCGACTCACTGCTACTGTAAGGCTAAGGGAGGACAACTGGAAAGAAGAATGGTGAGTGGAAGGGGAGGGATAGGGAAGAGGATTATTACGGTATAGTGTGCCTGCTGCTGCTGCTGAGCCAGTTGTGTGGTGGTGAGGGAGGCTAGCTTGGGGGGGGGGCTGCGATGTCAGGTTGCCGGCAAGTGTATAGCACCAATTTGCTTTTCGGCAATATACACTCGCCATAATAGTGATAGACATTTCGCGTTCGCTATAGATAGAACTGCACTAGACAAAAGGGATCATTAAAATACAATGGGGACAAGTGATCTGAGGGTGGGGGATGCCACTAGGCACCAGGGAACATTAAAAAAAACAATGGGGACAGCGATCGACTTTGGGGAGGGTGTCACTAAACACCAGGGATTATTATAAAAATCATGAGGACGGTGATCGGAGGGGAAGGGGTGTACCACTAAACACCAGGGCTCATTAAATAAAAAACAATGGGGATGGTGATTGGAGGGTTGGGGGGTTTCCACTAGACACCAGGGAAGATATTATTTATGGGGACAGTACGTGTGTGTGTGTGTGTGGGGGGCACCCCACAACACACCAGGGAAATGGTGGGGCAGCTTACAGCTCACACTGCAGCCAGCAGCAGCTGTTCAGCTGCAGAACTCAAAAGAATCCACTGTTATACAGAGAACGCGGGGAAGGCTCCTCTTGGTAAACCAAGCACACAGGATTTTGGGTGCCCAGACAAAGTATTTCTGGCCCTAATTTTGAAAAATAAACATCAGAATCTAGCTAAATTGGGCCTTTTTAGCTAGGTTCTGGTATTTGATTTGTAAAACAACATTTTAATGTAGTTTCCACACTTTTTAGTTACTGAAAAAAAAGATACAAGATGGTGTCTCACGAAAAAGGAATTTTTCCTCACAAAAAAGGAATGGATTTCATGAGAAGGAATCCTTTTTCACAAGATCAATCCTTTTTTGAACATTCTCCTTCTATCCTGGAACGTAATCTTCCCACTGAAAACAACGGGAACTTAAAAATTGAATACCTTTGCAACAGATTAATATTTTTTCACCCAACGCATGGCAGTTGTTACCCAAGCTGTATCTACCATAAAAAAAAATCACACCAAAATTCCACACTATCTGGATGCAAAGTGATAAGGAAAAAACTGTAAAAAATGGCGACTTAAGGTTTTTAGATCTCAGAATCCGTACATCCAACCAGAACAAAACTTGCCACGTCAAGAGAGCTACCCCATGGGACAACGCATGCTGACTATGCAAATCCACTGATTGGTTGCAAAGTTATTAACATGCAAAATTTGAGGTTTAACATTAAACATGCTACTCAACCCTAACTATAGGGGCATGATCATGCCCCTATAATATTTATATATGCATCTTTATTGCAAAAAACTTTGTTAATGCACCAGTTACGGTTAAAATGACAAAAGTAGGAAAATGTGGTATTAGGGTTTCCCTAGCACCCCACCCACTTCGTAAGCAGGAAAAAGAAAGAAAAACTTTACAGTTTGGGCAGTCGAGAGTCTTGACAGATCAGGCATGGGGTCTTCCTCAACTCTAACGCTTCCACCATTCCATCAGCAAATAAGCTCAGATGTGCAGGCTATATGAGAATGGGGTGAATGTTAGGGTTGATAACCCCAAGGAAGACCTTACACCCGATTTGCCTAGCCTCAGGACTGCCAAAAATCATAAAGTTTTTTTTTTTTGCTGCTTGTGACTTGGGTTGGGTGTTAGGATTGGAAACCCATTTACAGAGGTTCCATGTCGTGAGAATTCTAAGAGAACAACATATTATGCAGACCAGACTGTGGAGAACTAACAATGGTGGAGTACAAACACTTTATACAGAAAAAAATTGTGGAGGTAGCCGTAGTTCTTGGTCTTGCAAACACACAATAACAGGGGTAGGGTGCATAGATTAGGAAAGCAGGAAATATAACTAGTCTGCGAGCATGGGGTAGAGATTTTAACTAGTAACACATATGGGTTCATAGAAAGAGGAGAAAGTAATAGAACATGAGTGCAGGAGGCCAGAGATACCAGTGACATTTGTCTATGGCAGGGAGGGTAAAGTGCTGGGTTACTCAGTCACAAAAAACGGGGGTAAGTGCTCTGAATAGTCAGTACAAGAGTTAGGGTGCATAAACTGGTTAATAAAACAGGTGCACTTCTTTTGGTTTGAGAGGTGGGAGTGGAGTTTATCTTTAAAAGGTCCAATTTTGGTCACTGTCAGGAGGTCACTAGGGAAGGAGTTTAGCCAGTTAGGAGTTCGGAATCCAAAGGATCATTGGCCTTGTGATGTTTGGCACAAAGGGACCTTATAGGGATTATTTGTCCCCTTTGTCTGTCTGGTTGGAGCAGTCGGGCACAGCATGATCTGAATTCCAACTGGGGCAAGCCCTAGGATGGCCTTTTTGACTATAAGACTAGACTGGTATTGAATTCTGCTGTCCAGGTCTAACCAACCAGACAGACAGCAACTAAAGGTCGCAAGTGTGGGTAAGGGGCATGGCGTCTAGGAGTAGTCTGCAAGCTTCGTTCAATGTTATGGCAATCCTGTTTAGGGTAGTATCAGAGGCTGAGCTGTAGACAACTAGGCCATATTCTAAGACAGAGAAAACCATGCTACTGAGAGTGAGTTTAAGGGCTTGTTCTGTGAAGCAGTTCCTGTGTCTATACAGCTGACCGATTTTCTGGTCGGTGGACCTAGTAACCTTGTCAATATGTAGTGAGTACGAGAGGGAGCTGTCAAGGGTGACACCAAGATATTTGAAATTTTGAAGCTGTTTGAGTATTTCATTCTGCTTGTTTTTTATTAGTAGACACCCACATGACATATTAGTAAACTTTTGTAAAAATATCACCAGGCATACAAAATACGGAGATTTTAATATCTCTGAACATCAGGGCAATGCACACAAAGAGGCAAAACCGCGTCATCATATCATGGTTTTTGCCCAGCGCGATCTCCCAGGAGGCTCCACAGCATGTTCATCATACCGACTGCACCAGAGCACCACACTAAAATTACGAGTGATCAGGTATTTTTACCGCTATTTTCTGGGATCACGGGGGGGGGCGGATCGGGGAGCTTGAGCCACGAATTATGCAGCAGTGGCTCCTAGAATTTATCTGGTAGTTCTCCTTTAAGGTGTTCTTTTAGAAGCCTTAGCTGCTCTTTTCTCATGATTTGTGATGTAATCACTTTCGCAGGTAGTTTAGGTGACTTATTGGTCCATGAACAGAGGATGGGAGAGTGGTCGCTAAGGGAGTCTAGTAGGACGACAGTAGGGGAGACACTCTTGGGGTAGTTAGTTAGCAGCCAGTCCATTTAAGGTGCTGGTTCAAGTACGATAATTAGTGTGTGTGGGGGATGCCACTAATTGGTCAAAGTTTATAGCTGAGATGGCGTCTCTGTATGAAGCAGCACTGAGGGGCAGCCAGTTTATAGTGAAGTCCCCCAGGACTAGTACCTCAGAGTTAAGGCAGGTATCTGCTAGGTACTCATGTAGTACTTTAAAGCCTTCGACCTGTTTTTTGGGTGGGATATATACTGATACTAAGATTATTCCCTTACCTTGTACCCCAAGGATTATCTTTACTGGTAGAATTTGTATATTATTTCCTGTTTTTAATGGTGGGAGGGCCCGTCCCTGCAGGTGGTTCTTAAGATAAATGACACAACTTTGATATATAGACTGTCCCATAAGTGCATACAGAAATGGAGTTATGGCTCACAAAAGCTGAAATATGAAAAGTTCAAGACTGAAAAAAAAAAAAACTAAGTTCAAAATATTAGGAACTTGCCACACCCACCAGCATGACAAAACAGAACTAACATGTTCTGTTAGGACATTTACTGAAGACAAAAACACTAAAACTGGACCAGTGACAGCAAACAGACCTCCCCACAATGCCACTGGCTGGTGAGTGCAGCAAGTTCCGAGCATGCTGAATGTTTTATTTGCCAGCACCACACACTCGAGAGCCACTGTTACAGGCAGTTAAAAAAACATTAAGTCCAAATTCTTTTTTCGTATGAAACAGCTATCCAAAAGGCCATATTGAGCATGCTCAGATAATGAAATTAATTTCAAATCCTTATAACTATGGAACAGATTAATAGTTTTACACTAAACTAGTGAAACGCACTACTGTGACCCAAACCCTTTTTACCTTGAAAATTTCAGAACAAAATTCAAAACCATCTGAGAACTAGGTGACGTTAAAGAACCCCCGATTTTTCTCACTCTCAGAATCCTCACATCCAACAGGAACAAAACTTGGTAAGTCAAAAGACCACGACTCCGGAACTATGCGTGCAAAATTTCATGCAAATCCATTGAACAGTGGCAAAACTATTTGAGTGCAAATTTAGGGTTTAACATTAAACACCCTACTCAACCCTAACTATAGTGGCACTACCGTGCCACTATAATGTAATATTGTGTAGAAGGTATTTTGAACCTATAGCCCCATAGAATCACAGCTAGGTTTTCTTTGTGGGTTCAGTTCCAAAAAAGTAGCAAATTACATTTTCAATTTTTTTCTCAACTCCCCTTAGCATTGTACAGGCAGCGTTCATTTCAGATATTTGAATATGTGGGATGCTGACCCTCTGGGTATAAAAGGTAAGTCAAACGAAAAAAATAATGGGTCATATTGTTCAAATGAGCCCAGATTCATAAAACAGCAGTTTAAAAACATTCTATCAGTGAGCAGATTGTCCCCAAGGGAGAAGAAAAGGTGTGTCAAAATACAAAACTGTGGCAATTGTTCCAACCCCCTCACTCTGAAATGAACACTGTACATATATGATTCTATTTATGAACTGAACTATTTGTTACTATAATTTATCCAGCTACAAAGTGCTTGTTTAATAACTTTAACTTAGAGGTACTGCACTATGTCTACAGTTCAGCACCTCATTGTAATATGAGGACTGGGGACCAAGACGTGCCTGGGACTGGGGACCAAGATGTGCCTTTGTGGTCTAAAAATATTACTATACCTTTGGATTTGGGTATAAAAGGTAGCCAAGCATCCTTGGTCTCCACCCCCTGATGAAGGGTCACATTCTTAACCTGAAGTGCCAGGGTCTCCCAGTGTCACACTTTTTGTGTGCAAGCTGAACTGGAATAAACCATGGATCTGATTCTAGTAGGGTTGGCACAAGTCATGGCAAAGGTGACTTGCACCAAACACCATTGTGCCAGGGACCCTGCCTGCACCCGATTCTCTATCAGGCAGGATCCCAGTGCCTACCGTACTGGTACTCCAAACAGAGGGCATACCTGAACAGTTGGCACGCAAGTCTGCAGCATGGCAAAGAAAGGCATAGTGCCCCCAAACCCTGAAATACCCTCCCCCAAGACCTGATCCACCAGTGTAAAGAATCAAGAGACTAACGGTGCCCCCCAAGTCCCGATCCACAATCGCCAGCCTGCCCACAAATGGCAAATGTTGTATAAAAAAGAAAAAAAAGAAAGAAAAAATCCATAACCCATTATCCCAGGTAGTCTAGTGGACCCACCCCCACCCAGCAGTGCCAGTCCATCCCACTCCCCCCGACCCGTAGCCAGCCGGCAACTGGCACAGCCCACCTCTCACCTCTGCGGCCAGCCGCTGACTGAGCTCTTCAATGAACGTGTACTGTAAATAGTAAGTGCTCAGTGACAGCAGCTGTCAGTCACAGAGCGTGATACTATTTACAGTACATGCTCACTGAAGAGCTCAGTCGGCGGCTGGCCACAGAGGTGAGAGGTGGGCTGTGCCAGTTTCCGGCTGGCTATGGGTTGGGGGGGAGTAGGGTGGACTGGCACTGCCGGGTGGGGGGCCACTATACTACTTGGGATAAAGAGGCTTTTTTTCCTTTGGACCACATATTTAAATTTCAAGCACACTGGGGTATGGGTATCAGGGTATGAGGGGGGTTGCACTAGCTTTGCGGGGCAGTTTGACAGCGGGTGATCATGGCGGAGGGGTGCACTTATTGCCCTGTGGGGCATTTACACTGCGGGGGATTGGGGCATGGGGTGGGGTTGCACCAATTGCCCTGCGTGGCATTTCACCAAACATGTTTTGGGGTTTGGGGGCATGGGGGGTTCCACAGCTCTACTGGGCTTATTCCACTGCTTGGGGGATTGGGGCTAGCTTCACATTACACAACCCCTGGTGGACGCAAAATACACTTACATCAGCTATTAGTTGGTGTAACTGTACTTTGGTGGATGTCCTCTGGGGGTTGTTCGAGACTAGCAAAATTGGGGGCTTGGAGGCTGCCCTTCCAGAACAGGGTGCAACTGCTGCCGTAAATCCCCTAGTGCCATGTCGCAGTGGATTTATGGCATAACTGGTTGCGTAAGACCACTTTGGCACAAGCAGTCTGCGACATGTCGCAGGTTGCTTTGAGGAATATCGAATGTTGCAACTCCTGGCATAAACTGCTACTTGCACCATTTTGTTTGGAGCAAGTCAGTTTACGCCAAGCGTAACCCTTTGAGAATCGGGCCCCATGAATCTTTTTGCAACAACTGTGTGTTTTAGTGATTTCTGATTACTGGAGTGCTGCTGCCTCTTTATGTTGGTTTTGTTACTTGACATTTTGATCAGCACCCATACCATGAAGTTTTACGCGCATGATCTGTGTGTTCTCTACAAAACTGAGTGAGCCTGAAGGAATGGTGTGCTGACTGCTGCAAGGGAAGGAAACATAGAAAAGGACAGAAAAAAAACTGAACAAAGAGAATAAAAATAACAGGCAAAAAAATACACTACCTGGATAAATTAGCTCTTTAGGCAGGTAGCTGCTAGATATAGATTGCCTGCCCTAGGTGTATCACCAGCCATAATCTCAGACAAGTCTTAGAAAAGACTGAAAGAAAAGACAGTCCTAAAAGTTTCTCATGATCCCATTTCCCAGTTGCTGGAAAATTCTGCTTCCTCTTTGCCCCAGGTGAACATGTGTGCTGACATTTTCAATAAATTCACAGGTTCATAGGAGTTTCAGACAAAAGTAGGCCAAAGCCATTCCAGTTTGTCTGTTGCTCTCACAGCTGTTCTTTCTGTGAACTGTTAGCCATATACTTATCCACTCTGTTTTTAAAGGTCACTATATTATTACTTTCTGCTACTTCATGTGGTAAAGTATTCCATTTTTTCACCACCCTCTGTGAGAACCACTGCTTCCTTCTTTCAGTCCTGAATAGTTCTCCTTTTAATTGATAACTATGCCTTCTTTGATTAAAACACACCACTTAAGTACAAGACACTTCCGTAGTTCACTGTCTATGGATGCTTTATACACCAAAACCATATTGCCTCTCTCTCTCTCTCCTTCTCCTGTCCAGTGAATACAGATTAAGTAGTGAAGCGTAATCCTTTTCTTGCAAATTCCAGATTATTCTGGTTGCCCTATGCTAAACTGCCTCCAGTCTTGCCACATCAGTTCTGTGTTGTGGTCTCCAGAACTGTCAGCGATACTCTAAGTGGGACCTGGCAGGGACTGGAAAGTTATTTCTTATACAGGACAAAGTTCTTTTGGAAACTGTCATACTGTGATGTATGCTTAAATTAGTTAGATACCAGAACTCCCAGATCTTTTCACACTCTTATTTACCTTAAGTCTTACACCATTTAAAAGTACTCAGCCCTAGTATTCCTAGTATCAAAATGCATTACAGTGCCTTTGTCTGGGTTGAACTTCATTTTGGCCCGGTTTGCCCATTTTCTTAGATTATCAAGTTCATCTTATTCCTTCTGCTGTACACACATTTCGGAGCCCATTTTGGTGTCATTGGTAAAATTTGCCAACCAACCAGCCTTTGAGTACTGCAAGTTACTGACAAACTTTGAACAATGTATCACCCATTATCCATCCTTGGGGCAGCCCACTGGTCAGTGGCCCCCATTCTCAGTACAGAAACCCCTCGCTATAACGATTGGGTTGGGAGCCATGGACCATGTTCATTATAGTGGCTTTTTCACTATAGTGAGGAATGACAAGTAGCGCTGGCATAGCCTTCCAAACCACTATTGAAACATGTGTTAGTGTTTTCAAAAACTATTTTATTCAAATTTGTTAAAGAGCATGCAGTTTCAAGTAAAAATTACTTTTTGTTTAGTTAATTTGTTAATTCCGGCAGCTCATTACTCAGAGAGTCTGACAGTTCAAAGGAAGCTGGTAGGTTTGCAGGACTGGGATCAGGCTCACGTTCATCTCTCAGCTCCCAAGAAGGCTGCAAATCCATCATTTGTACATCCACTCTCCCATCAGGGCCACTGTCCAGAATTTTGTATCTGGTTTTCTTTTCTACCACCCTGCTCTGCCTTTCCTCAATAGATAGCTCCGAAAACAGGGGCTCTTCCCTTGCCCTGGGTTCAAACACTCGCCTCCATGCAGCTCTGCAACATTTGCTAGTGCCGCTCCTAAATTTCAGTCTGTCCAAAGAAAAACAGCTTTTTGGGTTGCTTTATTCACTCTCCTCATCCCCATGATGGTAACTCTGAGATCATGGAGAAGAGACTGAATCGTCCAGATGTGTGGCCATAGTAGATCTAAGCAGCTGTTTCTGTTGCAAACATTTTTATTCCTCCTCAGCAATCAGTTGCAATAATTGCACCTTTTTCTTCTGTTAATTAGACTCTAAACATTGCTCAGTTCTATCCGCTTCTTCTTGGTCTGAGGAAGTCTATTAGCATATTATCCTATTATCGGGTCAGTTTGGGAGCCACAGACCGTGTTTGTTATAGCCAGGAATGTGCTATAGCGGGGTTCGATAAGCGAGGCGGCACTGTAACCATTTATTTGGACTCTCTCTTGGCGAAATGGGACAGTGCCTCAGAAAAGCACTAGCAAACGGGTAAGGAGGAGGGGTGGAGAAACAATGGGGAAACATCAAAACTGCCATCACAGAGGCAACAAGACCTTGTGTGAAGCAAATAAATCAAAATAAAGGAAAAAACCACTATGGTTTTCAAAAGAGGTGGTGGGGGAGGTTAGGGAGAAAAAGATAGCATTCAGGAAGTATAAGGAAACATAGCAGGAGCAAGACAGAGAACTGTACCAGTTAAAGCAGAAGGAAGCGGGGAAGACAGTCAGAATAGCAAAGGCCCAAACTGAGGAAAAGATAGCCAACTCGGTTAAGAAGGGGGGATAAGGCGCTGTTGAGCCCAAGAGAGGAAGCAGCAGAAATCAGTAGCTCTGCCATATAAGTTTAAATTAACCAAAATCCTCTACTTTTGGATTCAAAAATCATATTTTCTAGCACACCAGTGGAAACAGCATCGTAGATTCTCCTAGAATGGACAACCCAAAGAAAGATCGAGTAACCAGAGGAGCCGACAAAAGTAGAAATATCACGGGCCCTCCAAGCCTGAAACGTCTGCACAGGTCGAAGGAGCGACTGGAGCCACGGAGACACTAACATCATTGGGATCAAAATTACAGTGTTTGATCTCATCGGTCTCTTCTTTAAACCAAAAGGTGGATGAATTTAACAACAGAGTGGTGGTCTTGGAGATGACAGTGGATGGAATCAAAAATGATATGGTTGAGGTTCGCAAACAATCTGACTCAAATACGAGTGCCACTACCCTCATGGTAAAAGAGATCCAACACTTATGCACTAGACTGGAGTCAGTAGAAAACCAAGTTCGATCAGCCAATATCAGAATTATCGGTCTCCCTGAAGGTATTGAAGGAGACCACCCCATGATGTTTGTTCAGGTTAACATCTAAATTAAGTCCCGAGGAAGACGAGATAAAATGGGAGTCCAGAAAGTGTATTGTACAACCCCCAGAGGCCACTCCCCGCACTCTGATGAACCCAGAACTTTGATGCTGGTGACTGCAGGATTGGGGGCCCATGACTGGATCCTTCGTTATGCAAGTAAAGCAAGTCCTTTGCATCAGGATGACCATCAAGTTTATATTTTTCCAGATCTTAGCTATGCGACTAGGCAGCAATGGAAAAGATTTGATGGGGTCAGACGGGTGCTTTGCGATGCAGGAACACCGCGTACGATGATTTACCTGGCCCGGCTACGCATCACACAGCACACATCAAAGCAAAGTCTATCTTTTTTCAATCTCAATGGAGGCCAGTAAGTGGGCCGGCAGGCAATAGGCTGAGTCCAGGGGTAAACGAACTGTAGACACCCAATCTGATTCTGAGGAGTATGGGGACACTTGAACTGATGTTTTCGAGTCTTCATGATTCTGTTATTATTGTTGTTTAAGACATGTTGTTGGGGAGGCAGCATACTTTCCAGTTTAAGAGATATAAAAGTTTGAGTCATTTGTTGGGAGATCATTTTCTTCTTATACTGTTACTAGGCCCACAAAGGGTTTCTAGAACCTGATGATCTAATTGTTTTGGGGGACTAAGTTAATGCTTCCCTTTTCTTAAAATTCAGAGAAGTGCTGGGCTGTTTATAAATCATGCTCTGTATTATTTATTTATTTTATTTAGTTTTTGTTTACCGGGTAAGTACACTAGACAAGTCTTATGCCTATTTTCAGGAACGACCCGGGAGAGTACAAAAGGGTACAACAGGTACATCAATACAGCAATTGGTTCTGACGAATACATTTAGGTACAGAAACAGGAGAAAAGACAATTTTTGCAGTTATTAACATTTACGTGGAAGGTACACCCAGATACAATGCAGGGGCAAGGTATAAATTAGAGATAAGTACAATGACCAACAGGGCTGGTTAGGATTTGTGAGCATAGGAACACCAATAGAGTCGGTCGAACAAGGGAGGGGGGATTTGGACGAGGTTATAGCACAAAAGTGGTGACGCCAGAGCAGGAGAGAAAAAGCTGGCACCAGTGGGCACTGGGTGACTAAGGAGGCTTAGGACATTCACAGCAAGAGGCCAACTTAAGATGATCCCACAGGGAGGACTGGAAAAGCTTGTGGGAGGAGGCAGTGCGGACTCTTTCAGGAAAAGAGTTCCAGAGCCTGGGACCATGGACAGCAAAACTCCGGTCCCCCATGATGGTGCGGGTGGGAGGTACATTTAGTAGGCCGGGACCTTGGGATCTAAGCAGGTAGGGGAGAGGTCAGCAGGGCAAGAAACCGGGCCAGTTCGGAGGGTGCTGGAGCTAAGTACTTTACTCGTGAGGCAACCAGTGTTAAAGTTAAGGTGATTGAGCGGGGATAGCCAGCCAAGCTTCTCGAGAGCTGACAGTGATGGGTGAGGCGGGGGCGGCCAGGGCAAACCGACAGATGTTGTTATGCGTTGTGCTCACTTGCTTGAGAGGATCTTGAGTATGAGCAAATATGGGGAGCCGTGGCAGGAGGAGGAAGAGCACTCCCCTGGCAAGAGCTAAGCTAGCCGCTGGAGTGAGGTTGTACCGATCCTGTAGGCCAACTCCCAGTTTGTTTGTTTACCCCACTGCAGGCATTATGGATATGACTACCAAGGTCCAATTGGGGATCAAGCGTCACTCCAAGATATTTGAGGGAGGTCACGGTAGGAGAGGAGCCATCTTCATAGTTGATATGTAGGGGAGTTGAAGAGGCTCGGATTTTGGCAGAGGAACCGAAGAGCATAGCCTGGGTTTTGTTTTGATTGAGGACCAATTTATGGTTGGAGAGCCATGCCTGGATGTTCCAGAGGTCTTCAGATAAGTGCCGGTTTAGTGTGGCTGTATCACAGGAGTGGGCCAGGAGAACCAGGTCGTCCGCATACATGATGACACGGCAGCTGGAGACCACATCGGGGAGACTGTTGATGGACAGGGAAAAGAGTAAGGGACCCAGCACAGAGCCCTGAGGGACACCAGAGGTAACAGGCCGAGGGGCAGAGAGGACTTTATTGAATTTAGTTAGTTGTTTTCTGCCATATAGGTAGTCAGAGACCCAGTTTAGGGCAGGGGGACAAACCAAGGGACCTCATCTGCAAGGCAAGCAGGTCGTGGTCAACGAGGTCGAACGCCTTGGATAAGTCAATAGATACCACACCTGAGAGTTTTCCCTGATCCATAGCAGCTCTGATGCTGGAAGAGACAGAGATGAGAGCTGTGGAAGTGCTGTGCCCTTCTGGCCGTGTTGGGCGGGGTCCAACAGACCATGGGAGTGGATATACTCCGAAATTTGTTTAGCGACCACCTTTTCCAGTAGCTTGCTGACAGCTGAGAGGATAGCTATGGGATGGTAGTTGTCCAAGATTTTGGGAGTACGCCTGCTTAGGGACAGGGCGACCTTGGCAACCTTCCAGATATCCGGGATCAGTCCCTGGGTAAGGGATAGGTTGAAAATGTGGGCCACCGGGGAGGCTATAAGGGGGGCGCCTAGTTTGAGAAGCTTGGACTCTAGCTCATCAGGACCGGGCCTAGCATTCTGGGAGAGACCAAGAAGGAGAGACCGCACCTCGCTTACCGATACCGCCCTTAGGTAAAATGGAGGGCGGGTCAGACCAGACTCCCGCTGGGACGGGGAGGCAGAGCTGTTTGAGTTCCAGGCTGAGGAACCAAGCGGGAGAGCAGAAGGGAGGTCAGTGAAATGAGAGTTTAGTGCATTGGCAATCACGTGAGGATTGTTGCAGGAGACTCCTTCGATGAGCATGTCAGTGACCCCGGAGTAGGAGCGATCGCCAACCAGTGATTGGATGGTTCTCCAGAACCGTCTGGGGTCTTTAGCAGAGCTGAGAAGGGCGGCCTTGCAGAAGTCGCTTTGCCCCCTGATCATTTTCTTGCACTCATTTCTGAGTTTTCTGTATTGCTGTATCAGGGCAGTATCTTGTGAGCGTTTACCTGATGCCAGCATTTATCTCTCGCTTCGCATGTGGAGAGAGACCCCCATGCAGCCACGGGTGGCTGTCCCACGGACCCTTCACCTAGTGATAGGGGCATGCCTATCTTGTAGATCCACAAAGATGTTGTGGAACGCGGCGACGGCAGATGAGGGATCCAGTGCTCTGTAGACTATTGACCAGTCCGTAAGCCTGAGTTCTTCCAAGAACAGGTCCGGGTTTAATCTGGCAAAGTTTCGAATCTGGATGATTTTGTGGGGAACCTGAGGGGAGGGGATATTCCATATACACAGAACTGGAGAGTGGTCCGATATGGCATCGGGTAGGGCCTCTACTGAGGAGATCCTCTCGGGACGGTTTGACATAATCCAGTCCAAGAGGGAGCAGGAAGTGCCGTTTGCCTTGCGGCGGGTGGGCCCCCTTACAAGTTGTGTTAGGGATTTGGTGGCAAGCAGGGCCTCAAACTGCTTGACGTTTTCCCCATCCCAGTTTAGGTTAATGTCCCACAAGATAAGGAGTTTGTTTACCCCTGTGTAACCCCTAAATGGCGCTATCCCAGGGGCTACTACCCCTGCCTGATTTGCCACTAACAGGTTGAGGGGCCTGGATCCAATGGCGGGTGCCTCCACCCAGAGGTCAGGGTTTGCAATAGCTAAACTAACTTGGTCACAGCCCTCTGGGACACTGCAACCCCCCTTTCTTCCCACTAGTGGCCCACACAATATATCAGAATTACCTTCTACAGTATACACTTACCCCCAGGTCTGGTTCCGCACTGGGACCTCCTGTGAAATGAGATACAGTGCAACAATCACAGTACAGTACTTTAACATAGACAAATACCTCAGGCAGTATAACTTTGCTGAAACAAGCAGCTCTGATTTATTTAGGGGATATAACAAGGACAGGGGAAATCAGGTTAATTAGCTTATCACTCTAATAATCTACCTATGGCTCTGTGCACAGGCCTATCCTATCAGTTACTGTCCCTGGGTACCCAAGCCCTAGTGGCTAGTCAAACCGTGGCAGCTGGTGAGGCCCTTTCACACAGAGAAAAGGAGAATTAAACAGTCAGCAGTACAGTAATTCCATTTGGATTTAATGTGGCAATTCAACAGGGAGCGACCCTGAATTAGTACTCACGACCTCCAAATAAGATAGGGTCCTTCAATGTCAGCAGGGCTCACTTGAGGTACACAAACCTCTTCACACATCCATATAAAGAAAGCACTATACCAGGCAGGCTGCATCTGTATCCGATCGCAATTACTGCACAATACCCGGGAGAACACACAGCAGATTCAGTTCCTGACAGACCGAGTGCAATTTTCAGCAATTCCTCCAGTCTTCTACAGGGTGAGCCTGGTTTCTACTCTCTCAGAGATCCTTTGATTCTTTTCACAGGACGGATTCAGTCCTAACAAGCTGCAGACCGGAACTCTGGGCCTTACACACGTTTTTTGACTAAAACTGCACACTGAAAAAGCACAGGGCTCCTTCCTTCTTCACTGCCAAAGCTCAACTGAAACTCCAACCGACAAAACGGGCACTTCCTTTGAGTTCCTCCCAGTTCTTGACTGGATTGGCTGTCACTCACAATAGACTGCTGCTGTTGGTCCAAAAAGGCACTGAAGTCTAAACTACATCTCCCAGAGTCACTGCCCATACAATCCTCTTGTGGCTGGCTCAGATTATGAGTCCAAGTTCTGATTCGTCCAAGGCACCATTTTAGAGCTAGCTTACCCCACACTGATTGGTCCAGTTCAGCAGTTCAAAACTAGAATGGGAACTAGCAGACACAGTTCTGACTGCAAAAAGCAGGTTAGACAAACTGTAATTTCATTATTACTCTAAATAATTTCTGGCAAACAGTTACATCTTTCAGATAGGTTCCTTTGCACTCCTAGTGACTGCAAAATGAAGTGAATTGGCAGCAGCTTGAGTGGTACTCAATCAAAGAAACACACAGTCCCCATACAAACTAATTATGTCTGCAAACAGACAGCTCTTAAAGAGACAGTACCAGAGGTTCTAAAACACTCACTGATAAATGGCTTAAATGCCAAACACCATTCAGGCTTGGAGCACTCAAGCAAGCTCCTGGAAGTCTTTGGAACCCCCATTTGCAGGAGGGTTACACCCTTCCTGGCCTGGGAAAGCTTGGCGTCCGCGTCAAGCAAGTACCCATAAGTTTCAACTGCAACCATATACATTTGCATTAGGTGCGCACATATGTAATCATCAGTCAATATATCATTTTACCAAGAACACATTTCTGAAACATTGCAGTACGTCCTCTTTACACAGTATTACATAACATTGTACCATAACTCAAGTTATTACCTCTTGTACATGAAACCTGAAGAGGGGCCCTTCCTATCAGTTACCTTGGGGCTGGACGGGGAAAGGGCACCATATAGAAGGGCAACACAAGTAACTTGGAGTTAGCACTGATGCTCAGTTTGGGCAATGAGCTCGGGGACATACACTCCTTTATGGACAACATTGAGAGGCAAATCCACAGGCCTCCAAGGGAATCATAACTGAGGTGCACCACAGGCTTTACAGTTCGACCAGTCTTTCTAGGGGAACTGTTACAGTCTCTGCACTCTGAGCCTCATTTTCAGCATTGTCCTCACTTGTCAGGGGAGTCTCCATGGGGGTAGAGAGGCTAGAACTTGGGGCACTTTCAGCTCCAGGAGTTACAGTTTCTGAGTCCACAACATTTGGCTCGCATGGAGCTTCGGACACTGGCAGTGGACTGTCAGGGCACTCAAAATACTCTTCTTGTTCGGGTGTATCACCAGTCTGCCCCAATCTATCATTTTCCTCCCTGAAAACTCAAACAGTTCAACCATGCACAATGATTCCATTTCATCTGATCTGATGCTTTGCACTTCACTTCTGGGAGCAATGGCTCCAGGGATGAAGCTGGGGCTTAGACAGTCCAGAAGGCCCAGCTTTGTCTCCAGTATTGACTAGGGATTGCCCGAAACAATTGACTCAGTTCGAAGAAGGATAGTATTCAAAGTCACTCTCACTTTCTTCCGATATGGACTGACAGTCATGCTCAACTGGGACTTGTGGAGGGAACACTTTAACTTTGCTTCTGTGGTGCAGACTTTCTTGATCTTTCTTAGCAGCAGCTCTAGTCACTGGTCCAGAGGGGCATCTTCTAGGGCCTCAGACTCAATTAAGATTTGTCCAATGGGCAGTAAATGATTTCTATGCATTGTTTTTACATCTTTTGAATTATTCTCAGGCCTTACTTTGTACACTGGCAGATCATCTAGTTTGCCCACTACAATGTGAGGGAGATGGTGCCATCTGTCAGCAATCTTGTGCTTGCCATGCAGTCCCAGATTTCTTAGCAATACCCGATCTCCTCCTGGAGTTCCTGTGCTTTCACCTTTTATCATACCTTTCTTTGTTGGCCAGATTTCTTTTGGCAGCCATGGTTTGAGCCAGTTGGTACGCATGAGTTAGCTGGGCCTTTAACTTTTGCACATACTGTAAATAGTTGTCAGCTTGAACCCCATCAGGAGAGACCCCAAAACACACATCTACTGGTAGTGAGCTTCTCTTCCAAACATCAGGCGGTAGGGGAGAATCCAGTGGCATCACTTTGGTGCAGTTATAAGCATGTACCAGGGTGCTAATTTGTTGGCTCCATCTAGGCTTGTCCTTTGGGTGCAGGGTGCCTAGCATATCTAGCAAAGTGCGTGTTGAAACGTTCAGGCTGTGGGTCCCCTGGGGTGGTAAGGAGTGGTTCTGGACTTTCACTCCCACAGAGAAAGCATCTCTTTGATCAGACGACTCTCAAAGTCTCTCCCTTGATCAGAATGGATTCTTTGTGGAGCCCCATAGTGAACAAAAGTTTTCTACAAGTACTTTTGGCCACAGTGGATGCTTTCTGGTCTTTGGTGGGAAAGCTTGGGCATATCTCGTGAAATGGTCAGTGACCACCAGCACATTACTGATATTTCTTTGATCTGACTCAAACTCAGAAAATCAATACAGACCAGCTCCATGGGTGCACTGGTGGTGATGTTAACAAGGGGCAGCCCTCTGGGGCAAAGCTTCTCTGTAAGCAGCGACTACAAGTTCGAATGTGTTGCTCCACATCAGCCCCATCTTAGGCCAATAGAATCTGGATCTCACCAAGTCAAGTGTTCTGTCTATACCAAGGTGCCCCATGGTTGTGCAAGGACCTCAGTACTGAGTCTCAGAAAGGCAGTGGACAGCACTAGTTGTTGTTTGTCTACTTGTCCCCTCTGTCTACTGTTTCTCTGTATAACAGTTTATTGATCAGTTTCAACTTAGGACCTTCTTTGTTATAACAGTGCAGTTCTCAAATCAGTGGAGCATAATTTGGACACATCTTTCCTGCATAGAGGGCTTCTAAAGCTGCTTTGATCATGGGATCGCGAGTTGAGCCCCCGAATACTGTCATTGTCCAGCTGAGGAAGTGCACCAATGTCTATTGCAGAAAAGTGGCAATAAGCAGCAGGTATGCAATTCTCAGAGGCTCCCAAGCAATCCACCATGCAGTCCACTGCGTCCGTGGACATTTGTTCCTCCCTGTCAAACTTCCGGCAGAGTGCCCGAATGTCAGGTTCTGCCAATTGGACCCAATCATTCTGGGGAACAGGCCTCTGGGAGAGAGCATCAGCATCTATGTGGTTCAGACCTGCTCGGTATTCGAGAGCATAGTCATATGTAGATAATGCAGAAAGCCACCTATGGCCAGTGGCATCCAACTTAGCTGAGGTCTGCACATAGGTCAAAGGATTATTGTCAGTTTTACTAGTATTTAGCCCCATACAAGTACTCATGGAATTGGTCAACAATAGCCCACTTCAAAGCTAGAACTCTAACTTATGTACAGGATAGTTCTTTTCGGATGGGGTCAGGCTTCTACTGGCAAAGGCCACTGGTCTCAGGCCATTCTGTGCTCTTGGTACAACACAGCCCCAACCCTTGCAAGCTAGCATCAGTGTGCAGGGCGAAGGTTTTCTTGGATCGGCATAGGCCAGCACTGGAGCATGGGTAAGTGATATATGATCTCATGAAAAGCAGTCTCACAATCAGGAGTCCAGCGGGCCCAAATACTTCACTCGGATGAAAATACACTCTTTCAGTCTTGAGGACGTTGACTTTTGGTATTTTTGTGGGTTGGGGATACCCTTGAGTAAGGTTAAGTAAAAGGCGGATCACTCTTGAATAGTCCTTGATGGCCGATAATAACCACAGAATCCCAGGAATCTTTGCAGTTCTTTTAGATTTTCGGCTGGCCAGGTGGTCAAGGCCTCAACTTTACTTGGGTCGGTCTCTATTCCCTCGGTGGATACTATGTGTCCCACATACTTTACTGATGTTTGAAAGAATTGACACTTATCAATGGACAGTTTAAGGCCAAAGTCCTCCAGTCGGTCCAATACCTTAAATAATCTGCTCTCATGTTCCTCCAGTGAGCTGCCAAACACAATAACATCATCTAGGTATACCAGGCACTCTAGTAAGTTCATGTCCCCACTGCACGCTCCATCAATCGTTGAAAAGTGGCTGGGGCACCTGAAATCCTTGAGGCATCCTCATGAATTCATAGAAGCCAAGCGGACAGATAAAGGCCGTCTTCTCCACGGTCCTCTGGGGCCATCGGGATCTGTAGTACCCCTGCGGAGATCCAGCACAGAGAACCACTTGCTCCGTTTAGGCAGTCCAAAGCATCCTGAATGCGGGGCATTGTGTACTGATCAGGGATAGTCCGCGGTTTAAGGTGCGATAATCCACACACATCCTTACTGTTCCATTCTTTTTCCTCACTCACCACAATGGGGAAAGCATAAGGCTTCTGATTCTTGTATTACACCAGCAGCTAACATCTCTTGCAGATGCCGTCTCACATCATCTATGTCAGCAGGTGCCAGGCGTCGAGACCCCTCTCATGAAATGGTCTTTCGGTCATGCAGCCGGATATTGTGCTCAACTCCTTGCACGCATCCCACATCCCATTCCTTTAAAGAAAACACCTGGTCTCTCTGGGCAAGCTTCTCACTGATCCTCACTTCCATTCAGCTGGTAGCGGGAGTGCCAAATCAAACAAGTCAGGCGTTACTCTGTCATTCTTCCTTGAACTCTTGCTGCTGGGTAGCACTGCAGTGTCTGCACAATGCACATTAGCCAGGATGCAACCTCTGTTTACTCGAATGTCTCTTTCAGACACATTATGAACTTGGACCATTACCCTTCTGGCATAAGCATGGGCTCTAGCGGGCAAAATACTAGGCTTGACCAGCAGTCCTCTGGCAATTTTCCATCGCCTGGTGCATCCAACATTAATATTTTATTCTTAACATCCTTTCTGATACGGACCTCTCCCTGTAAGGTACACTGGGCATTTGGCGCCAGGATCAGAGACTCAGGATCCTTCTTCCATACAATTCCGACCGGTTCCTCTGGTTCTGTTTTTCAGCATCTCTGTGCCTCATAGGCCTTCTTAATTAAAGCCGGAACTCTTAAAGCTCTACTAGTCTTTGACCCTGTTTTCATAACACAACTGTGCCAGCCTTCCGAACATATGAGCATTTGTTCCAATCAACAAAGGACACCATCATACAGTCCAGTGGGGGACACACTAAGGCTAGGGTCTCTACTTGTTGGCCACTCCAGCCACGGAGGTGGGAAAGACAGCCAAATTCGGATATACCCGGAATAGGGTAGGCCTTCTCACTTAACCCCCATACATGCAGTCCTTCTAATGGTTGTAAGGGTACGTTTGACAAATGCTTCTGATACCAATCCTGGAACATAATTGTCACTTGGGAGCCACTGTCTAATACAGCTCTTGTAGACACTCCATTCACCTTTACAGTGGTCTCCATGGAGGGACCCACTATTCTGGACCAGTCTGGAGAGGCGGTAGTGGGGGCCTGGGCAACTGACCTTGCCACAAAAGGACGTGAATTAGCATTTTTTGGTGCCCTCACTGGGATCATGTCGTGCACCTCTTAACCACTGATTTCTTCTCCGAAGCTCTCCTTGTAGCCTATATGCAACTTTGTCAGTGTCTTTTGGGGACTGGCATTCCCTTTTCATGTGCCCATCTTCCCACAATTATAGCAAAACATACTTTCTGGAGTTTGAGCTGGCCGAGGCGCCACACTGGGAGCCAGGGCGGGGTATTACTAACTGAAACCTGGGTGCCATCTCTGTCTGGCGTGATAAGCATTTGGAGACATCTCGTCAGTTTCTCCACTTCCATGGTCAAGGAATTGAGTTTGGAGCTGTTATCAGCAGGAGATACATGGTGGGTACCCACACCCCATAGCAGATGCAGTCGGATATAGCCAGGGCCCGTACTTGCAGGCTGGCCTTCATAAAGGGACTGTTTTTGAATTCCCGGATCTCTCTCAACAGTTCGCCCCATTGTGGCATATCTTTTTCCTTGTCAGAGCACTCATTGACTGTCAACCTCTGCCCCTGAACTTCACTTGATGGGTCACCCTCAATCACTCGGGTCGTAGCCACAGCTGTTGGTGCAGGTACCTCCCGAGGTCGCCTTTCTCAACTCCTCAATTCTCTCATTAACTCATCATAGGAGGGTGGGATTCTAATCATTTACAGGAACTGAAGCAACAGCAGTTCTGAGAAGGGCAGACTTATGATTCTGTCCAGTCTGGTTCGGTCCAGTTCAATCGCTGGCAAACTACCCTTTCTGAGGCATTCTTGCAACAATTTTTCCAGCCGAGAGACATACACAGACAACAACTCCCTTGGTACTGTTGTGCATTTCTTACTCTCCACCATAGGTCCTCATCAGAATCTGGGCTCCCATACACATTCTCCAAGGCCTCAAGATAGGCCTGTGCAGTCGCTCAGGGTTACTGGCCCGTTTAGCGGATGGTAGCCAGGGCAGGACCTCGAGGCTCTCACTAACCCTCTTTAAGCTCTCCGCCTTCAGCATTGCCATTCTAGCACTTGGGGCAACATAGTCTATCCAGGTCTCCCAGTCATCCTCCCTTGGGGGTGGGAGGGTGCCAGAGAGATCCTCAACCCGGTAAGAGTCGTGACTAATGGCAGGTGCAGAAATAGGAGTCTGCATTGGTTCAGCCACCATTACGGGCACTGGAGCAGGAGAGGGTGTTGGGGAGGAACACCCAGGTGGCAAGAATAGTTTCTTCAAGTCCTCCACAGTTTTCCCTCTCCCAGCAACCATTCAGCAAATTTCTCCTCAAAAGTTTCAGATAGTGGTGGTGGCTGATTCCCCGGTCTTTACTGTCCTTAGTTATCACCTCCAAGCAGTGAGGGCTCCTCTGGGGTAATGGTCTGTGGCACTTTGGAGCTATCTATGGGATCTTAAACTCTACTAGGGCCAGGAAAGTGTGGGTGAGCAGATTAGCATGCCGACCCACCACCACAGGGTTTGTAAACCTTCCACCTTGGAAAGTACTCCTGCACAGTGTCCGTATTGATACCAGGGGATGTCCAGGATAAGCATAGCATTTTGGGGTCGATCTCCTCCCCAGTACACCACTCCACCAGCCGGTGCACAGCCACTTCTGTCGGGTACCCATTTTTTCTTAACAGTGGTTTGTAAATATGGCCACTAGAGGACACACAATCCCAGCGGTGAGCCTCCAAGATGTAACCCCTAAATGGCGCTATCCCAGGGGCTACTACCCCTGCCTGATTTGCCACTAACAGGTTGAGGGGCCTGGATCCAATGGCGGGTGCCTCCACCCAGAGGTCAGGGTTTGCAATAGTTAAACTAACTTGGTCACAGCCCTCTGGGACACTGCAACCCTTCTTCCCACTAGTGGCCCACACAATATATCAGAATTACCTTCACAGTATACACTTACCCCAGGTCTGGTTCCGGCACTGGGACCTCCTGTGAAATGAGATACAGTGCAACAATCACAGTACAGTACTTTAACATAGACAAATACCTCAGGCAGTATAACTTTGCTGGAAACAAGCAGCTCTGATTTATTTAGGGATATAACAAGGACAGGGGAAATCAGGTTAATTAGCTTATCACTCTAATAATCTACCTATGGCTCTGTGCACAGGCCTATCCCTATCAGTTACTGTCCCTGGTACCCAAGCCCTAGTGGCTAGTCAAACCGTGGCAGCTGGTAGGGCCCTTTCACACAGAGAAAAGGAGAATTAAACAGTCAGCAGTACAGTAATTCCATTTGGATTTAATGTGGCAATTCAACAGGAGCGACCCTGAATTAGTACTCACGACCTCCAAATAAGATAGGGTCCTTCAATGTCAACAGGGCTCACTTGAGGTACACAAACCTCTTCACACATCCATATAAAAGAAAGCACTATACCAGGCAGGCTGCATCTGTATCCTCATAATTACTGCACAATACCCGGAGAACACACAGCAGATTCAGTTCCTGACAGACCAGTGCAATTTTCAGCAATTCTTCCAGTCTTCTACAGGTGAGCCTGGTTTCTAATCTTTCAGAGATCCTTTGATTCTTTTCACAGGACCAGATTCAGTCCTATCAAGCTGCAGACCGGAACTCTGGGCCACACACGTTTTTTGACTAAAACTGCACACTGAAAAAGCACAGGCTCCTTCCTTCTTCACTGCCAAAGCTCAACTGAAACTCCAACCGACAAAACGGGCACTTCCTTTGAGTTCCTCCCAGTTCTTGACTGGATTGGCTGTCACTCACAATAGACTGCTGCTGTTGGTCCAAAAGGCACTGAAGTCTAAACTACATCTCCCAGAGTCACTGCCCATACAATCCTCTTGTGGCTGGCTCAGATTATGAGTCCAAGTTCTGATTCGTCCAAGGCACCATTTTAGAGCTAGCTTACCCACACTGATTGGTCCAGTTCAGCAGTTCAAAACTAGAATGGGGAACTAGCAGACACAGTTCTGACTGCAAAGAAAGCAGGTTAGACAAACTGTAATTTCATTATTACTCTAAATAATTTCTGGCAAACAGTTACATCTTTCAGATAGGTTCCCTTTGCACTCCTAGTGACTGCAAAATGAAGTGAATTGGCAGCAGCTTGAGTGGTACTCAATCAAAGAAACACACAGTCCCCCATACAAACTAATTATGTCTGCAAGCAGACAGCTCTTAAAGAGACAGTACCAGAGGTTCTAAAAACACTCACTGATAAATGGCTTAAATGCCAAACACCATTCAGGCTTGGAGCACTCAAGCAAGCTCCTGGAAGTCTTTTGGGAACCCCCATTTGCAGGAGGGTTACACCTGTACTTGGACAGACAGTATCCAGGAGTTGGGAGAGGCCCTGCAGCCCGCCCTTAGGTGGGCTGTAGGAGCATACCACGTGCAGTTTCTTGGTATTGCCAAGCAGCAGCAGCACAGTGTGGAGGAGCTCACAGGTTGACGGCAGCACAGAGGTGTGGTTTATAAGGGATACATTGAGGTGGGCCCTGTAGTAAATCAGGATACCACCTCCCCTTTTGCTCCCTGTTCTGTCCAGCCATTTGAGCTCATAGCCGGGGAGCCTGCAGACCGAGTCAGGAATCTGGGGTTTTAGCCAGGTCTCGGTTATCCCCAGGATGTCAGGCTTGTAGAGAGTGACCCATGCAGTGAGCTCGTCAAGCTTGGGAAGTAGACTCCGAATGCTAATGTGAGCAACTTTCAGGCCCTTTTCCATCCACCATTTCTGAGGAGAGTCAGGGGAGGTGGGGCCAGGATTGACTTCAATGTCGCCAGATAGGCAAGGGACAGTAGGATTAGCCACAGGAAGGGACCTCTTGGAGGGGACCTTTTGATTTCTGGCCTCCAGACCCGGCGTCGCTCTATGTTGTTATGGGACAGGACGAATCTAGGCAGCAGACCGCTAGGGGGATAGCGGGGACCGGTTGCATTAGCCATAAGGTTAGAGAATGTAAAATCAGTCACGGAGCAGTGGTGAATGGACCTGCCACTGCCACTGTCCTGTCCAGGGGCAATGTCAGAGATGAGGGGGATGAGTCCCAGGATAAGGGTAGCCAGGAGAACAAAGTGGGGAGGGGGGGGAAATGAATTTCTTTAACAGAGATCATGCCGAGAGGCCGATCTTGGATTTGAACAGGGGGTATACTGTAGAGGACCTGGGAGCAGTGAGGTGAACAGAGAGCAGAGTCAGGCAGGAGCGCCGAGCAAGCACCAGGGGTGAGGCTACTGACCTGGTGTGATAACGAGCACCAGTGGTGTGGCTACTGACCTGGTGTGGTGATAACGAGCGCTAACTGGAGGTCCAGAGACACTTTAGCAGTGACAGTAACAGTTTGATTTGATAACAGTTTCAGGATACTGAGCGACTGCTGAAAAGGTCAAGAATTGTCACATTAGGAATTAGCAGTAAAACACTTAGTAACAGTAAAACACTTTTGAAATTAGCAGTAGTCACAGGATAGACAGCAGGTTACTGGAGTGATATTGGATAGAGCAGGGATTGCAGGCTCAGTGGGCACAGAAAAGGCAGGGCGTAGGTGAAAAACCTGGGGTGGGGGGTTAATGCGACTCCACCCCTATCGAGCCAATTTGACAAATTAGCTGGCAGAGGGCGGGGTAAAGGCGATGGTTTAAAAGTCACCTCAGAACCAGGGCGGGTGCGTGGGCTATTAAAAAGCCATCGCTTCTCCAGGGATCGCCGCTGGGCTGCCGAAAACAGTTCTCCTGCAACCAGCAGGGGCACGTTGTAAGTCCAGAATTTTGTGCTTAGATAGAGACTGGGTCCCGAGGGGGCCCGGCGGTGCTTGCCAGAACAAGTGGCACCTCCACTCGGGAAGCACGAGTTACGATGATGCGAGGGCGAGGGGGGGGGGACCCTCCAGGTCAAGGTCTCCCTCTCTCCCCTCCGATTTAAACGAGATAAGTTACTTTTTTGCAGGGAGCTCCATTTAAGTCAGGAGGGCTTGGGTGGGGAGCGATGTCATCAGCCAATCCCCGACGAGAAAGGACAAGTCAGTTTCGGTGCCAAAAGTTGAAATAGGAGCTGACAAAGGACCAGGAGTTCGTCCGCACGCCGTCGCTTCTCCAGGGATCGCCACTGGGCTGCCGAAACAGTTCTCCTGCAACCAGCAGGGGCACGTTGTAAGTCCAGAATTTTGTGCTTGGATAGAGACTGGGTCCGAGGAGGCCCGTCAGTGCTTGCAGAACAAGCAGCACCTCCACTCGGGAAGCACACGAGTTCTGATGATCTGGAGGCGAGGGGGACCCTCCAGGTCAAGGTCTCCCTCTCTGCCCTCCGATTTAAACGAGATAAGTTACTTTTTTGCAGGGAGCTCCGTTTAAGTCAGGAGGGCTTGGGTGGGGAGCGATGTCATCAGCCAATCCCTGACGAGAAAGGACAAGTCAGTTTCGGTGCCAAAAGTTGAAATAGGAGCTGACAAAGGACCAGGAGTTCGTCCGCACGCCGTCGCTTCTCCAGGGATCGCCGCTGGGCTGCCGAAAACAGTTCTCCTGCAACCAGCAGGGGCACGTTGTAAGTCCAGAATTTTGTGCTTAGATAGAGACTGGGTCCCGAGGAGGCCCGCCGGTGCTTGCCAGAACAAGCCGGCACCTCCACTCGGGAAGCACGAGTTACGATGATGCGAGGGCGAGGGGGGGGGGACCCTCCAGGTCAAGGTCTCCCTCTCTCCCCTCCGATTTATTAGGGGAAAGAGGATCTGTCTTTAAAAATGTGCTCTGGCTGTATGTTTAATGTTTCTGCTGTATGAACATTTTGGAACTTTTACCAAGCAAGTTTAATGCATGGCAACAGACTGTCCCATATATACGGGATACTGGTATATTAGGTTGAATTTGCTAGACAATTCTTATAATTTCGAAGATAGCAGTGATCTCATGGGCTCATATAAACTGCAAACTTTGGATTTATAGTGGATATTGGTAACGTAACCCCCCCAATGATGTATCTAACTGTGGCAAATGCAATTGTTATCCTATGTATTAGGGACTTTGGTCTCAGAAGTGTATAACTTGTAGGGTCTGTTTGTCACATGTGACATTTACTGCTATGTGAAAGAAGTAAAGATAAAAATAAAGTAAAAAAAAAAGAAGGGGGATAAAACCTTTTATAGGTACATAAAAGAGTGAAGAAAGACCAATGGAGGGATACTGAGACTTAATAAAGGGAGGGAGGGTGGGTGGATGGATGGGCAGAGGGTGATAGTGAAAAGGCAGGGATACTGAACGAATACTTCTGCTCAATATTCACAAAAGAAGAGGGGGGGAGGTACCTAATCCAATCAATAGAAGCACTCTGGATAGGGGGATCAATACCAGTTCATTCACAGAAGAAAGGGTTCTGAAAGAACTCCTAAATTGAAGATGGACAAAGCAATGGACCAGACGGGATTCACCCCGGAATTCTAAAAGAACTAAGGGGAACTAGTGACAACACCACTGACTATCCTTTTTAGCAAATCATGGGAGAATGGTGTGGTACCCAAGGACTGGAGGAGGGCGAATGTGATTCCCTCTTCATGAAAGTGGGAGCAATGCAGAGGCAGGAAACTACAGACCTGTTAGTTTGACCTCAGTGGTAGGGGGAAAATGATGGAATCACTTCTGAAAGAAAGAACTGTTGAGTATCTAGAGGTCAGCGGGGCACAGGACCCAAGGCAGCATGGATTCACAGCGGGAATGTCATGTCAGATAAATCTAATAGATTTCTTTGACTGGGTGACCAAAAGCAGTAGACCAGGGAGGGGCTGTGAACATGGCCTACCTACACATTAGCAAGGCATTTGACACAGTCCCACAAAAAAGATTAATAAACAAGTGAGCCAGCCTGGGAGTGGGTCCCAGGGTGGTAGCCTGGATAAAAAATTGGCTGGACAACAGGACAAGGAGGGTAATAGTAAACAGAGTCCACTCTGAAGAAAGGGGGTTACTAGCGGGGTACCGCAGATTCAGTACTGGAACCGGTCCTTTAATGTCTTTATAAGTGACATTGCAGAGGGACTGGAGGAAAAGTATGCCTTTTGCAGAGGACACAAAGATCTGCAACAGGGTTGATACACAAGGTGGTTGTGTGTAGAAAGGATGAGAAGAGACTTGGCAAGGTTGGAAGAATGGTCAAACGTATGGCAGCTTAGATTTAATGCAAAGAAGTGCAAAGTAACGCACCTGGGAAACAAAAACCCAGGGGAAGAGTACACAATTGCGGGGTACTAACAACAAAAATACTAAGATTCATACTAAGAGGTAAGGAGTTGAGGGGGCCTTTCTTTTGGCCCATTGCCGCTCCTGTCATCTCACCCATAATAAGTCAGTATATCTCCTTTCAGAATATAGGAGTCGAGATTGCATTTAAACTGGGCCTTGCTTCTTGAACAAATAATTTCCTCTGTTGACTTGTTCCAAGGGGCAACCACTCTCTGGGTAAAAAAAGCTTTTCTCCTATTTGTGTTATATTTGACGTATCTCAGCTGGAGTGGGTGGCCCCTAGTACCCTTCTTGCCAATTTAAACTGGAGGTTTAGTTCATTTAATATATAATCATCCTGCATTACATCATAACGTAGCAGTAGGTCCTCTCCAACTCTTCTCGTCTCCAGTGACATCAGCTGTAATATATTCAAATGTTGTTCATAAGGTACCTTATTTAAGTTGTGTATCATTTTGGTGGCCTGTCTCTGCACCTTTTCAACATCTGCCACCCCCCCCCCGGTGATGGGTCCCCACACCAGGGCTCCTAGTCCAGTATAGGTCTAACATAAGCTCTGCACAGTGGCAAAATCACCCTCTGAATGCGGCTCCTAAAGTTTTTCTTTATGTTCCACAGTACTTGTTTAGCTTTTATAATTTGCTTATTACAGTGCAACTGGTATGTCAGGTTGCGGTCTACTAGAATACTCAGGTCTTTTTCTTCCTCAGATTTACGCAATATTACTCCATTTATAAAGTAGCTTCCTTCACGGTTGTTTTCACCCAGCTGGATTACACAGCACTTAACATTAAAACTCATCCCTCTGGCTGTTGCCCAGCTATAAATGCTATTCAGGTCTGTCTGTACTGTCTGTATCCCTTTTGAGTCCGTCACCAGACCAGCTAGTTTATCGTCTGCATATTTACTTATCCAGTTTTCTGCCCCCTCACCCATTCCTGCCATGAATACTCTAAAGAGCACAGGCCCCAGGACAGACCCCTGGGAAACCCCGCTCGTCAATGGGACACTATCCAAGTAGTAACCATTTATACACACCCTCTGTGATCTATCACCCAACCAGCCCCCAAATCCAATGGACCACTTTATGATCCAGGTTCATTTCTTTTAAACTACGCATAATTTCTAGATGAGGAACCTTATTGAAGGCCTTCGCCAAATCGAGATAAGACACAATCCACAGCCTCCCCGCCATCCAAAGCCGCAGAGATCTTTTCGTAGAAACATAACATATTAGTTACATATGACCTCCCCGCCACAAACCCATGCTGCTCACTATCCCCTTGATTAGTCTCTACCAGATGGGCATTTATTACATCTTTTAGTATAGATTCCATCAACTTGTCTGCACCGAGGTCAAACTTATGGGTCTATAGTTTGTGTGATCTGTCCTATTGCCTTTCTTATGGATGGGTACCACATTTGCTGCCAACCAATCCCCAGGCACCACACCGCTGTCTAGTGATTTTTGAAATATCAGTGTTAGTGGGATAGCAATATTAGGAGAAAATAGTTTAAGTATCTTGTTTGAGATATTATCTGGGCCAGCTGCGTTTGTATTTTTTAGAGATTTTATTTTAATACTGTGTCCAATGTTATCTCTATATTGTATTCCTTATTGGGTCTAATATCCACCTGCCCATGCAGTTTATTAGAAAAAACTGTACTAAAATAGGAGTTAAAAAATGTTTGCCACCCTAGTCAGGTTAGAAATTAGGTCATTCCCCTCTTTATTAGAGCATAGGTTATTTTTTGTTTTCTTAAGGGAGTTCACATAACTGCAAAACTGCTGCATGTTGTCTTTCTTGGCTGTAGTTGCCAGATGTATTCTCAGCCTTTAATTTTGTTTTCATCATCTGCTTACATTTATCTTGAATTTTTTTTATAGCTGGTCCAGGTTTGAGAGTCTCCTATTTTCTTATTGTATGTTATAGATGTCATTGCTTCTTTTTCAATAATTTAGAGTTTTTGTAAGCCATCTAGGTTGTCCCCCTATTATTATAAACTCTTACCCTTTTTTATGTTTGCTTGCACGCATGTGCAAGAAACACAGTGCCTTCATCCGAGTTTTCGTAGGTGTGGCACCCTGTCTTCCAATGCAGCCAGTGTGTTTGCAGGCGCGGCCACAGTTCGCCAATGAATGCTGCAGCTGTCTATGACAGCAGTTGAAAATGCAATGCTGTACAGATGAAAGGGAGATCTCCGCTTCAGTGAGCAGCGATAACACACGTGCTCATGCGCTCCACCCACACACACACACATGCATATTGCGCGCTCATGCATCCCCCCTCCCACACACACACTGTATGGCCGACGGGTGTGCCCAATCCCCCATCGGCTCTGCTGCGCTCCCTCCCCCCAATAGAGTTCCAGGTGCCACACTGGGAGCCCACCCCAGCATGGCAACAGTCCTATGGCTGAGGGGTGCTCAATCCCGTCGGCTCCATTGCCCCCCAAACAGCCTTCCAGCTGCCATGCTGGGGAGCACACCCCAACATGGCACAAGTCCCGCGTGAGTCAAAGGAAAAAAAAAAATCTGCAGAAAAAACCTTCCCTCGCTGACTGTCCTGAACCCTGTCCCCCACCCACCCACCCTCTGCACACCTGCCTCCCCACCCCACCCCAACACTTACCTCCGAGTCCGCACAGCGATCTTGATGGACCGGGAACACATCTGCACTCTTCAAAGCCGCCCTGAACTGAGGAAATGCGGTAAGCTGTATAATGGAATAAATAGGTTTTTCAACTTTGCTGCATATCTCAGGCATTTTTGGGAATTTTTCACAAATTTTTCAACATGGGGTTTTGGGACCCCACCTCATGAATTCTGTCACTGTCATTTTGTTAATCGACCCGAAAGGTGATTTACGTGGTCACCTGTGAACACTTTTTGGGACTGATTTATGAAATGACAGTGTCACAGATCATGAGATAAGGCTCAAAAACCCTATGTTGATAATTAACGAAAATCCCAAAAATGACTGTTCTGAAACATCGTTGCGCTGTTCCTCACTTGCTCGTAGAGTTCGCGAATTTTCAATATTTTCACTCCAGATTTTCAACATTGCCATTTTACCACACCTCCTTATGAGCAGTACAGCTGTCATTTTCCACATCTCACCCAAAAAGTGTTTCCGTGCATGTAGCACACAATGGTGGAGTTGGTGTGCGAAATCAATGTTCGGGACAGATTAAGAAAATCACAGTGACACTGTTCATGAGCAGAGGTGTTAAAATGGCTATGTTAAGAATTTGATGAAAATATGCCCCAAAATGACTGTTTTACAAGCATGCGTTGCACTGCTCCTACTCATGCTAGTAAGTTCGCAAATTTTCAATATTTTCACTCACTCCAGATTTTCAACATTGCCATTTTACCACACCTCCTTATGAGCAGTACAGCTGCCATTTTTCACATCTCGCCCAAAACGTATTTCCACACATGTAGCACACAATGGAGCAGTCAGTGTGCAAAATTAATGTTTGGGACAGATTAAGAAAATCACAGTGACACTGTTCACGAGCAGAGGTGTTAAAATGGCTATGTTGAAAATTTGGTGAAAAAAGTCCATAACATGACTGTGTTATGAGCGACCATTGCACAGTTTCCATGCACCCTCGTAAGTTCATGGATTTCTAATATTTTCAGTCCAGATTTTCACCACTGGCATTTTACCACACTTCCTTATGAACAGTACAGCTGTCATTTTTCACACCATGGCCGAAATGTGTTTTCGCACTTCCAGCGCAGAAATGCATGGTCGCTGTGGGAAATCACTGTTTGGGACAGATTAAGAAAATCACAGTGACACTGTTCATGAGCGGAGGTTCCAAAATACCTGTGTTGACAACCTGCTGTAAAGAATCCCCAAACTAATTGCATTACAGGTGTGCGTTGCGCAGTTTCTACGCACACTTGAGACTTCACCAGTTTTTTAAATATTTTCACTGCGGATTTTTAACATTGCCATTTTTTGCACATCCTGTTCAAAATGTGTTTTCGCAACTGTGGTGCCAAATGGCGTAGTCGCTGTGCAAAATCAGCTTTTGGCTAATGCACTGATATTGCCACTGTTCATAAGGTGGGGGTCACAAAAAACCCATGTTGAAAATTTGGAGTGAAAATGCCAACGAACGCCTGAGGCGTTAGGGTTTCCGACCATAACACACCACCCTGTAGAGACTGACAGGCATCGGGGTGTGACTTGGGATTCTCGCCTGTGATGCTCATACCATTCCACACCCTGAGAGGCATCGAGGTGTGTCTTGGACTCTTCGGCCCCAAAGTTCACCCCATTCTCCTATACAGCACCCATCTCACTGTATTTCCTGATGGAATGGGGTGAGCATAAGGGCCAAATACCCCAAGGCACACCGTGACACTTGTCAGTGTCTGCAGGGTAGGGTGTGGTGAAATGGCGCGGCCGTTATGCCTGACAACCCAAAGGCACACCCCAATGCCTGTCAGTCTCTACAGGGTGGTGGTGGGGTTGGCTTCAGTTCAATACTTCACTGAACATTCCTATTATGCAGCTCTGCTCTCTAACTCCTACACTACCAATGCCAGTGCCAGCAAGAAAACATTCGGCATTGACAAATGCTTATGTGTTTATTGCACATAGTGAAAATATGTTTTGTGAAAATGCTCCACATTTCCTCCACTGTTTTATTTGTTAAGATACTGTCCCAGTTTATATTTTTCCAGTTCTTGCCATATTTTTTTAATTATCAGCAGTATTTAAAGTATAAATTACCCTGCATCCTATATGCTGTTTAAATGAAAAGGTTACCCTGTTATGAATAACAGGGAAAGAGAATAAAAGGCAGATGGGATTTTCCCTTTAATGTTGAATGGTTGAGTGGTATAGTGCCACCTTGTGGTGAGAGCTGTGAATAACAGTACAAGGAGGGCTGAGTAACAAAAAGTAAGCGTTCTTTAGTGGTTGTCCCTGAGACAGCAATATGACAGTCAAAGCAGCTCTCTAGCTTCCCAGTTTGGGGGAATTTTTCCTTTAGCTGAAGGGTTAGAGCTCTGTCTGCTAGACTTAGAGACCTGGGTTTGATTCCCAGCTACAGGCTGGAGGTGTAACTGCACAAATAGGGGACAAACATCACACGCCTGACTGAAGTCTCTACAAAACTGCCAGAAAAACAGCAATGATTACAAAGCAACACTGAAAAGAAGGGATTAATTCAGAGTCTGTTCATTTTAAGGCTGGTCTGACTCAGCAATTAATGGCAATTAATAAGAACAATTTTAATAAATTGCATCAGTTTCCATTTTTTCAAGGATTTTCCAAGTAGTAAAGCAATTCAAAAATCCCCACCCATCCATCCTGTGCATCACCACAGCTAAACACTGTGGTCACATGCATGTGGGAGGAGGGCGGGGGTTGGGGGCTGACTTGGCCTCGTGATGATATTTTATTTACTCTGACCCTTTGCTTACTGCTTATTCTGATGCCAGTTCCTGATGCCACCACCACAGGGGACTTCACACTGAGGCTGCTACCAGGAGAGAGGGACAGAAGACAGAGTAAGAGTCAAGTTGTAGTGTTACAGTGTGTTGTCAGCAATAGCTGAGCTGTTCGCTAGCTGCAGTTACTACATTTATTGTGCATAATCTCATTTGCACACATCTCATAACCTTACCTTAAGGAATTGTTTCTGAAGGTTTTATCCTTATTGTACTCAGTTTACAGAGTTAACCTCCCTTTTGTTGTACTTACCAACAACGGTCCCACATGGTTTAGTTGTGGCCTCCATTTGTATAGTGCTTTTTCTGGCAATGGATCACATAATATTTCCCCTTCCCATCCAGCAACATGGGCACCTTTGTGTGGAGACCTTCCCATCTCTGCCCTCATTTGTGCATGATGGTAATCCCTTCATATTACTACTAGTGTTGCTGAGATAGCATCCTAGAAATTAGGATACCAACAGATACCTTCCAGTTGGCCAGATAGTTACTGTGGTAGGACAGTAGTGCTATCTGTCCATGGATCCTACCCTCTAGGATCCAGTGCATGGATCTTACAAATGATGTGGATCCTGTGAATCTTAGCAATAGATTCAGCTCAGATCCCATCTGACCTAGGATCCCTGGATCTAACCTAGGATCCATCACTATCTGTCCCCGGATCCTAACTATCTGACCTAGGATCCCTGGATCCTAACTAGGATACCTGGATCCTAACTAGGATCCATCATTATCTGACCCCGGATACTAACTATCTGATCTAGGATCCCTGGATCCTAACTAGGATCCATCACTATCTGACCCTGGATCCTACATCTGTCTTGACTAGGATTTCTAGTATGGTCCTAGGTAGGATGCCAGCACTATCTGACAGATAGTGGTAGGATCCACAAAGCACTATCTGAGCAACACTGATTAATACTATCTGGCCTTGTTTCCAGAGGCAACTGCTTTATATTGTTTGCATATAGCGAAGCCACTGTAATTATTACCCCAGGATGTCCCAAGCTCTGTCTAAGGCACTATCCCATATCTGTCTGCTCTTATCTGGGGACATTGAACTAAATCCAAGCCCCTTCTCCCAGATCACAGGAACTGTTCCCCAGCTGATGTCTGTTGGTTCAAAACACGAGATCTAAAGTTGGTGCACATGAGCGATAAGCAGCCTTAGGCCTAAACTCCATGAGCTTGAAGGCTAGGCCAACTTTTATGCCCCAGACATTATTGCTGTCTCGGAGACCTGGCTAAAACCTTGCACACTCTCCCATGAGATACAGCTCCCTGAGTATTCTTCCTTTACAGGACAGGTTCAATAAGGAGGGGTGTTCTTCTCTATGTACGCTCCTTCAGTGCCTCTCTAGTAACTGTACTTGACCTAGCTAATTCTGATAGTGAGGCTATTGTAGTTAAATGTCTTCTTGGGGATACCAATCCATCTTATGTGGTCTGTGCCTTTAATCCCCCTCCTGCGGTAGCCACTGCTGCCTCCATTCTCTTTCCAAAACTTTTTTGTGATCTGTCTGCAGGGAACAGGGGATCTAATGGCGTTGGGTGACTTCAATATCAATTGGTTGTCTGTGTCCAGGTGTGGACCTAAGGCTGCCCTCCAGGAGGCCCAGCTCACCCAAATAATCTCTGAACCCACTTGCTTGAATATTAGAACTGGTAATCACACCCTACTTGATTGGATCCTTGTTTCCAAACCATATCAAATCAGAACAGTGGGCACCTTGCAGACTCCTTCAGTGACCAATCCTCCACATTCTGTGTGTGGTGCAATGTCCCACTCACACCACCAGCCCACAGTATTTATTGCCCATGATTTTTTTTTCAAATTCAGTGCTGACTCCTTTCTGACTACACTATCAGGCAGAAATTGGGCTACAATTCGTACCTTGCCCGATATGGATTCAGCCCTGCACTTCTATGTGTGCAACTTTTCCCATCTACTGTTAACAGCCATGCCCCCTTAACAAAGCTAAGGGTTAAAGGTCAGCAAACAATGTGGCTTGACCACAAGCTTAGGAAGGCCATGAAGGCAAGTGACAGGGCTTGGGGGTCTACAAAAATTCAGGCCTTAAGTCCAGTTGGCACAAATTCAGGGAACTCAGAAATGCATGCGAAAGGGACCTGCAAGTGATTAAAAGAATTAGTACTTGAGGCACCTACAGGACAAACAAGTATTTGTCAATGCCGAATGTTTGCTTGCTGGCATTGGCATTGGTAGTGTAGAAGTTACAGAGCTGCATAATAGGAATGGCAGCGAAGTATTGAACTGAAGCCAACCCCACCACCACCCTGCAGGGAGTGACAGGCATTGGGGTGTGCCTTTGGGTCGTCAGGCATAATGATCACGCCATTTCACCACACCCTACCATGCAGACACTGACAAGTGTCAAGGTGTGCCTTGGGGTCTTTGGCCCTTATGTGCACCCCATTCCATCAGGAAATATGATGAGATGGGTGCGGTATAGGAGAATGGGGTGAAGTTTGGGCCTGAAGAGTCTGAGGCACACCTTGATGCCTCTCACTGGCTGCAGAGTGTGGGTGGAGGTGGAATGGTATGAGCATGACAGGCAAGAATCCCAAGTCACACCCCTGATGCCTGTCATTCTCTACAGGGTGAGGCATTATAGTCGGAAACCCTAACGCCTCAGACATTCGTTGGTATTTTCACTCCAAATTTTCAACATGGTTTTTTTGTGACCCCCACCTCATGAACAGTGGCAATATCAGTTTGTTAGCTGAAAACTGCTTTTGCACAGCGACTATGGCATTTGGCACCACAGGTGCAAAAACACATTCCCAAACAGGATGTGAAAAATGACAGCGGTACTGTTCATGGGGAGGTGTAAAAAATGGCAACGTTGAAAATCTGCTGTGAAAATCTTAAAAAAACTGGTGAAGTCACGAGCGTGTGTAGAAACTGTGCAACCCACACCCGTAATATAACTAGTTTGGGGATTTTTTTTACAGCAGATTGTTAACACAGGCATTTTGGGACCTCTGATCATGAACAGTGTCAGTGTGATTTTCTTTATCTGTCCCGAACAATGATTTCCCACAGTGACCACGCATTTCTATCCTGAAAGTGTGAAAACACATTTCGGCCATGTTGTGGAAAATGACAGCTGTACTGTTCATAAGGAGGTGTGGAAAAATGCCACTGGTGCAAATCCGGAGTGAAAATATTACAAATTCATGAACTTGTGAGGGTGCGTAGAAAGTGCGCAATGCTCACACTCGTAACACAGTCATTTTATGGAGTTTTGGCACCAAATTTTCAACATAGCCATTTTAAGACCTCTGCTCATGACCAGTGTCACTGTGATTTTCTTAATCTGTCCCAAACATTGTTTTCGCACACCGACTGTACCATTGTACGCTACATGTGAGGAAACACATTTTGGGCGAGATGTGAAAAATGGTAGTTGTACTGCTCATAAGGAAGTGCGGTAACATGGCACTGTTGAAAATCTGGTGTGCAAATATTACAAGTTTGCAAACTTGCCAGTGTGCGTAGGAACTGCGTAACGTGCGCTCCTAAAACAGTCATTTTTGGGAATTTTTTCATCAAATTTTCAACATAGCCATTTTAACACCTCTGCTCATGACCAGTGTCACTGTGATTTTCTTAACGTGTCCCACACATTGATTTAGCACTGAAATCGCCGTAATAATACATGAGCAAGAAACACATTGTGGGCGAGATGTGAAAAATGACAACTGTACTGCTCATAAGAGGTGTGGTAAAATGGCAATGTCGAAATCTGGAGTGAAAATATTGAAAATTTGCGTAACTTGCGCAAGCCGTAGAACTCTGCAATGCACGCGCAAAACAGTCATTTTAGGAATTTTTTCACCAAATTTTCAACATAGCCATTTTAAGACCTCTGCTCATGAACAGTGTCACTGTGATTTTCTTAATGTGTCCAGTACATTGATTTCGCACACCGACTGCGCCATTGTGCACTACATGGGCGGAAACACATTTTGGGTGAGATGTGAAAAATGACAGCTGTACTGCTCATAAGGAGGTGTGGTAAAATGGCAATGTTGAAAATTTGGAGTGAAAATATTGAAAATTCACAAACTTACGAGCGTGCGTAGGAACTGCTCAACGCACACTCATAAAACAGTCAGTTTTAGGAATTTTTCCACCAAATTTTGAAAATAGGCTTTTTGAGAGCCCACCTTATGAACACTGGCAGTGTCATTTCATTATTCATTCCTGAAAGGTGATTTCACACAGTGGCTGCAAAATCACCCTTCGGGCCCGAGTAACGTCATGACGGTGACAGCATTCATGAGAAGGGGTCCCAAAAACCCCAGGTTGAAAATGTGGTGCAAAAATTCCCAAAAATGCCTGAGATATGCAACAAAGTTGAAAAAACCCTATCTATTACATTATACAGCTTACTGGCATTTCCTCAGTTTGCGGTCGGCTTTGAAGAGTGCAGACGTGTTCCCGGTCCACGAAGATCGTCGCGCCGGACTCCGGAGGTAAGTATGGGGTGGGGGTGGGGAGGCAGGGTGTGCAGTGGGTGAGTGCGGGTGGGGGCAGGGAGACTGCGAGGGACCGTTTTTTAATTTACAGGTTTTTTTTTTATTACTAAGACAACGTGGGACGTTTTGCCACGCTGGGGTGGGCTCCCAGTGTGGCAGCTGGAAAGGCTGTTTGGGGGGGCTGGAGACAACAGGGGATTGGGGACCCCCATCAGCCATACGGATGTGTGCCACGCTGGGGTGGGCTCCCAACATGGCACCAGGGAAGCTTTTTTTGGGGGGGGCATGGAGCTGATGGGGCATTGGACACCCCCGTCGGCTATACAGTATGTGCATGGGGGGGAGCGCATCAGCAGGCAATATGCACGTGTGCATGTTGGGGGAGCTCTGCTCACTGAAGCGGAGCTCTCCTGTTCAACTGTATGCCAATGCATTTTCAGCTGTCATAAACAGCTGGAGCAGTGATTGGCACACTGCAACAGCGCCTGCAAACACACTGACTGAACTGGAAGAGGCTGACACACCTCTGGAAAACTCGGATGATGGCACTATGTTTCTTGCACATGCGTGCAAGCAAACATAAAAACTGTCTCACCCAAAATGGTCCTGGTCTCAAATTAACAAGTTAGTAAACGGTAGCACAGTAGAGTGTGATATTGCTGTAGATGGCACTACCTACCAAGATTCTATGGCTATGGCTAATGCCTTTAATAAAATTGTCAGTCCTAGAAAGGTTCAAACCCAACTCTCCAGAGTTCCCTCTCCTCTGAGCAGTCCAATCCTGGCTACCAGCACCCAGAGTCCCATTATAGAGGTTTAATGTATAGCGTGTACTAAATATCATAAGCCCATTAAAGAGCTGCATTATTTGCCGCATACAGAATAGCATACAGAACACCGGATCCCCTGCCACACAGTGCACAGCCCAGTTGCTAAACCTGGATCTTGGTTGAAAGAATGAGGTGGGAACAAAGCATGTGCATACAAGCACACTATCTCTGCACAGACATACAGTGTGATCTTAATGTCTGTTAAAGCAGTGACCCATGAGCAGCCATTCTGATAGAAAGGTGGTCCCATCCTCCACTGCCCCATGCCCATATGTGGTTCAGTCATGTTAACTGAAAGCATACTTGACTCGTTTAATGCGCAGTGATAGCTCTGCCCCTCTAGCAACCAAGGGTGGCAGCAGAATTAAAGACATCTGGGATTAGTTGGACTCAAGTGCTTCATTTGGTACCACCTAACCCAACTCTACCTCTAGAGGTGGATGAGTTCCAAAGAAAAAAACAGAAAGGGCAACTGGACGACACTGCTGTGTGCCACCTTTCTGGCTTTTTATCTCTGAGCCTGCCCAGCTCCTCTATTCACAATCCTTTGGTCCCAATCCACAGCACTCTAATAATAGAAGGGGCACAACCTTCTCCACCGCTCTACCGATAGCTTTGAACTCCCATCCTGGATACATCTGATCAATATTCCCTTCTTCAAACCCTATAAAAGCATTAAATCTCCTCCATCGCTATGGCCTCCTAATATCACAATGTTACATTATCCCCCTATATACGTATTTATTGAAATGTTTCACCAGGAAGGCACACTGAGCAACAAGTTGCTCATCTCTCAGTGCGACCTGGGGGGAGGGGAACATTGGACTGCATGCTGCTTGTACTGGCGCCATAAAGGTAGGCGCTATTTAGTGAGACAGCGATTTACTACAACGCTATTTTGACCACGCTAAAATTGTACATGCAGTTTCGGTCATGCTATTTTAACCGGATCCCCATTATAGACTGTTAAGAAGGAAAAAGGTATTACACCTTCTGAAATGTCTTAAGGCTGAAGTGTTTAGCAGGTCATGACAGTCTTGAACCTAAGCTCATCAAGACTGCTGCTCTTATCATTTCCTCTGCTGTGGCTATGCTGTTTAATAAATCCCTTATTGAAGGGAGAGTGCTGGAAACCTGCAAAGCGTCTCTAGTGATTCCATTGCACAAATGTGGCCCCAGAAAACACGTTGAAAACTACTGACTCATCTCCTTACTGTGTTCTTTGTCCAACATCCTCGGAAGACTAGTTTATAACTAGCTGCAGGATTACCTTGAACTGCACCAGCTACTCACCAACAGGGAGCATGACTTCAGGAAACAACGCGGCACAAATACTGCTTTGGTTAGGCAGTCAGCAGATATCCTGGTGTCCATGGACAGAGGGCTTATTACAGGTGTTATATTCATAGGCCTCACTAAGGCCTTTAAGCTAGTGAACCATTACCTGATTATAGCCAAACTCAAGGTTCTGGGTCTAGATAGCCTGTCCTGTCTCTGGTTCTACCACTACCTATCAAACAGATACCAACTGGTAAAGTGGAAATGTGCTCAGTCTATAAACATGCCTATAATCAATGGTGACCACAAGGCTCCATCCTGGGCCCACTAGTATTTTCCCCATTTGTTAATGATCTACCAGCAGACTGCAGTGGCTCATGTTCTCCTCTGTGCAGATGGTGCTGTTCTGTATTGGTGCTCCAGGGACACTGCCCAGATTGGCTGTCAACTCACAGCTGATTTTTGCGAACTAGAAAAACGGTTTGAGGAAAACAGACTTGTCCTTAATACAAACAAACAAAAAAGCTACCTATTTGGATTCAAACACTTTGACACTGCCAGGAGACATCTGTTGCCCATAAGTAAGTCCATAGGTGCACCCATTGAAATGTCGACTCCATTAAATGCTTTAGGTGCACCCTAGACCGAATTCACTTTGAAATGCCATATTAAACATAACACCAAGTCACTGGGCAGAAAATAGGGCTGCTCTATCGCCTGAGCAGTTATCTGACCAGTGACTTGCATTACTCCCTTGCCAACGCTACACTTCTACTAGCACTAATGTAAGGTGCCCCAATCCTGCAGTCCCTCAGAGGTTAACAAGCTAATAGTCCTGTACAACAAAATACTCCAATTTGCTGCCAGTGTCCCACCAAGGGCACAGCACTGCAATGTCTTCCACTCCCTAAACTGGCCTGCCTTTGAAGGGAAGCTCAGAGACCCCCTCCTTTGCCTTGCTCACAAAATTATCCACAGTGCACCCCCTCCCAGCCTTAGGGATGTACTAGTCAAAAAGCCTACAGGAGAACACTTAGATCTTCCAGTCACAATCTCACTGAGCTTCCAATGACTCATTCTTCTGCAGGAGAGAGAGAGAGAGAGAGCCTTTACACATGCTGCCCCGCAGTCTGGAATACCATCCCAGCAGCCCTCTAAGAGTGCTCATCCCTTGGTGACTTCAAAAAATGGCTCACGGTACTTCTCCTCGAGCGCAGTCTGTGTGTTTGTATACACTGAAAGGTTACATTATGGTCAGCACTTGATTTCTAGCTTCACACAATTCAGAAGCAACTTTAACCTGACTTCTCAATGCATCCTACTTCCTTCCATTTATTTCATTCCTTTTGACTTTGTATTGCCATTCTGCCTGCCTATTTTTTGTAATCAGATGTTTACTACTTTTTGTGTTTGCACATGTGCAAGCCCAAGTGAACACATTGGTATGAGAGTGCCCTTTGAGGAGTGTGACACTCCCCACCCAATGCAGAGCAGTGTTGCAGGGACACGACAGTTGCACACCTATTAGCACCCAGGCTGATAATGATGGAGTTTCTGGCTTGCTGGATGGGGACTGCACCAACTTCAAAAAAAGTTGCTGTTCCTTGGTCTGTGCCACCCAGCAAGCCAGGCTGATCTGTCATGGTCAGCCTGGAATGTCTGACTGCAATAAAGAAAATCGTCCAAGATGTCTGTTGTTGGCGACCTAATACCCCAATCCAACCCTCCCGTCAGCACTCCCTTCCCCGACACACTTAGTATTGGCACTGGGGTGCTCAATCCCTAATGTCTAAAACTGTCTCTCATCATTTTTCCCTGAAAGAAAACCATCCACTGACATCCTGTTGCACCCCCCAAGCATATGTCAGTGATACTGAAGGTGACCAACTCCAGTGTCTCTCAACTGCTAATACTGTCCCCTAGTGGTACTAGGGGTGCCAAATCCCCCAGTCTCCTGTCCCTGAAATAAAGAAACTGTCCCTCATCACTTTTTTTACTTGGAAAAACAAAACAAAACCATCCGTCGTTGTCTGCTGCACCGTTACCCACCCCTCATCTTACCCTCCCATCCAAGATCACACCACCCCACACTCCATGACTTACCTACTGGAGGGCTGTCCCCATAATCTTCCTTGGAGCATGAACACGTCTTCACTCTTCAAAACCCAACTGCAAACTGAGGTAAGCACTTCAATGTATTTCAATGGGGTTTTCAACTTAGTGGCATAACTTGGCCATTTTAATACTTTTCCCAAAATTTTCACCATCGCATTTTTGGGACCCCACCTCCACATGAACATATGAATTTGCCAGCAGATAAAGGCCTTATGGTTTGCTCACGAGTGTGCAGCTAGAAACCCTTATGCAGCTGCCCCTCTCCCCCTTCCTCTTATCCTATCCCAACCCCTTTTGAAGCAGTCCACTGTTTTACAGGATACCACTTCCTCAGGCAATGCATTCCACCCAGACACCACTCTCTCTCCATAAAAAGGTGTCTTCTCATGTCCCTCCTGAACCCATGTGGGGTATGCCCATAGTCCCTGGATCATCTTTGTTGCCCTGCACTGCACCCCCTTCAGTAACTTAGTGTCCCTCTTCAGGTATGGGCCGCCACGCATCTGATACTCAGGTGTGCCAACCTAATAGTGACATATACAATGGCAGGATGCCTCCCCTCTCCCTTGAAGATATACCCCTAGCAATACAACCCCAGCATTTGTTGGCCTTTGAGCTGCCTTCCTGCATTGTGCTGTGTTGTTCACTAGTCCCATATAATCACCCCTGAGTCCTTCTCCTCCTCCTCTGGTATGGCCAGTTGACACCCCCCAAGCTGGTAACTCCTTGCTTTTTGCCCTAAAATGTTGCACCTTGCACTTTTGGCATTAAACCCCAACTACCAGGTGTCTGACCAGGTCTCCAATTTTGACACATCATCCTGCAACCCAGCCAGAACACCTAGACCATCCACCACTGCTCCTATCTCGGTGTCATCTGCAAACAAACTGACCTTGCTGTTGATGCCCATTAGGATCTCCTGACATGAACAACCTAAACATCACCGGTCCCAGCACTGAGGCCATGCGTACTCCGCTTGTCACTGGCCTCTGAGATGACAGCTCCCCCCACCACCACCCTCTGCTGCCTTCCCCGTACCAGTTTACTACCCATCCCACCATTTCTCCCTGCACCTGTACCTACCAGCTTACCACCCCTGCCTCATGCTGCAGCACCAAGTCGAATGCCTTACTGAAGTCCAGGAAACAGTACATCCACTTCCTTGGCCCTCATGAACAATGCAAGTGATGTTAGTCAAATCTGTCCCAAAGGTGATTTCATGGCTGCTGCGTGAAATACTGCTTTCAAGCAAGAGTTGAACACATTACGCCTGGTGTTCGCGGAACTGCACTGGCTGCTTGTATAGTGGCGGATCACCTTTAAGTGTTGGTTTAACCTTTAAAGCTCTACATGATCCGGGACCCAGTTACCTGAACGATCTCCTGATTCCCTACTGCCCCCTCCGTCCTCTCTGTTCCGCCAACGAGTTGCTGGGAGATTCCAGGGTTCGATTGAAGTCATCAGGATCTCGTGCGCTTTGCTTTTCGGCACCTACCATATTGGAGTTCTCTACCTCGATGGTTGAGAGAATGTAACCGTCGATAATTTCAAAGGTGCATGCCAAAAACATGTTGTTTGAATTAGCATACTCTTGTTAGTTTGTGGCTGACTTTTTAAATGACTTTTAAATGTTGAATTTTATTAATTTTAATGCCTGTACAGCGCCTTGATTTTGAAGGCGCTTTATAAACTAAAATCAATTGAATTGAATTTCTCACACAATTGTTCATAGAGTGGTGTCATAAAGAGCTATGTTAAAAATTTGGTGTAAAACATTAAAAAAGAACAAAGTTATGAGCCTGTATTGAAAATTGTAAATGTAAGGCTCACCAACATGTTGCCAATTTCAATATTTTGACCACAAATTCTCATAATAGCCTTCTATTCTCAACACCTCATGAATGACAGCTGTCATTTTTCAGATCCTGGCCAAAACATGTTTTACATCCTGAAAAGTGATTCTGCAGTCACCTGCGCAAAATCATCTTTCAGTCAAGGATGGACATTGTCCTACATTTCTTCATGAGAGTGGGGTCATAAGAAAGGTATGCTGAAAATTTGGGTATATTACCAAACAAGACAGTTACACAACATCATCACTTCTACTTTGCATTCCTAACTGTTAATAAAATGATTCCTTCACTGAAAGCAATTTTAATGTCACTTTCAATGGTATCAGCACCAAACACCCCCATGACACCAGTGCCTGAAGCTAACATTCGGCATTGACAAATGCTTGTTTGTACTTTACCTGGTTTTTCTTCAATGTGTATTTCCCATTGTCTCCTGCTTGTGTGCTATCGTGTGTTTCTTGATATGTAATTAATTCCAGGTCGCCCCTGAAAAAGGGACTTTTAGTCTCAGTGGGCCTACCTGGTCAACAAAATTCAATAAATAAAGAAATCAATAAAATTAACTGCTATGTTCGACTATGCAAACTGCCTCTGCAACTTCTCCCTCAGTCTGTGTCACAACTGAGGGCAGGCCCTGCATTACTGGCATGCAGACAACAGAGAGCGCTCTTTTCTGCATATTGGTCTAAAAACAACTTCATATTTTATTCTAGGCATCTTTTGGGGACTCTTTCTATATGTAAATGATGTTCTTATATTTTCTAGTGACCCACGTACCAGAAGTGCCCAGAAATATGTTATGAAATCCCTTTAAATGCCATGATACACAACAGAATGTGCATATATAACTGCAAGCAGAAGTTGGCTGTGAGACCTGAGGTGTCTGTGTGCAGTTATGCTGTAGTAACTGCATGCCACGTAGGCCTTCTGGATCTAAGGCGACCTGTAGTGCAGCTGTGCTCTGTAACCACCCCTGGGTAGCTGCAAGACCAAGGCAGTCTGTGTGCAATGTAACAGTATAACCACGAGTTCAGGTGGTAGAGCAAGACTCAAAGCAGCCTGTGTGAAGTTTTGCTGTAATACCACATGCCACAGTGGGCTACAGGGACCTAGAAGTGGCCACTGTGTGTGGTTATGCTGTATAACCACACATATGGGAAGATTACAAGACCTGAGGTGGCTTGTGTTGCAGTTGTTGTATAACCAGAAGCCTGAGTGGACCAAAGCTGGCTTGTGTGCTGTTATGCTGTATAACTGCATGTCTGAGTGAGCTGTGAGACCCAAGATGGCCTGTGTGCAGTTTTGCTGTATAATCTCAGGTATGTGTGGATATGAGAACCAAAGGTGGTCTGTGTGCAGGATTTGCTGTATAATCTCTGGTATGTGTGGGCTGTGAGACCCAAGGTGGCCTGTGTGCAGTTTTGCTGTATAATCTCAGGTATGTGTGGGCTGTGAGGACCCAAAATTGGCCTGTGAGTTTGCTGTATAATCTCAGAATAATGTGGGCTGTGAGACCAGGTGGCCTGTGTGCAGTTTGCTGTATAATCTCAGGTATGTGTGGGCTGTGAGACCCAAAGGTGGCCCTGTGTGCAGTTTTGCTGTATAATCTCAGGTATGTGTGGGCTCATGAGACCCAGGTGGCCTGTGTGCAGTTTTGCTGTATAATCTCTGGTATGTGTGGGCTGTGAGACCCAAAAGTGGCCTGTGTGCAGTTTCTGCTGTATAATCTCAGGTATGTGTGGGCTGTGAGACCCAAAGTGGCCTGTGTGCAGTTTTGCTGTATAATCTCAGGTATGTGGGCCTTGAGAACCAAGGTGGCCTGTGTGCAGTTTTGCTGTATAATCTCAGGTATGAGTGGGCTGTGAGACCCAAGGTGGCCTGTGTGCAGTTATGCAGTATAACACTTGCCAGATGGGCTGTGGACCAAGGCAGTCTGTGCACAGTGCATGTTGTATAACCATAAGTCCAGGTGAGAACAATGAGATCTGAGGTGGTCTGTGTACATTTGCTGTACAACCACATGCCTGAGTGGGTTGCAAGACCTAAGGAGGCCTGTGTGCAGTTATTGTGTCTAACCACTGTGTGAGGTAGGCTGTGATACCTGAGGCTGTGAGACTTGGGAGCAAGTGTGCCGTTTTAATGTACAAACACATGCTTGATGAGTGTGGGGGCAGCTTTCCAATCATTTTTTATATTGAAATGGTCACTTGGTGATGAAACGTGGCACTGGTCAACTAACAAGGGTGAACAGGGTCCTATTCTGTTTGTTTTACAGTGCTCAAGAAGTTGGGAGAGTGTTATTGCCCAATTCTGAATTTAAAGAAGTGGAGCAAGTTTGTCAGACACACAACATTCAAAATGGGAATGCTGGGGTGATCATCAGAACAGTACAACCTGGGGACTACCTAGTGTCCATTGACATGGGGGGGTGCTTATCTCCTTGTCCCACTCTATTAGTCTCTCCACAGATTCCTGAAATTTATAATCCAGGATCAGGTAAACCAGTACTGATCTCTCCTGTTCGGCCTGGTGACAGGCATGATGGTGCTGTTGAAGAGACTTATAGCGCTGATGGCATTATTGAGACAGGAGGGTCACCATGTGTACTGTTACCTGTATGATCTGTTGATCAGAGACTCCACAGCATAAGTGGCAAGGAGGTCAGTAGCCAGAATTTTGGCAGTCCCGTAGACGCACAGTTTGACAGTGAACAGGAAGAAAAGCTCTCTGTTACTGTCATGGAGACTGAAGCACCTGGATGCATTTTTCCAGGTGGACTTGCAGAGAGTCTTCCTTTCCACAGAGAGGTAGAAAACTGTAGCCCAGGAAATTCAGATGTTGAAACCTCAAGACAGTTGTGTCCACCCACAAGATTCTTCAGGTGCCAGGCCTGATGATGGCAGCGATAGAGCTAGTACTGTGGGCAAGGCTCCCTATGAGACTGCTCCAGAACAGGCTGCTGTCAGTTGGGTCGCCAGCATCGGAGAATTACCACACATCATTTTGGCTACCACACTCAATATGCTGATCCCTATCAAGGTTGGAGGATCTGAAAGATGTCTTACAGAGCAGTCCGCTAGCCTTCCCCACAAGAGGTGATCCTCGTCATGGATGCTTGCCTCTTGGTCAGTGGAGCGGTGTTGGCTTAGATTCCTGTGCAGGGAACCTGGAGGCTGCAGGAACAGAACATACAGATAAATGTTCTGGAAATGTGTGCAATGTTTCTAGTGCTAACACACTTCCAGGACCGGATTTGGTGCCAGCCAGTAAAGGTACACTCTGGCAATACTGTGACCGTCGTGAACATAATTGGGGAGGGGGGCACAAGAAGCAAAAGCATGCTCATTGAAGCAAACAGAGGGGTGGAAACATCTGCTACCGATAACAGCTGTACATCTAGTGGGAGACCTAACTATACAGATGGATTGGGTAAGCCTCCAGAGAGCTCATCTTGGAAAGTGGTTACTAAAGCGGGAGATGTTCAATATATTGTGCAGAAGGTTTGGACTGCTCCAGATAGATCTGTTTCCACTAGGAAAAATAGGGAACTTACCAGATTCTGAGATACTTTAGCCAGTATTGGTACACATGAGTAGAAGTGGTGGATGCCCTGTCTTAGCAGGGGAACATCAGCAGGACATATCTGTTCCCACCACTTCTGTTACTTCTAGTAATACAGAAAAAAGTGACTCGATCAAGAGGACACTTAATTCTGATATCCCTGGAGTGGCAAGGAAGGCCATGGTTCTTGGAGCTAGAAAACTTGGCAGTTCAGGTGCCATTCTGTCTCCCCTGCAGCAAGAGTTTGCTAGGATAGGGCCGAATTCTGTATCCAAACTCCGGAGCAACGCAACTGCAGCCTGGCTCCTGACAGTAGATAGCTTCCAAAACAAGGATTTTCTGTAAAGGTTGTGGATAACATAATGATTTCAAGTAAGGTTTCCACTTCTGCAGCTTGGTGGAACATTTTCTTGGAATGGGCCACAGCCCAAGGAACTGAGCCCACCAGGGAGATTGGTTCAGCAGATCTTACTTTTTTTAAATCTGGAGTAAACAAAGAATTGGCTTTAAGCAGCATGCAAGGTCAAGTTGTGTTGTTGGAGCTGTCTTAGGTCAAGTATTAGGCTCCTTGTTAGGAACCAACACAGATATCATTCATTTCTTTAAGGCAGTTAATCATTCATGACCATCCTTCTGATCACTTGTACCACCCTGGGGTTTGAACTTGTTGCTACAAGCCCTGTGTAAGCCACCTTTCAAGCCATTGTCATTGATTCCCCTTGATATAATTTCTGATAAGGTTTGTTGCCCGATAGTGATATGTTCAGTTAGAAGAATCTCAAACTACAAACCAATTTGTATACAGAGCCTTATATTGCATAAGGACAGAGTAGGTTCAGTACAGTGCCTTCTTTCACTCCTAAGGTTCCCACTTCTTTTCATGTGAACCAGGAGGCGTGCCTTCCCTCCTTTTGGAATTGCATAAACAATGATTTACACAGAGCAGTAGAAACATACTTGAAGACAGTGGAGGAGTTCAGGAAGTCAGAAGAGTTCTTTATACTCTTTGAGGCAGCAAAGAAAGTTCAGAAAGCATCTAAAGCCCCTTTGCCTACATGTTTCAGATCCTGCATCACAAAAATACACTTGCAGAAAAGAGAAAAACACTACTGTTAATGAGAGCACATTTCACTTGGGTACTTGTGGCTTTCTGGACAGAAAGGGCAGAGGTGTCTGTCACAGAGTTGTGCAAGGTGACACTGTGGTCCTCAGTTGACCTTTTACCAAGCTGTATAGAAGTTATCAGCTGATGCAGCCTTCGGGCACGGAGTTTGGCAGGTGGTTGGTAAAAGATGATTCCTGCAGTTGCCCTAATAAGCTGTATACAGGACAGTATTCTCCACCTCCCTACTCTGAAGGGATACTGCCTCTTAGAACCAGTATCTATGGACTATTCCCCATTGACAACGTGGAGTGATACAGAAAGGAGAAATTCCTTCATACTTACTGTAATTTCCTTTTCTGCTAGCTCCAATGTTGTTAATGGGGCTACTATCTGGAGCTGTCGGCTTCTCTTAAGAATACTATCCAATATATAATTTACCAAGAACTTCAGTGTATGTTTTAGGGTACTCTGGATTCACATTGGTGTCTGAACATAAAAGTAAGTGACTTTATCAGTAATAAATGTTGTTAAAGCGTATCAGCACAGCTGGTTAGCATCACTAATTTTGACAGGGACAGCTGTATGGCTAGTCCCCACCTTTTGTTGGGCTCAAATGAAAGCGATTAAAGAAGCAATGCAATGAAAAAATGTTTTTCTAAAAAGCTAGTTTTAGCTACATTTAACTAAATGTGAGCATACCTATCCGGTCTACTTTACTAGGTACCTCCTATGCTGTGCACCATGAGTTTTTTTTATTTCCTCGACCCTGGCCCTTGCCAGATCTACAGTGACATTTCTAAGCCAATGAGGCAGCCATCTTTTTTTTTCTTCAGAAAAAAAATAAATCAAAATGTGTAAAATATTTTTACTTTGGTGGAACTTGAAAATTTTACTACCAAATAAAACTGAAAGATGCCTGGAATCTGTTATAGCGAGAACACGTCAGGTCAGATATTTTGCCCAGTGTCGTTGCACTGCTGCAGTGTAATTTGTTTTCTTTGCTACTGTTTCTAAGAAATCCTGAGCAGGTCCTCAAGAGGGAAACAACACACAGATGACAACCCTGAAATATTACCACCTGGTTAATGTAGAGTCTCATGATTTTACTTTGAGGGTGTCTCTTGCAGCAGGCCACACCTATGGAACTATAGCTGTCAGGCACTAGGACCACACAGAAATTTTTCTAGCTAGCAGTCTAAAAGGGGTCGCCATGACAATGTCACATACTGACAGCATCCTTCCATATAAATGTAGGCAGCCCTCGCCTCCTCAGTTCTTTTCCCGCTGTCGACCATTGCACATCGGACCTCATGGAGACTCCACCACTTCAGGTGACCGCTTTACTGGATTTTATTTTCCTAACACAGGTGTTTGTTCTAAAACCCTTTTCCTCACAACAGAATCTGCTCTTCCCTCAGAAAGGTTTCTATGTTTGTGGATAGCAGCCCTCTCTGGGAGGGCCTACGCTGGTTCTCCCTTCTAGGAATTCTGTTTCTGCCTCCCAGTAACTCAGCAATGTCCTCCGCTAGACTCTGCATCATGCAGCAGATCTCCATCCTGGGGGGAGCGTCAGTTTAAGGAAGAGCCCTCTGGGTTGCTGGACCTCTCCTTGGAGTTTTCCTGAGCTTTTTCTTCCAGGAATCAACTTTTTCGGGGGTCCCACCACAGCGAGCCCCTCCCAAAGACAGTGACACTTCTGCCTCTGCCGTCCTTCCCGTATCCTCCCCCTGCATAATGTGGGCCGGTTCAAGCCCCCTTCTTGCTCCTGACCAGTCTCAGCTGGCCCTGGCCCTGGTGGTGGGGATCCGGCCAGCAACATCGCGGGAAAAAACATCGTGGACCAAAATAAAGCAGAGAAAACAGTGCCTCCCACAATGTCAGCAGCACATTACATCACAGCACATAACAGTGCATGGATGTACAGCAGCAGCCACCCATGCAGGTGAACAACACACATGGCCAGAACAAGCCCTAGGGGGCACATCCACTGTGGCACCATTCCGTGGTCTGGCGGTGCACACTGCCTGTCCATGGGTGCAGGATAGCATCCCTCCATAAGTCTACCACCACCTTTCACCACCATCCACTGTCTCCTCCTATGGGGCATTTGTTGTTGTGTGGTAGTTTACTTTTGCTTGCTGGTGTTTTGGTGTTTGGCTACGTTTTGTTTTTTTGTTTTGTTGTGTATGTTTTGTACGGTTTGCCCAGTGTTATTAGAGTAGTGGTTGTTTTGTGTTTTTGTTTTTCTAAATTGGGAGAGTGTTGTTGTTTTTGTGTGTGTGTGTGTTTTTGTTGGTTTTGTTGTATTATTGAATACCGTTGTGAGTTTATGTGTAGTTATGGTTTTGCTTGATGTTTGCCATTCGGCGTGTTTTGCTGTTGCTGTATTTTTTTTTTTGTTGTTTTACTTTTGGTGTGTGTTAGGTGTTTTTGTTTCGCGGGTGATGTGGTGGCGGTTGTGGGTTTCTGGTGTGGTGGCTGTTTTGTATTTGTTTCGTGTTTTAGTGTTGTGTGCTGTGTGCATATTTCGTACGGCATTTTGAGAAGCTGCTATGTTTTGCTGGGGTGTGCTGTTGCTGTGTGTGTTTTTGTGTATGTAGTAGGCTATGTTTGGCGGCGGTTGTTCTGTCTTGTTTTTGTTTTTGTACTTTTTGCTGGTATTCTTGATTGTGAGTGTTGGCTTTTGTATTGTTTTGCCATGATATTTGGGCTCCATGTTATGTGTTAGGTACTTTCACTTGATTTGTGCTTTTTGTGAGTTATGATGTTGTTGTTTTCTCTTTTACTTCTCACAGTTTTTGTGGTTGGGATGGATGGATGTTGATGGTTGTTTTGTAAGTTTGTTTTGTTGTTGTGTTTTCTGTGTTTTTCTGGTATTGTGGTTACTTTTTGCTTTTGGAGGTTGAGAGTGAGCTTTCTTTCGTTTCTAGGCAGATTCAGTTCTGGTATGGCCTTGGCGTGATGTGTGCCTTGTTCTCTTGGTGTGTTGTTTTCTATTGCTGTGGCGGTAGGTTTGGGCTTTTTTAAATTGGAGGTAGGTAGGCTTTTGCCTAGGGGTTTGATATTGGGTTTGTATAGTGCTATTTTTGTGTACGCAAGCATTGCGAGCCTGGGTTTGTTAGGTTTAGTTGTAGGCTATCTCTTTTTCACGTTGCTCCTTCTCAATTGTTGGGATAAAAGTGTTGAAAAGTTGTTTACAGGTAGGGAGTACTTTGTGGTTCTTCTTGTTGTGTTTTTTACTTTTGTGGGATTAATTGTATAGTATGTGTGTGGCGTGTGGGAGGGAGGTTCTTGCTTTTATGGCATTGCTTTTTCTGGTCATAGTGTATTTTGGCAGATTTCTGATATGATGGTTTTTCTTTTGGGAGAGTTTTTGTTTTGTTTGGAGTGTTTTATGCTCATTTTGCAGGTGTTTTCTAGTGTACTTGTAGTGATTGTAGGGTTTGTGAGTAGTTTTACTTTTTTCTGCTGTGGGGTTTTCAACTTATTTTTTATGTGTAGGGGTGTGGCAGTTTAGGTGATGGTACTTTGTTTGCAGCTGGGATATTAAAAGTGGGATTAGATTTGTTATTAGTGGTGGAGGTTGGCTTTTGTGGTAAAGTGGTTGTTGTTTGGGATGTTTATGTTGGTTGCTGGTTTTTGCTTACGTGAAGGACTTTTGTTTTTCTGTTTTAGGTTTATGGTTATGCTTGTAGTTGCTGTGGTGTTGTGTTTTTCTAGCTGTTTTCAGTTCTGTATTTTTTTGCTATTTTAGAGATGTGGTTGGGTACTTGTTGTATTTTTTTGCTCTACTTTTGCTAGGGTTTGGCCATGGTGATTATGGGGGTATTTTTCTGGTGTAGTTTTTATGATGTTGGAGGTTTCTGATTAGAGTAGTGTGTTTGTGCTTGCTTAGATGGCGCTTTCGTCTGGTGTTCAGTTTGCCTTTTGGGAGTGCATTACTTTGCAGGCGTTCGTGTGTGGTAAGATTTGGCAGGGGTTGGGGTAATGGATATTTTTCTTGGACCGGTAGGTTTACAAGGGATGTGTGCGTAGCGTTCCAGCCTTCTATTAAGAGGTCTGGCCATATAAGGGCAGGCAGGTGTCCTTTAGTCGTTCCTCCCGTAGGCCATAGCTAGGCTACAGAGCTCCATCTTAGTGCGGAGCAGCTTCCGCCCAGCCCACCTCTACCTCCACTATTGGAAGGGTCGCTAGAGTAGGTGCTTCGGCTGTGGGGGATACTTCAGCATAACTCCTTGCTCCCCCAACCCCTCCCCCTCTACAGGAGGCGGAGGTCAGGAGTCGGTTCCCCCTACACTGGCTCAGGTGATGGGAGATTACTGCGGATGCCTGGGCTGTGCAGCTCATAGAGTTAGGTGGCACTCTAGGCCTTTTGGCGTAGCCTTCAGAGCAACCTCTACAGTTCAGCCCACTCCCTCCTCCTCCCCTGGGTCAAATTCCAGTGCTGTGGGGAGATTTTCTATCGTTGCTGCAAAGGGGCCATAGACCCCTTTCCTGTCGCTCAAAGGAACAGAGGGCTTGACCTTCCTTCCGCTCTGGTTCCAAAATGCTCAGGGGATTCGTGGTCCCATTCTGGACCTAGGAAACCTAAATTTTTACATCCAGTACAAAAGTTCCAGATTATGACACTATAGAGCTTGCTGCCCCTCCTCTTCCAGGGAGACTGGATATGCTCCCTCCACCTATTGGGGGGGGGGCTCTCATCTGCATATCAAGATGCGCAATCCCCACAGACAGTACCTCAGGTGTCTGTTCCGGGGGAACATGACCAGTTCCAAGCATTGCCTTTTGGCTTGTCCTCTACACACCAGATTTTGCCACATGCTTGGCAGTGTTGGCAGCAATCCTCAGGAGATATGGACTCCCATGTCTTTCCTTACGTGGCTGACGAGCTACGCAAAGCGCGGTCCAGGGAGCATCTGCGCCGGACCCTGGTGCATTCCAGATAATTATTCCAGGCTCTGGAACTCTGCATTCATCTGCCCGAGTCAGTCTTGACCCCTTATCAGTGCCTACAGTACATAGAGGTGGTACTGGACATGGCTTGGAGTATGGTCTTCTTGCCACAGGTCAGGGTGGACCACCTAATGGCTCCAGCCCAACTTCTTTTCAACAGCAGGTATGTTACCACCAGAGTTTTCTCAGGCTCTTGAGCCAGATGACTGCAGCCATTGTCACGGTTCCTTTAGCCAGGCTGCATCTGAGGATCTCTCAGTGGATGTTGCGGGTCCAGTGGGATCGGCGCTCCAACAATTTAGACCAACAGTTTCTGGTCTCCCCACTGGTTGAAAGGGTGCTGCTCTGGCAGATACAACCCTGCATCCTGTTAAAAAGGAGTTTCCTTTCCTCATTCCATCCCCTCCACATAGTCTTACCACAGATGATTCAGGGTTGGGTTGGGGGAGAACCTCATCTGGGGCCTCACCAAACTCAGTAGACTGGTCCACGGTGGAGGCGACTGTCCACATCAGTGTCTCAGAGATGTGGGCAGTGTGTACCCTGCAAGCCTTCCAGACTCAGCTGCCCCCCAGCCATCTGCTAGTGCAGACGGACAACACCAGTGTAGTCCACCACATCAATGAGCAAGGGGGGACTCTCTTGTACCCCCTCTGTTGGGAGGTGACAAGGGTCTAGAACTGTCAGCTGTCTATGCTCCAGGCATCTAAAATGTCCTAGCGGACGGGCTAAGCTGGTTGCAGTCCAGAATGCATCAGTGGGACCTACAGTCCTCTGTTGTAGAAGACCTGTTCGACAGATGGAGTCGCCTAGAGTTGGACCTTTTGCATCCCCACTTAATGCAAAACTGCCACTTTTCTTCTCGCTTGCTCCAGGTCCTGAGTTTTCTGGTGAGACGGTTGTCCCTCTCTCAGAAAGGTAGGCTTCTGTACCCTTCCTCCTTTTCCTCTCCTTCAGTGAGTCCTGATCAAGCTCCAGATAGAAGGGCCACTATGACCTCTTTGTCCCCTTCTGGCCTTTTCAGATCTGTTCTCTTCTGCAGCAGGTGGCAGTGGACCTCCAGTGCCCCTCCCTCTGTGCAGGGCATGCTCTCCCAGGGGTGCCTTGGTTCATCCGGACCCCAGAACTCTTACATCTTCATGTCTGGCTCTTGAAGACATACCCATGGCTAGATTTGGGTATCCAACAGGAGGTGGATGTCCTGGTGTCTGCCAGGAAGCCCTCCACTAGGACCTCTTTTCTTCCATTTAAATGGAAGCGCTTATGCTTTGTGGGTTACTTCTTACTATTTCTGGATTCTTCCTTGTTCAGTAAATTAGGATTCTAGTACTTGTAGTCCTTTCTGAGATTGTTTTAGTATTTTGTTGTACTTGTTTGTTTTTTTTTTTTATGTGTTTTCTAGTTGTATGTGTATAGTTAGTGTCTTCTATATTTTGAGGTATTTTACTTAAGTTCTTTATTCACAACCTAGTCTCTTTTCTTGGATTTTGAATTTGGTGTGTTAGAGAAATTACTATGGCTTCTTGCGTTGCTGTATGTTGTTGGTTATGGTACGCTTCTGCTTGGAAAGCTGTTATTTTTGTTGCCATTACTTCTGTTCAAGGATTTCTGAGTTTCAGGCTGTTGTGTGTGAGCCTCCTTATTTGGTTTTCCACAAAGCTCTTTGAGTACGCTTTCCTAAGTTTCTTCCTAGGTGGTGTCTGAGTTTGCTTTAAATCAAACCTTCCACCTGCCTGTTTCTTATCCAGAGCCTGCTACGCCAGAAGTATTGCCCATACTTTCGATGTACACAGAATTCTGCGTTGTTGCACACATTGTACAGAGGACTGCAGGAAACCCTCGCCGCTGTTTGTTCCCTTTGCCCTGGGAAAGAAGGCATCCTTTTAATCCATGTCTGTCTAAATGGTTTGCCAACTGTATTACTTTTTGTTACAGAAGTATGGTAAGGACCTTCCTGGAGTTGCTTTGTGGCCATTTTATCAGAGGTATTGCCTTCTGTTGCCTGTTTCAGGAATGTTTTAGTTGCAGAGTTCTGTGCTGGTGACACTTGGAGTACTGTCCTCACCTTTACCAAGCACTACAGTTTGGACATTGCCTCTAGGCATAGGACCAATTTCGGCCTAGCTGTACTACAGGGTCTTTTTTCTTATGCTCTTGGTTTTCTGCCTCCTAGACTACCTGTGCTGCTGTCAGAACTGCTTGGGACTCGTGTGGCCTGCTGCAAGAGATACCCTTGAAGTAAGATATTACAGTTACGTAAGAACTTACTGTAACAGTAGACCTTCGAGAGGATCTCTCGCAGCAGGCAGTGCTGTCCCACCCTCCATCCCCCTTGACTTGTAGGCTTCCCTGTGTCTATCTCTCCTTTTTCTTAGCAGAGAACCTTCTGTTTTTTTAGTTATTTCGGTATTGGCATGAACCTTTGGCTCTTCTTCGGTTCCCCAGCTGGAGATTGGTTGCTTATGGTCTCTGGTGGAGAACTGAGGGGGTGTGGGATGCCACGCTTATATGGAAGGGATGACGTCAGGTGATGTTGTCGTGGTGACCTTCTTGTAGATTGCTGGCTAGAAAAGTTTCTGTGTGGTCCTAGTGCTTGATGGCTATAGTTCCATAGGCAGGGCTCTCAGTAGGATTTTTTTCTTGGGGAGTCCTGGACTTTCTTGAAAAAAAAAAAAGGGGGGGTCCTGAGCTAAAATCTGTGAGTCCCCGTGACATTTTTTGGGGCCCCATTGAAATCAATGGAACAAGTCTGGAAAGTGCATTTCTCGGTGTCGTTTATTTATCCCCATGTATTTTTTATCCCCATGTATTTGTTATATTCCTGAGTCAATTATGCAGATATAATGACAAAATTGTCATACATAAGTGTGTTTTTTCTCAGCAGGGTTGCAAAGTAATTTACAAAGGCACCTTGGCCCTATAAGTGGTGGCTAAAAATTACAGCGGTATGATCATATTCAGAAATACATAGAATTTCACCTGACCAAGTTGTGTGTTGTAACTTGTTCTTTTTATTTATTTATTTAAACTTTTGTTTACTGGGTAGGCAGTATGAGCCAAGGGCCCTTTTCAATGCGACCGGGACCGTAAGTTAAATATAGTTCTTCATGTTGGTTCAAATGAGAAAAACATTGTACTTACAGTTTTGCAGTCAGTTCTGCCTGTTCTACTGTTGGGAATTCTATCTTGCTGCAGTCTGCCTCCAGCCCACCAATGCAGATATGTGCAAAACTCAGCCTGGCTACAAACAAAGTCAAGGCCATTAGGTTACCATATAAGTAAACATGTTCTCAAAACATTCCAGGAGTAACAGTCATGCTGACAGTTACCTATGTCTCCCAGTCACCTCTCCTGCCCAATACTTCTCCTGTCTTCTCTCCTGCACATGACATTAGTTGCAATACAAATTATTTGACTAAAACAGCCCTGCCCCTCCACCTACTTGGAAATAAGACTGAGTGTCACTGTAGCACAAATCAGATGTGTCTCTCTCCCACTTTACTGCACAATAATCAAAGTCTTGCTAAAACATTTTACTGAACCTCCCCCCAACCCACTCATTTTCTGACTCAGGCTAGACAGTGGTACAGTCTACATCTGGGAGTTGCTGGTGGTCTGACTAGTGCAATAAATGTTGATTGTCTTTTTCATGTTTGACCTGGCATAATACTATCTCCTTACACCCTCCTGCCCATTAACTTCTCCTAACACCCTCCTGTGGCACGATCAGTACAATCTGGTTGGTGCTGTGGCTTTGTGGCAATTGCTAGGTTGTCTTCTTTTTCATGTCATGACTGACCTGGCATAATCCAGTCTCCTACAACCTGCTGCCCATTACTTCTCCTAAACACCCTCCTGCCCGTAACGTCTCCTAAAATACCCTCTTGCACATGTCTTAAATTGTGTGTGTGGCAGCTAAAGAACTTGCCAGTGTTTCAGAGACTGGAAAGAACACAGTGGGTTGGTGACTAAAGCTCCCCTACCCACCCACACCCTTAGGCTCTCCCAAATTTGTCAGCTTTAAGACAGTGGCACAATCTACATCTGGTGGTTGGTGGCATGGAACTCTGCATGTCTTGCTTTTCTTCATACTTCTTTGTTAATGGCATGGCATTCCGTGGCAGTAATTTTCTCCTAACACCCTCCTGCCCATAACTTCTGCTAAACACCCTCCTGCCCATAACTTCTCCACCAAGCTCTCCTGCACATTTCTTAACTGTTCTGAGTGGTAAATTTGTTGATGAGAAAGAAGCCACTGTTGCAGACAGACTGGGGGGAAGAGCAGAGGGTTAGGGTTACATTAGACAATCTAACCAGTCCTCCCACCCTAACCAGATAAGATGCAACGGGGCTATTACTTATTTGGGTACTGAACTTGTCAGACTATGATCCTCCACCACCAAAAAAAAAAATGCAGTAATTATTAGCAGAAAGGGGTTATAAAATTAATGTTAATATGACCAGCCACCCGCCCCACCCCCTTGGGGTAGTGTAATTGTTATAATAGTGAATCTTGATCCTCGCCATTTCCCTACCAAACAGAGGCAGAATTGGCCTTGGGGCTATAATAAATTACTTTGCCCCCCATCATCCCCCTTTTAATTGGAACAAAACTGTATTTTAATACTTATCTTCTCTCCTGTGCCCAAGTTGCCATCCAGTCATCTGTCTCTAGGTCACGTCAGTCTGATAGGTCTGAAACTAATAAACACAATCACAATTTAAGTCCATTTCAAAACACAATTATTTTTTGCGCAGTCTAGTGGCCTTAAATGTCTTAAGTGCTGGACGATGGTCTTAGTCTTCAAGTTCAGCTCCTTCTTGGGCTATTCGCATGAGTTTACTCACAGTGTCAGCCTTTGGGGAACATCTACCTTTTGTTTTTATTTTGTTTTGTACAGAAAACCCCTCTTTCACATGCCACTAATGTTATACATTCATGGATTCATAGAATTGTGATGGAAGAAAAGAACCCTCTTTGTCCTTCGAGTCTGCCCATCCCCCCCCACTTGCTCCCCTCGCCTAGAGATCTCCCCCTCATCTGCTCCCTGAACAGCCCCTTGTGTGTGTCCCATGTCCTCTTGAATCACTCCACCATTACAGCCTGCACCACCTCCGCAGACTGTTCAAGGTGCCACCACCCTCTCAGTGAAATAACGACCCTCACATTTCCCTAAACCTCCCCCACCACCATCAGACCATGACCCCTAGTTCTAGCACCTACCCTTCTTGTGAATAAACTCCTTCCTACTTTATTAATCTCCTTCACGACTTGAACGTTTCTATCATGTCCCCCCTCTCCATTCTGGTCTCCAGCGGGTACAAATCCTACACCTCAACCTCTTTTCATAGGGCTTCCATTCAACCCATGCACCATCTTTGTGGTCCTTCTCTGAACTCTTTCAATCCCATCTATGTCCTTGCATGGGTGAGGTCTCCAGAACTGAACTCCGTACTCCAGGTGAGGCCTCTCCATGGATTTGTAGAGTGGCATCATCAGCACCTCCCTCCTTCTGCTTGTTATGCCTTTTCTATGCACCAGCATTCCATTCGCTTGCCCACTGCCTTGCTGCATTGGGTCCCTACCTTCAGGTTGTCTGTAATTATGATCCCCAGATCCTTCTCCTGCTCAGTTGCTTTCATTTCCTCCCCAGTGTGTAATTTGCTTGTGGGTTATTCCGCTTCCATGTGCATCACTGTGCATTTTTGATGTAACAGGTGACACAAGTAAAATCTTGGCCATTATGACAAAACCTGGGAATACATCTGAATAGTTCTCAATTAAGTCTTGGCAGACACTGCTGAGCAAAGTCAGTCTTTGTTTAGATTTCAGAACAAGTCTGAATTGTCCGTAATCTTTCTCAGCCCTGTCTTGGTGAATAAGTGCTGGCAGTGTTTCTTCTTTGAAAGTTGTTTCTTGGAAATAAGTGCAAACATCTTTGAGTTCCTGCAGTCCATGGTCCATTATCGTGGAGTCATCAGGGAGACACTTAGGATTTAGAAGAACATTTAAGTTATGCAGCAGCTCCATTGAAGTTGACTGAAATATTGTGTGAATGTTTTCAGTGAGTTCCATCAGGTATTCCTGAGATGCCGTCTGGAACTGCATAGGCAGTGCTGCCTTGTCATTCGTTTTTTGTGTTTGCTTGCACGCATGTGCAAGAAACATAGTACCACCATATGAGTTTTCAGAGGTGTGCCTCCCCCACTTCCAATGCCCTGCTCCCTTTTGCAGGCGCGGCTGCACCACGCCAGTGAATGTCGGAGCTGTCTATGACAGCGTTCAGATGCAGTGGCGTACAGTTGAAAGAGAAAAACCGCTGCAGTCAGCAGTGGTAATGTGTAGGCAATTTGCATACTGCCATCGGCAGGTAATTTACACAGTGCTGTCAGCAGTATGCAAAGTGCCTACACTCTGCACTGCATCTGTACCACATAATAAAGAGCGACCTGCAACCACTGACCAAGCAGTTTGTTCCAGATATCTGGCTCAGTCTCTGACTGACTTGATCTGCAGCTGACAGTTCAAAGCGGGGCAACATTTGGACACTCACAAGTTTTTTTTTTAACAAACTAAGAAGTAAACGACAAGGACAACTTTAAAGGAGAAATGAGCCACCAGTATTTAATGCCTAAATATTGCATGCAGCCTCTTACAGCCAGAACCAATTGGCGTTAAACAATGCCTGCCCCCCACCACATATTATTATCGTCCCAATAGTAGAATTAGATTGATGTGGTAGATCCACTCGAGAAACACACACCTCATCTTTCTGTGCTACATTTTTTTTTTTTTTTTGCAGTTAAAGCTACTAGCTGCAGTTTAAATAAAGCTAGACGCAAACACTCTGGCGATTCATGGTGCCGGCCCGCCTCGGGCTATTGATCTGAAGGGGTTTAATGAGCAGCAAATGGCTTTGTTGCCCAGAGCTTTTATTACAGGAGTTCTCTCTCTCCCTTAAGAGGCGCTTCAAAGGCACTGCCGGCCACTCGCAAACCTCACCTGGGGTCTAGTCAAGCACATTCTGTTACATCCCCTCCACACGAAGTTACTGAAAAAGACAAGCCGATGTGCTGCCCCCTTCCCCTCCCAATCATTAATCACACTTCACTTTCCCAAGCACTGGTGGCTGTGGGTACAAAATCTGAGAGCAGATCTTCAGCAACCACTTGCAATTGTACCCTTCTGTTCCCTCCCGCAGCTCGGAGATATCACGGCATAAATGAGACCGAAGCTGGACAGTGCAGTTCCATTCCGAACGGCAGGTGGTGGGCTATCATGCGGGACCACAAGGGGCCAGCCGAGGCTAGCGAATCATTCGAGTCTCTCCACCTGTCCGTTTGAAATGGTCTCACTTTACACAGCCCTCTACTAACCACACAACATCCTGCAGAGAAATGCACACAGATAACAGCCCTAGCAAGGCAGCACTCCTCCACCAAGGAATGGCATCTCCCCCCAAAAAGGAGCAGACAACTACTATACCTGAAATAAACAGTGTCACATGTTCAGTATGAGCAGACTGCATCACAGACCCTAAAAAACACAGTTTCACGTTCTCACTTTTTTAGTAATTTTTTTGTAAAGAATGCGCCGTTCTTAGGCTTTTTCTCAGACATATTCCTCTCAAGTGTCCAAGAATATGATGGGTCCCTCATTTTAGCCCTCAGAATTGCTGTCCGTCAACCATTATGGAAATGTGCTGCTCACCCAGAGAACATGCAGTAAATTCAGACTTTATAGCAGCAGTTCATAATATTCTAAAATGCTAAATGGAAATTAAACTTTGTACAAGTAAATCAAGTGTTTTTCAGTGTTCTGAGTGTGTACGTCTATGTTTGAGGATGTGTCCCTCAGTATGAGGGTCAGTGTCCCTCACTTTCCCTCATTTTGTTATCTGTCTCACTTCTGTGACAAGAGGTAAAGAGAGGTGGATGCTCAGATACGCACAGTTAGCTGCATTATATATGTGGCACAAGTGCTCAGTACTTTCTGAAATTGCAATGCACAGCATAGCCACCTTGCGCCCGGCTCCATGGGCAAGTGGGGCTGTGGATGCGCTGCTATTCCTGCTCCATCATAACTGTCCCTCCTGACTGTCTCACCCCCTCCCCCCAACTCCGCCCATCCTCTGAGTGCCCCACCTCCCCACACCCCCATCTCACCCCATACTTACCTCCGGAGGCCGTCGCGACAATTTTCGGTGGACCGGGAACACGCCTGCATTCTTCAAAGCCGACTGTGAACTGAAGAAATGCCGTTAAGCTGTATAATGGCGTAAATGTTTTTTTTCCAACTTTGGTGTATATGTTGGCCATTTTGGGGAATTTTTTCACCAGATTTTCAACACTGGGTTCTTGGGACCCCACCTCATCAACTCAGTCAGTATCATTTTGTTATTCGGTCCCGAAAGGTGATTTTGCGGTCACTGCACAGAACCACCTTTCGGGACTGATTTAAAACGACAGTGTCACAGTTCATGAGGTAGGCCCCAAAACCCTATGTTGAAAATGTGGTGAAAATTCTAAAATGACTGCTTTAAGCGTAGGTTGTGCTGTTCCTAACGCATGTAACTTTGAGGATTTTAGTATTTTCACTCCAGATTTTCCACATTGCCATTTTACCACACCTCATTGTGAACAGTACAGCTGTCACTTTTCACATCTCAGTCAAACTGTGTTTTCGCACATGTAGCGCACATTGGCACGGTCGGTTTGCGAAATCAATGTTCGGGACAGAGGTGTTAAAATGGCTATGTTGAAAATTTGGTGACAAAAGTCCATAAAATGACTGTGTTACGTGCGTGCATTGCGCAATTTCCACGCACCCTCATAAGTTCACGAATTTGTAGTATTTTCAGTCCAGATTTTTAGCATTGACATTTTTCCACACCTCCTTATGAACAGTACAGCTGTCATTTTTCACACCCTGGCCGAAATGTGTTTTCACAATTCCAGTGCAGAATAGCGCTGTCGCTGTGGGAAATTAGTGTTGGGGACAGATTACGAAAATCACAGTGACACTGTTCATGAGCGAAGGTCCCAAAATGCTTATGTTGAAAATCTGCTGTAAAAAATCCTCAAAATAATTACATCACGGGTGTACTTTGCGTAGTTTCTACACACGCTCGTGACTGCACAACTTTTTTTATATTTTCACTCCAGATTTTTAACAATGCCATTTTTTACACCTCCTCATGAACAGTACACCTGTCACTTTTCACATCCTGTTCGAAATGTGTTTTCGAACCTGTGGCACCAAATGGCGCAGTCGCTGTGCAAAATCACCTTTCCTGTAATGAACTGATAGTGTCACTGTTCATGCGGCGGGGTCACAAAAAACCCATGCGGAAAACCTGGAGTACAAATACCAAGAAACTCACAGGGTGTTAGGGTTTTCGACCATAACGCCCTACCCTGTAGGGACTGACAGGTGTCAGGGGTGTGACTTGGGATTGTCGACAGTAATGCTCATGCCATTTCACCTCCACCCCCTCCCTGCAGCCATTTACAGACATCGAGGTGTGTCTTGGACCCTTTGCTCCCAGAGTTCACCCCATTCTCCTATACTGCACCCATTTCAGCGTATTTCCATGTGGAATGAGGTGAATGTAAAGCCTAAACACCCCAAGACACACCTCGACACTTGTCAGTGTCTAAAGGGTAGGGTGAGGTGAAATGTCATGACCGTCATGGGCGACAACCCAAAGGCACACCTCAATGCCTGTCCATCTCTGCAGGGTGGGGGTGGAGTTGGCGTTAGTTTAGTACATCACTGCCATTCCTATACTGCATCTGTCTAACTCCTGCACTTCCACTGCTAATGACAGCAAGCAAACATTTGGCATTGACAAATGCTTGTTTGATTCTGCCATGTGCCGGGATGTTGGTGAAGTTCCTAAAATGGCTTCTGTAGCTCTACCCCATTCTGCTCTTTTAAACTGTTGCAGTCTAGTAACTGTGGCTTCTATCATGCTGCTGGCCACTGAAATGTCAACATTGTTCTGCTGCATGACTAGAGACAGTTTATTCACCACATCTAAGATATCCATGAAAAAGAAGTGCATAAGATAAAGCAGACTGATTTCAGTTTTGTGTGAAGGCCCATTGTTTCTTGGGCACCTTTTATGCATCATACTCTAGGGCTTGTAAAGTGCAGGGTATGGTCTGTAAATTGCTTGAACTGCAGTATGCATTGACAGCCACCACAAACTTTCAGGTTCTTTTAGGGACGGACATCTGATATTGTCATCATTGAGTGTTTCTTGGATGAAATGCAAGGTATTATACCATACTGTAGAGTTGCTGTAGTATCTGTACGCATTTTTGATGGTTACTTGATATTCATTGAATACGGGATTGTCCCGACATGCTTGTCCTGCTGCTAGTGCCAGTATGTGGACAACACAATGGATCTGAATCAGCCTTGGATTTACTTGCTGTCTTAACTTTGCACCCACCCCATTGTTCATTCCAGTCATGATGCTGGCACCGTCACTTGCTAGAGTGATGGTCTCGTTAGGGTCAACTGCATTAGCAGAACACACACTTAACAGTTCTGCCACAGGTGTCTCTGCCGTCTCATCAGGTATTGCAATACAGTCAATGAAATGAATTATGGCCTGTGCATTGTGTATGCACTCTCAGTATATATGTTCAGCTTTTGTGAATGGTTACATCAGTGGTTTCATCCATTATTACCCCAAGAAACTGAGAACCTACTAAGTGAGCTTTGATTTCTTCCTGTAGGACTTTGTTTATGCAGTCCAGCATGTCATCTTGCATCCCAACCAGAGTAGATTGTGCCACTGTCTTGCAACGCTGGACAGCCATTTTGTTTCTGTGGATGTAAAACACCACTATCAGTGTCATTCCACAAGCAACAGCCCAGCCTGGGCACCCTGGCCCGAAAGATTCCATTCCTCACCTGTAGAAATATCAGTGTTTCAAACGGGTTCAGTAATTGCCCTTGTTTGGCAAGGTAGTACATTGTCATTAACTGAGCAACTTTACTGTCATCCTTTGCCTCAGGACCTGAGATCTGCTTCTCAAATGCCACTGGCAGAGACAATTTTTCAGCTGTTTTCTTTCCTGTGTGCACCAGCAAATGTTCTCTGTTTCTTTCATGTTTGTAGAAAGCAGACACTTGCAGATTAGTTGTGCCAGTTGTGGCAAATGGATTGATTTTACACCAGCCACACTTCCCAACAATATTTCCTCTATTTCCTCCTTTACAAGCATGGAAATAACTTTGTCCAGCTGTCCTCCACAGATGCAGTCTGTTCAGACTGCTTATCATTTTAGTTTCAGCATTCACAATCTCATTCTTCTGAGATGTGTTTAAGTCACATTCAGAGGATGGTGGTGTTGTTTCCTTGTCCTTTGCTGCTGAAGATTCTCCTCCAGCAAAATAATCAGTAAGGCTTTGTTGAGACATTGCTGTGTGATGCTCACAAAGCAGTCTCGACTTTCCTCCGCCCAGCTGTTCAAGTCTCTGACTGCAGTTTGCTGCTGCACCACAGTTTTACCCTGCAGAAAAAAAAAAATAAAAAACACACAGTAAACCCTAAGCTCACTAAACCATCGCCAAGTAAGTTGCACAATGCCCTAACTGCCAAATGAATAATTTAAAACAGAACTATACCTCAGGCTTATCAGTGCCTCCCCTTGACTAGTTTAAAGGCTTGCCAATGAAGCATTTAAACCGATTGCTAAAAGACTTGTTCCCTTCCTGGACAGATGCAGACCATCCTGCCAGTATAGGCTGGTGTCCCTTCAGGTGGAACCCCAGTCCCCAGTGAAGCCAAACCCTGTGCTCCACACCATTTTTTCAACCATTTGTTAAACTGCATGGTGCAAAGTACCCTCACCTCACCCATGCCACTGACAGGCAGTACCTCTGAGAAGGATACTGTGTGTGCTACTTGTCTTAAGCCCCTCCCCAACTCTACAAAGTCCTTCTGCACTGCTCTAATCTCATGATGAGCTAAGTCATTTGTCCCTAGGTGGACAATGATGTCCAGCTCAGACTCCTGTGCAACTGTTCTCGTGATCCTAAGGATGCGCTTCCTGTCCCTCCAAGCCATGGCACCAGGCAGGCACCTTACTTCAGTTTTCCCTGCTCCCCCAGTTCTATCCCCCTAATAATTGAGTCCCCCACCAGGAGCTGCTTTCTTTCCCTGTGGTGCCCTCTGCCTCCTTCCTGAGGGCCTCCCTTGTGACAGTTGTCTGCACCCTCCTTAGTCTCCTCTGCGGGTGCATCCATGGGGAACTATGCTCCCCAGAATGGTGTATGGATTGTGGAGGAACAACTGACTGGGTGTGCCTCTGTTCACCACCCTTACCCTCCCTGAGCCACTGTGGTCCAACTGCTGTGCTTTCTTGCAACCTCCAAGTAGTGGTGGTGGCTCTGGTGCTCCCTGGAAGGGAGGTTCCCTTGCCACTGTCCAGTGCGGCCTGAAGACAGGCAGCGTCCTCCCTCAGGGCAGATAGTTGTCTGCAAACAGGGCAGCATCTCAGCCTCCAGAAAGACTCCCGGAAGACTGCTGCCAAGACCAGACCGGCTGGCCAACTCAGACCGGCTGGCTCCAACTATCAAACCGCATAAAGTTTCTCACGTGCTCCATGGTGAAAAAAATCTACCTTGGCCTTGCACCTTCTGGGGTTTCAACTCTGTTACAACACTGAATTAACAAATGGCGCCTTAGGAGATCCACACTACAGCTACTGAAAGTCCCCCACTGTCACACTTCACAGGGACAATGCTCTTTTGCTTATCGAGCGCCACTCTGGTTCAATGGCCTCATCCCAACCATCTCCTCTGCCCCAACTATTGGTATGTTTAAAACTAGGCTCGGGACTATCTCACTACCAACAGCTCCTGTGACTGCCTAACTTAACCTTGTTTCTCCACTTCCTTTCTGCTCTAGTTGTCCCCCCCACTGGATTCTACCTCACATCTTGGTATACCCAATGCTGTACTTTTCACCCTCTTGCCACCCTTCTACATTCCTTCTCCCCCAACCCTCTTCCCTCTCCCTATGACTCTGGCACTTCTTATCTGTTGTCTATTTTCTCTGACAAATGTCGCTGGCTGCCTTGTTACAATGCTACCCTTGAACTGTATTAATCTGTACTCTGTTTGCAATGTCCACATTGTTGTAATGCCTGTCTTGATGTTCCCCATAATTTGTATTTCTCTGACGTGGAACCTTTGTAAAGAGCCATGGCTCAAAGGTATTGTAATCCTAGATTTGAAAAATAAAAATAAATAAAGAGATCTCCAGGCGTCTGAACTTTGCAGCGGAGACAGAAAATCTGAGGTAGAATCCAGGCAGTTAGAACAGGGCAGTCTGAAAATGAATGCAGAGCTAAACATTCCATAATTAGCATAGCATTCTATTTGGCTCCAGGGCAGTGCTGACTTAAAGGGGCACTGCAAAGAAATAATATTAGTGGATTCCTGAGGTTAGAAACCAAGAACTCAAACATTTGCTGCTCTACAAAAGTTGCAAGTTGTTCAAGGAGGGGGTGCACAAGGTCGGGGTCTCCTCAAAAGGCTTGAACAAGTGATCAGGGCTTGTTCTGCTACTTCCCCCACCTTTGCTGCATCTGCCTGGGCTGACTCAGCCTTCTTTTCTAGGAGTGCTGTGCGGCTATTGAATTCTTCCACCTTTTAATCTAGGGAGGCCAGGGATGGCTCCCCTGGTGTGGTTGTAGACAACGTCCACCACACGGCAGTGCTCATGCTATAGGCCTTCGGTTTCAGGAGTTTTATTAACAGTGAATTCTCTGGGTTTCCTGTCTGCAAAACTGCTGAATTTTCCACCTGTGTTCTGTAAAGGTCTGTACTCACTATTTAACCAATTTTTTTTTGCCAGAAATTACACGTAGTAGGCTGTTTTCAATGAATCTATATGTCGGCTATGGAGCTCAGTCAATCTGCATCTGAATGAGCTGGCAGTCAGGCCATGCCCCACACAGGGCACTTAAAAGTGAACTAAAGGAAGGGGAGGAGCTAGCAGCCAGCTTGATCAAACATGTTATGAGGAGCTCTCACCAGCAAATAATTAAAATTTAACTTTTAACCTGTTTCTTCAACTCAACTTAGTAATATCTAGCTATACAATTTGTTTCTATCCTCATGAGCTATTTGAGTAGTCTAAGCATGAGTAAGGCAACTAAAATCAAATATCAAAGACTTTTTCAAACCCAAGGCTATCCAGCATGCTGCAAGTCACAAGGAGCCCTCCAAGTCTGCAACTACCTCTGTGGATAGAGCTGAGGTATCCCTGCCTGATATTTGCACCACTCAAAAATTCTGACCAAAGTTGTAAGAGATATTGATTAAAAAACTGGATTCCTACAACCTGCAGATGATGGAAGTTGAGGGGAAAGTGCAGGCAGCTCATATGGTGGTGGTGAAGGCAAGTACAGCTGCCAAATGGGCCCAGACTATTACAGTCAACTGAATGTAAGGTCACCAGCACAGTACCACAGGGATCGGTCCAAGGCCCAGTCCTGTTTAATATGTTTAATATATTAATATGTTTATCTGTGACATAGGAGTAGACGTTCAGGGCAAGCTCGTGCTCTTCGCAGATGGTACTAAACTGGGTAGTAAAGTCAACAGCATGGAGGCAATTAGGGAACTTCAGAAAGACTTGAAAAGGCTAGAAAGATGGTCTAACACAAGGCAGCTGAAGTCAACATGAAAAAGTGCAACGTGTTACATCCGGGTAAGGGTAATCCAAAGACAGGCTAATGGCTCAACGGGGTCAAAATCAATATCTCCCAGGAGGAAAGGGATCTAGGGGTCATTATATGTGACACCCTCAATGAAATGAGTCAATGTAATAAAGCATATGGTGAGGCAAACAAAATGCTGTCAGTCTCTACAGGGTGGGGGTGGGGTTGGCGTCACTTCAATACTTCACTGCCATTCCTATTATGCGTCTCTAACTCCGGCACTACCAATGCCAATGCCTGCGAGACAACATTCGGCATTGAAAAATGCTTGTTATACAATGATCTGAATGATTTTTCAAAACTGTATGTAACTGATCTGTCAGATCAATTACAGATCATTATATAACAAGCATTTGTCAATGCGAATATTTATCTCGCTTGTAACAATATGCCGGAATTGAAAAACGACTGTACAATAACAATAACGATGAAATAATAACTGAAGAGACTACGACTGTAAGCATTAGAAATGCCTTTGAGTCATCAGCTATAACGCTCATGCCATTGTACCTCACCCTACCCTGTAGACACTGACAAGTGTCGTGGTGTGCTAGAGGTCTTTGGGCATATATCGTACCCCATTCCATAAAGAAATACGCTGAGATGGGTGCAGTATAGGAGAATAGGGTGAACTTTGTGGCCCAAACACTGCAAGGCACACCACGATGCCTGTCACTGGCTGCATGGTGGGGAAGAGTGGAATGCATGAGCATTGCAACCGATGATCTCAAGTAACACCCCTGACGCCTATCAGTCTGTACATGGTGGGTGCCAACAGTTGGAAACTGTAACACCGTAGTCATGTATTGGTGCTTTCACTCCAAATTTTCAACATGGGCTTTTGTGACCCCACCTCATGAAGAAGGTACAATCAGTTTGTAAGCTGAAGGTGGTTTTGCACAGCATCTCTGCCATTTAGGCGACACAAGGACAAAAACACATTTTGGGCAGGAAATGTGGAACATGACAACTGTATTGTTCATGAGGAGGTGTAAAAAATAACGTTGAAAATCTGGAGTGAAAAAATGAAAAATTGGTGAAGTCATGAGCATGCATAGAAACTGTACAACACATGTCCTTAACCCAATCATTTGTGGGAGTAATTTGCCACATTTTCAACATAGATATTTAGGGACCTCCCCTCATGAACAGTGGCACTGTGATTTCCCACAGCGACCACGCCATTGTGCGCCACAGCTGCGGAAATGCATTTTGGGCAGGCTGTGAAAAGTGACAGCTGTACTGTTGATAAGGAGGTGTGGAAAAATGCCACTGATGAAAATCTGGCACGAAAATATTGCAAATTTGTGAAGTTACAAGAGTGTATGGAAACTGTACAACGCACACTTGCAACACAGTCATTTATGGACTTTTGGCAGCAAATTTTCAACATAGGCATTTAGGACCTCTGCTCATGAACAGTGTCACCGTCATTTCCGAAAACTGTCCCGAAAACTGATTTCCCACAGCAACCGTATAGTTCTGCGCCGGATGAGCAAAAACATAATTCGGCCAGGATATGTAAAATGACAGCTATACTGTTCATAAGGAGGTGTGGAAAAATGCCAATTTTGAAAATCTGGAGTGAAAATATTATAAATTCACAAAGTTACGAGCATGCGTGGAAGTTGCACAACGCACGCTCGTCAAACACTCATTTATGGACTTTGTCACCAAATTTTCAACATAGGCATTTTAGGACCTCTGCTAATGAACAGTTCACTGTCATTCTACAATGTCTAAACACAGATTCCCACAGCAACCCGGCGCTATTCTCGCCCGGAACTGCGAAAACACATTTCAGCCAGGATGTAAAAAAATGACAGCTATACTGCTCATAAGAAGGTGCAGAACAATGGCAATGTTGAAAATCTGGAGTGAAAATATTATAAATTCGCGAACTTATGAACGTGCGTGCAAACTGCGCAATGCAAGCTCGTAACAGTCATTTTATGGAGTATCGTAACCAAATTTTCAACATAGGTATTTTAGGACCTCTGCTCATGAACAGTTTCACTGTCATTTTTGTAATCTGTCCCGAACACTGATTTGAGTAGAAGACTTGGTTTGCTGGCCAAGGCACCTAGCTTCACCTGAGCTCTTTCCTTCTAAGACTGCTTGAAAGGCAGAGTAGAGAAACTTACCAGAGCAAGGGAGAAGGATTAAGAACAGTTTGGCTAAGCAGATTTACTGTGTGGTGGTGTTTTTATTTTTTACTCACAGGGATTGCTACTGTTTGTGCTAACATTTCATAGCTTTATTTTTCTCTGATTCAAATTGTTAATTTGCTAGTATACCTTCTTCTGCATTATTACAAGGTGTGCCACAGTGTGTGCTAACAGATTACTGCTGTAATCTTCTGATTCAAATTGTCTTTTGCAAGGTATATCTTCTGTTACTGCTTTATTTTCTCTGGAGCAAAGTGTTTCTTACAGGGTATATCTTCTCTGAAATTATTACAGGTGGTGCTTTACAGGTTTTACAGTTTTATCTAACATTAGGATAAGCTTTCAGGGTTACTGCATTTGTTGTTGACTGACGTATTTGCTCTTACCTCCTTGTTCTTTTCGTCCATTAGTTCTTCTTTTGGCAGGGGAAGGGCCCAGCCACCTACCCCATCCCCAACCACCCACACTACACTCCTTTTATAAGTACCACAGTTGTAACATTTCCTGTAGCAGAACAGGAGGAGCGGATCAGTGGGGCCTCCACAGAATCTCATTTACAGGGCACTAGTAATTTAACTTGTTATAACAAGTTAAACAAAGCACAATTAAACCATTACTTGCATTTTTTTCCTTCTAATTACTCTGACTAGGTTACAAAAACAGCAACTTATTTGGAATGGATTTCATTAACTGCAGGTACTGTGGAACAATTTTCAGAAGGACAGTCTTACAGGATTTAGGACACTGTCCTACATGCTGAGCCTTTGGAGATCTTAGGTCTCAGCTCCGAGCAGCATGGGCGAGTTACTGCATCAGAACTAGCAATGAAGAAATACATTATAGAACCACCCGCCATTTCCCCAGCATCCTTGAAAAACTCAACCGTAGGGGTAGTTGGTCAGAGAGGTTGCTTGGGTGGGGTTAGGAGGCTAAATCAGGTTAACCCCCATCTTTCTCTGCTCTTAACATTGCCTCCAAAACCCATATAAACCTACAAACAGGTATCTATATAAATCAAATAAAGAGGCAGAAGACACTGCAGAGCAGGACACTGCACAGGAGCTAGCACAACAATACTCACCCAAATCAGGAACCAAAACTAAACAAGTACAAAGGAAATCCAAAAACCTGATCATAGGAGACTCCATGATTCAGGAGTTGATACCCATCTCAACCAGGGTGATGGTCAGATGTCTCAGGTACATCAGCATGGAGGAACACTGACCGCATTACTAAGTATTCACAAAAGCAGGAAAACGTGATGTCCACACACACGAGGGACTAATAGTCTCGCCAGCCGGTCAGTTGTGGAGACCAAGGAACACCAGACTAGGCTGGGTGACAAACTATCATTTATTTCGTCCGGCATCTCCTTCTCTGAGATCCTGCCAGTCTGGGAAGAAGGGCAGATGGACGGAAAGATCAGAAGAAGGGAAGATAGGGGAGCTAAACAGTGGCTCAAGGACGGTCGCCAGGAAAAAGGACACACAGATTGTAGGGAACTGGCAACAGTTCTGGGAGCCAAAGTTCTTTAAATTTGATGGACTGCATCTGACTAAGAGGAGTCAGTGCATTGGGGCAGAAGTTTGATGTCTTTGCAGAATATTTAAACCATAGCAATGGGAGAGGGGTGCAGCACCCCATACGTCCAATAGAAGAACCCCCTCCCCCCGCAACTAGTGGTCAAACAGGAATTCAGCGTGTTTGCCATTCATTTGCATCACCAGGTAAGAAAAAGGTTTGTCTCCCATACGATGCACAGGGGTAATGCCAAACTTCACCCAACAACTAACACACCAAAATCAGCCAATGGAAAATCATGTACACCAAATGCTCACAGCCTGAAATAAGATCCCAGACCTGCAGGCAATAATGTCAGAGGCTAAACTGGACATAGTAGCAATTAGTGAGACGTGGATTTACAGTAACCACTTGGGAGACTGGTACCTGATATGTATTGTTCAGAAAGACCGAGAGTGCAAAAAGGGGAGGTGGCTACGACGTAAGAAAATATCAAGCTACGAAATTCAGAATACATAAGGAGCCAGAAGAACTGTGGGTCACCCTGAAACAGGTAATGGGACAGCTAGAACTGGGGTTGGCTCAGGCCCCCAGACCAGAGGGAGGACATAGACACTGCAGAAGATATACAAAACATGACAGCCAAGGAGGTTCTGATAATGGAGACTTCAACATGCCAGATACAGATTGGTCAATCCAACCAGGAACATCTGCAGAACCAGACTCAGATGGATTCCTGCAGGGGAGGCCCTCAAACAACTGGTACAGCAACCCACAAGAGACAGGGGCTATCCTAGATCTAGTACTGACTAACAAAGAAGGGATCACAGATCTCAGGCAGAAGGTCACCTGGGGCCAAAGATCATCACATGGTATGGTTCAATTCTGGCTACTATCTAAATCATCCCATTCCAAGGCAAAAATATGGTACTTCAGAGGAGCTGACTTTGATAAGATGGCCAACAGAGTTAAGCTAGCCCTGGCAAAAAGAAACACAGGTGAGGAGGTACAGGCAAAGTGGGCAAGCATTAAGGATACACACGGAAACAACATCCCATTGTGTTAGACAGAAAAGGAAGTGCAAAGAAGAAGGAAACCACTTTTTGGTTCCTCAAATATATGTAGCAGAAAAGGTCAGAGCCAAAAGGCTGGCCTTCAGGGAACACAGAGGGATAACACAGCGATGAAGATAGGAGGCATACCAAACTGCCTCTAAGGGAACAGGAGGCAGTAAGGCAGGCAAAGCCCCAAACTGAAGGAGAAACACTAAGTAACAATATAATAAAGAAGGTGACAAGACTTTCTATAGATACATTAGTGAAAGGAGAAAGTCCAGAGGGGCATTGCTGTTTAATGGAGAAAAAGGGAGCATGTGGAGGAGGAGGACCCTAAAGGCATCTATCCTAAATAGATACTTTTGCTCAGCATTTTACTGAAGAGACAGGGGCAGGGCCCACAGCTCAGCATCATGGACACAGGGGAGGGAGGGAGCACTACCCTCTCACAAAAAAAGAAAGGGTCCTACAAGAGCTTGCTGCTCAGGTGGATAAGGCAATGGACCTGATGGCATACATCCCAGGGTACTTAAGGAGCTAAAGGAGGAACTAGCAGAGCCATTAGCAGAATTGTTTAGTGAGTCTCTGGAGCACAGGAGAGGTCCCAGAAGACTGGAGAAAGGCTCATGTGATCCCACCCACAAGAGTGGTAGCAGGAGGAGGAGGGAACTACAGACCTGGGTCAGCTTTACCTCAGTAGTGGGAAAGATTATGGAGACACCCTAAGAAAGGATAGTGCAACACCTGGAACCATGAGGGCGCAGGATCCAAGACAGCATGGGTTTACAAAGGAAGGTCCTGTCAAACTAATCATAGATTTCTTTGACTGGGTAACCAGAGTGGTGACCAAGGGGAGTTAGTTGGATGTCGCCACCTTGACTTCAGCAAAGCTTTGACACTGTTCCACATAGAAGATTGATAAATAAGCTAGGGTAGGCTCTGGGTGGGTCAGAAGTTGGTCAACTGGTGGCAAACTGGTTGACTGGCAGAAAACAGAGAGTGGTGGTAAAATGGTATACAGTCAGAAGAGATGCAAGTCACAAGTGGGGCACCTCAGGGATCAGTCCTGGGGCCAGTCCTATTCAACATCTTCATTAGTGACCTCGCAGATGGACTAGAGGGTAAGGCTTGTCTGTTTGCAGATGACACCAAGATCTGCAACAGAGTAGATGATCCAGATGGGTGGGCAGAATGAGAAGAGATCTGGATAAACTAGCAGAATGGTCAGAAGAGTGGCAACAAGATTAATGCAAAGGAGTACAAAATCATGCACGCATAGGAAGAGAGAAACCCTGAAGCCACTTATAGGCTGGAGGGAGTTGCTAGCAGTCACAAAGGAAGAAAGAGACTTGGGATCATCATCACTGATGACCTAAAATCATCCAAGCAGACCTCCAGCAGCTAGGTAAGGCTAGGGGGTGTTAGGTGTATTAGTAGGGGTATCACAAGTCGAAAGAGGAGGTAATAATCCTCTGTACAAGACATTGGTTAGGCCCCCATCTGGAGTACTGGGCGCAGTATTGGAGGCCACACTTCACAAGGACATTAACCAAAATTGAGGCAGTCCAGAAGGGCAACCAAAATGGTGCAGGGACTGCAATCAGAAGACATATAAGGACAGATTAACGGAGCTCAATATGTATACCCTGAGCAAAGGAGGAGAGGCATATGATCGAGACATTTAAACACCTTAAGGGCATAAACAAGGTGAAAGAGTCTAACATGTTTAAATATAAGAAAAATAGCAGGACAAGAGGACACAGCATGAGATTAGAGGAGGCCGATTAAGGGGGAATGTGAGGAAATTCTTTTTCACAGAAAGGGTGGTAGATGCACATGAATGGCTTGACCACAAGAAGTGGTGGCTATGAATACAGTGCAGGGCTTCAAACAGGCATGGATAGGCATAAGTGAGCAATACAAATGACTATGAATAGATAGGTCACTGACAGAGCAAAGGCCGATGGCACATTTATAAGGTAGAAAAAGAAATGGGCAGACTGGATGGGCCTTGCGGTCCTTATCTGCCGTCAACTTCTATGTTTCTATGTTTCTATGATTTCCCTCAGCAACCGCGCTATTCTGCGACAGAAGTGCGAAAACACATTTTGGCCAGGATGTTAAAAATGACAGCTGTACCATTCACAAGCAGGTGTGGAAAATGCCAATGTTGAAAATCTGGGGTGAAATATTGCAAATTCAGCAATTCTGAGCGTGTGTGTAGAAAACTGTGCAATGCACACTAAATAAAACAGTAATTTTGATTTTCCACAAATTTTGCAACATAGGCTTTGAAACCACCTCACCAACACTGGCACTGTCATTTCCTTTAATTGGTCAAGAAAGTTGGTTCCATGCAGTGACCCAAAATCACCTTTGCGGACGATTAACACCATGACAGTGGAGAATCATGAGGAGGGGTCCCAAAACCCCATGTTGAAAATCTGGTGCTAAAATTCCCAAAATGCCTGAGATATGCATCAAAGTTAAAAAAACCATTATTCCATTATACAGCGCACGGCATTTCTTCAGTTCACGGTCAGTTTTGAAGAAGTGCAAGGCGTGTTCCCAGTCCACCGAAGAGTGTGCCCGGACTCCACAGGTAAGGATGGAGTGAGGAGGTGTTGGGAGGCCAGGATGCAATGGGTGAGGCGGAGTTGTGGGAGGGCAAGAAACTGCCGAGGGACCGTTTTCTTTTCCCACAGGTAAAACATTATGGGACCGTTTTTCTTTGACAGGGGCATGTGGCATGCTGGGGTGAGTCTCCCCAGCATGTCACTGGAGTCTTTGGGGGTAGCTGTAGCTGGGGGATTTAAGGCTGCCCGTGTCATTTTAATAAAGCGGGGGTGACATGATGCCGATAGGGATTGGGCACCGGCCAGCACACAATAAAAGCAGGGAGATGACATCATGCCGACGGGGTTTGGGCACCCCATCGGCACACAGCAAAAAGCAGGAGGGGGTTACATAATCCCGATGAGAAGTGGGCTCCCCATTGGCATTGTGACAGGCGGTGGCAGTCACTGCTGCCATGTTGCCTGCACGCCGGGAGGCATGCTGTGGTCACGCTTGCATGAGAGCTTCACTCTATTGCAGCAGACCTCTTCTCAGATCTAGTGGCTGCATTAGGTATGCAGGTTGTCGGCCCCTGGATTGAGGGACGCACCTACTGATGTGTGCTCTGCATTCACCCAATAGTGACCGTGCCTCCAAATCTGCTAGTACCGCAGTATGTTGGCTGCGCATGTCCGTGAGCCAACACAAAAAAATCACAAGATAGGTACAGAGAGAAACCAAATACTGTAAAGCAGTTTAACAGTTACAGCTGCAATGGACTGCAAGGACAGACCACAAAGATCTCTTACAATGAGTAATCTTGGGGATTAAGCAACCTTGCTGAGGTTATGGCTCCTCTGGAGCACTGAGACTTTATACTTTAGCCCCCACCATCCTTCAAGATGGACAAAACCCCTCCAGGGTCAGGATAGAGTGGATATTAGGATTATTAAACTAGGTATAAACTGTTTTGCTTATCCATTAGCTCATAGTTTTAATTTTTCTTTGTCTTATAACGTATTTCCATGCAGTTGGAAATTGGCAAGCATAAAACCCATTTTTGAAGAATGGAAACTCTTCCATCGTTATTAACTATTGACCAATATCCTTTTATCACCCATTTCCAAAATTTTGAAAAATTGTGATGGATCAAACCTTGTTTTTCTCAGGAAATATTTTTACTTTCAGGGAACCAACATGGATTTAAGCCAGGTTTTAACACCGAAACAGCCTTGGTGGGGTTCACAGGCAGTACACGTGTCGCTCAACAAAGGTCACTCATGTGCAACACTCTTTGTGGACCTCACCAGGATTTTGACCTGTCGAATTTGATCTTCTTCCAGGTGTTCTTCGTGGCCTTCACTTCTCTGGTGATGTAATTGGATGGTATCAAAGTTTCTTAAGTAATAGATTTTTAGAACAATTATTGGTTTGTCTACACCCCTGATCCTCCCTTTAGTTTGTGGTGTACCCCAGGGTTCAATCCTGGGGCTACTCATTTTTTATGAACTCAGCCCCAAACATTTGTACTAATACAGAGATGACTCTTTATGCAGATGACGCTGTTAATTTTTGTACCAATCCCAGATCTGAGATTGCTGCTTCCCATCTCCAGACTGATTTTGATCATCTACAGGACTGGTTATTGTTAAATCATTTGGGGCTGAATTCACAAAAAACAAAGGTAATGGTTTTCCCTCATAATAAGAAATCACCCAGCAATTTTCCCTCAATTATTGATAAAAGGGTAATGAAATTGAACTTGTCTCAGTCTTCAAATATTTAGGGATAATTTTAGATAGTCAGTTTCTTTTGAACCCCATATTCAGAGCCTTAGGAAAACCCTGCATCAAAGGTTGGGCATTCTTTATTGGATTAAGTCTTTAGACCTCGAATACAGAAAACTTTTAGTCCATAGTTTCCTGTTTTCGGTATTTGACTATGGCATACTGACATATACTGTACCTCCTCATGTTGTAATGCTCTGAATTCACTTTGAGTGATATATCATTTCGCCTTAAGATTTTGGCTAAATTTGCCCTTTTGATCTCACTGTTTTGATTTGAATGAACAGTCTCATTCTTTATCTTTTGATGATCTAGTTCTTTTCAAATGGGTACTTTTTATTTAAAGTAAAATGTAAACTTCTTCCTCTGTCTATTTCTCTAATGTTTCCCAGGGCAATAAATGCATTATCTACTAGATCCAGGCGTAGTTTAGTTGTTTTTGCAGAGGCAAAGTAGCAAAAAGTCCCGATTTTCCCATTATCCACGACAGTGAAGAGAGGGGTGGCTTGCGTAATGCAAACAAATCAACCAGCATCAAATAATGCCCAAAAAACATTTAAGACTACAGCTGAATAACTCCTGGGAGGGACCAGCCCAGGCCAAGTCAGAGCACTTCCCCACCCCATCAGTTTTACTGCAGCCTGCTCTCGGCCCAACTCCTCCTGAAACCAGTCGAAAAACTGATTGAGATCTGTTTTTGTATTCAGGTCTTCGTTCTTCTGCCTTGGGAGTGAGGACTTACTTGTAAAGTTGAAAATATGTAAGGAACTTAATTTCCTTCTCAAGAGGACAGGACCTCCCCTCAGCTTCAATTCAAATCAGTCTTGACCTAATTTGCCCCACCTGAACCTCCAGGTGAATAGCTCACTAGTCTCTCACTCCCTTTGCTGCCTTACATACTCCAAGTCCAGCCCTTATAGTGGATCCTGAACTTCTTGAAATGTCTGCTTGAGCTAGCCCTCCCACCCTTGAGGAGTGCAAAAAACATGTTTCAAGGAAGTGCAGCAAATGGATGTGCAACCTCAGTATACCTATAAGCATGGATGGTATGGCAAACATCCCAGCATGTGCATCCTCACAGCATGAGCCCTTATTTACAAAGATTACATAAAAAAATGCAATTATACAATGAAAAGAATGAATGCTGGCCTCTGATTGGTCAGTCTTGGGCTAGACCCATAATGTTATCCCAGTACATCTGTTTCATCACGTCTAGTCTCAGCCTCTCTGTGAACCTCTTGATGATTGTTAGCATTAGTGTGTTTTTTTGTATCTTCTCTTAAAAAAATTTTTCCACACCAAATAAAACATCTTTAAAATTATTTTTTTTAATTCTGTATAACAACATGCCATTGTATAATAGCAATAATGCCCTCCATGGTGTGTGTCATGGTAGATAACGTCATGCCTTATGTATTGGATGCCTCATGCCCAACCACCTGAGGCTGGCGTTATCCCAGTATGACACGCCCTGTCGGGCATTATTGTACTTGCACCCAGTGTTAACACTTTTCTTTGTTATAACCAAGTTAATTCATTAGTCTCCATCCCGTCCCATCCTATATTATTCAATGTCATATGCCTGGATCTGGTTTGGTAAGGTAAGCGAAGAGGATAATGCTCTCCTCAAGCAAGCAAGCATTGCATACATAAGCATGGGACTTACTGATATCCCTCAGGTGGTGCTCTTAACAAGCATGCTGATGTACCTGGGACAGTGCAACAGAACAATGTAAATTCCCTAATTGTTCAAGATGATCATGGGCATGGTGTGGTCATACCACAACCCCTACCACTCTCCTCCCCATGGGCTCCTATGGAATATGCATCTCTGTCCATGCCCAGGGTTACACAACCCCATCCAAGTAAACACGGACTGCCCAGGCACAAAAATGGTCGCATCACATAACCTAAGAGAACAGATGTCACAGAAAGTTTGCTGGAACAACGACTCCAGATACCTGTGCACAGCCTCGCAGGACCCACCCTGAAAGGTAAGTACTTGGTTGGTGGTTTTTATTAGCATCACCTATGACAGTGTGTGGTGGGCCTGTTGTGGTAGCCCAGGTTGCCGTGGATGCTTCCCCCCCACAGACTACTTCAAAATCGTCTCATCTGACAGTTTTGAAGGGCACAAATGAAACATGGTTGCTTCAGTTAGATGTGGTTTAATACAGTTTTTTTTTGTCCGAGCGTGTGTCTCTATTCTTCTACACACAGACACAGACAGACACACACCACCAAAAATGAACGTTTTTTATACCATGTTTACATTCAGGATAGAGACAGGGTAAAGCAGGTCCAGGCAGTACAACACAGTAAATGAAACAATGCATTTTACAATGCCCAACAACCACCAAAAGACCACAAAACAACATACCTTCCCCATGCCGGAGGGATGGTTAGGTCTAGGGCAGGGTGCTAAATGAGGAGGAGAGACACAGAACATCTTGTGAACCACACAGCAAGGTGAAACTACATAAACATAATTAATTTTTACTGTAGGATTTCATACTTTCTAACAGTTCTAATTTTGACACAGAAACTTATCTTTAGTGCTCAGAAGCCCCTTGTACGAGGGAGGTAAACATGGCATGGACCCAGCAGACTGGCATACATGTTGAAAAAAATATTTCTGTGCCAGTATGCCCATCCACCCCTCCCTCCTCCATCACCAGTGGTCAGAACCATTTTTTTCAGCAAGTGTACCAGTCCACCCTGGTCAGCACAGCAGCACAAAGCTGACAGGGCAGCAAAAGGCACAGCAAGTAACAGTGAATGAAATGTCCATGCAAAAAGCTACAGCCCAGTCTCCCCACCCCAGACCTGCAAGGCCACTATCTCCACCCAGACTGGCCAGCTCAGCTACTCTCTGCACCCTGATGGACTTGCACAGCCACTCTCCACACTCTGTGTCCATCCCACCAGCACAGCCACTCTCCCCACCCCACCAGCACAGCCACTCTCCCCACCCCACCAGCACAGCCACTCTCCCCACCCCACCAGCACAGCCACTCTTCCCACCCCACCAGCACAGCCACTCTCCCCACCACACCAGCACAGCCACTCTTCCCACCCCACCAGCACAGCCACTCTCCCCACCACACCAGCACAGCCACTCTTCCCACCCCACCAGCACAGCCACTCCCCACCCCACCAACACAGCCACTCTTCCCACCCCAACCAACACCATTTCCAGCTCCATTTATCTGTTATCCTCTCCAGGCATCCAGGTCTGTGCCTCCCCATCACAGGCACACAAAAATAAATACTGTAAAACCACATTTTATACTGCATTTTGTTTATGTTTCTTTCTTTGTCTGGAAAGAGAGATGTTGAGCTACCGGTCAGCACAGTTTGCCTGCTATACAGTTACAAACCCGCCCCACCGACACAATGCCAGTGCCTCCACCCACCCACACAACATTGCCCCCATCACACCCACACAATGCCTGTATCCCCAACCCCACCCACACAAATGACCAGTGTCCACAACACCACACACACATACACACACACACACACATATGACCAGCAGTGTCCCCAACACACACACACGACCAGCAGTGTCCCCAATCCCACACACACACACACACACACACACACACACACACACACAATCAGCAGTGTCCCCAACCACACACACACACAACCAGCAGTGTCCACAACCCCACCCACATACGACCAGTGTTCCAATCCCCCCTCAAAAATCACGTCCGGTCAGTAGTCGCTATAACAATAGCCAGGTGGTAGTATAATCATTTCTTTAGGGTGCATGTTTTAGTGCAAGATTTTTTTGCTAGTCTTTGTAACACGGTACAGGGAGAACACAAAAGCTACTCCTTTGGTTGTGTTTGCCAGGCAATGAAGACAGAGACAGCAAGGCCAAGGAATTTGTCTGTTTCACCCTCCACAGTGGACGACTGGAGAATCAAAAGTGGAAAGATTATTTTTACAACCAGGTAAAGATGAGGGGAAATAATGTTTCAACATTTACTAATGTTCATATGCTAGCTGCAGGCACAGGTCAGTGAGATACATCCCTTGACAGGTAAAGGATGAGGTGAAATTATGTTTTAACATTTGCTTATGTTTATATGCTAACACCCAGTCAGCAAGCACAGAATGTCCCCTCCTAACCAACATGGACAGTTCACCAGAAACCCAGTCAGCAAACATGGACAGTCCCCTTCACCCCACCTACAAGGACAGTCCCCAGACACCCAAACAGTCCCCCCTCCCCACCAGACACCGGCCAGCAAGCATAGAATGCCCCCCAACTGACAAGGACAGTCCCACCAGACACCCAGGCAGCCAGCAAACATGGACGGTCTCCCCATATCCCACCAAGGACGGTCCCCACCCTCCCGATACACAGCTAGCAAACACAGAATTTCCCTCCGCCCCACCAACATGAACAATCCCCCAAACACCTGGCTAGCAAACATGGAGAGTTCCCCCTCCCCAACAACATTGCTAGTCCGTCCTAGACACCTGATCAGCAATCACCGACATTCACCCCCCATAAGCCAGCATGGAAAGATCCCCCAGACACCTGACTGGCAAATAGTACCCCTCCCCACAAGACACCTGGCAGGCAAACATGGACAGTCCCCTTTTCCACCATCATGGACAGTCCCCCCAGACAAATGGCCAGCCAAGTCTACCAAACAATGGCTAGTGTCACCACCCCACCATCACAGCCAGTGTCCCCACATCACCATGGCCTGTGTCTCCACCCCACCAGACCCCAGAATAGACCAGACTGTCCCCCCCAGCCCCACCAAACACTGACCACCCTCCCAGTCCCAAACACTAACCACCCCAGCCCCAAACACTGATGGTCCACCCCCAGCCCCACCAAATGCAGGCCCTCCCCCAGCACCAAACACTGAACATCCTCTCAGTGAGTCAGCCCCAAAACACACAGACTGTCTCCCCAACCCCAACCCCACAAAACAGACCATCCCCCAGTCCCACCAAACACAGACCATCCAGTGAGTTTCCCAACAAACTCCACCACACCAGTAGCACAGTAACTGAGTACCGCTCCCACCAACATAACCAGTGTCCACAAAATATCAAATAGGCCCCCACCCACCCCACCACAACATGGACAGCCTCAACAGCCAGCAAATACCCTCCCACCCAAAGAAACACAAGCTGACAGCAAACCTTCCACCCACCCCCAGACACATGGCCATGGCCAAGACAACCCCCAAAGACACAGTTCTGGGATGTGAATGGTATTAATTTCCAACAACCAGCTTGCAGCACAGTTACTCACCAAATCAGTAAGGGCACAGACAGGGCAGCATGCAGCAGGGCACAGCAAGGCCAAGAAGGCAGGTCAGGTAGTTGAGTCTCTCCCAACAGTCCCGTTCCTCTCCCGATTAATCCCTCGACGAGACAGTAACTCATTTTTTCTGACACCAGATGAACGTGTCGCATTATGGGTCTGCTATAGCCTGCATGACCACCGTCTTCTTCACTGTTCTGGGCCTGGCTGTTCACTGACTTGAATAATCCCTCTCAGTGGACCGTGGAACTGGTGGGCAACAGGCGTGTGTGGGACTGCACGACAACACAGTAAATCTTTTTGTGGCCTGCTGGACACAGGAGCTGGTGTGCAGGCAAGCCTGGCCGTGTTCCTCAGACTCACTGTAATTGTACTACTCTGCCCTCCCTGCCTGGTCTGTCCAGTGGTAGAGGCTCCTAGGGACTGCAGGCCTCCTAGGCTCTCAGGGATGGGAGGCTCAGGTGGCAGCAGAGAGCCCAGAGCACAGCTGGCTGCATTGAGAAACAGAGTAGGCAGTCAGAGGACTCAGGTGAGGTATATTTAAACTGGGCTGTTCAGGACAGGAGGAGGGTGGAAACACTAGACTGACTGAGACACTGGTGACACCTAACAGACAACCAACGACTGCTGCTCGACATCCTCGAATAGCTATCTCTCCTCAGACCTACGCTATATGGATGCTGCTGCTGCTCCTCCATGGAAGGCACACAGACAACTAAATGGCGCCACTAACAGAGTACTGCTCACACGACGGCGCCAGCTTGCAGCACTCTCTGATTGGCTGTAACATGCAGGCTACTATGGTTGCAGGCTTGCAGCCAATTAGAAAAGGGGATAGCCCTGAGCCCATTCAATATTAAAATGTAAAAAATGATAACAGTGAACAGTGGCTGGGCTCTAAAAAGTCCTGGTCTAATTTCTCGGGGGCAGCTTGCCCTCTGCCCCAATCTCCTCTATGACTAGGTCCCACCATAAATTCAACTTTAAAATACCATTTTTTAAGACTACTTTTGGGCAAAGATCTCTATTATTCAGAGCACCTACTTTTTTTAATAAGATACCGGCAGAAATTGTTTACAGTAATCTCATTCAGTGCTTTAAAAAAAGGTTAAAATACTGGCTTTATTCAAAAACATGAATGTATCTGCTTCTGTAACAGCACTGTAAGTGGATTTAATGGTCTGCGCTTAAATGTATTGTTATTTTTATTGTGTTTTTAGATTGAGCTTGTCACCAGTGAAAACGGGCAATTCTTGCTCATCTGGTTTTACAAGTATAAAAAATAAAAATGAAATGAAAATGAAATACATCTCTTTGGCAACTACGAGTATAGAAAACTGACTGTATGGCATTGATATGCCGGCATAGCCGACTTTTCCTTTTTGTCTTATCTTCTGTGTCAGTTAGCAGAGATGCGGCTTTCAGCGTGCTCCTGTATGAAATGTTATATTTGAACTGTACATTGTTTTTGCTTAAGGAGAATGGGCACCCTGCTGGAAGTAACTATGTCTGCAGTGGATGTACTCTCCTTCTGTATGACACATGGATTACAATATTTGTTTTTTGTGCTAGCCCATTGTAGGTAAACTACTCCTCACAGTGCTGGCAACCCAGGATCATCACAGAGGGGCCGGGGGGGGGATGAGCATCCCAGAGGCTGCTGTCTTCCTCCTTTGGTACCCTAGCCAGGGGTAGTTGAATTGCTTGTACCATGAAAACAAATCCATTAATAAAATATTTTAAAAAAAGTGGATTAAAGACCCATCTATTCAGTCAGGCCTTCCCAGATAGTAACTATCCACTGAGTTTTATTTATGAAGTTTTAACTCGGTGAGTTTTTCAGATATAGTTGTTACATATCAATTTATTTATCTGCAAGTTCCTACATTATTGTGTATTACTACCTATTGTGAAATGTACAGATTTAACCCATCCCCTTCCCACTGGGACACATCTGAAATGAGCATTTTGCTCAGTATGCCTTCCTGGTGATATTTTCATTAAATAAATAAATCTGTTTGCATAAGTCTCCATTTTAAATGGTTTGACTTGTTACCTTGTTCTGTAAAGTGCCCACCCCAAGCCCTATGGAAGGGCACTATGATAAAAGAAAACTGTCTGGTTCCAATGGACAACTGGGATACAATGAATAACATTCTCTGGTTTCTGTGCTCCAAATGTGTTTATGTTTACAATGTACTTACCCAGGATAGCCCAGCTGAGATGTAACATCTCATTTCCAGTGGGGATGTGTTGCTAACCCCTTCCACAGCTGGGTAGACTGGAGCACAGGAGATTAAACAGCTAGTAGAACCAAAACAGACAGGAAAATTTAAAAAATTGTGAGAAGTAGTCAGTTGTAACTTTTCATTTATGAAGTCTTTTTCTTTAATCTTCTGCTCAATAGAAGGTTCTCTATGTGATAATATTGTGCTGGGTATGTGAAACAGCTCTCATCCTGGCAACTGACATATTTATCTTTACCCTCCACTACATCATCAGCATTGTGATCTCACTAACAGTGACATCACAGGTGAGTGACCTGGCAGCTGCTGGTGGCTGTTCCTAAGCAGCAGTGATGTCACAGTCACTGAGATCACAATTCTGAATATGTAATGGGGGAACAGAGCTAGATATGTCAGTTGCCAGGCAAAGTGCTGTTCCACACATCACATAGTGAGATCAGGTAAACACTCGTCTAATTAATCATAGGGAAAAGAAAAAGTACCTCAGATATAAAAGGTAATATTTGACTGTATTTAAAAACTAATATTTGTTTTAGGTAGTACACTGGCTGTTTAAGTGACTTGCCCAAGGTCACACAGTGAGTATTTGGCACAATCAGGGTTTGAACCCGTGATTTCCTGGTTCCCAACCAGATGCTCTGACCTCTGGACCACACTATCTACTATCTAAACTTGTAAAGTGTGTTCTGTGGGTTTGTTTTACAATTATTACAGTGTTTTACAAGACAGTGCCCAAATGTACTACATAACTATGCATCTGCAGTCCCACACCCTTAACTTTCATTATATTGTACCTGAAGTATTCGGAAAATCACATTACCAACTCAGTTTATTATCCCATTATGTATGTTATAAAAATAGTTCTACTGCTTCTGTTTACTGCCAGCAGCATGTTTGTTTTGCCATATGCAGTGACTGTCTCACTGGAGGTTGGGGAATTAAGACTTTCATGCCAACCCAAGGTTCTGTCTTGAAGTGTATCAGTTGTTTGTTACATTTATATGTGCAACCCTCCACCCAAACTCGTACACACATTTTCCAGGGTCACTGACATACAATCCAGACAAGAGTCAAGGACAGTGAATTTCTGCATATCCCAGGGATGAAGTCAGTTGTTACCGGCAGAATGTAACAGTGAAGTGCATTATGAGCCAGTTATTGGGTTCACAGTTCCCACAAATTTCTGATGCTCAGAACTGACTCAAGGTCAACTAATTGTGATATTTTTTTTTACAGTATTCAAAAAGAAAACATTTGGTGGATGTTTCACGTCTCTAAAGAGCAACAGTGCACCATTTTAATCTGTTAGGTTGATACAACATAATTGTTTACTTATTAGTCTCCCTACAAGAGACTTTTCTCAGGCAGCTAGTTAAAGAACCTACTAGAAATGGCAGTGTTGGACCTGGTGCTAACATACAGGGACAGCATTACAGACGTCACTGTGGGCAGCCCTCTAAGTACTAGTGACCTCTGTACAGTATGATTTAACATAAGGAAAGGAGCAGAGGTGAGCAATATTAGGACATGTGTCTGGACTTCAGGAGGGTGGGTTTTAAGGAAATGAGAGACTGTCTCAGAAAATGCCTTGACAGGGGGAATTGCCATGGAGGAGGTGTACAGGCACAATGGCGAAGAAAAAGGGATGGTATAATTAGAGCAAGACACCCCTGTACGAAGGAAGTATGCAAAAGCAGAAAGAAAACAAGACCATTATGGTTCTCCAAACAAGTGGCAAGGGTAGTAAGAGAAAAAGATTGACATTCAGGAGATGCAAAGAAACGCTGAGTAAGTGGGACATAGAAACCTAATATTTGGTATGAGGTTTATTGGGGGCATGCTTATTCTAATTCTGCAATCTTGCATTTTTGACCAGAGTCCCTCTTTAAGTCCTGATGCAGCCAGAATAAAGTGAATAATTGCCCAAATGCCCCACAGTTCAGTAGCCCTGCTGTGTACTTCATGTCGCTGCACAGATTCAATATTTTTCTCAGTCTGTTTTCTTGTCACTACAACCCCAGCTATTGCAGCAGGAAGGCTATCTTATCTGAGTCCCAATTTCAAACTGGTGCAGCCAGGATCTGAATGTTATTTATTTGAACACTTCTCCCTTAGAACACTTTCCCATCACATACAGCAGTTGATGCATTTATTTACTCAAAGCATTTTCTTTTCTTTTCAGCAATTGCCAAGAACGCAGCTTCCCTGAGGACAGAAGCACCCCATGAATATTCAGCAGATCGAGGTGGTGGTCTCATTAATATTCATGGGCCCGATCTAAAACACACTGTGGATCTCTTTAACTTTTTCTGAAAGTGGGCTCTCTCCATGCTGTCTGTGGTGGCCAGGTCCCACTGATCAGGTGCAGACACGGGACCACCGAGCTACTCTTCCAGTCGACCGCTAAGCAGGTGGTCGGGAGATCAAAGGTGCCACTGGCGCATATGTGATCCTCGTCAGCACCAGAGTGCCATTTGCAGTGTGGGGATCATGGTTTTAGTTTTTGAAGCCCCAGTGGGCTGGATTTTACCTGCGTGCTGGGCACCAGGAAAGGGTATAGAAGGACTTGGGCAGAAAAAAAAATGCAGGTAAACAGGAGGCGCCTGAAGGAGAGCAGCTAGAAACAGGAGCTGCAGGCTGCAGGTAAGCCCCAAATTGGTAGGGGGTTACACATAGTTTAGATAAATACCTGAAACAGAAGGAGCGATTATTTTCAATGTCTTCATGGGGATATTGCAGAAATGCTGGAGGAAGGTATGCCTTTGCAGATGACACCAAAATCTGCACTAGCATGGACACTTGGGAGGGATGAAGAGAATGCATAGGGATCTAGGAAAACTTGAGGAGTGGTCAAAGACATGGCAGTTGGAGATTCAATGCCAAGGTGCACATTTTGCACCTTGGACATAGGAACCCCAGGTATAGGATAGAGGGTTATTGACAATCACTAGACAGGAAATAGACCTTGAGATTGAGATTATTATGTCAGAGGACCGGTGGCAGTGCAGTGTCACAAGGCCATGGGAAGGTCTGGTGGGATGCTGGGGCGATAGGGAGGGTATCTCCAGCAGGAGAAGGGAGATGGTGGTTCTGCTGTATCACTCCCTGATACACCCCACCTGGAGTACTGTGTCCAGTTTTGGATCCTGAACCTCATAAAAGACATAGACAGGGTGGAGGCAGCAGTCCAGAGAAGGGCTACTAAAATTGTGCATGGTTTCTGAGTGAAGTCATATGAGTGGATACTGAGGAAATCTCAACAGTACATACTGGATGAGAGGAGAGCGAGAGAGAGAGAGAGAGAGAGAGAGAGAGAGAAGAGAGAGATAACGTGATAGAGCCCTATAAGTACCTCACAGGGGTAAACAGGGTGCAGGAGGGGAGCTTCTTCCATTTTATCAGTGTCAGTGGCTCTGCAGGTAGCACACTCGCCTCTGAGGCCGGAAGATCTGAGGGCTATGTGTTCAGTTCCCACATCTGACACTTGGGTTAATATCCCAGTACTGACACTGTAGTGCTGCATGAGAGGGGTGCTGCACTTTTGAGGTGCCGTCTTTCGGATGAGACGTTAAACCGAGGTCTCATCAGGCCTGGATTGGTGGTAGTTCAGCAGGATGTTAAAGATCCCATGGCACTTACTGAAAAGAGTAGGGGAATTTCCCTGGTGTCCTGGCCAAATTTCCCTCATTCACTAAACATACCACCAACAGTTTAATCTGGTTCAAGGTCAGTTGGCATTCATCTGTATCCCCCTCCCCCCGGGTCTTGCCTGAAAATAGGAAGGATTTGTCTAGTGCACTTACCCAGTCAGCAAAAACTAAATAAATAAAATAAAATAAAATGACGATGAGCACCAGGACCTGGGGGCATGAAATGAAGCTGGAGGGAGATGTTCGAGAGAGATGTGAGGAAATATTTCATTCAAAGTGTGTTAGTTCAAGCCTGGATGGGATAAACAGAATATTAGAGTACAGGCAGGGAGGGTCACCAGAGACCAGATAAGGTCTGCAGATGTAGAGTAGGTAGAGAACACATGGGCAGACTAGGTAGGCTAAACGGTCATTTTCTGCCAGAAAACACTGTTTACCAAGGAGAACCATACAATTTTATTTGAAAATGAGGGCTTAAACATGTTTATTTTATGATAATAACATATTCTCTCTAGCTTCCACCAGTTCATAACACTGTAAAATGGAGGTGGAGATACTGGATTCACATCTTTTCATGAGTTGGGGGCACAGGAATCTCTCCCTTCAGAGTAAAGCCAAGGGCCCTGTTACAATAGGACATGTAGCTTGATTTTTGTAGGACAGGAGGCTAGAAAAACACATGTACCATTGAGTAGGCCATCTCCACTCCACAGCATGTGTGTTTATCCTCATGACTTACAAAACATTATAGTACAGCCCCTGTTATATCTGGTCCGTGTCTTCACCTGGCAAATTGCTTCTACAGGCCCAGTCGTACCAGGTCCCTGTGTCTTCACACAGCAAATTATGCTACAGGCCTGCTGTACCAGGTCCCTGTGTCTTCACACAGCAAATAATGCTTCAGTCCCTGTTGTACCATGTCCCTGTGTCTTCACATGGCAAATTATGCTATGGGCCCTGTTGTGCCAGGTCCCTGTGTCTTCACCTGGCAAATTATGCTATGGGCCCTGTTGTATCAGGTCCCTTTGTCTTCACATGGCAAATTATGCTACAGGCCCAGTTGTGCCAGGTCCCTGTGTCTTCACATGACAAATTATGCTACGGGCCCTGTTGCACCAGGTCTCTGTGTCTTCACCTGGCAAATTATGCTACAGGCTCTGTTGTACCAGGTCCCTGTGTCTTCACATGGCAAATGATGCTTCAGTCCCTGTTGTACCAGGTCCCTGTGTCTTCACCTGGCAAATTATGCTACAGGCCCAGTCGTACTAGGTCCTGTGTCTTCACATGGCAAATTATGCTACAGTCCCCGTTGTACCATGTCCCTGTGTCTTCACCTGGAAAATTATGCTACAGGCCCAGTCGTACCAGGTCCCTGTGTCTTCACATGGCAAATTATGCTATAGGCCCTGTTGCACCAGGTCCCTGTGTCTTCACCTAGCAAATTATGCTACAGTCCCCATTGTACCATGTTCCTGTGTCTTCACCTGGCAAATTATGCTACAGGCCCTGTTGTACCAGGTCCCTGTGTCTTCACATGGCAAATTATGCTACAGGCCCAGTCGTACCAGGTCCCTGTGTCTTCACATGGCAAATTATGCTATAGGCCCTGTTGCACCAGGTCCCTGTGTCTTCACCTAGCAAACTATGCTACAGGCTCTGTTGTACCAGGTCCCTGTGTCTTCACACTGCAAATAATGCTACAGGCCCTGTTGTGCCAGGTCCCTGTGTATTCACATGGCAAATTATGCCACAGGCCCTGTTGTGCCAGGTCCCTGTGTCTTCACGTGGCAAATTATGCTACAGGCCCTGTTGTACCAGGTCGCTGTGTCTTCACATGGCAAATTATACTGCAAGCCCTGTTGTATCTTCTCATGGAAGGCTGCATTTCCAGTATCCCACCATTTTACAGTTCTCTGAGTCTGAGGGAAGATAACTTTTTCAACACAAACTAAAATCTTTCAGAATCCTCATTTTTATGGCTACAGCGGGGCAGAGCCTGCAGCCATGTTACATTAGCTCTAAAAATGAGCTACCAGATTGACACCAGGGTCGCTTCCATTCTGGAGTTTTGGAATGATCCTTCCTCAACTCCAAAACAGTGCGCTCATTCCCTGTTCCCACATGGGCACACTATTTTTCTATTTATAGTTACTGTGTAGGCTTTATTATTCATCTCCAGGATAAAGGCCATCATAAAAACAACAACAGAGAACCAACTCATACTAGTAACCAAAATGCTGCTTGCACAAATGAGAACTAGCTGCAGAAGTATTACTGTGAGGGGAAACCTTGAACTGTTTGCAGCTGTTTGCGATTCTAGTTCTCTTCAGCAGAGTGCAGGTCAACCATCTCTGTACTAATGATAAAAGGAGCTGTTACAGTATCTAGTGGTGCTGCAGACATACTTGGGTGGCTTCCAAGCAAGTTGCGAGAACTCCACATCAGCCTTTTACTCCTAAAACACTCACTTGGATTGTCTGCCTCCCTGGCCTGGGAAGGAACGAGGTGCTTTTCCTTGCTTATTCAAGGCTGAGCAGGAGGGTGCTGGTGCTGCTGCTGCTGCTGTTGCTGTGGGAGGAATGGGCTGCTGTTGTGTGACAGGACCCACCACCCACAGACATTATGCAAAATGCCATGGGGTGGCTGTGGGAGCAGGAAACCTGTGCGCTAAGTGGGGCTTCAGGTAGCATGTTACTGTAACTCAAGGAACAGCTGCCAATATTTCAACAGTCCTCTTCCAACACGCTGCAGAGATCTTAATGTTATTAATCACAGTGTGTGCACGACAGGACAATCCCACTTGGTGCAGCAGTTATCAGCAAAATGCCCCCCTCTTTGCTGAGGTACTGCCTTAAAGAGCTAGTGTATTTTATCATTTTTCATCAAGTGCAGTGATGTATATTAATTTGTCTCAGTGGGAAATGTCAAAATAAAAAAATACTTGTTAAATAACGCTGCAGTTTGCCGGCCGGGTGGTACTGAGGGTTGAGGCGCTGGATGCTACACCTCATTCCACGCCGGCGACCCAGGTTCAGAAGTGAGCTCGGGCTGTCAGCGGTCGGCAGGGGCAGGAAAGAATAAAGTGTCCAGAGGACTCCTCTCCTTTCCTGGGGGCGGGTGGGTTTGCTTGCCACAGTGCTGGCAGCTCCTGATGGTGGCTAGGAGTGTGACAACCTGCGACATGCTCTTCCGGGTTGGGACTGGCAGCAGATGCCTCACACATGGGAGCACATCCGCCACATGCAGGGCATCATTGCATGTCCATGCTCGAGAGACCATACAAAAAAAATTCCTGGCCCCAGAGATAGGCAACGGCAACCTCCAGTGCCCGCTGCCACACGCCCATTGCCAAACTTGTCTCTCTGGCTCTCCTGCTACCCTGCCTTGCCTTGGGTCTGACTTGGGCTGCTGAGGTAGGGTGGGGGTGGGGAGTCTCTGTCCCTGAATTTCCCAGTGAACGAGGATCAGGCAGGGTGGTAGAGCAGCTGCAGCGAGAGGGGTCTGCCTGAGAGAGTTCTGTGGAGGGCAGTAAATAAAGAAAGTTTGCCAAAAACAAACAACGCTGCAGTGGTTTCAAAGGCTGATAGATGTAAAGCAGCTGTCAATCAGCCTAATTATAAAATGTTACTCTAGCTTTTAAACAACTTACACCTTTTTGTGACCACCATGTGATCACTATGGTTATATAATAACTTTTTGATGCGATTTTAACCAGTTTTCAGTGTAATGTGTGCTACCTACAACCATGCTGCACACAGGTTGAAGGTAAGATGGCAACTAGTTTATTTACAGGAAGTTCCTCTGGGTAATTCCTGCCAGAGGTCATACTGTAAACTAGATAGGCTGGCTTAGCCACAGCACCACCTATCACCACATTCAGAAGCTGTAGATTGCTGTCATAGGTTCAGTAGTGATCTCTCTACTTGAGTATGGTCCTAGATGAATCACCTGTAATACCCACAAAATCTGAGGAACCATTGCAGATCTTTTTAGGCTCCAAGGTCTTTTTAGGCTTCAACCTTGCTTGGTCAGTTTGAATACATTTCCAGACAAGATATGCCCGAGATACTTCACAGAACTCTGGAAAAATTGGCATTTATCAATGGAGAGCTTGAGTCCAAAATCCTCAAAAGCCATGTTGTTGTGCACACAATAGGTTATGTTTATTTAGGTACTCTATCTCTTGATCAGCTACAATAAGTTTGAGAGCTTTCGAGAGAGGTGGTAGTATTAAAATGGGTCTGTAGCTTCCAAGGCAGGTTCTGTCTCCACTTTTAAAGACTGGGGTGACATGAGCAATCTTCCATTTATCTGGGAAGGATCCCTGTTCTTAAAGAAATATTGAATTGTTTGGTGAGAGGTGGGGCCAATTCGTCCAGGGTGAGAGCAACAAGCTTCATGTTTATCATGTCACTTCCAGTCCTTGTTTTACCTAGAACCCTTCTAACATACTTAATGGTCTGCACTTTAGAGATTTGTTTGAAATAGAATAATGGTTTTCTTGAGTTCCAGGTTGGGTGCACGTTCTCACAAGTGATCTTGCTTAAGGGATGGTCTGTTAGGTACTCTGGGGGTAATACTGTGCTTAGGTCTGTGAATGCGATGTTGAAGGCATTCACCAGGTCCTATACTTAGATTTCTCTCCTTGTCAGATGTTTTAAGGATTTGATAATTGAGGGTATACACAAAATTTGGATGTTTTTTGCACCAAAATGTGAAACAACACATTTATCATAGTTTAATGTCATTTTTGTTAGTTTTGCACCAATGCTGAATTGTTTCCAGGTCTTTCCAGATTGCCAGATGTTTATCCAGAGTGTCCACTTCACCCCAATTTCATATCATCAGCTAATTTTCCAATGGCATTATTAAGGTTATTATTAATATCTTTTATAAATATGTTGAAGAATGTTGGGCCAACACAGATCCTTGTGGGACCCCACTTGTGACCTCTCTTGTCTTAGACATACATCCATGAATTCTGACCCTCTGAGTTTGAAAACTTAACCAGTTATGTACCCATTTAGTGACTGTGGGGTTTAAACCTAGCGATATTAGTTTTGAGATTAATTCTTTGTGAGGAACTATAACAAAGGCCTTTCTAAAGTCTAGTAACAAGACATCAACTGGTTTACTATTGTTACTACTGGCACTTGACTGAATTGTAAATGAAATAAGATCAGTCGCACAGGAGCGATTAGAAGCTAATACATGCTGGAGTTTGTCGTCAATGCCCAGATGTTTTATTTCTAATTCAATTTTATTCTTAACTAGTATTTCTAGTAATTTACAGCAAGCTGAGGTCAGACTAATCGGCCTATAGTTGTTGATCTTATCCTTTGGGCCCTTTTTGTGAATAGGAATAATAATCGACCCATTCAAATCTAGTGGAAGTGTTTCTGATTTGATAAATCTATTGTACAATATTGTAAGAGGGAAAAAAAGCACTTCAGCAGTTTCCAACAGTAACTTGGGACTCATATTGTCTGGCCCTGGGAAGGATTTAGGTTTCAGGTGTTTGATGCTAGCTAGAACATCATCTCTGGAGAAGAGAACTGAACTCGTATCACTCATTTGGGTTGCTAGTAATTCAAGTTCCTCTTTGGGGTTGAAGATGGAACAAAAGTAGCCATTGAAAATATCTGTTAGCTCAAGATCATCTGTGATTACATTATTATTATTATTATTATGGGTTATAGAATGCAGTTGTTTTGGAGTATTTTTACGATTATTTATATACGAATAGAAGGATTTATGACTATCTTTAGTATGAGAGATTTTCATTTCTACCTTGCTTTTTTCTAATTTAGTTTCTTGAGTTTGGCCAATTCAGTCTTATAGTGTGTTTATGTTTGAAGGCAGTTTGATTTTTTCATTTTTTGTAAGCCTTCTTTTTTGCTGTGATTTGTTGTTTAACAGATTTGGTAAGCCAATGTGGTATTTTATCCTTGTTGCTGTTTACTTCCCATTTAGGTACATACTCATTGGTGCAGGTTTCAATCCTATCTTTTTATTTTTGACTAACTCTCTTCAGCCGAACAGTCTGACAATTCCTGGGTCCAATTAATACCTTCTAAGTATGTTCTGATTTGTCATTTATAGAGAGTTTATTAGTTTTCCTTGTTATGGTTGCTATAATGTCCAATAATAAAGGAATAATGCATGACAGGGTGTGTGTCATGCTGGGATAACGCCACGCCTGGGGGGGTTGGGCACGAGGCCGCAGGCTAAGTGCATCCAATGCCCCAGGTGTGGCGTTATCCCAAACAACACACACCCTGGAGTGCATTATTCCTATTATACAATGGCTCGTTGTTATACAGAATAAAAAAAATCATTTTAAAGATGTTTTTGTGTGGAAAAATACTTTTTGTTTTTTAAGAGAAGATGAAACAATCAAGAAAATGCTCCATAAAATGCTCATCTACAGGTTCACAGTGAGGCTGAGACTAGACCCGTAGCATCGTACTGGGATAACGCCATGGGTCCAGCCCCAAACTGACCAATCACAGTCCAAGATTCTTTCTTGCCATTGTATAATATTAATTTGTGGTCACTGCCCCCGATAGGGCAAGCAGTGCTGATATTTGATATATGTTTGTCCGTAGTTGTTAATAGTAAATCTAATATGTTTTTACCTCTTGTAGGGAGTGTTATTAGTTGATGTAGGCCAAGGGTAATGGTGTTGTTCAAAAATAATCTTTCCTGTCCTGTGGACCCTGTTAATGTGCCCCATGATATGCCAGGAAATTAAAATGCCCAGCAATAATTATGTTCCTGAGTTCGGATGCTGTGACTGTCTCTTTAATAAGGGATTCAGTATATTCCAGAGTGGCTTTGGGTGGTCGATAACAGTTGCTTAATATAATTTTTTTATTATTGTACAATTGAATTTGAACCCAAACAGAATCTGCTACACTGTCATTATTTTCAAAGAGCTGATGGCACATAATTCCGTTCTTAACGTATATACAAACCCCACCTCTTCCTCTTCTTCCCTTCTGTTGTTATAAAACAATCCATACCCTGAGATTTCCCAAGCCAATTGCTGTTTTATCCCACCATGTTTCTGAAATTGTGATTATGTCCAGCTTATTTCTCTGAATAATCATTTCAGGTTCAAAGACCTTAAGCCGGCCTGGTGGTGCTGAGGGTTGAGGCCCTAGACACACCTCATGCCACGCTGGCGACCTGGGTTCAGGAATGAGCTTGGGCTGCGGGGCTGGGAGGGACAGGACTGAGCATCTGGAGGGCTGCTGTCCTGTCCCAGGAGGAGGGATGGGGAATCATCCTGGGAGCTTGGGACTCCTAGTGTTGGCTGGGAGCACAGCAACCTGAGACCAGGAAGTCCATGTGCTGGAAAGGTGTGTTCTTGAACCACATTTATAACAAGCTCTGGGTTGGCCGCTATAAAAACAAACCCCTATCCCTCCCTAACAAAAGGAATTAGGATATACTCAACCCCCACGTTAGACTGCCTTAATTTAACTTTAAATTTCCAGCCTCCCGTCCAGAAATGTTTGGAATCAAAATAGGCTCTGGATCACTCTGAACATCGCATCTTTGGGATAGCTAATAGGAAATGTCTTCGACATGGACTCCCTCATTCTAAACATTACTGTTACATGTTTTATCAGCGGTTTTGTGGGAGGTATAACCAAAAGGGGTTCCATAACGGTGAGAATTTTACCTGATTGTACCATTCCCAAAATAATTCTAATAAGGAGGTAGAGACGAAAACTAACATCATAGTTATCCTCCCGGAGATGTTGATAAAAGCAAAGACATCTCTCGGGAAAAGGACAAAGATTCTTTTATAAGGGTTTTCCCACATAATACCTATCTGGTCTCTCTGTCATCCCCTTTATATCTTATACAAACTGCATTACGTCTGGATGCAGCTTCCTTTTAACTTGTGAGAATAATGCAGACATAAGGGGTTTTACAAGAAGAGTTTTCCACAGACTTAGATACCCCAGACACATGCTTTTTATTAGTAAGTTCAGGCACGTTAGGAAATAGTCCTGCAGATATGTTCTTATTTTTAGCACTCTGTTCTTCCCTTCTGTGTTACTTGTCGATTCTTTCTCTTTACCGGTCTCCAAATAGAAGGATTTTTGTAAATCCAGTGAGGAGTCCCATTCTGAATCAGGAGTCCAAACCCCTTTACCTAATTGTTTCCAACCTGCCACAATCAGGGCACCCTGTGGAGACCAATTTTCATCATGACATTCAATACCAAGAGGTGTTCTAGGCAACCCTCAGAGATCACAGGTTTGCCTGTACAAATATCCTTAACAAGTCTAGGGGCAATACTCTGTTGTGCCACAGATCCTTTGAGTTAGAGAAACTAAATACTGTTACCCCTCCTGCTCATTTGCCTCCGTTTGATATTTAATTGGGTTTGGAGACTCAAACCCTGTCTCCCACCTCTGCAGGGTTAAAAACAAAACCTGCCTCTTTGTTCAGGGTAATAGTTTGAAGCATAACCTTCAGCTGCGTGTTACTCTACCTACCACGTTGCCTTTGATTACTAGCAGTCAATTTCACATCAGTTCCCTCATCCGTTGACCAGCTCCTCTCAGTTGATCCATCGAACTCCGTAGCGTCTTCCTCAGCCTTCTGTAAAATATTTTGTAAGCCATAATTTCCTCCTTCGCAACATTTCCCGTATTGCAACCTTTAGCAACAGGCTGTGCATCAGGCGTCAACACACGCCTACCTCCAAGCGTACTTCCGTATTCTTTATCTCCATAGACGAAACTAAAGCCAGTTGTAAAGCTGTAGTGCATAAACCCTAGACTGGAAACATATCAGACCTCCGCTATTTCAGCCTTCAAGGAACTCCCTTCAGCATCCATCGATAAAGGTAAAGCCTCAGTTGTAGAAACTGCATCATGAAATGATCGTTGTTTTCCATTCCAAGCCACGGTGGTGAATTTAGAATCCAGTCGCTAAGCTGCTCAGCTCCCTTGCCAGCAGCAGACACAACCTCTTCCTCCAACTGCTCACCAGAAGTGGCCTCATGCAGCCTGGGCCAGCTCCCTACTGGCCAAACAGCAGAAATTTCCCAGGTGTTCTGGCCAAATTTCCCTCATTCACTAAAATAACACCAACAGCTTAATCTGGTTCAAGGTCAGTTGGTATTCATCTGTGTCCCCTCCCCAGGTCGTGCCTGAAAATAGGCAGGATTTGTCTAGTGCATTTATCCGGTCAACAAAAATAAATAAATAACATAAATAAAGCTGACCATGAACTGAAGAAATGCGGTAAGCTGAATAACGTCATAAATAGGGTTTTTCAACTTTGATGCATATCGCGGGCATTTTTGGAATTGTTGCACCAAATTTTCAACATGGAGTTATTGGGACCCCCTCATGAATTCAGTCACTGTCATGGCATTATTCAGTCCCAAAATGTGATTTCGCGGTCACTGCATGGAATCACCTTTCTGGACTGAGTAATGAAATGACAGTGCCACTGTTCATGGGGCTCTTGAAAAGCCTATGTTGCAAATTTGATGAAAAATTCAAAAAATGGCTGTTTTACAAGCGCAGCGCTATGCTATTTCCACGTATGCACGTAACTTCGTGAATTTGTAATATTTTCACCCAGATTTTCAAATTGGCATTTTCCCACACCTCCTGATGAACAGTACAGCTGTCATTTTACATATCCTGGCCAAAATGTGTTTCCACCGTCCGAACAGAATAAGCGCGGTCGCTGTGCAAAATCAATTTTCAGGACAGTTTGAGAAAATGATGGTGACACTGCTCATGAGCAGAGGTCTAAAGTGCCTATCACTGTGTTGCAAGCATGCATTGTGCAGTTTCCACGCACCCTTGTAACTTTGCAAATTTGCAATATTTTCATGCCACATTTTCAACACCTGGCATTTTTCACAACTCCTTATCAACAGTACAGCTGCCATTTTCACAGCTTGCCCAAAATGTGTTTTCGCAGCTATGGTGCACAATGGCGTGGGCACTGTGGGAAATCAACTTTTGGGACAGATTAACAAAATCACAGCACCACTGTTCATGAGGAGGTCCCAAAATACCTATGTTGAAAATGTGGCTAAAAATCCCACAGATAATTGAGTTATGGGCATATGTTGCACAGTTTCTATGCATGTTTATGACTTCACCAATTTTTCATATTTTCACTCCAGATTTTCAACCTTGTCATTTTTTCCACGTCCTCATGAACAATACAGCTGTCATTTTGCACATCCTGCCCAAAATGTGTTTTCATCCCTGTATTGTCAAATGGCATATCCACTGTGCAAAACCACCTTTCAGTTAACAAACTGATTACTCCACTCTTCATGAGATGGGGTCACAAAAGCCCATATTGAAAATGTGGGTGAAAATACCAACACACGCCTATGGTGTTAGGGTTTCCAACTGTAGCACCCCATCCTGTAGAGACTGACAGGCATCAGGGGTGTGACTTGGGATCATCGGCTGTAATGCTCATGCCATTCCACCCTCCACCCCACCCTGCAGCCAGTGACAGGCATTGTGGTGTGCCTTGCAGTGTTTGGCCACAAAGTTCACCCCATTCTTCTATACTGCACCCACCTCAGCATATGTCCTTATAGAATGGGGTAAGTATAATGCCAAGACCCCCAAAGCACACCATGACACTTGTCAGTGTCTACAGGGGTAGGGTGAGGTAAATGGCATGAGCATTATAGCTGACGACCCAAGGCACAATCTTCAATGCTTGCCAGTCTCTTGCAGGTGGGGATGGGGCTGGCGTCACTTCAATACTTCACTGCCATTCCTTTTATGCATCTCTAACTCCTGCACTACTAATGCCAGTGAAACAACATTCGGCATTGACAAATGCTTGTTGTTTTAAGATGCGATTAAATCTTTCCATAATGCAAGCCTTAACATCATTTGATGTTGTAAAATGGTGTACTGTATGTTTTGTTCTTGTAAAATAATTGAAAATTAGCATTACCAAATTCAGCCTCTTCATCTGTTTGTAATTTTTAGGCTTGTGGCCTCTCTGAGTATAATTTTAAAAAGCCTGTGTCAAATCTCTTCCATATTTTTTTTTAGCACTTTGGTCCATCGTATTTTGATAGGACATCAATAACTGTTAGAATAAACCGGAAGCCATCATTGTCTTTGGAAAGACTAGACATATTGACTAAATCAGCCTGCTGTTGTGCAACAATGTTGTTAACAACCACTCTGTTTCTAAGAAATCATTTCCTTACAGGTTTTGTGCATAGTGTAGGCATCTTGTAAAGACAGCCACCATGTTACCTGAGTGTGAGTAATTTGTTTTCCCTGTTTGTGGCAGTACCATGTAGTCTCTGAACACCTCCTAAGCTACCAGGTGCATGAGGGTCATAATATATTTTTCAATAATTTCTTAACTATGACCGCTGTTTAGCAATACGATCGGGACACTGGTGTTTTTTCAGATGTGAAAATGTTATTATGAAAGACCACACAATGTATATATCTAATTACATAACAACACAGAGCATGTGTTAGCCATTGTGATAAATTATGTTATACTCGTTATGAATATTACAACAAAAAAAGCCAGGCCTTGTTTTGCGTGTTACAAGAAAATTGGATGTAAATTCAATTACATTGCTAACATCTTCCTGTCTTTGACATTTTAAACTATAACAACAAATATCAACAATGTAGTTCACAGCTACCAATACTGGCCATGAGAAACCACATCCAGTTTTCAAATATTAGTGGAGCACATTTTGAATAGTTTCTAACACATTATTATTTAGGCACCTGCTCATGTTCATTATTTCACACCAGCATACATCTTTTTAATGTCACTCATTAAAATCTGTATAAACTGAAGTTTTTCACAGTTTACAGGGTTACAAGGAGTTTGAGCAGCATGGTTTAACATTTACATGATTATCAAAGTCTGTAAAAAGATTTTCAATTTTCTGCTTTTCGGACATTCTTTGGTGATTTCCCACAGGTTACCCATCTTAACAGCTCTCACCATGCAGCACTGTGTTCCTCATCAGAACTTCCAGCATCATACAAGTACATATAATATGGCACAGGGCTTCCTTTTGCAGTGGTCTTTTAAAATATTCTTATGACTTCCTGATGAAGCCACTTCTTCAGCAGCACTCCATAGTGTTACACTCAACTGTTCATACAGTGTGTCAAATCTCTTAGCAATACATGGCATCTCTTTAAATTCAGACCAAGTGTCATTTATAGCTTGTATTGTATCAAAATAGGATGCTGTGCACCAGAGTTTCCATGCTGTTGATTGACTAGTAGCTTGATCGGCCAGGCGCAACCTGTCACGAACCTCTGGAAAACCCGCTCCCAGTACCCCTCCTCTGGTTCATATAAACAACTATGTCTTATCTGCGAGGGTGTTCCATGGTGCATCCCTCACAGTTTAACTTCAAGTCCTAAACCATCAAGTCTTGCAGTAGCTGTATTAGAATACCCTTTATCAGGTCCAACATAATACTCTTTTCAGGTAGCACTTGAATTGCTGTCATGGCCACATCGGACTTTTCATCAGGGCATTTTTCAACATCTGGTTCTTCCCACTGTTCATCCATATTAACACACTTATGATTATCATGCAAACCAAGTCTCAAGAATGATTTGATCAATTCAGTCATACCATAATCCTCTGGTGTGGCACTAGCAGATGTTGCAGAACAACATTGGCTAGGTTCATCCATTTTGTTGTTTTCCTCAGGCAATCCACACACACAGGAGCAAAACATGAACCAAAACAGTATGGAGGCACCCATGAGTAAATGTTTTATCAGCATCAAGTCTACTTTTAACTGCTCTGACATGTCCTGGGCGAGCCTAAACATGACAACCTTTGCTCCACCCTAGCAGCATCATCACAATATGGAGGGGGCTGCGTCATATCTGAGCACAAAGGTGAGAAAAGGGGGTGGTGTACATCATATCTAGTACACCGAAGGGGCGGAATGTTGTACCATTTCTGGCACACACTGGAAGCAGAAGGGGTGGGATATTACGTCATATCCGACAATCAATCATACGTCATTTCCGACAATCACATTTTGACAGTTAGTATACATGTATACTACTAGTTAAACCTGTATGTATGGTGTGGGAAGTGCCTAAATGTGGCTGAAGGGAAGCTGGAGGTTTAACCTGTATGCCCAGTGCTTGGGAGGGCTATAAGTGGGACCATTACTTGGAATGGCAGGACTGTATTTGATTGCTGTTAGAGGTATCTGAACCACTGTGTATGGTATAAGGAGCATTAGTGAAAAGCAGTGCCACTGTGTCAAAGTCCTCTCTGTAGGCACTGTTCCTCTGCATCTGTACAACTGAGGATGGATAGCAGTGCCACTAAGTCAAAGTCCTCCGTAGGCACTGTCCTTCTGTATCTGTACAACTGAGGATGGATATGGTCCTCATATAATTAGATGTCAGCATGGCTTAGTTGATAGCACTCACCTCAGGGACAGAAGGTCATCATGGGTTCTAGTCCCATGTCGAACTGTGCTCATACCATAATTGACAGCACTCAAATTCAGAACTAGGGGATGCTGTACTGTCAGGGTGTGCTGTCCTTCAGATGAGACATTAAACTATGGTACAGTCTGCCTTTTCTGGTGGTTTGTTCTGGTGGATGGTAAAGATCCAATTTGAGAACAGTAGGCAAATTAATTGGTCATGGCCAAATTTCCCCAGTTTATTAAAATATCACCTACCATTTGTCTTGCTTTAATGAAAGTTGGCTTGCACCTGTATTCTCCCCGACTAAGGCTGAAATAGGCAATATGGTCTAGTCTTCCTTTCCAATCAACAAAAACTAAATATATACAACTGTAATAGTGAGACTGAGAGAAGGGCTGCTGCAACAAAACAACATTAAAACAAGACCAGCCTTGTTAGCCAGCTCCTGGAGGTCAGTTTAGACTACAAGGTTGGTCTTTGTAATCTATTGGAACATGCCTGAAGTGAACAGCATGTTTGCCTCATCTTTCGGTATAGATAGGAGGAGAAATGCATGTATATGGTGTGGTGGATGGAATTAGTAATCTTACCTCTCCCAAAAATGATTTAATCCACTTATTTAGCTATTTTAGACTCACAGCCATGCCATGGCAAGAGATATTTAGGACTGCAGCATTCCTTTTTCAAACTATATGTTTTATTATTTTAATAAACAAGCATACAGTTAAATGTACAAGCATATGACATTACAATTGAGCAGTATAGTCACACTGACAGTGTCACTCCTCCTAATACATTCAGTTTAAGATCTTCTACTTTGAAATACATCCCGGGGGTATTAATGTTCAAAGTACATAGTATTTAAAATGAAGAGTTTGTGAATTGAACATTCCTGTTTCTGTCAAATAGAGGATCCTGAGGCAGTGGTGATGTAAACTTTGCAGGAGTCGGAGTAGGCATTACCAGCTTGTGATTTTGCAGGTTTAACTTGGAAGTCAGTTGGAACTGAGCACTATATCTCTGACCTCTCTCTCAGAAATGATTTATTGTGCAGTCCCAGGCATATGTTAGCATGGCTGGCGAGGGCTAAACAAATAAGAACCCTCAATTTGCATTGTACATTTCTTAAGCATATAAAATTAAATGGTGGCTCATTGAAAACTATATGGTAGTCTATAAAGGAACCAAGGTTGCAATTTCATTCTAACATGCACTAAATGTATAACAGTTATACGCTGCTGTACAGAACCTGGAAAGCCATGTGATTTATGCTGGTAGTCAAAGCACTGACTTGAACTGCTGCCATAATTTTGAGTTGAATGACGTGATATTTGTGGTTATGTGTTGCTGCCATGTTCAACAGTATAATGCTACATGCAATCAGTTAGACTAGAGTGAGTGGTGATTGAGAGACTGATGTGATGCATGAAGAGCAAAGAGGCAGGAGTGGAAGGAGGGTCCTGTTTGGCAAAGCTGGAATTGGGTGCAGCACTGTAAACCACATTAAACAGCGTCATAATTAACCTGGAGATGATCTTGCAGTGGATTGGGAATGGAAGGCAGGATTTTTTGTGGCTGTCACAGAGCTTAACGTTTTGTCTGATTTTGTTTATACTTGGCATGAATTCGTAATTCAGCTAGAGATTACTGTAATGGACATGTAACAGCAACAGGAGTGGACAGACATTGTGCGTTAAGAGGAGCCTAACGTGTGGCACAGCCCCACATCAGTGATTGTGTGGCCTTAACAGAGGAGCTGAGGTAGCAGAGGTAAATCTTGGTTTGTTAACTTGTTTGTGAAGTTGCTTTTTGCTTGTCATTAGCTTGGTGTGATTAAACCCTAAAAAGGAATTTTTAGAAAATATTGTTTCAGCGTGTAGGGTGGAGGATGATCACAGTGGAAGAAACCATCAGCAAACTGAGTTGTACACATCGAGTAAAGAAGCGATCATGTCTGAGATTGGCAATTCCAAATTCAGTGCTCAGAAAGGAAACAAGCCAATGTGTCTGATATGTTACCCCATCATCTGATCCAAAACAACATAAGCAATCACTTTTTTGCAAGCCTGCCAAACAAAACTAATTTGTGCAGAACAAAGAGAATATCCCTCTGGAAGCAGCTACAAAGAAGAAGGGGACAGAATGCATCTCCTTGTGTGACCAGCTGCACTGCAAGTCAGATGTTAAAGATTCAAGAAATGGGAGACTTGGCAGTGGGAAGGATGGGTAGACCTGATGGGAGAGGACCAAGAGGCTGCCAGATTTGTAAGCCCCAAAAGAACTGTCTCTCACTTTGAAAAGTTTACTTTATTCACTGGCATCCTACTCAGCCCACACCCACTAATGTTAATCTCCTGCCTTACAATCCTTTGAAAATGTATAAGTGGACACTTCCCAGGAGCATCAAAGTTATGCCAAGAAACTGGAGCACTGTACAGGTGGTTGATGGTTTGGTGCATTCTATACATTGCAGTATCTGCATGGCATTTTCTGATGTGGAAACTTGATTTTGTACAGGATACCAAGACTTCAATCATAGCCAGAAGGCATGAAAGGACATGAGCATTCCAAAGTGCACTATGCAGCTGTGAATGCATATATCTGGCCTACAAAGTGGATGTGGATATTGAAATGCTTTTGAATAAAGATAGGTTGAGAGTCAGAAAAAATAAGTCCAACAAACATAGATGTCATAAGGAGGATTATTGAAGTTGTTAATTTTATTGGATACCAGTGCCTACCATATCGTGGAAAAGACAAAGCTCTATATAGCTTGGAGAACCAGTGCTCAACCATGGAAATTTCTTGGAGTTGATTTTTTCTTGTCACAATTTGATGTTTCTCTTAATACACATGTCCAAAAATCAGTGGAGCAGAGCAAGAAAAGGAAGCAGAGAATGGAGAAATAAAACTGCTATTGAAGCTCATGGACGAGGTGCTCCGTTACCTTTGCTTTCAAAGACCACTGTCAACCTAATCATAGACATTATTTTGCAGATAATCTGAGATCCCACTGTATGAGATACTATGGATGAGAAAAATCAGCATTCAAATGGATACCACACAGGACATCGGGGTGTGACTGACCAACGGCTATCATTCTATGATATGTAAAAGACCTTCAAGTTCATGAGCATCTGTTTGCTGTGTTAGAGGTGCAGGATACTTCTGGACAAGGAATGCATAATGTTTTAAAGGAAAACTTTGAAAACAGACTCAGTATGAGGAACATTGTTGGTGAGTCATTTGCTGGTGCAGCCAACATGAGAACAAGTGTGTGGGGTTGCAGTTATTAATCAAAAGGATTCATTCACCCAACTGTGTGTATAACTGGTGCTATGCACATTTTCTAAGTTTATGCATCTTATATACTACTTAAGTTGTTGTGGAAGCAAAGATGCTATTTGGTTTGCCACAAAGAACATCCATCTTCGTGGAGTGAGCCTCACAAAGAATGACCATATAGAGATTGGCCATTGATGGGACAGGACAAAACAAGCTCAGATGACATCAAAAGATTGGTGAATCGAGGTGGTGGTAAAACCACAAGCACTGGCATGCATTTTGGAGCATCTGAAAATCAAGAAAAGAATCAGTATGTGACACGATCTCTAGACTTGCTTTTATTTAGTACTTCTGGACATTTAAATGCCACAGCTGCCAATGAGGCAAATTTGCTGCTTGAGAAATGAACAAAGTTTAGCATCATTTTGATATCCTTTCTATTTTTAAAATCTTTGCTATGATTGGGCCAGCAATGAAGTATCTGCAGACTAAAGGACTGGACTGGCTTACAGCATGGGGCATGATGGATCAAGCAGAGATGGAGTTGCAGCAGTCAGATTTCAGGAACACCTAGGCAAAAGCTTCACACTTTGTTGCCAGAGCACAAGAAGAACTTAACAATGTATCTCTTGATATTGAACGTGAGGATCATCTGCCAAACAAAGGGTAGCCAGGAAGAAGAAAACTGCTGGGGAAAACTTTAATGACGAATGAGTGACTGATCCAGTGAAGCTTTTGAAGTCTAAGTATACAACGCATCATGGATCAAGTTGAATGAGCTTAATTGTTCAGTTTAATAACAACATAGAGAATACTGGATGGGCAACTATGCACACCAGTGTGTTCTACCACAGAGGAGTTCTGATTCCCTCCTGACCTCGAAGCAAAGCTCGAGAAGTCCATGGGAATCAGAAATTCGAGGTGACAGAACACACAGGTTGTGCATAAAGTTGCTCATCCAGTATTTTTATAGTGTATAGTAGTATTATGTGAAATGTGTGCTTTGTGTTTTTCTCTTTCATAATGAAACTGACTTGAAAAGTCTCTAGAGGTTCTAGGATACTGTCACCACAGGATTCAAGTGGTTCTGCTGCAGTAGTGACATCACTACTGCAGCAGAATAAGCAATTCCAGGCATGGAATTTCATGCATAACAGCATTCAACTATACACTATAGACAACTAATTCTGGATACCAGTTGCATGGACCCACGCCACTTTGAAGGTATGATGCAAGATGGCATACGAGATGAAAGCTTTCAGAAACTGGCAACATTGCAAGTGGACCATAGTAAACATAAAATGGAATTGTTGGCTTGTGAAATATGTTATTTATTTATTTAGGTTTTGTTGACCTGGTAAGAGCACTAGACAAATTAACGCCTATTTTCAGGCACGACACAGGAGAATTACATCATACTAATACAATGAGTGCTGTATAAACAATAAATCACCAAACAGATACAATGAGTGCAGTATAACAATAAAACAACACGATTAGGTGAACAGATCAGTGCACAAACCAATAGTACACAGTATCAGATTAACAGTTAACAGTCACTAACAAGGATTGATATAGAGTACAATATTCTTTAAACAGCAGATATCATACTTTTCCCACAAAACATAAGGTAGGAGTAGAACATCAGATTAAAACACACAGGCGTAAACTACAGGAACACGTACAATTGTCAGTAGACATTAGGTGCTTCACGGAGCTCAGTTTTGAAGAGGAGGAGACAGTGAAGAATGCAAGGTATGCAGTAACAAGTTCCAGAAACGAGGATCGATGTTGGAAAAATGCATATCAACAAATAAAGGATGTAGGGACGCGTATAACTACGGCTCTGCAGGTCTGACCCAAATAAGAGAGGATCTAAACATGTTACCATGGGACACCCTATTAGAAAATCAAGCAACTAATGAAATGTGGGACATTTTCAAAACTCAACTATTCAAACTATGTGATAAACATAAAAAGACTAAGAAATACAACAATAGGGCATCAAACCTAAATGGCTCACTAACAGCTTAAAACAAGCATTTGTCAATGCGAATGTTGCTTGCTTCTATGTGCTGTTTAGAATTTGGAAGTCATTGGAGTGCAAATATTGAAAATTCGGAACTTATGAGCGTGTAGGAACTGTGCAATGCACGCCAGTAAAACAGTCATTTTAGGAATTTTTCACCAAATTTTCAACATAGCCATTTTAAGACCTCTGCTCATGAACAATGTCACTGTGATTTTCTTAATGTGTCTCATACATTGAGTTTGCACACCGACTGCGCCATTGTGTGCTACATGGGCGGAAACACATTTTGGGCAGGATGTGAAAAATGACAGCTGCACTGCTCATAAGGAGGTGTGGTAAAATGGCAATGTTGAAAATCTGGAGTGAAAATATTGAAAATCGCCAACTTACGAAGCATGCATAGGAATTGCGCAACGCACGCCAGAAAACAGTCATCTTTAGAATTTTTCACCAAATTTTCAACATAGCCATCTTAAGACCTCTGCTAATGAACAGTGTCACTGTGATTTTTCTTAATGTGTCCCATACATTGATTTCCACACGACTGCGCCATTGTGCACTACATGGGAGAAACACATTTGGGCAGGATGTGAAAAATGCAGCTGCACATAAGGAGGTGTAGTAAAATGGCAATGTTGAAAATCTGGAGTGAAAATATTGAAAATGCTGAATTTATGAGTGTGCGTAGGCACTGGCAATGCAATAAAACAGTCATTTTGGATTTTTCCACCAAATTTTCAAAATAGGCTTTTGAGAGCCCACCTTATGAACACTGGCAGTGTCATTTTGTTAATCTTTCCAAAAAGGTGATTTGCGCCAGTGGCTGCAAAATCACCCTTCGGGCCCAGTAACGCCATGACAGTGACATCATTCATGAGAAGGGGTCCCAAAACCCCATGTTGAAAATTTGGTGCAAAATTCCAAAAATGCCTGAGATATGCAATAAAGTTGAAAAAACCCTATCTATTCCATTATACAGCTTACCGGCATTTCCTCAGTTCAGCGGTCAGCTTTGAAGAGTGCAGGCGTGTTCCCGGTCCACGAAGATCGTCGCGCCAGACTCCAGAGGGTAAGTATGGGGTGAGGGGGTGTGGGGAGGCAGGGTGCGCAGTGGGTGAGGGGCAGGGAGAAAGCATGAGGGACAGTTTTTAATTTTCAGGGTTTTACCAAAATGACGGCTGTGGACATTTGCCACTGGGGTGGGCTCCCAGCGTGGCACAAGGACAACTGGTGGGGGCATGGAGCCGGCGGGGGATTGGGCACCTCTGTCAGCCATAACATCATTTTGCCACGCTGGGGTGGGCCCCAGCTGGCACCTGGATGCTTGGGGCGTGGGGCAGGGGGATTGGGCACCCCATCGGCCGTCTGGTGTGGGAGGGAGGCGCATGAGCATGCAGTGTGCGGCGTGCAGCGCATGTGTGTGGGGGAAGCTCTGCTCACTCAAGCAGAGCTCTCCCTTTCAACTGTATGCCACTGCATTTTAGCTTGTCATAGACAGCTGGAGCAGTGATTGAGGAACTGGGGCCACGCCTGCAAACACACTGACTGCATTGGAAGACGGGCTGACACACCTCCAAAACTTGAATGATGGCACTATGTTTCTTGCACATGCGCAAGCAACATAAAATTACTTAGGAAAAGAGGAAAAATCGACAATGCATATTCAAAAACATGACCGAAATAAATTGTTTAAAATACATTAACATACAAAGGAATTCAAACAAAAATAAAGAAAAATAAACAGAAACTTGAACACAGCCTAGCAAAAACAAAATAAGGATAATGATGTTTATGCACCAATGGGCAGAAAGTACATGCCTAAGGCACCCACCCCACGCACATAGCTCCACAGCTGCAGACAGGTGTGCACAGGCTTAGGATTCACAAATGGCCACCACCTGTCCGTGGCCCCCACCCACAGTACAAAGGACTCCGACAGGGCGTTGAGGGGCAGAGTAGTGGACCCGGGTGTCATCCAATCGGATGGCCCATCCAGGGTCCCACAGTGGATCACCCATGCATGCAGGTGGAGTCATGCGTGTGAATTAGCCACCGCGGGCCCCTGGACCCACATGGCCATGCCCCTCCGCCACAGTACCCCTGGTTGTGCTCCCTGATGCACTGCAGCCACTACCGCACCGCTGAAAACCCCGCAACACAGGGCAGCCCCGACATTGTATCAGCACAGAAACCTCCCTCCCCACACATGCCTGCTCCCATAGTGGCAAACATACCCCTCCAATAATACCCATGCAGCCACCAGCCCCATAGTGTAAACATACCCCCATTAACATGACAGCACCCATCCCAGTAGTGGCAGATTGAAACCCCTCCTCACACAAGGCTGCCCATCCTCGGTTCTGCACTAGGCATTCAGCCCTGCACCCACAGAGGATAGCCAGCCCACCCACCCAACCCATATCCGGCACTCTGGCATCCTCATTGGTGGCCAGTGGTTCCCCACCCACCCGCAGCACCGCCAACCTCCCCAAACCCCATACCTATCTGTCTGTGCCATGGTCAGAGATGGCCAGAGGCATAGCCCTCTGCACACCTCCATGGCCACCATCCATCTGATGTACAAAGGAGTGTGTGGCCCTGCTTATGTCAGATGGTCAGTGGCCATGGAAGTGTGTGGAGGGCTGTGTCACTGGCCTTCTCTGACCACAGCACTGACAGACAGGTACGGGTTGGAAGGGAGGGTTTCAGTGCCATGGGTGGGTGAGGGACCACTGGCCACCAATGGGGATGCCAGAGTGCCAGATACAGGTGCATGGGTTCACTCTCCTGTGTGGGGCATGGGGATTCCTAGTGTAGAACTTGGGAGGGAGCAGCCTTGTGCTGAGGGAGGGTCTGGATCTGCCACCACAGGGATGGGTGCCATGTGTGGGGAGGGGGGCATCAGTGCCTTGTTGGACTGGGCCGTGGGCTGTGCTGGGGGCTCCATGGTGCAGGGACCAAGGGGGTCTCCATGTGTTGGGGTGCTTCACATGCTACTGGGCTGGGTGGACTCTGTGAGTGCACAGGACTGGCTGCATATCAGGAGTTATAGCAGGATCCCTCTGGCATATCCTGCTCACCCTATCTTGAGCTGCACTATGTCCCTTGTGAATGGGCGCATAGTGCAGACATGACCCCCTCACCCCGACATTGCTGTCCTTCTTGCCAGAAGATTGGGTGCATAACTGCCATCCATGTGCCATTTGGGAATGCTGCCGGGGTCAGCGGGACCCCGCTGTGTGGCATTCCCCGTGATAATCTCATGTCTACGCGTCTGCTCTCAGCGAAGATTGGTATAGTACATTGGACCCAATGTGAGGGCATTCTATGCAGACATAAACTCCCAAAGAAATTCAGATAGTGGCCTATGTTCAATTACAGTAGAAAATCAGGTAATTAATGATCCTAAGGAAATGGCAGAAACTTTAAATAAATATTTGTAAGTTTTTTTCAAAGAAGGAACCATATACAGGAACGATAGAAACCAAACTATAAAGGCACATCAAAAATAACAGAGGAAGACAACTGTAACAAAATAAACATATTGAAAAACACCATTCAGCAGGTCCTGACAATATATCTCCTAGATTATTATTGAGAACTGCATACATAGCCGGACTTCCCCACTCCTGTGTTTTAACCTCCCTGACAGGAGAATGAGATCCGTTTATTTTTTATTTTATTTCATAAAGTCTATGAATTGTGAAAATATGGCAGACCATGCATGGTTTATTTACTGTAACAGTGGCGTCACACCACCGGGCTTCAATGTAAGCAAGCTGGTGCGGTGCTGCACTGTTACAGTAAACAGAGTCATCATATCCACCATATTTCCTGTTTGTGGACTTTATGAAATAAAATTAAAGTAAGTGGCTGCTGGAGAAAAAGGGGGTTCCTGTATAAGAAGCTTAATCTGGAGGGTAGCCTTTCTGGGGTGGGAGGTCAGTATGTATACAGTTGTCCTTTAAAACTTATTACACCATATGTATCCAAACCATTACAAAAGATATTTACTTCACCACTGCAAAATAATCACATCTCCATCAGACTGGCTAATAGCTACAGTGATCCCTATACACAAAAAGGGTAATAAGGTGAACTGCACAAATTATAGGCCTGTAAGTCTGACCTCTGTACCCGGAAAATATTAGGCTCTATAATAAAAAAAATATGACTGGGGTACACCAAAAAATATGGGTCTCATGACTCAGAGCAACATGGCTTCACCCAGAATAGATACTGTGTGACAAACTTACTATGTTTTTGATGAGAAGGTGTTGACATATTTGACAGGGGATTACCAGTCAATTGCATATAACTGGATTTTTCAAAAGCTTTGATACAGTACCACATGGGGCAATAATACAGAAGCATAAAACTAAAAGTAGACACTAGAATAGTGCAGTGGACACAAAGTTGGTTTAGATGATAGGACCTAGAATATATACATAAGAGGATATTGTTCTGACCCTAGTGGGTCACTTGTGGGTGCCGCAGGGCTCAGTCTTTTGGGATCTCTGATCTCTACTATTTCAGATATTCATTGCAGACATGGGGAAGTATGAGTCAAGCTGAATTAGAAAATATACAGATGACACTAAATTGGCTAGGGTGGTTAACACTGACGAGGACAAAATAGAGTTACAGAACAGCCTAAATAATATCCTAACATGGACAAAAACCTGGGACATGAGTTTGGTTGAGACAAGGTTAGGTCATTCACCTAGGTAACCATCCACAAAATGACATATTTCTTGGATGGATAGCCTCCTCAGGAAATCAATAGAAGAAAAGCACCTGGGAATAATAATAAATCAAAACTTGACAAGCTCATCCTACTGTGAGGCACAGATAACTAAAGCTAAAGGACTAATCTGACTAGTAAAAGAAACTTCAAGAGCAGAAAGCGAGGGGTGGTGATGCCACTGTAAAGGACATCACGTCAGGCTAGTTTTGGACTATGGGAGCCCAGTATGATGCCCCTCTCCATGGGAGCTGTTAACAGGATTGAGAGAGTGCAGAGACAGGCCACCAAAATGATATATAAAATGAGAACAACTCCCTGTCATGACAGGTTAAAGGAACTAAATCTAATGTCATTAGAGACTAGAAAAATACAAAGCGATTTACTGCTATGTTACAATATAATACAAGATGATTACCTGTTTAGTGAACTAAATCTGGAATTTAAGAATGATCAGAAATAAACTAGAGGGCACCCACTACATCTAAGACTGAAACATTTTCTGTACAAATAGAAGAAAAGCATTCTATACACAAAGAATAATTAACCCATGGAATAATTTACTACAGGAGGTCACAGCTAGCAAGAATAAAATCCAATTCAAAATAGACTAGACTTCTATATATTGGATGGAATGTTCTGTCCTAATATGGGTAATCAGACAGGAGCACTCATGGGCCAACCACCCCTCGACTTCTTATACCTCAATATGAGGCCTGAGTACTCATATTTGTAATGCATTTAGGTGTGGTGAGTAGCATTTGATAGGAGGACTGCAGGGATACATTTGATCAAACTTTTGAACATGGCTACAAGTGTGGCAGGGGTACCTTGATCTAATGAGTTGTCAACAGTACATCCTAGTGACTAGGGCATGGGGACATAGGAGACAGCCAACCTAGTTTACTATAGAGATCACAGTGGTGTGTGTCAGCCTGTGAGTGGATAAGCAGTGACAGATTCCATTGTGGGACAATGATCCACTTGGACAGAATACTTGAGCTAGCCTGGGAAAAGGGTACTAGTCCATATGTTAGACTGGTCAGCAAAACTCCACAAGCAATAGCAGGTCAAGCAGAAGGGGTAAAGAGTATCCCTTATTCTATAGGCAAGCCCTAGCTTGGAGTGAACTAGCTTGCATATATTGGAGATATGGAGGGAAAAATCTAAGGTAGGATGAAGTGTGATGCCTCAATATTTAAAGGACTTGACTTCAGTAAGAGGGTTACCATTGGTGAACAGGACAGTTAAAATAGTTGGGCGTGTCTTAAGTTTAGAAAGGCCAAAGCACATGGAGTGGTTCTTACTTGCGTTCAGAAGAAGTCTATTTTATGACAGCCAAGACTGAACTCCACCAAAGTCAGCATTAAGCAGAGTTCACCACATCAATGCTCTTTGAGCTAGAGTGAACAACCATATCATTGCATATAGCAGAGTAGAAGACTTTGAGATGGCTTTTGGGAGTCGTTGATAAAAATGCAAAATAGTAAAGGGCCCAGGATAAAACCCTGAAGAACACTAGTTCCAATAGCAGCACAGTCAGGGGTAGAGATACAGCAAAATAAAATTTTGCTGGCGAATACCATGAAGTGGCAATTTGCTGAGTGAAATATTTCACAAAATTGTGGTGAAATTTCACGCATAATTTATCGCCATCGCCACTAGCCACAACTGTAAATTACCACACACACACACACACACAAGTTGCCCTGCACCCCCCATTTGTTTAATTTAAAAAAAATTCACCCTCCTCCACTCCCTGTGTCTAGTGGACCACCTAGCCATCACTGGCAGTATACATTAATAAGCACTCCCCAAAGTTGCCTTGCTGTCTCTGTTTTTCTGTTTTTGTTTTTTAATATACCCTTCACTCCTAGTATCTAGTGCCCCCTGTCACTGGCCGTAAACATTAATAAGCACTCCCTCCCAAAGTTACCCTGCTGCCTCCGTTTGTTTTAAAAGATACATATAAATCTATATATATATAGATATATATACCAAAGTTACCCTGCTGCCTCGTTTGTTTTAAAAGATACATATATATATATATATATATATATATATATATATAATAGATAACCCACTCTAGGGTGTGCAGTCACGTTCAATATGCACATGGCCTTGATGCGTGTCAGTGCATTCAACCACCCAAAGGCTGCGTATATCAGAACACAACCGCACACCAAAGTGGGTTATCTATCTTATAAAATGGCCACAGATATTTTTTGGGGTGGGTGGAAAAAGTAGCTGGTAAATAAATGATATGTTGGCAGAGGTTTAAAATAAGGTTGTGCTGAAAAATGTAGAGAAATTTTTGTGTTTTGCATTTACATTATTTCTATGAAAGAAGGTGATGTTTATAGGGAGAGAGGCGAGTATGATTGGGAGCACTTTCACTGTAATTGTGGTGAAATGTAGGTGCTAAATGATATGGTAAAGGATTTAACAAACCCTGCTTGTGTACAAAAAGTAAGAGAAACCAGTTGTTTTTAAGTTGTCTTCTCTTACATTGTGAAGAAAAAGCTGCATTTGTAGGGAGAGTACTGATCATGGAGACACTTTCACTTTCATTCGACGAAATGTAGTGTGACCGCGGTGCTCATTGCAGCGGGAACCTGTTAAAGAGTACAAAGTAAGCCCCTCTCTGTTTAAAAAATAAGAAAAGTGAGTCCCTCCTGTTAGTTTGTCTTCGCTTTGGGTAATAGTAGTTGCATACTGTATGCGGAAGGGAGTGAGGATAGACTGAATAGTGCGGTGGCTTTAGGAAGGGTGAGGCGGAAGCCAGGGCAAGTGTTGCTATGGCAGCACTCACTCTGGCTTCCTTCTGAGATGCACCGACTCGTTCGATCTATCGTCGCTCTCTTCTGCATACAGTCTACAACTCTATTGCCAAGGGAAGACAGACTAACTGGGAGGACTCCTGTACAAACGAGAAACACTACTCTTAACAGGTCCGCTCTCAATCTGGCCGCTTCATCGTTAGGCAATAAAGAAGACTCGGACGCATACTCCCCACAAATGTAGCTTTTTCACACAAATTAAGAAGACAACTAAAAATGTATGTTCTTCTGCTTTTTATATACAGTAGGTTTTGTCTTAATCAGCTACCATCATATGTTTTACTAGGATTGAGACTGCTTGGTTACACTGGTTACAGTAATAAAAGTGGTTCTACACTGAGAGACTGTGAAATGGCAGGCAGGATTTGATTTTTAAATTACATTTATGTAAACATTAATGGCATGATCAAGTGCTTCAGTTTGGACTGGTGTGGGGCTACTACTGGTATATTTAGTTATGCTTGTGGGTGTCAGTTGCATATGTGTGTGTTAGTGTGGGTGCCTAGCTGCACCAGGTGTGGAGTGGTCTCACTGCTGGTGAGAAGGTTTAGAGGGCTGGAAAGTAGTTCAGGCGTGGTCGTAGCTGGAAGGCGTGCAGTCATTGGGAAATAATGCACAGTTATGTGATGTGTTCTGTCCAATTGTATAAGTGGGATTTCTAAGATTTTACCAACCCATTTTATAAACATATATATATATATATATATATATATATATATATATATATATATACATACCCTTTGCTCCTTGGTGTGTAGTGGACCCCATACCCAACCCCATCAGTATGTAACAGCACCCACCCAACTCCTCCCAGTAGCCGATCAGGCCACCGGCACAGCCCTCCACTCACCTCCATGGCCAGTAGCCTAACTGGGTGCCACTGAGTGCGTGAATGAATAAGCATGCGTTACAGCTATAAGGAGCAGACAGAGTCAAGGATGGTTGGTTTCAACAATGTTTTCATCAGACATAGGATGTCAGGACCATAGCTGGAGACCCAAGCTTGGAGTTCTTCAAGTTAGACATTAAGGCTGAAAATATTGTTGATGGAGGATTGGGGATCATTCTTACAGATATTTGGGACAGGGTTTGCAGACATCTCCAGATAGAGTGACACATAATATTGGGAGCCAAATACTGAAGAGTTGTGGGACCAGCCAGCAGACCAGAGACCTTCTGAAGGAGAACTTATACAGACAGCTGGCAATTAAATAAAAAAGTCTCAAGTGTAGCACCAAGTAAAGTTCAGCAGTTTAGAGGCAGATGCAAACTGGTTAGAAGTGAAAGCTATTAGCCTGATAAGGAAGGCTTAGCCTGATAAGGGGTACTAAGGCAACATCAATGAAGTAAAGTAGAAGGAGAGCACAAACATTGCCCAGAAAGAGACAGCATTTTGTCATAGATTAATGAGACAGCTAGTAAAAATGGACTTACCGAGGTTAAGCACGCAAAGTAGCAATTGAAAGTGAGTGGCACCAAGGGTGATAGCAGGGTAGGAGGTTAAGCAGTACAGGTAAACTAAATTAACAGTTATGAATAAGGAAATCAAACCAACCCGAGTAAAGTGTTGGACTATTCCAAATTACCAAACTAACTATGATAGTAGGAATAGTGCAGTTTTCAGGCAAACAACAGTAGTAAAATACACAAGAAACTGTGGCAGCTGCGGTAATAATACAACTCATTTAATTAGGCAGTCATAATACACTTTCTAAGTTATGCAGTAATGGTGTAATAGGGAAGCTAGCTAAGGCAGCAGCGGTCAGGGTACAACTATCAGGTAAACAGGAAGACATAATATAACCTGTGCTAACAGCAGTAATATAGCACCTTTGTACAAATCAGCATACTTACGATCAGAGGCAGCAGTAACTATACAAAAATGAGGTGCACGTCCGATGAGTAAACAGACAGAGTGGCCAGCAGCCCAGCTTCTTACTGGATGACTCGCTGTTCCTTGGCATGTGTTCCCTTCACGTAGAGCCACTTGTTATACCCCCACTGAAATACAGCGGGGACAGAATAAGTCGAGGACAGACTCCTGCCCTAATTGGCTGGGGGAGGCGCCAAATTCAAAACTGCTGGCTGCTGATTCCTAGTCCATTCGGCGCAACTCCGGCAGAACATGGGGGAGGCTGAGGAAAAAGCAAGAGCCTTCACAACTCCTTTCTGCTTTGCTTCTACAGCTGGGTTAGATGGCACAAAGAATTTAAGCCCAGACAGTCCAGGTTTCGCTGGCTTTTCCAATGTCACAATGCTCTCTCTCGGGACAAACTCCAGCCCTGATTGACCATGGGAGAAAGTGCAAATTCAAAACTGCTAGCCACTGATTCCCAGTCCATTGTGGCACAGCTCTGGTGGTTGTTGGGGAAGACTGAAAGAAAAGCAGGAACCCTCATGACCCCTTGTTGCTGTTGCTTCTATAACTGCAAAGATCATTGCCCAAGGGTACAATGGAGATGTGTCCTAACAACTGAAGAAAATGTTGACTCTCATGATTCTGAAGACTCTTGTTTACAAGGGAGAAACTGATGGCAACCTGAGTAAGCAATGAGGAAAAAGGGACAACATGCCAAAATAGCAAAATAAATGCAAGTCCTGCAAAGAATGTCTAATATGCTGTTATAACATCTTTGCATAATACAACATGCACTCATCAGCATTTTCAACATTGTTTGTTGTCTGTGAGTACCTGTTTACTCTATCATTTACCCAGGTGTCCTGCAAGAGAGCTTTTAGCAAATAAAAATAATCAAGACTCGACTGTGCTCATTGCTGGGGCAAAGAGAAACTGGAGGTTTATGATTATGGCGTTGGGAAAGACCTTCCTCAGTGAGGAGAGGGTGCATAACAAGTCATTCAGAAACTAATTGAAAGATTTGAAGTGTACAGAAAAATACTGTCAGTTTGATAGTTTTGCCTAAGTTTAATTTTATTAAACTTTTTGACAACATACAAGCAGAGCCCAGGAAGGCCAATGTCAGTCATGACCTGGGGTGTAGGATCCTCCCTGGTTGAGAATTAAGGAAACAGATATTTACAGTGCTGGTGTCTTTGCCCACAGACTTGGTCCTAAGGAGTTGATTCCATTATGGCAGACACTGTAAATGTCAAAATACAAGTTTGAACTTGTTGTGTCATGAGGCTGATACAAGATTAAATTCAATACATTCTAATTCTGTTGACAGCCCAAAGGTTAAGATCAAATGATTTAGCCTAACATATATTTGATTTTGTACTGTTTTGTAAATTGCATGTGCTTTTGTCTAGGTTGTGCCTGTAAAAGGGTGATGTGCCAAATCACTTACCCGATAATCAGATAAATACTCTGCATTTGTAACCACTTGTTGCCTATGGGAATATGTGTTGTTTACTTCTGGCGATGATGAACATCTGTTTGTACAGACAGAATAGGGATTTCACATGTAAGATGAGGCAATACATATCACTGTATATTGTAACATTCTGAATGTGGTAACAGTTTTGAAATTTGGGGCCCCCCTGGCTCTTGTTTGGGGACCCAAACCTTCCCTTTCTGGAACTGTATTTCTCGGAGACTAGAAATTAACAAAACTTGAAGCTTTTCTGCTAAGGACACATAACGCTCTAAAACTGCACTTGCTTTTGAATCTTGAATTGGGACTTAGGTCAGGACATTTTGCAATGTAGTGGTTTGGGACGTACTTTTGTCCCCTTCAAAGTCATATTCTTTGCATTTGTAATCGCCTGTTTACCTGTGTGAATACTGATGCTGTCATTCATGGAGTCCATTAGGAGGCGATGGCATTCACTTATGGGACATTGGTTGGGACTTAATGTTTGTCATTCTGGCAGTTCTTGTGGGAGCATTTGGAGTAAGTTGTTTGGGGGGTCTGACTGTGTCCATTCTGTGGTGGCTTGGGGTCTCAGGTGAGGGTACAGAGGAAAGAGTCAACTTCTTCCAAAGAACTCTTCTTCCTGGTTGGGCCAGACCCAGGAAGCCTCCAGCCTCTGACAAGAAGCTGGATAGGCTCATGGAGGCAATACATTTTAACCCCAGGTCATACTCATGACATTTGTCACCACTTCTTGCCCATGTGAATATGTATTTTTCTGGCTATGGTGAGCATCTGTTCATGCAGACAGAACATGGATTTCACATGTAAGATGAGGCAATATATATCACTGCACATAGTAAAATTCTTAGTGTTGTAACAAATTTGAAATCTGGTCCCTGTGGATCTTGACTGAGGAACAGGTAACCAGACCCAAACCGAGGCTACCCTAGTTGACAATGGTTTGGAATGCAATGGTCTTTATCACCCTCCCCATCAGATCATTCTTGTTTGACTTTTATTTCTTGATGTGATGACCTACAGTTGTGTTTTTTGGCTATTGGTTGTACATTTGTATTATGAGACACTGATTCTTATATTTTACCATGTGTGTTCCCCCCCGCTACACTATTGATTTCTTATGTTTTACCATGTGTGTGCCACACACACCATTGATTCTTATGTTTCACTATGTGTGTGCCACACACACACACACACACTTCACATTGATCTTATAGTTTTACCATGTGTGTGCCACACACACACATACACACCATTGATTCTTGTTTTATTGTGTATGTGACACACACACTCTAAAAACCTCCAGACTCAGAAACATGTTTGACAACTTTATTGTGTACAGTAACTGTGACCAAATGACATGAAAAACATCCAGCGAAATGCTGTAATTCAGGTACTGTTTACAGATAGGAGAAATATACACAGAAAAATTAGTCTGGATTGCTTTGGTGCTGTGCATGATTTTCAAATTCCAGCAGAACTAAATTCCTTGATTTTTCAAAATTCATGAAATTGTGCCAAATTTAGCCAAAACAGAATGATGAAAATCTGCTGGTGAAAATAGTTGCAGAATGATTTTCAACAGAAAAAATGCTGTTCCATGGAATATTATTCTGCAGATCTCAAAATTGTCTGGGGAAAAATTGCTTTTTCCGGGAATATTATTCCATGGATCACAGTAGTGGAACTCTGCTGAAGAACCAGTGAAATTCTGGTGGAAATTCCCTACAGTGGAATTGCCAATCTGCACTAATTTCACTGGCAGAATTCCACATTCCGCACAGCACTACTTGATTGTTTTTGATAACCAGAAGGCTCTTGAGCCAAGGTCCATTTTGAGAGTGTCCCAGGGCAAATTCATGCCACACAAAATACAATGCAATGTAGTACTACAGTATGATACAACACTTAGCTTACATAACTAAAAATGTACATGACACCAATTCAGAATACCACAGTATTGCACATTGTTAAGCATAACATAGCACACTGGTTCTTGAGCCTTAAATTCCTGTGGCCTCAAAATGCAGCCACCAGAACTTACTGGTGGACTCACCTTTATTTGTCTCACCCAGAATCCCTTGATACAATTATTTTTTTATTTAGTTTAGTTTTTATTAATCAGGCAGGGTGCACTAGACAAGCATCTGCGTATTTTCAGGTATGACCAAAGAGTACAACCAATAAACAGTGCAATGTATAGCAATGATAAATTTGGAACAATTATTACAACAAGGTAGTGCTAGGGAATGAGTGCATATACACTCTACTATGTCATGTGTACAGGATGAAGAAGGGCAGGAGTACACTATACTGTACATAGGCAAACTTAGTAATAATATAAAAGCCTGGAGCAGGCAAATACTGTTAACTGTTGTAGACAGAAGGGTGCCATGGCTGGGCATTGAACTTAACCACTGGTTTGTTTTAAAGGGAATTCTCAGCTCCACTGCAGCAATGCTGTGGGACCGAGGTTCCAATTTAACAAAATGCAATGTAATATTGGCAGGCTCATGAGGTCACAGAATTAACTGTATAAAAACCTACAACACTTTAAGGTAAGGAATAAAAGGTTTTACATTGTGTTTTGCTAAATCAGGATCAAACTTTCCTGCAGCATTACTTCATGGGAGGAGCTGTGATTTCATGGCTTAGCAGCATTTCTGCAGGCTAGTTGAGAGTTCACCTTAAATAAATAAGACTAAAGCCTCCAAAATAGTCAGATATGATATCTCCATACCAATAACGGAATAGCTTTCTTCCAAATGAGATACATGCTGTTAGTTTATGGTTGAAAATCTGAGATACAATTTGTATGCCAGTACATACCGCTATTGGCAAAATCTGGGCTACAGTTTGTACACTTGGGCATACCATAGTTGGTACCAGGGCACCCATGGCCCCATTTCCAGATGGGCACTTTGTTTCCTAGTTCAACCTTGGTCCTCCAATGGCCCAGAATGCAGAGTGCATCATTCCTGGCACAATAAAATGGCCTCCAATACCACAGGAAATTTTTTCAAAAATATAATCCATATACCTGATACGGTATAAATTAGAGTATGAATGCCAGCATGGTTCTCCTGCAGTATGCAAGCATTTTCCAGCACTACGTGTCGACAGGAAGCAACAGTGTTTAAATATAAATCTCACAAATGTAGATACAGTAGCACAGTAAGTGCATTAACAGTTTTAAAACTGTTTTAAAAACATTTTCAAATTTGGCCACCAGGGTGGACAGGCTCTGAGCTCGGCACTCCAGCTGCATCAATCCCTTTCCAAGAGTTTCATGTCTATTTTGGACAAGCGTTTTAGTCAGACAGAACAGCAAGTGAGAGCTATTCACAAATGCTCTCCTTTCCTCAGAGGTTTTGTTTCAGACAAATCTACTCTATTTGCATATGTCTCTCCTGTCCAGAAATCCAGTGATTAATATCAGTGTCTAGCATCTCATGAATTATTCACTATGCTAAACCCCTGGTTCTCACTGGCTGTCAGGTCGGGGAAAAGCTTGCATACAAGTCCTGAGCCAGCTTGCAATTCAAGAGCTCTTTTGCAGAGCTTGAGCCCAAATAGATGTCAGTTTCACAGAGACAAGATGTACTAGTTTAGTCATTTTCACTTTGTGCAGCTTTGAGAGCTGCTTGAAACAGAGCAACCTCCTTGCTGTGGGCTCCCTGACCCTGAAGACCCTGAAGACAGTCTAGGGGCCATTTGAGAGAAGAGAGATAGTGGTGCACCAGCCACAGTAAGAAGGGCAATGAACAAGTTCACAGAACAATTAAAGTGTCAGTCCAGCCCTGGGTACCGTAGTTGCAGTCTGGACCATGACCAGGGTGTAGTAGTGGTACAGGGAAAGTAGCAGCAGTGCTCCAGGGAGAGCCAAATGTAAGCCCTTTTATTTTTTTTTTTTATTTATTTTAGCTTTTGTTGACCGGGTAAGTGCACTAGACAAATCCTGCCTATTTTCAGGCACGACCCAGGGGAGGGGGATACAGATGAATGCCAACTGACCTTGAACCAGATTAAGCTGTTGGTGGTATTTTTAGTGAATGAGGGAAATTTGGCCAGGACACCGGGGAAATTCCCTACTCTTTCGATAAGTGCCATGGGATCTTTAACATCCACCTGAACTACCACCAATCCAGACAGATGGGACCTCGGTTTAACGTATCATCCCAAAGATGGCACCTCAGAAGTGCAGCACCCTCTCATGCTGCACTACAGTGTCAGTACTGGGATATTAACCCAAGTGCCAGATGTGGTAACTGAACCCACAGCCCTCTGATCTCCCGGCCTCAGAGGCGGAGTGTGCTACTGAGCCACTGACTGACTGCTTTTAGGAGGGTTATACAAGCAGTGTTTGTTACCTGACTCTTGGTTGTAATAAAGGTTTTCCTTCCAAGTGCTGCACATGTGATAAATTTAACATGTGTGGTGTTGAGGTCATATCAACACAGGTTGTTGTGTAAAACATGGTTGCAATGGACATGTACATTTGACCACCAAAAGTAGCATATTCTGACTAAATATGGACATTACTGGACTATTGAACATTGTATAGAATTTTATAACCTATGAGTTATAACACGGGATGCCTCCTAATGCCTTGTGATGTCTTGCGTGAGTAAATTGTATGTCACAGTTTTTTATAAAACAATAAATGTAATTTAAAAAAGAGTCCATAAAAGGCTGCTGCCTGATTTAATTTAGAGGTGATTTAGAACTGAATATCTCTGAAATGCTGACACCTGAGGTAAGTCCTATACATTTTTGAAAGATATTGTCATAGACTTTCAGAGTTCAAGGCCCCATGTACACTTACCTTCCCTTAATTTGTTTTCTCTGTTGCCCTTATAGTGGTATAATGATAGCAGTCAGAAGCATATAGTATTGACTATTTACTAGGCCCGGGCATCACTCCCAGGGAATAATAAACCATGAGTTGGTATAATCCTTAAGAATAAAAGATGTTCGAAGCACAACCCCTTCTGCTGTGCCCCATCGGACTACTCCCCATCATCAGTGCAGCCCCATCAGGCGCAATACAAGACTCACAGCACACCCATCTTTCTTAGTTCCCTCTGTAGAACAGCACTAGGGCAAGATCCTTCTGGTACTGTGGCTCCTCTCTGGCTCAACTCAATACCCTCCCTCTCTCCCAGTCCCTTAACATCTCTCTATTCAAATCTGGCCTTAAAACTCAACTGAAGGAGAGTGCTAAATGTGATGTGACTAAATCTGCCCTCTCCTAACTCCATAATCCTCCACTTCTCCTGACTCAGGGTCTTCCCTAGACCCTCGATGTAATGGCATCCTGCAAACCCCTGCCTAGGGACCCCAGGAATGCTACTGAATTACCTCTCCTGCTGATTAAGGTTCATGCCTAATTACCTCACCTGCCAAATAAGTTTCTAGCCTGGACTGCTCTATCAGTACTGTAGCTTTTAATACTGCCCTGTCAATGTTAGTCCTTACTGTACTCTGTTTTACCTCCACCCCTGTTACCGGCGTGGAGACTCTGCAAACACTGTGTGTCAGTACTGAAACTGTAAATACTGCCTGTTCATGTATGTCTTTTCTGTATTTGTCTACCCTCCACCCCTGTAACCTGACGTGGAGCCTTTGCAAAAAGTCTATGACTCAAGGATTGTAATTCGATCTTACTCAATAAATAAAAAAAAAAATTTACATTTGAGTTTGCCAGATCATTTATACTGATTTGAATGCAGGAGAATTGTGGCCTTTCTAATTGGTGAGCTCCTAGTAATTACCTCTGAGCCTCTGATTGGCCAGAGCACACTACATAAGTAACAAAGCGGAGAGTGGTTCCCACAAGACAGAGAGAGAAAGCAGGGGACCTCAGCTAAGAATGGCAAGATAAAATGTGATGCTTTTCCTGACCGATGGGCGCGGTTCCATTGTTATGGTGGTCAGGCTCGATCATAATTCAGCTGGATGATGAGACTGAGAACCCCTCCAGTAATTTATAGCAAGAAAGAATATTGGAGTTATTTGAAAAACTGCAGGCTTTAAAGCAGCAGAGTTGTTGGAGCGGGGGGCACTGGTACTGAACTATATAATTTCTTAAAAACCCTATTTTTAAAGCTGTGGTGCCTTGTGTGCAACACAGAAAAGCCCTGCAAGACATCAAAAGCAACATTATGCCTCCTACCAATGTTTATAAAGTACTATTCTTAAAAATAGCAGAACCAATTTTAAATGTATACAAATATATGTATTTAAATCCCTCAGGCTATGTTCAAGTCTAGTATTCACAATTTAAAAATGGAGCAGGAAGGGGATATGGTGACATATGGCTGCTGCATTAACACTTCCCGCCACAGAACACTAGCATGTGACCACATGGATCCATTATGTCTGTATTCTGGGTGTCAGAGTGGGGATTCACTCTCCAGCCATGATAAGCCCTGAGCACTGCATCTTCAGCTTCTGTGAGACTTTCTTTTGAAAATGCAGCAGGGTACCTGGAGTTGGTGGTTGTTGGATTGGGGAGGAACTTTTATTCCCATTCCATGCCAATGGCCAGAGATGAAGTAGTTTAGAATGTGCTGCCCTTAAAGTGCCAATAGCTTTACAACTACTGTGCTGAAGTGTAACTATTCATTTCAGCTCAGTACAATAAACCATAATACTGTGAGTTTTCTTTGTGCATCACTCCAGGCTGGTCACAGATTTTGGCTCTGTGCCATATAAGGTAAGAGATAGTTTCATTTTATATCCTAGTCGCTAGAGAAATAATTGACCTGCAAATATATAAATATTGGTTAAAGTCAAGTTGTCGAAAATGCTCGTATAGCAATTTTGGATGATTTTGGGTCGTGCTCCATTGCTGGATAAACTCGGGGACTTCCCTTCCTCAGTACACCTTGTTCTGCTGAGGAAAGGGAGATCTGAACAGTTCCCCTGGTTTACCTTGTTTCAGCCGGGGAGCAGAAGCTGGTGTGGCCCTGGGGTGTTGTTTTTGTTAGATTGACTACAGCCAGCTGCCCCCGGTTTACCTTGTTCAGCCAGGAGGCGGAAGCTAGTATGGGCCTCTGGTGTTGTTTGTTGCTGGACTGAGTTGCTTAAAATGCCCCACGTTCACCTCACGGTTTACCTTGCTCAACGAGGTCTGAGCCCTCAGAGAGGCGCCTGCCTCTGCATGCCACCTGCCTCCCCGATCTACTGCTGGTGCTGTCGGAGGCTCTCCTTGTTTCTCCAGAGACGCGGCCACCAGTCCCTTCCCCATGGCGTTCGGAGGTCTTAGAGAGCGCCATGCTGCCTGCTCCCCTCCCTGGTCTCGTAGGCCCATGCTCTCGCGAGACCACGCTGCCTATCAGCCTTTTACTTTTGGCTTAGCCTAAGATGGCTGACACCCTGTGCACTCTCCCCCTCCACCAAAATGGCGACAAGTACCCGGTTTTCTTAAAGGGGCAATGCAGAATTTAAAATACAAGTGAAAGATTTAAAGGGCAATGCGTTTTTGGTGCAAGTTAATGGAAATGCCCCAATACATCATTTTGCAATACAATGGTCTCTTTTAGTGAAATTAAAAGCCTTTTGCTGGCTGGAGACAGAAACACAAGGGCAGCAGATATTTGGTACAAATCCTGAACCATTTAGGTTCCAGGCTTATAAATCCTAAAGGCATCGTATTTAAACAGTTTTGTTATAAAATAATGTTTTCATTACGATGCTGACCATCTTTATATCTCCTCCCTATCACATTGTATTTTTCAGAGGAGATAACATGTCTTCAAAAAGGATTTGCAGAAAATGCCCCACATTCTTTTAACCACTGACCAGGGAGACCTTTGTTCCTATGCATGTCGAGCTAGACCCAGTTATATTCAATCCAAATTCTGGGCCCACAGAGGATGACATTTACAGGACAGAGCTTCACTTCTTGCAGAGTGTGTGGAGTCCAGCTGTTCCAAAACTTTTGGACATAATGGATGCCTTGAGAGCAAACAAATGATCCAGGTCTCAGAGAAACCCCTCCACCTAAACGTCATAGAGGCCCCCTCTTCCAAACACAGAGGATGGGTCCGAGTCTCCGGACTCGGGACGAGGAGCCAGAGGAGGAGGCGGAGCCCGAAAAGACATGGCCGCCCGGCTATGCCCCTTGACTCCATCCATGAGATCATTAGGGTAGTGTGTGAAACTCCCGAATCAACAAACCTACAGGAGCCAGACAACAGACTGGACCCCTTAGTGCGGGACAGGAAGCGCTCCACCACCTTTTTTCCTTTTGCCCAGCCCGGATAGTATCCTGGCTAGGGAATGGGAGGCCCCAGACCCAATAAAGACAAGGGAAAAGGGACATTTGAGAAAGATATCCACTAGCACAGGAGAAAGAAGTCTTGGGCTTCTGCCCCAAAAGTCGACCGAGGTCTCTACCCTGAGCAACAAGATGGTACTCCCTTCTGAATCAGCTTCTGCCTTGAGAGACCCCATGGACAGGAAGGTGGACGATATAGCCCAGAAAGTACCGACATGCTGACCATGAACATGAGAGCTTCCTTGGCAGCCACTTATTCCTCCAGAGCGGTCCTTGATGGCTGGAAGCAGTTCGCCGGATATCCCTGAATCGGCGACATGGATCTACCTTGGATTACGCTATCCAAGCCATTAAGTAAGTGGCAGATGCACCATTGACACCTTTAAATGGCATCGAGAGATAGCTTCAGTGAACAGAGCCAGAGACTAATCTGGCTCAAACTGTGGAACAGCGGACCAGGAATCAAAAGCCCGACTAATGAAGCTCCAATTCTCAGGGACAAAGTTTTCGGACCTGGTATTGAAGAATTCACAATAAAGAAGGGAGAAGATAAGGACAACCAAAGGGGCGAAACACGCTGCCTTCCTTCGGAACAACAATTCGTCCCTATCCTCACAGGAAGAAAGGACCCAGGTACCAAGGACAAGATAAGGCGTGCATTAAGGTTCAAGTGAACTTCTTCAACAAAAAATGCAATTCTTTTCAAACCGAGAACCACGTAGCCACTTCAATTCAAACAAGGCTACAAACCCAACAGACAGAACAGAGAGGTTTTCGACAACGAGAATTACAGGCCCAGGACAACGCGGCAAATGCAGTGGGGCAGACTACAACTATTCTCCACAGCCTGAGCCAACACAGTCAAGGACCAGTGGGTCACAGAAACCAGTACAACAGCTCGCCATGAATTCAACTCTGTACCAAGACCGACAGATTCATTCAATCTCACGTGTCCAAGAAGACCTAAACCAGGTCAAGACAATACTAAGACAACTGCTCAGCAGCAAAGCCATCAAACCAGTACCCAACCACAGAAAGATATAGAGCATCTACTCAGTATTCTTTCTGGTTCCAAAAAGACAGAACCTCGCCCAATACGAAACTCAAATTTCTGAACAAGTTAAATAAAATACCAAAGGTTCAAAATAGAACCCTAGGTCCCACCATTACGACCCATCCACAAAGAGGATCTCTAACATCCATAGCCTGAGGACATACCTCCAATCCCAATCAGACCATCCGTAAATTCTCAGGTTCAGCATCACCAGGATACCATTTTCAATACAATACTACCATTCAGTCTGGCCAGCACCCAAATTCACAAGGTCATGGCCCCTAGTAAGCGAAACTCGAGTGGAGGGAGTCCATATAATCCTTACCTGGACGACTGGCTAAGGTCGAACAGAGCAGCAGAAGAATCCCAACTCAGCAACTCGAAGAGCACTACAACTACTCTCCCAACATGGTTGGATAATCAACAACAAAAGCCATCTGACACCGACCACAACTCTCAAACACTTGGGTGCGGTGTTCCAACACAGTGACAGGACAGTCAAACCCTCGGAGATGCGCATCAACACGTTAGTGGCCCAGTGCAGACAGATACTGCACTGCAATCGACAACCCTATGGCACCTCATGCAGCTGTTGGGGCTCATGGCAGCCTGCATAGACCTACGACTGGGCCAGAGCCCACATGAGACAACTTCAGCGCCTACTTCTAGACAAGTGGAACTACACCCTACAAAATTACAATCAAAGGGTGACCATACCTCGCCAGTACAAAGATCCTTGAGATGGTGGACAAATCTACAACATCTAAACCAGGGAGTGAACTTAGACAGAACCGCAACCAGGATCATAGAAACAGATGCAAGCCTGCAAGGATGGGGTGCTGTACTGGACAGGAAGTCAATCCAAGGAAGGTGGTCAGAACCAGAAACCACGTTACCAATCAATATTCTGGAGACCAGAGAGAAATCAGACTGGCGCTACAACATTTCAGACCTCTAGTCACAGGACAACACATAAAGAGTGCGAACAGACAGCAGGGTAGCAATGTCCTACATAAACAAACAAGGAGGTACAAAAAGCAGAGCCATGGCCAAGGAATCAGAAGCACTCATCGTTGGGCAGAGAGACACCTCCGCAGCATCACAGCAGTCCACCTAGCAGGCGTACAAAACACAAGAGCAGACTGGCTAAGCAGAAAAACCCTGCAACAGGAGAATGGCAGCTCAACCCAGCCATATTCCAAAAACTTCAACAGAAATGGGGCCCATTCCAAGTAGATCTCATGGCCTCAGCAATGAACACTCAACTACCAGTATACATATCCAGGTACAAGGACAAGAATGCAATGGGGTAGGTTCTCTCAACCCCGTGGAGATTCGCATAGCATATGTCTTCCCACCAATACCAATGATACCTGCGATCCTACAGAAGATCAGGGACACAGGCACAACAGTGATCCTAATTGCCCCGGACTGGCCACGGCGAGCGTGGTATGCCCTCATCAAAAAGATGCAAATGGACAAGCCCATGAGACTCACCCCATACCAGACTTTGCTCAAGCAGGGACCAATCTGGCACGAGGACTCACGACCTCTGAAACTGATGGCATGGCCACTCAGAGGTCAGATTGCTAAACCTGGGGTGTCAGCCAAAGTAGCAGAGACTTCACTACAGGCCAGAAGACACTCTACCAACAGAACATATAACAGACATTAGGGGCATTTGTTTATTGGTGTAAAACTAGACAACTTGAGGCTTCAACATGTAACATTTTACAGGTGTTAGAATTTTACAACATGGTCTTGACAAGGGATTAACAGCAGCATCGTTAAGAGTCCAAACAGCTGCCATAAGGGGCAATTGGAAATCAGAAGGACATCTGCCTGGGGCTCACCCACTGGTGCAGGCCTTTCTAAGAGCAGCCGCCAACATCACCTACTCCCTAGACCCCGTTATGCCCCTTGGCAACTCAACCTAGTATTAGATGCCTTAACTGAGGTCCCTTCGAACCCCTAATTTCAAATCCCCTAATGTATCTCACCATGAAGACCGTTTTCTGGTAGCAGTATGTTCACTAGGAGAACCAGTGAGATACAGGCCTTTTCCTGCCGGGAACCCTTTCTCACGTTCTTCCCAGATAGAGTGGTCCTAAAAACTATACCGTCCTTCATCCCGAAGGTGTAGCGACTTTTCACACTGGTCAAGAGATTACAGTCCCAATCATTTGCCCAGCTGACCGGACCCCAACAGGGACAACCTTCTCTGCCTAGACCGGCTAGAGCCCTAGCATCTACTTGGACAGGACAGAACCCTTCCGCCAGTCAGACAGACTGTTACGTCTTCATCAAGGACAAAAGAAGGACGCCCAGCCTCCAGGTCCACAGTGCGCCAGATGGCTGCGGGCACCATCTCCCAAGCCTACAAGGCAAGGGCGGCCGACCCACCTCAAGTTATCAAGGCCCACTCTCCGAGAGCAATAGCCCGTCCTGGGCAGAAAGAAGCCTAGTATCAGTAAGAGAAATCTGCCAGGCGGCTACCTGGTCATCCCCCATACCTTTACCAAACACTACAGATTGGATGCAGGATTGACAGCAATTCTGAATTTGGCGAAGAATTATCCACACAGCTTCCAGTCAAGTTCCTCCTCCACCCAAGTCTCTTCCAATACTGCTATATAATCACCCATGGGTGGAGACTCAGAGTGCTGTAAGAAGGTCGATAGATAATGGAAGTTTACTCACCTGGTAAAGGTGATTATAGGACACCTTCTTACAGCACTCCGTAGCCCACCCAATGAGGAGGAACACGGTATAACAAATGAATAACTGCCTGAAAGCATTTCCGTGTACACTCTTTAAGGATGATGTTTAAACAATACACTGATTAATAATTTTTTATATTATGCAAATAAGCATAGACAGTAACAGCTTAATTATTGTACCTTGTGAACCTAGCGAAACAATATAGAGTAAGAATGAACACCTTGCACAACTTCACAGCGTGTCTGTTTGTCTCATTCTAACAGGTGGTCTCCCTCTGGGAACCAGAACCGTGTTACTGTTAATTTTTATTTCAGAAGATTCTAAGAGCTCTGGAAGATATCGTACTGAGAGTCTGGGAAAGACAGGGGAGGAGGCGGAAGCAGGGATGAGGATCGGTTCAATTCTAAAGATTTCCTTTGTGCATCAGCCTGAGAGGAAGTGCCGGAATTACCCATGGGTGGAGACTCGGAGTGCTGTAAGAAGGTGCTCCTATAATCACCTTTACCAGGTGAGTAAACTTCCATTTCAGCTCAGTACAATAAACCATAATACTGTGTACTGTACATAACCACAGTCATTCCTCTTAAATATTTATTACACCACATTTTCCCCTGGAATCCCAGGTTCCATAAACATTTTACAGCACTTCTGTCACCTTACCATAGTCATGGTGATGATGGGAAACCAAGTCCCATTTGTGAGCAGACCACAGATGATGCCATTTAGCAATGCATGCCAAGCAGCTCCTGTTATGTCTTGTCCCTTGGCTTTGGCAGATGCACATCCAGCCCAAGTTAAGAGTCAGATCTGAAACCCTGATTCACAAAGCAGCAGCTCCAGTCATTCAGCTGAAGAGGCCGCCCACCCCACCCGAGCTGGAAGAATAGCGAGCTCCTTTGAATTTCATGCTTGCTATCCCACGGACCACCACTAGAGGTCCCTATTAATATTACAATTTCTCAGCACTGCTTTGACTCTGCTATTCACTGCTTACTGATTTCACAGCTTTCACCACTAGATGGCCCTGTTTTATACAGCCTGCTTTTGCATATAACTCCCCAACATAAATCCTTACACCATTAGGCGTTTACTCTACACCCACCAGCTTGGGAAGCAAGAGTCAGAAGTTCATATCCAACCTGGATCTCCCATGTTGTACTCAGGGCACTGCCATGCAACCATCAGGCTACCACTCATTTTGTTTCAAAGCAATATAGATCAACACATGTTTAGTTCTCCATGAATAACAAGAGTTGACTGGCGCCACCAATAACTGGTCCAGTGCCTGTGTAGTGTGTGTGTGTGTGTGTGTGTGTGTGTGTGTGTGTGTGTGTCTCACATATATGTAAAGGTACCACAGAGGCAGAGAAACTAAGTTGGGGGACTGGCGGAAGCAAGAAGTGGCAGGGATTAGCTGCTTTGTGCAATGAGGTTCCATACTGGAAGAGTCCGGTTCACATTTGCTAGAGTCTCAGTGCGGGATTTGTAATGCTAAGACAGGTGGGGAGGTTGGTAGAGTCGGTGTGATGCTTGGGGTTGTAAAAGCAAGGAATCTGAACCTAAACCAGTTCAACATCCACATCACACACACACACACACACTGGGCAATGTTGATTTCAATGCTGCAACCTAATAGTTTCACTCTTCCCTTAATGTGCAGCACCAGTTTCATGACTTCCTCTTAGCTGGTGCCCTCTCTCCCATACACTAACCTCGTAGGATGATGTGTCTCAGACTATTCATATATCTTCTGCAGCATGCTGGCCAGATCAACTCCCTTTCTCATCCTGGTGCCCTAGGCTTTGTATGCTGCTCTGCTCCATGCCTCCTGTCACAACTGGGATAATCAAATACTAACATAGATCCCATTATTACCACCATGGCTGTCACTTCCTCCAATGTACTAGGAGTAGAATACCTCTCCACTGGGCCACGAGGATGGGCACTTTGTGTCACAGTCAATGGAGGGGCACAGAAGTGGCACTGGCTGCTTCCAGCCCTGAGGGCTTTCTTAATCCCTGATTACAATTTTCCCTGCTTTGGGTGACCAGGTAAATTGGCCAGCTGCTTCTGGTAGTCTAAAAGTGAACTTATCAAGCCATCCGCCTAAAAAGCAGATGTTGAAATAGCTATAAGTAGACCACTGGGCCTAAGGACACCAGTGGCATGACCACACTTTCTACAGAGTCCCTGCTGAGGTCCACTGGTTTGATCAGTCAGTGGTGCCTCATGTCTGTTGGCAGTCCCAGAATCCAGGTTCATCCTGCCTCCTTCCTTCGGAGAGGATATATCAGAGGCACTGAAGCAGGAAAATGTGTTTACCTACTGATTGGAAACAGGTCTCTGGCTATCACTGCAAGGACCATCCAGCACCATGCAGGGTTTAGAGAGGACTTGAGCCATCTGGTGGGAAAGTAAGAACAGTCAATGAGGGAGGTGGGCACTGCAGGATCACTTTCAGGACAGGCAGAAAGCTAGTGTGGAGGGATTGACAGTGGTATGCAAGGATGCTCTGGCTCATATGTGGTAGTCATGACACGCAGCATCAAAAACTGTCCTATGTATTCAATCATTAAAGGGAAAAGTCAGCACTAAAAGTCCCATACCCAAGTGTGGGGCTTGTCCTAATCTGCAGTTTGTGTGCAAAATATGTTTTATTTAGTGTTTACCCTCATATAATAAATTGTATCAGGCTGAGTCTGCAGACAACCAAGCTAACATTTGCTGTAACCAGAATTCCAGAATCCCCTAGAGCTGATGTCAGAGCTGGGCTACATCAGTGGGAGATTCAATACCTGCAGTGCATGTTAGAACTTTTATAAGCTCAGATTAGATGATTTTCAGTCCTGCTTTTCTCCCTGGGCTAGGTGCAGTCCTCTGTGACTGTATTTAGCCATAGGTGGACAATGGGACCAGCAAATGTAATCGGTTCACCATGTATACTTTTGATTACAACCCCTGCCTTGTGGGCCCGAGCAAGGCTGAGGGGCCTGGGCTCTGTTGTTGTGGATGGGGTCATTTCCAGAGATAAAACAAGTAGTCGGAGCCACCACCCAGAGAATAGTTAAAGTGGGCCTGGTGACAATTGGGTACAACCCCTGGGATGCTGTACCTACCCACCTCCCTCACAGTCACCCACACAGAATACCAACCTTCATTGCAGTATTTCAAAACATACATAATTATTAGCAATCACTAACAATGAGCTCACAGTATTAAAGGTTATTCAATAATTTATTTACAAAAGGGGTAGGAATAGGGCAGGAACATGGAATGTAGAAAGTACAATGGTGCAAGCAATTTGATATGCAAACATTAACAGTATTCCCAGCTACAACCATAGCAATGGTGCTCACCCTCCACCAGCATGCACAATACACTCTCAGTTTTCCCACTCCTGTCTGGTTCCAGATTTTCCCCAGTCAATTATGTTAGAACCACCCACAATCTGTCTGGTGCCCAGTTGGAGCAGTTGCAGGCCTGATATCAGTGCAGCTGCTGCCTGGCATTGGTGCACTGAGAAACAACTGGTTAAACAGAAGCTCAGTTCTGATTAAGGCAAATTACTTGTCTAAAACTTGTCAACTCCTGGCGGGTGACCAGACAATAACTCTGCAAGAACTATTTCAACACTCCCCAGGTGCAGGACAATCTCTGCACTGACTCACAGTTCTGAAGATTCAGGGCACAGGGTTTATGCAGCAACAGTTCTCCCAGTCTGCAGCTCTGGGGTGCTTCAAACAAATTCCAGTTCATGGAGGCTTTGCTTGAACAACAGGCAACTTCTGCAGGCTGATACCTTCTGCTTCTATGCAGTCTGATTTGCTAGCAGACTCTACAGGCAAGTTTGTCACCTTGTGCTTCTATGCAGCTAACTGGAAGGATCACTAAGGACCAGGGATGCACACCTCCCCACCCATCCAGGCATCCTGCCCCAGGAGGTGAGAGTCAGTACCTGGCGTTGGTACTGACCAGCCGATTCCCTGACTGTCCCCTGGCAAAACTCTTCTCAGGGATATCAGGACCACCACCAACTTACTCCACTTTGCAGGCTAGCAGCATCGAGGTTCCTGATAGCCACAACTGGATCACCTCTTCTGTGTTTAGGCAAGATTCTGTCCCATCGGGGTTCAGCAGGTGTCAGGCTCAGATTCAACCAGAACAACAAGTTTCTCACCCTCTGGCTTTCCAGACTGTAGAATACCTCAGGCAAGTTTCCTAGAAATGGCTGTGGAAGCCTTAGGCTAACTTCAAACTTTTCAGGCGCGGTCGAACACTCCCCTGTCTCATGAAGTGCTCAGAACAGACTGACTCCAGCTGGATCTGACCCCCATGTCTGAAGAAACAGATACCATGTCCCAATTCGTCCATCAGGCTGTCAACACACTGAATGATTACGTAGAATCTTTCTTGACGCCTGATTGGCTGTGGAAGAGCACCAATAATAGTCCCACCTTTTCCCAAGAGTCCTGTTTTCATAGTCTTTAGGCTCCTTGCCTTCCATTGGTTGCAGAGCAGGTCAAAGGCAACAAAGATGGCTGCTATATGGTCTGGAAGTCAGTTCTAAACACAGTCCCAACTTTAAAGTCTTTTGCAGCCAAACTGTAAAACTTAACATTAACAGCCTCCAGGGCTTGGAACTGTCCTCTGCCCTATTGTCTGGTGGCAGAGTGGGGCATAACAAAGTCTCACCCTGCCTGTCGCTAGTGCCATAGCACTATCCCCCAGGTGACAAGCAGAGTATACAGTCACAGTGCAGCCTTGGCTGCTCTTAAAACTATAGTGTCCAAAAGCACTTTTGCAGAGTTCACTTTCTTTTCATCCCCAGTGTGTCTCGAACCCGCACTTATGTCTTAGGGCCCCAGGGTCAGAACACACAAAGGAGATGTCTAAGCTGAGCCACCTGGGTGACTTTAACACTAAGTTCCATAGCACTGTTAAGATCTGTAAGCAGACTGCAGCAGCTCCCGCGTTCGAGCAGGAGCCAGCTCAACCATGCGTACACAGAGCTGTGTACTGGTAGGTGCTGGCACCTTACTGCTTGCACAGCACTAAATGTGCTATACCACTGAGCTGGCAGTTTTAAACTTTAACACATAACTCCTCCGGTCCCCTATGCAAAACAAGCACACTGGCTGGCAGGGGCAATAAAGGGCACCAATGGACTGGGACTAGTGAGACCAAACAGCTGAGAGGTAAACCAGGTAAGCCCACCCTGAGGTTTACACCCTCACGTGCCTAAATACTTAGCATCATGCCAAGTCCATACCAGGGGCTTGGTACCAGTAAACATTAACCATGGCATCTTTAAACATGCACTGTATAACTAGACAAATAATTCCTAGCTAGCATAGGCAATCCACATCCTAGTCTAGACAAATGCAACTACCTAGCACTGTCTAGCAATAACAACATTATTAAAGATCTTCAGATTTTTAGACAGCTGTCAATTATAACTCTAGAAAACTGTACTTATAGACAATACATTATCATCTCTTTTTTTTCTTCCCTTTCACTTTTTCTAACTTTATCTGCTCTGGGTGGCTTAGCTTTGGGAGGCACACAACAATTCTAGGCAGAGATCTTGGGGTGGACGTATACAGCCTTGTGTATTATGTGTATGGGCAATTCATTTTGAGCCCCTGGAGAGTCATAAGTGAGTCTCAAAGGGGTTTGATGATTCTTTCAGAGCAATGCAATGGCACTGGACGTCTTTTCAGCATCCTGTGTGATCAGTCGGTTCATCGACCAGCAATGAAACATCCTCAGGCAACGTGGATGCCACAACTTCCTCTGGCATGTCATTTGTTTCCTCAGGCTCCACAGGTTCTCCACTTTCTTCCACTGGCGCTTCCTCGGATTCGGGCCCGTCATCCAAGAGTACATCGTCAGTCAACTGTTCAGAATCCCCTATTGTTGTTGGAGGCTCTGTGGCGGGCACATCTGTCACATCACTTTTGTTTCAGGTGTCCCTTGAAACAGTCGAGCAGGTCTGATGCTGGGATAGTATGCTGTGAGGTAAATTACTCCCTCAGACTCAAAGTCTGAACTTTCTTGTTCTGCCTGCTCATCAGGATTTGGATTTGCAGGGACAACTTCAGATTGCTTTGCCCTTTGTTTACCTTGATGCCTGCACATAACAGATCTAACTACAGGAGGTTGATGAGGTTCTGACATTTTGTGTCCATTATTAGTGACCATCATCTAATTGGTAGCAAGTGGTTGCAGTGTATGGCTCTGTAGCCACTGGTGTCTCCTTTGGATGTATTTTGCAAACAGGCATGTCTTGCACTTTTCAGTCACAACATAGGGGTGCTGCCCCATCTGTCAGTGATTTAGTGCTTCCCAGGTATTCCTAAATTCCTCAATAACACCGGTCCCCTAGCAGCAATTCATGTGCCATTACCTGTTTGTCATACCCTTTCTTTGTTAGCTTTGTTCCGCTTAGCTGCAACATCTGCAGCCAACTTGTATGCAAATTTAATTAGTCTTTTAACTATTGCACATATTGCAGGTAGGTCTCTGGCCTAGCCCATCTGCAGAGCCCCTGAAACATTGGTCTACAGGTGTCTGGCTGGCCGAACATTATGCTGTAAGGAGAGAATCCTGTAGCATCATTTTGGTGCAGTTGTAAGCATTAACTAATTCACTTACTTGCTGACTCCATTTACTTTTGTGTTTAGGATCTAAGGTGCCCGACATATCAGGAAGTGTCCAGTTGAACCTCTCAGGCTGTGCGAGACTTGCTGATCCCCTATAATGACAACAGTTATTTTACCAGATGGCTGTAAAGTCCCACCCTTGATTTGAGTGTATTGTTTGGTGGGCTCCACAATGCACGAATAATTTTCTACAAGGACCTTGGCAACCGTGGAGGCATTTTGATCCTTTGTCGGATACATCTGGCCATATCTGGAAAATGGTCAGTGACTACCAAAATATTTGAAATGTTCTTGGAGTCAGGTTCCTAACTGAAAGTCTATGCACACTAACTCCATAGGTGCACTTGTCACAATGTTAACCAGTGGGGCAGCCCTCTGGGGTAAAGCTGTCCGCTATACACATCTGCTGCAGGTTTTGCAGTATTGTCCCATTATTCCCTATACATGGACAATAGAAACAAGCACAAGCCAAGTCAATGTCATGCTTCCCAAATGTCCCATATCATCCATGCAATGCACAGAGTAGCACTTTCTTGACTTTTACTGGTAGGATCAATTGCAGATGGGGGACCCTTGTGAGTCTTAGATTTCTCTGTACAACAAATTGTTCATAAGTTTAACTTTTGGCCACCCTCATAACAACAACTTCACATTTGGATCATTTGTGACTACTCGGGTAGCATCACCCCTTTCTGCAGAGGTGCTGACAATGTCTTTGATACTTAGGTATAGTCTTTGCTCTTTTTGCAAATCTTGAGGAGTCAGTTGTCACATTGATTTTAAGTCCAAAATAGCTAAGTTACAATAAGCAGTTGGGAGACAATCACCAGGAGCACAAAGGCTGTCCACAAGACAACTGGCAGTTTCTGTGGCTGACTACACGTCTGTGTCAAAGTTTTTGCACAAGGCTTTTACAGTTTGTTCTGGAATGTGTTGCAGGCTGGTTTGTCTGTACTGGATGTCATGGGGCATTGAGATAGTACATCAGCATCTGAGCAGATTCAGTCCTGGTCAATATTCTATACAATAATCATAGGTGGACAATGCTGACAGCCACCTGTCCATGTGTCAAGCTTTGCAGTAGTTGCACATAAGTCAGTGGATTGTTATCAGTTTTGACTGTAATGTGTGTCCCATAAAGGTATTCATGGAATTGGTCCACAATAGCCCACTTGAGAGCAGAAACTCTAACTTGTGTCCTGGATACTTTACGCTCAGCACTGTTAAAACTTCTACTGGCAAAGGCAACTGGGTGCTGTCCTTCCAGATAGCTTGGGTAAAGTACTGCCCGAGACCACTGACACTGGCATCCATATGCAGAGCATAAGGCTTCTGGGGTCTGCATATGCTAACACTCTACTGCCACCTCCCCTCATCTTGCCCTTTGCCCTCTCCTGTTTTCTCCACTATTGTCTTCCCTCTTGCCCCCTTCCTCTTTCTCTTGGTTACCTATTTCTGTTTGTTCCTTTTGGGACTCCTCATCCTCAGGATTCCCACTGCAGACCTTATGTAAGCGTGTGGGGGCAGACTATGTCTTCCTGCCTTATTCTGCCACTCCCCTCAGCTAGTTTAAATGCTTACTAATGTAGCATTTAAACTGTTCACTGAGGATCTCAGTTCCCTCCTAGAGGGATGCAAGGCTGTCACCCCTGTGCAGGCCTCTATCCTTCCAGGTGGAGCCCAAGCCCCAATGAATCTGAATCCCTCTTCTCCATACCATTTCCTCAACCATAAGTTGAAGTCCCTGGTGCAGGGCCTCCTGTCACCCACCTTGTCATGGACAGGTAGCACCTCTGAGAAAGTATCAGATTGTGCCACTTGTCTAAGACCTCTCCCCAGTATCCTGAACTCCTCTGGAACTATTTCTGGCCTCACCTAGCCAGGTCATTTGTCCCCAAGTGGACAATGACATCCAGTCTCCTACCCTTCCTCTCTGCCTTCCCAGAGATCCTAGGATCCTCCTTCTATTCCTATGAGCTGTGGCACCAGGAAGGCATCTTAACACCCTCTCTTCATCCCTACCTGTCCCCAGTTGTATCCCCTTACTATTGAGTCCCCCACCAGAATTCACTTCTTCCTCCTCTAGGGTCCTCTACTACCCCTCTTGGGGTCTCTACCATGGAGGACCTCCACATCCATCCCAGCCACTACTTTGGACACCTCTGCAGGACAGTCCCACCCTGCCAGTGTGGCATAGGAATTCTGTAATGGTATGGGATTTGGGATGTGTCCATGCTCCACTCCACTCTGACTCTGGGAAGATAGAGTTTATTCCAGCTGTCTGTGACAGAAAGTCAAATAGTGCAGCACACTGTGGAACTGAATCTGTCTGATCTGCAAACTAAGGGTGAAATTTTAAAGACAGGCTCAGATATGCCCAGGAGATCTCCACCTGTGCTTTCTAGGATGGTGGACTCGAGGCATATGGTGCCTCCATTGGGGCCAGTAAAATTACTTTCAAAGTACCCACCAGGGTTGCAGCCAACCGGGTAAAAGAACTTCATCCCTTGATGAAGTTTTTGATCTGTACACAGACTATGCTGGCTAAAATATTCTGAGGTGAAAGGAGATCACGCTTACCATTAGTAATTGTGAGCTCACACAAGAGGAAAAATAAAGATCCTGTTTTGTTGTTTCACCCCATTTTGCAAATTTGCATTGTTCTGCATCAAGTTCTGCTAACCTCTTTGTTTGCAGCTCTGTTTACCATGCCATGTGTCAGTGGATGCTCGGAGGTCAGCTTCTGGCTCAGGAGGTCAAGTAAGTGCTTTGGTGGTTTTGTGTGGGTGCCCTCCTGTAAGCGATTTGTGCCAACTTCTACCCCTTGACCAGGGGGTGGGCTTATTCTAACTAAATAAAACAAATAGTGTATATGAAATACAAATGAAAATTGAACACTTCAAAGTGGTTATGCCACCAATCACCGTATTCAATAATGTCACTATTCACTGGTGTCAAGTGGCCCCTACCCATATTACAGTTGCCTACATTCACTAATGTCACTGTTCCATGGTTGTCCAGTGTCTCCCCAAGCAGCCACCCTACTGACACACCTGCTGCCATCCCACCTACTCATACTCCACCTTTACCCCATGTCAGGTGATCAAGGAGCTACATATGGTGACCAGCACAGACAGTCATCCTCTCACCTCAGCATCCATCTACTGTATTAGCTGTCAATGAGCACATGTCTGTGAAAACAGCTGTTTACACGGTAATAGCTCCACTGACAACTCATATCACAGCCGTGTGTGGAAGTGAGCTGAGGGCTGTACTGGTCCCCAATGTGGCTGTTATGAGCATCAGACACTGTCGCAATGTGGGTGTGGATACAGGAAGTGGAATGTCAGTGGGTGGTTCTGGTTGAGAGCTATTCTGGGTGGGGCACCCTGACAACCTGAGAATACATTAGTGAATATGGGGATCGAGGATAGAACCACTTGACACCAGGAAATAAGTTACATTAGTGAGTATGGCTGATCTTGTGGTGGTGCAAATGAGTTCAAATTCCATATCATGGAATTCTGACACTATTGATAAAAGAGTTCAGTGTTGGGTGGCTGCAGTACAGCTGCCATGTCTCGAGGGGGGGTATCCCAAACATAGAGCAAAGTTAAGAGGATGCTGATGATAACATTAAACAGTGTCACTTGGGAGGCTGTTTACATACACAGTTAACCTCAGAATGAGCCGCTACACCAATATGCATGATTGGACTCCCTCATTTGCATAGGTGCAGCAATATTTTAACATCTTGGTGCTGCTGGGTTTAGGGTCATTCCAAGAGGCCTGTGAACATCAGCACACCAGGGCATCGCATTCAACAATGTTAGCACCAACACTATCCTTGAATATCAGAACCAATGAATTTAACCATGGATCACTAAAACATCCAAGGGTGAGGTATATGAGAGCAATATAGTCAAATGCATGGAACAAAGCAAGTTATAACCAATATCGACATGGTGCATTCTGAACTTAACTGAATTTGGTCACATACATGACAACAGTCCGCTACAAAAACAGGTTCTTTAGTGCAATACTGGTGCCAGAGTCAATCACCATGTGGCAAGGTAGAGACAGTGTGAATTTAGGATCCATAATTTACAAATATACACAATAGTTGTGTAGTTGTAAAAGTCACTTTTTAGAGTATACCACACAATAGCTTCTTAGAGTCATTCTTCTAGCCCTGCATTTAATCAGCAGAGGAGATGGATATTGTTTAGCATACTTCAAGTAAAAGTTACTGTTTTCATGTAGCTAAATTACTGTGTATAAAATAGTATTAGCTATTGTGTTGCATCAACTGCAATGTAGTATACCGTTATGAATACCAGTCGTGTATCTGAATCTTCTTGTTTGATATGCAGTATAAGCCATGTAAGGAGACCCACATACTAACATCATGAGCGTCATTTGATAAACTCATATTACACATGTCTACATTGTTTTCTTACAGTGATGCATCTTTCACTTCTTCAGCATTGGAATAATTAGATGTCATCTTGAATGCAGAGATTCTGCCAACAGGTCATTAACAATCTATAATAAATATATCAACTAAGACAATACATAGGTTTCTACAGGAATACACATTGATATGTATTGCATAAGTCACATGTAAATAAGATATTACATTAGAAACAATTACATAAAATAACAAAGCATTCTCACAGCATGTACTAAACATATGAATAATTGAATGTATGTTATCATAATTGTGACATAGTTATTGTAGCATTTCAATAAAGCATGCACACATGTAAATGTCTTCAGAATTAAAAAAATAAACATTTAAAGTATGAAGACATTATTACCTTTTTAATTTAGACTGGGAATTTTCTTATATTCTGGAAACAGGAAATGGGACAGCCATAAGAACTGGGGTTGTCTACAGGCCCCAGACCAGAGGGAGGACATAGACACATTACTGTTAGAAGATATACAAAACATGACAGCTAAAGGGAGGTTCTGATAATGGGAAACTTCAACATGCCAGATACAGATTGATCACACCAGCAGGAACATCTGACAGAACTAGACTCATAGTGGATTCAATGCAGGGAGGGCCTCAAACAACTGGTACAGCAACCCACAAGAGACAGGGCTATCCTAGATCTAGTACTGACTAACAAAGAAGGGATCACAGATCTCCAGGTAGAAAGGTCACCTGGAGGCCAGTGACCATCACATGGTATGGTTCAATTTGGCTACTACATCTAAATCATCCCATTCCAAGGCAAAAATATGGGATTTCAGAGGAGCTGACTTTGATAGCGTGGCCAACAGAGTTAAGCTAGCCCTGGCAAAAGAAACACAGGTGAGGGCAAGGCAAGTGGGCAAGCATTAAGGATGCAATACTTGAAGCAACATCCCATTGTGTTAGACAGAAAAGGAAGTGCAAAAGAAGAAGGAAACCACTTTGGTTCTCAAATACAGTAGCAGAAAAGGTCAGAGCCAAAAGGCTGGCCTTCAGGAAATATAAGGGAACACAGCGGGATGAAGATAGGAGGCATACCAAACTGCCCTAAGGAAGCAGGTAAGGCAGTAAGGCAGGCAAAGTCCCAAACTGAGGAAACACTAGCACGAACAGTAAAGAAGGTGACAAGACTTTCTATAGATACATTAGTGAAAGGAGAAAGTCAGAGGAGTGATGCTAAGCTTAATGGAGAAAAGGGAGCATGTGAGGAGGAGGACCCTGTAAAGGCATCTATCCTAAATAGATACTTTTGTTCAGTATTTACTGAAGAGAAGGTAGGGCAGGGCCCACAGCTCAGCATCATGGACACAGGGGAGGGAGGTGAGCATTACTCCCTTCACAAAAGAAAGGGTCCTACAAGAGCTTGCTAAGCTCAGGGTGGATAAGGCAATGGGACCTGATGGCATACATCCCAGGGTACTTAAGAAGCTAAAGGAGGAACTAGCAGAGCCATTAGCAGAATTATTTAGTGAGTCTCTGAGCACAGGAGGTCCCAGAAGACTGGAGAAGGCTCATGTGATCCCGCTCCACAAGAGTGGTAGCAGGGAGGAGGCCGAGAACACAGACCGGTCAGTCTTACCTCAGTAGTGGGCAAGATTATGGAGGCACTCCTTAAGGAAAGGATAGTGCAACACCTGGAATCCATAGGGGCACAGGATCCAAGACAGCATGGGTTTACAAAGGAAGGTCCTGTCAAACTAATCTCATAGATTTCTTTGACTGGGTAACCAGAGTGGTGGACCAAGGGGAGCAGTTGATGTAAGCCTACCTTGACTTCAGCAAAGCTTTTGACACTGTTCCACATAGAAGATTGATAAATAAGCTGGGTAGGCTCGGGGTGGGTCAAGTTGGTCAACTGGGTGGCAAACTGGTTGACTGGCAGAAAACAGAGAGTGGTGGTAAATGGTATACAGTCAGAAGAGATGCAAGTCACAAGTGGGGTACCTCAGGGATCAGTCCTGGGCCAGTCCTATTCAACATCTTCATTAGTGACCTTGCAGATGGACTAGAGGTAAGGCTTGTCTGTTTGCAGATGACACCAAGATCTGCAACAGAGTAGATGAACCAGATGGGGTGGGCAGAATGAGAAGAGATCTGGATAAACTAGCAGAATGGTCAGAAGAGTGGCAACTGGGATTTAATGCAAAGAAGTGCAAAATCATGCACATAGGGAAGAGAAACCCTGAAGCCACTTATAGGCTGGGAGGAGTTGCAAGCAGTCACAAAGGAAGAAAGAGACTTGGGCATCATCATCACTGATGACCTAAAATCATCAAGCAGACCTCTAAAGCAGTAGGTAAGGCTAGGGGGTATTAGGGTGTATTAGTAGGGTATCACAAGTCGTAAGAGGAAGGTAATAATCCCTCTGTACAAGACATTAGTTAGGCCCATCGGGAGTACTGCATGCAGTATTGGAGGCCACACCTTCACAAGGACATTAACCAAATTGAGGCAGTCCAGAGAAGGGCAACAAAATGGTGCAGGGACTGCATCAGAAGACATATGAGGACAGATTAGCAGAGCTCAATATTGCACCCTTGAGCAAAGGAGGAGAGAGGTGATATGATCGAGGCATTCAAACACCTTAAGGGCATAAACAAGGTAAAAGAGTCTAACATGTTTAAATAAAGAAAAATAGCAGGACAAGAGGACACAGCATGACATTAGAGGGAGGCCGATTAAAGGAATGTGAGAAATTCTTTTCACAGAAAGGGTGGTGGATGCATGGAATGGCTTACCACAAGAAGTGGTGGCTATGAATACAGTGCAGGGCTTCAAACAGGCATGGGATAGGCATAAGGAGCAATACAAATGACTATGAATAGATGGGTCACTGACAGAGCAAAGGCCGATGGCACATTTATAAGGTAGAAAAGAAATGGGCAGACTGGATGGGCCTTGCGGTCCTTATCTGCCGTCAACTTCTATGTTTCTATGTTTCTATGTTTCTATATCGGTGTTGGGATCATTTGGAAATATGTAACAGATTCATTGTTTTCTTTCTTGTAGATTGTCCATGGTGGGATATGACAATATAGATCTGCAATAAGATTAATGAAGACTACAGCTCGATGACAGATATCACAGTTGCTGTTGATTATTTGAACAATACAATGCAGGCATTTTATACTGTCACTATATATTGTATGGGCATATACAGGTGTGTAAATCAATAAATATAATCACAAATAATGCACATTATTACAAGCAATACATGAAAATCTATCAGTGACTTATAACAGTCACCATATTCAAAGGTCCTCACAACAAAAGCATAGTTAACGCTGGTGATAACCCGTGTTTGCAACAACACACTGGACAGGGCCTTATTCATATTGATAAACACATACAACAACTACTGTTGTCATTATAATATTGCATTTTATGTATGCTGCGTAAGTGTGGTGTGTCTGGTGCAGTGAACATATGTATCTGTGATACTAGTTGTGCACCTAGATGATGCAGTATATATTCAATGACATCTTGAAACATTCATACTGGATGTTTGCTTGCATGTATAACATAAGGATGTAACCCATGATGTTACACTACTTATAAGCTGAGTCATATATACACAGAAATGTGGAGATAATGAGAATGGTCAAATACACAGACATGCACACAAACACATACACAGAAGCACAGACATACCAATTGCTCATCTCTGCATACGTACAAATAACACAGTACGCATACATGCACACAAAAACTCATCCACACACACACACACACACACACAAATATAAACATTCACAATCAGACACAATCATACAAACAGATAAAACAATACAGTCATACACAACATACTGTACCTTACTGTTCACCTACAGGAATCAAACCCTGTCCTAGCTGAGTACCAAACACCAGTGATTTTCGTCTATTGGTAAGGATGTCGCAAGAAACTGTATTGTACATGTATGAATGAATCAGACTCACAAACATACATAAACACAGGACAACACGCAGACACACAAAGTGACAGAGTGACACAACATAATATTGGAATGCACACATACAAACAATTAGAAATACCCACAGTAACTCAATATGATAAACACACAACTGCATGCATACACACACACGCACACACACATGCGCGTACTTACATACCCATAAGGCCATAATGGCACACTAACACAGACACATAACTGAAAAATGCATACATAGCACAGTGCACAAACAGACACATATGAACAGCAGAAAATAGTTAAAACAAAAATGCAACATACCATACAAACAGGGTCTACAACACTATCTAACTAAAACATGAAGTACAAAATACCAGATATCAATGATTTCTTTGTTGATAAGCATGCCACTATGAAACTGTATAGTGCATAATGCAACATAAACACATACACCCAAATACACATACACACATATGCCCACACACATGCCAGCACACACACAGATACAGACATGCATGCATATAGAATACACACATCAAAAGACACCAAAAGTAGACCTGTTGGAGCGGAGTGTTGAGAAAGTGAGCACCTTGCCTACAAACATGCAGGCAAACAGAGTCTGGGAATGACATGGAGTCACATAGATTCATAGACATGTGTCAGCAGAATAGGACCTTCCGGCCCATTGAGTCTGCCCATTCCCCATACTTGTTCCCCTTCCAAGATCCCCCCTCCTCACTTGACAACCCTTGTGTTTGTCCCAGGCCTTCTTAAAACCCTCCACTGTACTGGCCCTCACCACCTCCTCCAGCAGACCATTCCAGGGCTCAACCACTCTCTCCATGAAGTACTACTTCCTAACGCTTCCCTAAACCTTCCCCTCCACTTTCAATTCATGTCCCCTAGTTCTTGTATCTATCTTCCCTGAAAATAAGCTCTCCCTCACTTTATTGAGCCCCTCAACTTTTAGGCCCTGCAAAATGGCCAATGCATTGGCATCCTCATGAAAGACTTGGTTGATCCCTCTCCACACCTAACTTTTAGCCATGGGTGCATCCATGAGCGACACATGTATTCACCACAGCAACTTCTTTTCAGACTGCAATACACAGTACTGTCTGAACCTGCACAATACTAGAAAATGGTGCTTTATGGGAAGTGTGAAAGATTAATATGTAATTCTATGCACCTCGGTAAAATAACAATTTACAATAATTAGACAATGTGCCAAATGTTATGGAAGTGCACAACATATATTAATGAAATACAGTATGTCACACACATTTACTAGTAGGGCTGGGTGAAATTTATCTTTCACGGGCAGAATTCTAGTGAAATTCTGACTTCACATCCTCAACATTTTGTAAACTTTTCCGTGAAAAGTTTGCAACATTACAAAATCAAATTATGATTTTGGTTGTTTCCATTCAAATTAAAACATAGTTGTCCAAATTACACCAAAGTTGGTATGATGCCTTTTCCAATGCCCATTTACAAGTGTACCAAGTTTCAGATCTCTATCGTTAAAGTTGACTGAGTTGTAAGACTCCAAGCGTTCAGAAATTTTAAATTGCAGTTAACTATGTAAACTGAAAATGTTTCCAAATTGCACCAATTTGGTATGGTGACTTTACCAATGCCCGTGCATGTGTCCAAGTTTCAGATCTCTAGCTTTAAAGGTTATTGAATTATATAAGCCTCAAATATTCAGAAATTTTGGGTTACATTTCACAATTATGTATACTGCTGAATTTTAAGCCCCTATAAGTTTAAAGCTAGAGAACAGAATATCACCAAAGTTGTTAGGTTCATTGACCCTAAATATTAGGCTTTAAGACAACCCCTTGGCCTACATCAGAGCGTCATGCTGCCATGCTGATGATCCGGGTTTGGATGCAAGCCTGAGAAGTCATGTCCGGAGACAGGTCATTGGCTAAAATTTACAATTTACATAACCACTACTTATCTGTTTTGCAGTTTTCTTTGACTCATCCAAGAAAGTAAGCATCTAAGTTTTCAATTATCTAGCTCCAAAGGTGGTTAAGTTGTAAGCATAGAAATATTTTCAGACATTTTCATATGAAGATTAAATTGCCAGACTTTGTTCCCCATAACGCCTCCAGCCTTCATGCACATTTTGAAATTTATCACACTTTTAGGGGCCATATCAGACAATATGCATGTCAAATTTCAGACCTCTAGCTGCAACACGGACTGAGTTATGGCCAATTAAACATTTCACAAAATTTCAGAAATTTTGCAGAATTTCCTAAAATTTCTGCAGATTTGTAATTTGCTTTCACACAGCTCTAGTCACTACAAATAAATGCTATTGAACAGCAACATGAATGAGGTGAAGGTTATTTACCAAAAGAAATAAACAAATACAAGGTGCCAAATGGAAGTAGGCAAGGCACATGTGATCACCCTGTCAGTTTACAACAGGGCTCATAGTATGACATCAGAAAACACGAATCCTGAAAGTGGGCTGATGAAAATGCAGTGTGACATGACTGAAAGTGGGTGAAAATGATTAATTTTCATTCTAAAGATATTACAATGTAAACACGCTAAAAAGGTGTGTAATCAATAAGAAACATCGTATTGTCAACTATGGTTACTTTGACAGTAAGTCAACAGTACACACTGCATGACAAACACGTGAATCATCCATACCCTGGTATCACTTGTGATTACGCTGTAAGTGGCTTAGAATGCCAACAAATGATTGTGGCAATAATTACAGCACTATACCTATAAAGGTTGTATTGACTCAGTGCGCATTATATTTCCCAGTTAATTGACGACTTTCAGCAATGGCTGCAAGGGAAAGCATGACACAGAGTGACAGTTTCTGCTAAGTGAAGACAGGCACAGTGCTCCAGTTTATGGACTCTTATTCCCATACCTGATGTCCAGCACGTCATCGAGCAAGGTGGCAACACTGCAAGGAAGCGGAATGCCCATCAGACCGGTGACTCTACAAAATGATAAAAAAAAAAGATTTATAAATTTAAGAAAATGACCACATGTTGTGACAATGAATACTGACACCGAATGAAAAACAGACTACATCCAAAACTGTGTCAGCTGCTCTGTAACACAGCTTCAGTATATTTTGTGCCTTTCAACAACAGAATGTAACTACTTATGAGAACAATATTACTTGAACGAGTAGATTCCATCTTCTAAGCAGTTCTAAAACTCCAAAATGTAAATTGATATGTGAATGGTAGTCAATGAAAGAGCAAAAGACTTGATTGATGCAGTGACCTCTGAGCCTGCACCAGGCCGAACAGCTATAATTAGCTAATTATGAGGGTAATTGTTTCATAATTTACATTGAGTTCCAGTGTTTGATACTTTGCTTGTAATAGGACATGTGGTTGACATTTCTTGTGGTTTGGTAGGCAGTTACTCATAATCAATGTGTCAGATTGCTGCCCTACTGCCTGAATCACGACAAACTCACTGATGCACTGAGTGTTGTCCTTAATGACTGTAATCTTTTTCAGCTCTGGAAGGGTCTCAAACGATATGCACTAATGAAGCTCATACCACACCCTAGTGCTATTGTTACTTCATCAGCTCAAGCTCAAACCAGTTGATCATGAGACTGACTTCCTGCTGTCTCTTTCTGTGTAAGTTATGTTCTAGGAAGCCACACATTATCTTTAGTTACTGGCAAACAATAACACTCTTGAAATCTGATCACAAAGCAAAATTACTGTCCTTCTAAATCATTAAGCACCAATTCTCAAGTTTCTGTTACAGCAGCATTTTCCCTTCATATATGACTTTACTGGTTCATGTAGCAGTCAAAGCTATTATCATCTTGAAAAGTTTACTGACACATATTTTTTTTCATCTATCATAAATAATTTGCTTAAAGCAACCTTGCCAAACCCTCTTTGGGCCTAAAAGCTCTTTGTTAAGTAGAATAGAGATCTGAGCAACCAATAACTTGTAGTTTAAAGGGACATCATCAACCGCTTTTGGCACCATATTATTTCTAGTTTCTGAAAATAGGCATTTATTTCTCTAGCATGCTTACCTGGTCAATAAAAACTAGTTGAAACCTCGTATTATAATTGTTTACCTTCTCTAAAATGCATTGATGTTGCTGATTGTTTTATCTGCAGCCTTTCTTAGTGAAACTGACGTATGCTAATGGTGTAGTGATACACAACCTTGTTTTGTTTCAAATCCTTGATCTACTCTGACTGCATACTTCCTGAACAATAAGAACACCACTAAACAGTGCAGCCATTCATGATGTATTAGTTTCCTCTACTCACACTGCATCTTAGGTGACTGTTTGGGGTTGATCAAGAACTGTAAAACAGGTTTTGTGTGGTAACACCAGTATGGCGACAGTATATTTTTGACTTTTAGAAACAAAAGGAATCAGAATCAAAGTACCAACTGTATCAGTAATCCTCTGCAGAATGTCACCAATCATAAAATGTGTTTTTTTTAACTACCGACACTTCAAGGCCTAAGAGGGTTGACTTTACCATTTAAGAACTGCTCAGCAGATTTTAATGTTATATAGAAGCATTTTATAATTTTCTGAAACATGGTAAATAGATGTTTCTATTCTACATATCTCATGAAAACACACCATGAACAGGATCATAATTTTGTTGCTATCTCAAAATTTTATATCACTTAAAGACAAAGAAATATGTTAGTCGTGTAAGTCCAGTCGATGATGCAGAAGAAAAACAACAATGAATATGTTGCAGCGGTATCTTTGATTGAACTAACTGTTTGTTTTGAGACTAGCTTTTGAGAGTTGTACTGTCTTCTTCAGTTCAGTCTGAACTGACCTTAAGAACAAGTCCAACTCTCAAAATCTCATCTAAAAACAATTTTGTTATTCAAATAAAAGATTTATTTATTTATTTATTTATTTAGCTTTTGTTGACGGGTAAGTGCACTAGACAAATCCTGCCTATTTTCAGGCCACGGCCGGGGAGGGATACAGATGAATGCCAACTGACCTTGAACCAGATTAAGCTGTTGGTGGTATACTTTTAGTGAATGAGAAATTTGGCCAGGACACGGAAATTCCCTACTCTTTCGATAAGCGCCATGGGATCTTTAACATCCACCTGAACTACCACCAATCCAGGCAGATGGGACCTTGGTTTAACGTCTCATCCGAAAGATGGCACCTCAGAAATGCAGCACCCTCTCATGCTGCATTACAGTGTCAGTACTAGGATATTAACCCAAGTGCCAGATGTGGGAACTGAACCCACAGCCCTCTGATCTCCGGCCTCAGAGGTGAGTGTGCTACCTACTGAGCCACTGACACTGATACCACCTGCAACATATGTGTTGTTGTTTTTCTTCTACATATCCTCTGAAGACTATGAAACATAGAATCATAGACTTTGGTGGCAGATAAGGACCGCTTGGCCTACCTAGTCTGCCCATTTCCTACCTACAGGATAAGCTGCAGATCCTATTTAACCAACAGCCTATTTCTTCCTACCCCCACAAAACTGCTTTATGTCTGTCCCATGCATTCTTGAATTCTCTGACAGTTTAGACCCCACAACCTCCTCAGGAAGGCTGTTCCATGCGTCCACCACCCTCTCTGTGAAAAATACTTCCTCACATTGCCCCGGAGCCGTCCCCTCTCTATCTTCAAATTGTGTCCCCTTGTTCATGCACATCTCTTTTTCTGAAAGGTGCTACCCTCTTGGACTTTGTTGATTCCGCTAAAGTACTTAAAGTTTCTATCATCCCCCTCTCCTCCTTTCCTCAAGGGTATACATATTAAGCTCCTTTAGTCTCTCTTTGTATGGCTTTTCTTGCAGACCCTGCACCATTTTAGTTGCCCTCCTCTGGACTGCCTCCATCCTGTCTATGTCCTGCGGAGATGGGGTCTCCAGAACTGGACACAGTACTCAGATGGGGTCTCACCAACTGTCTGTACAGAGGGATAACAACTTCCTGTTTTCTGCTGGTGATGCCTCTCCCTATACATCCCAGTATCCCCCAGCCCTCTAACTGACTTCTCACATTGTTTGCTAACCTTAAGGTCATCTGATATAAACTCCCAGGTCCCTTTCCATGTTTGTTATTACCTCCCCACACATTGTGTAATCTTCCCTGGGTTTTTGTTTCCCAGGTGCATTATTTTGCACTTCTTTGCATTGAATCCAAGCTGCCATACTTCTGACCATTCCTCCAACCTTGCAAGTCCCTTCTCATCCTTTCCACACTTCCTTGTGTATCAACCCTGTTGTAGATCTTTCTGTCATCTGCAAAGGGCATGCTTTCCCTTCAGTCCCTCTGCAATGTCACTTATAAAGACATTAAAAGGACTGGACCATACTGAACCCTGTGGTACCCACTAGTAACCCCTCTTTCTTCAGAGTGGACTCATTTACAATTACCATCTGTGTCCTGTTGTCCAGCCAATGTTTTAGCAGGCCACCACCCTGGGACCGCTCCCAGGCTGGTTAATTTGACTATTAATCTTTTGTGTGGGACTGTGTCAAATGCCTTGCTAAAGTCTAGGTAGGCCATGTCCACAGCCCTCCCTGGTCTACTACTTTGGTCACCCAGTCAAAGAAATCAATTAGATTTGTCTGACATGACCTTCCCACTGTGAACCCATGCCCCTTAGGTTCCTGTGCCCCACTGGCCTCTAGTACTCAACAGTTCTTTCCTTCAGAAGTGATTCCGTCACCTTCCCTGCCACAGAGGTCAAACTGACAGGTCTGTAGTTTCTGTCTCTATCTTGCTCCCACTTTTGTGAAGGGGAATCATCCACCTTCCTCCAGTCCTCAGGTACCACACCATCCTCCCATGATTTGTTAAAATGGTAGTCAGTGGTGTCACTAATTCTCTCATAATTCTTTTAGAATTCTGGGTGTAATTCATCAGCCCCATTGCTTTGTCCACCTTTAGTTTAGGGGTTCTTTCAGAACCCTTTCTTCTGTGAAGGACTGGGATCAACCCCTATCCAGAGTGCTTCTGTTAATTGGATTAGGCACCTCCCTCCTCCTCTTTTTGTGAATACTGAGCAGAAGTATTTATTCAGTACCCTGCTTTTTCACTGTCCGCTTCTATTCAGCCTCAGTATCCCTCCTTTGTCTTTCCTCGCTCCTGATATACCTATAAAGATTTTATCCCATTTCTTAACTGAGTTGGCTATCTTTTCCTTAGTTTGGGCCTTTGCTATTCTGACTACCCTCCTGCTTCCTTCTGCCTTAACTGGTACAGTTCTCTGTCCTGCTCCTTCTATGTTTCCTTATACTTTCTAAATGCTATCTTTTTCCCTAACCTTCACATACCTCTTTTGAGAATCATAGTAGCTTTTCTTCGTTTTGATTTGTTTATTGCTTCACAAAGAGCTTGTTGCCTCTGTGATGGCAGTTTTGATGCTTCCCATTGTTGCTCCACCCTCCTTCTAGCCTGTTTGCTAGTGCTTTCAAGGCACTCTCCCATCTTGCCAAAGTCAGTCCTCCTGAAGTCCAGAACCCTCACTTTTGAATGGCTTGACTCTGTGCAAGTTTATCATGAACCACACTGTTTGGTGGTCGCTTGTTCCCAGATGGCTACCCACTTCTAGATCTGAGATCCTTTCACTGTCCCCATTTAAGGTACGAGGTCTAAGATTGCTCCTTCATGAGTGGGTTCCAAAACTACCTGTCTGAGGCATGCCACCTAAGAGCATCGAGAATGGCCCTGCTTTTGGATGTGGCTGCAGCAAGGTGCTCCAGTTAACATCTGGCATATTATGGTCCCCATCAACAGTATCTCCCTTTTTCTGCCATCCTAAGGATGTATTCTATCATATCCTTGTCTATTCCCTCCCCTGACATGGGGTCTGTACAACCCTGTGCAGACTCTGGTGCCATTCCAGTCTCTAAGGTGACCCACAGTGCCTCCTCTCCTCTCTCTCCTCTCTGTTTATTCTTTTGTTCAGTTGCTTTTATCCTTCCCTTACATACAGAGCTACTCCACACCTCTTCTCCCTTCCTGTCTATCCTGTAGGTTGGATTGTGCACCCTGGTATGTTAACATCCCAGTCATGGTTCTCTGTGTACCATGTTTCTCTGACTGCTACAATATCCTGGCATCCTCTTCCATCAAGGCCACCAGTTCAGGAGCTTGTTGCCCAGACTATGGGCATTGGTACTCATTACCCTCCATTTCTTGATGGCCATACCTCTTTTTGCCCCATCCCTGTCCATACTGTGTTTGTCATTTCTCCATTTACCCCTGCACTTCTCTATCAACATCCCTATCTTGGTGTTTACTCACTTACTACCGTGATTGTTTGTGGGGGCTGGACATCCCTGCTCCTTTCCAGTGCCTCCCCCTTGGCTAGTTTAAATGCTTGCCAATGAAGTATTTAAACCTATCACCTAGGATCCTGGTTCCACTTCTGGACAGATGCAGACCATCACGCCAGTGTAGGCCTGCATCCTCCAGATGGACTCCCAGTCTCAATGAAGCCAAATCCCTGAGCTCTCACCAGATTTTCAACCACTGATTGAATCCCATGGTGTGGAGCACCCTAGCCTCACCCATGCCATAGACAGGCAGCACCTCGAGGAAGGTTACCGTGCATGCTACTTGTCTAAGGCCCTCCCCAACTCCACAAACTCTTCCTGAACTGCTCTGATCCTTCCTTATCCAGGGTCATTTGTCCCTGGGTGGACAATGACATCCAGCTCTCTCCCTGTGCCGCTGCTCTGGCGATCCTGAGGATTCGCTCCCTGTCTGTCAAGCCATGGCACCAGGCAGGCACCTACCTCTCTCCTTCCTCCCCAGTTCTACCTTCCTAACAATGGAGTCCCCCACCAGAGTTGTTTTCTTCCCTGTGGGTCCCGTGCCACCCTCCTGTGAGTCTCCTTTGGAGGTTCCCAGCATCCTCCTTGGTCTCCACTGTGTGTGCCTCTATAGAAGTACCACACTTTGCCAGAATGGCATATGAATTGTGGAGAGGTACAACTTGAGGAATGCACCCTGTTCCACACCCCTACCCTCCTTGAGCCCACTGTGGTCCAACCGCTCCTCTTTCTAGGCAACCTTTGAGGCAGCGGCAGTGGCCCTGCTGGTCCCTGGGTGGGAGAGGAGGTCCCACATATCCTGGCCAATTCAGCCTGGAGATGAGCAACCTCCTCCCTCAGCCCAGAGAGAGGTGCCTGCAGATGGGACAACACCGCATAATCCAGAATGTCTCCCGGAAGACTGTTGCTCCACAGCCACTGCACTATACCACTCCCATCATGTCTTATTTCTGGCCCCTTAACTGTTGTTTGGAACACTTAATCTTTCCTCTGTTTGTTTGTTTTTGTTTTTTGATTTTTCTCCTACTTACTTACTTACTGCCTCTGTGCCCTTTAAGCTCCTGATTTTCCTGTTCTGAGACAAGACGCTCCTATATTTCTCAGTACTCTCCTTACTTGCTCAGAGTCAGACCTCCAGCAGCTGGGGGATGGAGAGCTACTCTTTTTCTTCAAGAATGGTGAGTCTTTGGTGGCTGTGTTATCACTCTCTTCCTGCTTCCAAACAGGAAGTTCCTGTTGTCAGTCAAATCCTGTGCCTATAAAAGTAGAACTGGTTTAGGGTGGTGGGTGGGAAAGAGGGCAATATAGTCCCATTAGAAGTTCAGTTATAACAGCAACTCCTTCCTCCTGGTGTTCTCTGTTCTCTGGCAGAAGCTATCTAGGGCAATGTTTTAAATCTGGCTTTAACCTGGCTTCCGGCTGGCTAAGCCCTCCCATACTTTACAGATATTTCTACCGTAGTTTAATAGCTACAGAGAACAATTCCCTTCAGCCACTATGATTGTTTTATAACTGTGTAACACCTCTTTCCTCCACTAGTGGAAAGGATAGTTGCTGAGTGATTACACAGAGGCAGGTGTGTTAAGTGCATAGAAACATATAATTTGATGGCAGATAAGGACACTTGGCCCACCCAGCCTGGCCATTTTTTCCTGCCTATATTGTCACCACAGACTCTACTTCATCTCCAGCTCCTTGTTCATAGAAACATAGAAGTTGACGGCAGATAAGGACCACAAGGCCCATCCAGACTCCCATTTCTTTTTCTATCTTATAAATGTGCCATTGGCCTTTGCTCTGTCAATGGCCTATCTATTCATACTCATCTGTATTGCTTCCTTATGCCTATCCCATGCCTGTTTGAAGCTCTGCACTGTATTCATATCCACCACTTCCTGAGGTAGGCCATTCCACCACCCTTTCTGTGAAAAAGAACTTCCTCACATTACCCCAATTGGCCTCCCTCTAATCTCATGCTGTTCCTCTTGTCCTGCTATTTTTCTTATATTGAAACATGTTAGACTCTTTCACCTTGTTAATACCCTTAAGAGTGCTTGAATGTTTCAATCTTATCCCCTCTCTCCTCTTTTGCTCTGGGTATACATTGAGCTCCGTTAATTTGTTCTCATGTTTTCTGATGTAGTCCCTGCACCATTTGGTTGGCCTTCTCTGGACTGCTTCAATTTGGTTAATGTCCTTGTGAGAGCGTGGCCTCCAGTACTGCATGCAGTACTCAGATGGGCCTAACTAGTGTCTTGTAAGGAGGATTATTACCTCCCTCTTACAACTTGTGATACCCTATTAATACACCCCAGCATCCCCCTAGCCTTACCTACTGCCTTAGTGGTCTGCTTGGATGATTTCAGATAATCGGTGATGATGATGTCCAAGTCTCTGTCTTCCCTTGTGACTGCCAGCAACTCCCTCCCAGCCTAGGTGGCTTCAGGGTTTCTCTTCCTGTGCATGATCTTGCACTTCTTTGCATTAAACCCCAATTGCCACTCTTCTTGGAGCCAGAATTTCCCGTGATGGCCCTAGCCAATGTATTCTGTCAATAGCTGGAACATCTGTAGAATTACCAAGAGAGGAGACTGATGTAATTATTCTTCTTTGATGATCCTCCTCCCTCCCCACCCATGATTGATGTCCTGTCCTCTCTCGCTCTGTGCACATTGTGCAAGAAGTTACTGCCCCTGGGCCATCCTATTCCTGACTGTGTCCCACCCCATACCCTGCCCATTGCAGTATACTTACTGCAGTGCACACCAGGGAACTAACATTTTGAATGTTACCTGACAGTGCCACAAATGGTGTGCAGTAGGAAGAGAGGTGGGCTGCAGAGCGGGCTCACCAGGTGGAATTCATCAGTGGGTGACTCTGCCAGGAACACGTCAGCTGCACATGTGCAGATTGATTGTGCATGTGTGGTTGATCTGTGTTTGTATTGTCTGTCATCAAGTCTCCTGGCTGTGTTGTGGAGGAGTCATCATTGGGTCACAGAGCAAACAGAGCATTTAAATAAAAAAGATACTGCTACTTGGCCTTGGGTGAATCTAGTGTGTGTGTGTGTGTGTGTGGAAATTTAGACTGGGGACAAAAAGATTGATCCCTGACTCCCTTCTGAGCCTTATCCAAACAAAGAATATAATTTTTGCTTTAGTCAATGGAGGAGGGAGCTTACTCTGAGGCCAGCTGGTGAAGGCGACACAATGTGGCTCTCTAGGCTGGCACTTCAAACTGAAAAGTTTACTTTACTAATTTACTTCAGTCAGTGATTAAAGTGAGAGCAAACCAACCACCCAACTTACTTTGAACAGTGAGTGACAGAGGGCTGCCCTTGGGGCTGATCTCTCACTGTCTTGAGGTGGTGGTTGACCAGCAGTGAGGAGGGACTAGGCTAGGGGAAAGATGTGGGAGAAAAAGCCAAACAGTAATAGGCTGGCCTCTGCCCTGTTTGTCAAGGCATAGCTAAACATTTTGCACCAGTGGTGCTGCCTGGTCAGTGCCTAGCCCTAAGAAATTGTTCCTTCCTAATCTTCATGCTAAACTAAGTTTTTGTGATCTGTTTTCTGGGTTCTGGCTAAATAAAAACCCAAATTCCAAACAGCATAAGCTTATATTTTATAGGGCTGGGCTGCTCTGTCTGAAGGGTTAGTTGCAGTGTTGCCTCCTTGGGTTGGGCTCTCAGTCTCAGCAAGTGAACTAGTGATAGGGAAGGTGGCTAGGGGATTTTGTTGAAGGATTTAATGGAAGAAATAATATTAAAAAAACACACAGAAAGGGCTGCCTTGAGAGGTGCCAGTGTCAGCTGCTGTGAGACGGGCTCCAGCCTCTTAGCAGAGGCTGAGTGAGGTATTTGTCGAGCCTTTGAGTGATGAGGGACAGGTAAACATTTAGAAACTTGAGGAAAAAACAGCCCTTGCAGGAATATTTGTAGTGAAAAAAATGCAGAAACAAACTCAGGTAACAGTGCTGTATTGAGGACCATAGTGTCTGTTGGACTCTCAGCAAGTAGTGGTGACCCTTAGGCTTTCACTGAGAGGGATGGTATAATTCAGAAAATATATATATATATATATTTTTTTTTTTTTCAGGGATCTTGTGGGAAATAAAAACACAAAACATAATAGGTCTTCCAGTGTCACCTACATGAGTGGGCTCTCAGCAAGTGCTGGGTGGGCTGTTGAGCTGATGAAGGGTGATTTTGTCCTGCCTTTGGCGAGGAGGCAGTGGTGAGAAAAACATTTATATAAAAAACAGCCCTGCAGGAATATTTCTTTAAAAAAAAAAATACAGAAACAAACTCAGATAAGGGATGTCTTGAGGACCACAGTGTCTGTTGGGCTCTCAGCAAGTGATGACCTTTAGGCTTTCATTTAGGAGGGAATCATTCACAAAATAAAATCTTTTCGGGATCTGGTGGGAAATTAAAAAATACAAAGCAGATAAAAGGTCTGCCAGTGTCATCTGCATGAGTGGGCTCTCAGCAAGTGCTGGAGGGGCCGTTGAGCTGAGGAGGTTGATTTTGTCCTGCCTTTGAGTGAGGAGGGAGTTGGATAGAAAAATATTTATGGAAAAAAACCAGACCCTTGCAGGAATATTTCTTGTGGGAAAAAATACAGAAACAAACTCGGATAACAGTGTTGTTTTGAGGACTGCAGTGTCTGCTGGGCTATCAGCAAGTGCTGGAGGTGCCAAGCGGGATGGATTTTGGTGATCTTTTCTCAGTGAGGGTGACAGAAACATCTAAGAAAACAAAAAACAGCCCTTTAGGGGATCTTTTAAAACAATACAGAAACAAAAGTCCGATATTGAGGACTGTCTTGAGGGCCACAGTTTCGACTAGCTAGGCTCTCAGCTAGTGCTGGAGGGGCCAAGTGGAGGATTTTGGTGACCCTTACATTGAGGAGAACAGAATAATTGAAACAAAAACAAAACAAAAAAAAGATTTCCAGGAATCTCTTGTGGAAGAAAGTAAATTAAACAAAAAAACATAAGTGTCAGTTTGGCTCTATACAAGACTAAGTGCTGGGGGGGTTGACCGGTTTTACCAGGGTAGAGAAGAACACTTATGCCCTTTTCACTATCTTTTTATTCCTGTAACTCAGCATTACAAGGGTATTTGTACAGCTATGTCTGTGAAGAAAATCATCTGGTGCGGAGTTGCATGAGGCCAGATCAAGGATTATTGGAACAATCTATGCATAGTAGCAGGACAACATCTGATTTCTTTAAAAGCAAAATTTTGTGCCTCTCCATTGAGCAGCAACCTAGACTATCTGAGTCACTTTCTGGGGGGCACCAATATGGAAACAGTTACCAAACAACCCATATTGCCTCCTCCTCTGAGGACAGTGAAAGAAGAACTGCTCTTCTGGAAGTGCTGCAACCCTCTGGTGAGCAACAAAACACATCAGATGTGGTACCATTTCCATCACCTATGCAGTCATCATCATCATCCACTTCCACTGAGCACATTGAAAGTATAGAATGTCAGACCACAGAGGCTGATTCATCATCTGTGACCAGCCATTTGCCTGACTGTTGGACAGCTGATCAAGGCGAGTATTTCAAGAATGCACACAAGTGGTTGTTCATCCTCAACAAGAAGCTCGGCTGCTCAACCTGCAAGGAAGCAAATCTGATTTCTGACGTCTCATTTTTCCAAGGAATGGTTTGCTGGTGAAGTCTCACCATATGGCACAGACAAAGCAAGACAGCTACTCTTGCTCCCAAAGAAAGTTTCAAACATGTGAAGTCACTAGGACACCAAAATACTGATGAACTGTTAAAGAAATGTGATGAAAAAGTTATTGAGAAGGCTGCTAAAAGGTTGACAAGTGAACATCTAGAAGCTACTGCATGAATCATGAGCACAGCATATTATGTAGACAGGGAGAACCACTCATTTACTGACCATCCGAAACTACTTGAGCTCCAAACACTAAATGGAGCTTCTGTTGACTCATATCTGCAGTCTAACATAAGCTGTTCTGAGTGACTGCCGCAGTTTCTGAAGAAATGAGGAGGAACCTAATGAGATACATAGTACAGACCAGATGCCCCATATTGGTTCTGGTTGTGAAGAGTACGATGGTCAGCAACAGATCGACTTTGATTATTTCCATAGTGAATATATGGAAAGGAATCAACTCATGTTACGTTTTCCTTCAGCTGGTATAGTTGCCTGACACAACTGCACAGGAATTCAGGATGCGCTCTTATCCATGTTGTCACAATATGGCTTGGGAGATGAAGAGCTGAGGACAATGCAGGTATGTCTCACATGAACAGGAGGGGATCAATGGAGGGAAGGGTGGCAGGGAAGGGCAGCTGCAGAATAAGGGTGCTAGCTGTACACTCGAGTAGACTTAATAGACCTCTAGGTCTTTATCTGCTGGCAAATTTCATATGTTCATATGTTCGTGATGGTGCGAGGTGATGCTCGGCAAGAGAGGAGGTCTTGGAGCATTGCTTAACCTGAAATATCCTAATCTCTTTGTGTGGCACTGCCTCAATCATCAATTGAAACTTTCAGTTGCTGATGCCGTTGACTGTGAATCACTTCAAGATATTTCTAGATAAATTGTATTCATTTTAAAGCTGTTCACCTAAGAACGTATGAGAATTAGAAGTGACTGCTGAGCTCTCCACTCAGGTAGTAAACATGGTAGGTTGCTGCTGACCGGTGGTTTGCTAGTAGTTATCATGCTGTTTATGCTGTATGGAAGCCCTTCACTGCACTAAGACAACACTTGAAATCAGTTTGTGATGATGCTAGAGAAGCTCTGACAATAAGCAGCTCTGTTGTGGTCTGCTGTCGACATCCACTACCTTAATCCTCAACATGGGCATAATGCTGGATGCTCTTCACGAACTACGGTTCTTGTCAGAACATCTCCAGAATCAGGGTGTGACAGTGTTTGATGCTGACAGATAGATTAAATGCTGCATACAGGTATTCAACAAGATGAAGGATCAGCCTGGCACATACACAACAGAAGCTGAAGATGCGGTTAAACTAAGGAGTTCCTTGGTGTCTTATTGGTAGAGTACAGGAGGGGCAATGCCATTTGTCATCAACAGCTCTACCGGGCCTTGATAGACATGATGGCAACAAGACTGATGTCAGAGGAAGTATTAGTGAAGTGTGTTGCTATGCTCCAGCCTGAGGATGTAGAGGTTGGCTTTGGAGAAGTGGAGTTACAGATGCTGGTGAATAGATTCAGACACCCAGAACAACTCCTGCAATGGAATGCTGTATGGAGTGACTTTGACGACTTTGTATCGTTCAGAGGTCATAGAAAGGGACAGTTCCTATGCAAGTTGCTGTTCAGATTAACACAATCCTGTGAGCACAGCGGCTTGTGAGTGAGGTTTCAGCACAACCGAACATTATTGCCAGCCTGATCTGTAACAAACTTACTATTGAGTATCTGTCTAACTTGATGTTTATTAGCTTCACTGGCTCACTCAGTGACCAAATCTGATGCCATCAAATTTGCCAAAAGTGGTTGAGAATGCATCGATCTGCTATACACCAACACAAGAGGGATAGAGAATCTGCCAGTGATCCACATGTCTGCCTGTTTAAATACATGATGCAGTGCTATACACTCTGACTGACTTTACCAAGAGTCTTGCAAAATGTGTTATGCACTGTCACACACTGAGTATCAGCCTTACAACTAGAAGTCATGTCACCCAGTGCATCATTTGACTTTACTTAGTTTTAAGCATACCACGACTGCACGACTGAACTGTATACTGTTGGAGTTTCTCTTATGTGTACATTTAAAAAATATCTTTCAGGATGAAAACTTGTAGGGAGGAGACGAGATTGACTTTTGCAATTAATTAATCATGCAATGCAAGCGTTGCTGTTTTGTTTCATTCCATTGCCTTTTAGTAGGCTGTTATTAATCTGTTCCACGGCCTGCTAAAAGCCACCAAAATACCCATTTGGCATCATTTTACTAGAGATTTTAGGGGACATGCCCCCAGACCTCCATAGAGAAGTTGGGATTTGTGCCCACCCTCCAGACTTTCTGGTTGCATGACACTCTGTCATGCTGGCTCCCTACTTACCTGTACTTCAAAAACATATCTTAACAGGACGACAGCTTGTGGAGAGAGCTGGTAATGACTTTTACAATTAAACATGTAATGCACATTGATGTCTACTATGCCTCAGCATTCTGCTATGCTGCCTTTAGTAGACTGTTATGAAACTGCCCACAGCCTGCTAAAGCCACAAAATGCATAATTTGGCATCACTTTTACAAAATCTTTCGGGGGCGTGCCCCAGACCCCTCTCAAAGGTTAGGATTTGTGCCCCTTCAAACTTCCTGGTTGCATGACACCCTGTTATGCTGCTGCCCTTACGTTTATCTGTACTTTAAAAAAATAACTTAATAGAACAAAAACTTGTAGGAGAGGGTCGGGGTGACTTTTACAATTAATCAGACAACACAAACATTGCTGTTTACTATACCTCAGCATATTTCTGCCTTTTAATGAGCTGTTAAGAATCTGTAGCAGCCTGCTAAAGTCACCAAGATGCACTATTTGGCATAAATGTTTAGAGAATTTTACAAGGGGCATGCTCCCAGACCCCCCCCGAGAGGTTAGGAATTTGTACCTTGGCCCTCAGCCTATAGAGTTCCCCTGTTCTGAATGTCTGCTTTAACCATGGAACCAACCTCACCACCCGATCAGTGAGTGATGGGTTTTGAATAGGATATTCACTTTATGCAGGGTACTCTATGTCACATGCAGCATATGTTGTAATGTAGCCACATATTGTGTCTTTCAACCTGGGGAGGTCATACCACCCTGTAGCCCTGGGCCTGTATGTTTAGTAATCTGTGATTGTTGATACACAATTCTGTTGCTTGTTCTCCGCCTTAATAATCCCTTTTGTTCATCCCACTATTGGGTACGTTCTGCTCCCTATTGTAATGTTAATTTTGTAATTGATACTCTGTCTCACTATTGGAGTATGTCTGCTCCTGATTGTAATGTTGTCAATGTATCGCTCCTATGTAATTACCCTGTGATTCTCCCGGGTGCAGCACCTGAAAATGGGCACTTGCTGTCTAGTGTGCTTACCCAGTTACCAAAAGCAAATAAATAAATAAATACTTAACCACCACCCCCACCCAAATCAATGAGTGATAGATTTTGAATAGGGTTCTCGCTTTATGAGGAGGGTTCCATGTTACATGCAGCATATGCTGGAATGTAGCCACATATGCAACCAACCCACACACACACACACATCAGCAGTAATAGGTTTTGAACAGGGTATTCACTTTATGAAGAAGGACTCAATGTTACATGAAGCATATGGTGGAAGCGAGTAAGATAGTCAGTCCACACTCCACAATCACTTACAAAGTTTCCTCCTACTCCAATCAGCATCACTGTTACCAAATTTGTTATGCTTGATGTTCAAAAGATGCAAGACTTTATGTGGGTGTCGATGTTTCTACACAGACTTTTTGCTCATGATTGGGGTGAGTAGATGTGCTGGCTGGGGCCTGACTGTGGTGCCCATAATCATGGTAGGTGTAGAGTTGTTGTGGAGCCATTAGTTAGCCTACCTGACTGCAAACAGCAAGGTGCTAATAACAAGAAGAGGTGTTAAAAGATATTTCCTCCTGTCTTCCCTGGCTAGCGTCCATCTTACTGATCAGTGCCGAACTGATCTCATTGCTACTTTCATGATGTGGTCAGTCAATTGCTACCATGCATGCCAGCAGAGGCTATAGCTATTGCAGTAGATGCACCACTGATTTAGATGGAGAAAGGAGAATTGACAACTTACACCTAATCTTGATTAACAAACAGAAAAGAATAGCCTTATGTGAAGTGGTAAGCTTGTATTTAGTTAAAAACACTTTTTAACCATTATCACGTGTCTCTATTGTTTTAGGTAACCTGCTGAAACAGACGTTGCTTTCCACAGAGAACATCAAAAAGTAATTACTGTTCACCAAAGGAGCTATGAATCTGATGATTTAATGATTCTTTGACAATACAATAGAGGTGTACTGTTTAAAGAATACAAAACAGCTAATATTAATTATTCTACCCTCTTTATATGGCACTTTGATACACCAACTGGAAAACAAGATGGACACACAGTGTTCTAAAAGAAAGTTATGTTTAGAAGCACATTGATTTCTAATTTGTGGTAAAACTTTAGTTCCAGCCTGTCCGAGCATGCTGTGATACCCAGAAAGTCAGGTAACTCTCCCAGTCCAATCAATATGCTAGAAAATCTTTATCTATTTCATATATATATATATATATTTATAAAATGGGTAGGAAAAATTATCTCTGCTGGTTGGTTGAAACACATCACATGACCATGCTATATCAGAGCGCCAACCTTTGCCTGCCCTTTCACCCCTCTCAAAACAATTTTGCCATTTTATAAGATAGATAACCCACTCTAAGATGTGCAGTTCGCTCCTGATATATGCAAGCCTTGGGTGGTTGACTACATATTAGCTACACAGTAGTGCAGCTATAGTTAGGTTGCCCAGCCAGTTCTATGCTAAATCCAAAGTTTTGCACTTTAATAACTTTGCAACCTTATGATGGATTTACCTGAAATTTTGCATGTGTGGGTGGCACCATAGTTCTTTGGATTTGGTAAGTTGTGTTATGGTCGGATGCGTGGTTGGCAGGGCTTCAGAGCGCAAAACATGCACAAAAACAAGGAGTTTTCGTGTTTCTTTGCTTAGGGCTACAGCCCAAACAGTCTGCCTGTCTGGTTTGAAATCTTCAAGGCAGATGTAGTCTGGGTAATTGATGTGCCTTTTGAAGATTTGGTGAGAAAATAGAATCCTTTCAAAAGTTATTCAAATTTTAATTTTCCCATTATAGTCAATGGGAAGAAAATATATGTGCCTCTCGAAAGCTACATTTTACTGCGCAAATGTCCTTTTTTCTGTTGTGCTGCAGCCATCTTGTTTTCAGTTAGCGATGCACAAAACAGCTGTAGTTTAAATTTGGGTGCCCTAGGTAAACACTGACAGTTGTGATTACCTAATTGGGACCTGAGGAACACACTACTGCCATTATTTTGCTTGCCCCAGAAATGCCTTTTTTCTGCAATTGGGCCCCTGTAGTGTCACAAATTGCGACATAAGAGACATTGACACTTTAGCAAATCATAAAAGCCTCCTTGTATGTTCTTTCGAAATTTTTGCAAAACTGTCTCAATTTGCAAACACTACTGCAGCCAAAACAGCAATTTTGCCACCCCACTGCACATAAACAGTTGGGGCTTTTGGGCTGTAATTTGCAGGCTGACAAACTCTGGACCCCACAGAAGTGCCTTTTGGTGGTTTGGAGCAACATCTACAATGGCCCTGTAGTTAGAGCATTCGAAGTTGAGAAATTTCCCATAGGATAACATTGCAGTACCTGCGGTGACTTTTGGTGCTCGTATCTAAAAACAATTCAAGATATGGCTTTTTCGCTCCCAGTAGCTTAATCCATCTTTTGTGAAGTAAGCCCACATGGAGGTTTCAATGTCATGATTACAGCTGCAGTGGAATTTTTTCATAGTTGCTATGGTTACAGAGATATTGCCAAATTAGTGTTACAAGGGTACCTTTTCAGTACTATAGGGCTGCTGTGTGGCTCCATACTTATGTGTAAGTGGGAGCGCCAGCCCTATATATGCATACCATTAGGCAAAAATGGGCAGCGTGAAGGGAGCACAGGGGCCCCACAACCACATACCAGTTACTAGTTACATTATACTTTCTCAAAAGAAGGAAATTCATGCAAAAACTTCATTAATGCATCAGTTAGGGTTGACAGCACAGCGACAAAGTTTGGAAATTCGATGTTAGGGTTCCCACCCTACCACCCCACCCTCCACACCAATAGATGTCGGGGATGTGCCATGGGGTCATCAGGCCTAACTCTCACCCCATTCTACTATTCTGTAGCATGTCAACTTGTTCACACATGGAATGGGGTGAGAGTTGGGCCTGATGACCCATTAACACACCTGATGATCTGTTGGTGTGTGTAGTGGTGATAAAGGTGGGAACCTCTAGCACTGACTTCCAAACTTTTGCCATTGTGCTAGCAACACTAACTGATACATTAACAAAGTTTTTGCAATGAATATATACATATAGCACAAATCTTCCTTAATGCATCAGTTGAAGTTGAAGTGACAAAAGGAAGAAATGAAACATTGGGTTGAGCCCCTAACACCCCTCCACCCAACCCCACCAGCCCACCCCACACCCACCCGCCACAGACCAACATGCATCAGGGTGTGCTTTAGGTTAGGTTTGATTCCACGCTAACAAAAGTCTAGAAATTCGATATTAGGGTTACCAACCCTACCCCCCACTCCACAGACCAACAGGCATCAGGCTGTGCCTTGGGGTCATCAGGCCCTAACTCTCATCACATTCTCATATACTGTATCATCTCAGCTTCCTTACAAATGGAATGGGGTGAGAGTAGGTCCACAACCCCAAGGCACATACTAACATACTAAAATGCCAGCAGAGTAGGCCTAATGGGTCTTTCGTGTCTGCTCGTTTGGTCAGCCCCACCCTGGTGCTGACCTTGCTGCCCCTCACCTTCTCTGGCTTCTCCTTCCCAGTTCTGGATATTCTTGCTGCATTGGATTTTGCTTCCAGGACCCTTCCCTGTACCTGTCCACCCCCTCTTGAACTCCTCCACCGTCTCTGTCTCCACCAGCCCCTAGGCAGCACATTCCATGGCTCCACCACCCTCTCAGTGAAGTAGCACCTCCTCCTTTCTCCCTGAATCTTCCCCCTCCAGCTTCCACCCATGCCCTCTAGTGGCCCCTCCTCCTTCCTTGAAGCACGCTGACTGTTCCTCCCCTATTTACCCTCTTCATGTACCTGAAACCTCTATCATGTCCCCGGTCCCTTCTCTCTTCCAATGTGTACATATTTAGCTCTTTGAGCCTCTCCTCATAGAGTCCCTGTCCCCAAGCCCCAAATCATTTTGGTTGCCCTCCTCTGGACCCTCTCCAGGAGTTTAATGTCTCTCTTTAAGTGTGGCCTCCAAAACTGCATGCAGTACTCAAGGTGCGGCCTCACCAAGCAGTTATACAGAGGAGTATCACTTCCCTCCTTCTGGAGGTGATTCCCCTAGTGATGCATCCCAGCATCCTGTTGGCTTGGCTGCTGCCCTCCTACAAGTCTCAGAGTTGCTCATCTTGACATCCACCACCACCCCAGGTCCCTCTCAGCCATCGAGACTTGTAGCATTCCCCAGGGTGTACACTTGGCCGGGTTTCTGCCCCAGGTGGGTATCTTGCATTTCCTGCATTGAACCTCAGCTTCCACTTTCTAGACCATCTTTCCAGAGCCTCCAGGTCCCCCTGTGGGCCACCCTCCCCTCCTCCCCATCCACCACGCCCCCAGTTTTGAGTCATCTGCAAGAGACTCATCTCCTCCTGATTCATGTCCTTATGTCAGAGGCGTAGGCATTGAACAGGAGGGGCCCAGGACTGATCCCTGTGGGACCCCACTAATGGCCCTCTTTGGGGATGAGACTATCCCACCAACTACGACCCTCTGGGTCCGGTCCTGGAGCCAATTGTCTATCCATCTGATCATCTGGTTCTCCACCCCATTTCTCCCAGCTTATCCAACAGGCCTTTGAGGAACAGAGTCAAATGCCTTGCTGAAGTCTAGAAAAGGGCGTCCACTGGTCTACCAGGCCCAAGGCACTCATCACCCAGTCATAGAACTCCACAAGGTTTATCTGACATGATTTCCCAGGACAAATCCATGCTGTCTATTGTCCAGGCACCCTGACTTTTCCAGGTCCCCCCTAGCCTCTCCTTGACAATGCCCTCCATCACCTTGCCCACCACTGATGTCAGGCTGACAGGCCTGTGGTTCCCTGCCACCTTCAGTCCCCCCTTGTGGATGGGCTATGATGGCCACCCTCCAGTCCTGGGGCACCCACCCTGTCCTCAGAGAGATGGTGAAAAGCTCGCCAGGGTTTTGCCAGGACATCCAAAGTTCCTTCAGCACTCTGGGATGTAATTTATCCAGCCCGGTGCTTTCTCCATCTTAAGGAGCTGAGGACTTCCTCTCTCTCTCTCTCTCTGCTGTGATTTCCACTTCCAGTGCCTCTTCTCCTGCTTAGCCCTCCCCCTCCTGCCAGTGATGCCTCCCCCTCTCCCCAGACCCACCAATCGGTGAGGGTCCCCCCTCAATCTCTGTCTCCTCCCATGTGATGATGCAGCATCCCCATTTTCCTTGGTGAAAACTGAGGTGAAGTACTCATTTAGTACCTCAGCCTGCTCCCCAGGTCTTGTGCCCATCTCTCCCCAATTTAATCCTACTAATCTGCCCCTTCACCCTTCGTTTTCCCCAATGTATCTAAAAATCCCTTATTCCCTCTCCTAATTTCCCTGGCCAGGTTCTGCTCCTTCCTTGCCTTAGCCGCCCTCACCACCCTAGTGGCCCTTCTAGCTATCAGCTCCTTACTCCCCTCAATCCCTTTCCTCCTTGAGCACTTGAATTGGTTATAGGCTGCCTTCTTTCCCACACCACCTCCTGGACCTCCCTGGTCCACCAGCAGGGTTTCGGGCCCTACCGCATTTTGTCTTACTCTTGCACAGGTGCTGGTAGCATCCTGCACCCCTCTCCTGATGATTTCCACCTACTATCAAGCGTCCATGTCTGACCCAATCCCATCAAATGCTCCTTAAGGATCCTTCCCATTTCCTTAAAATCTGTCCCCTGAAGTCAGTTATCTCTGTCTTTGTGCAGCTTCTAGCCCTCCTAGGTCCAGGCAGAACCAGACAGTGGCATGGTCACTCCCTCAATGGGTCCCTTACCTCCAGGCCCCAATCTGGTCACTGTCTGCCAGGACCACTGCCTATTGGTCTGTGGAGGGTGGAGGTGGAGGGTAAGGGTGGTAACTCTAACATTGAATTTCAGACTTTTTGGCATTAAATCAACCCTAATTGATGCAGTAATGAAGTTTTTGCAGTGAATTCCCTTCTTTTGAGAAAGTGAAATGTTACTCATATGGTATCCATAGGTGGAGTGAGGCCCTCAGGCCCTGCACTCCCACCCACCCATGTATAGAGGCATAGTGTAGGAAGGCCCAGTGCTCCTAGTTTAGCATAAATAGTACACAGGTGGGGCGCAGGGCCTCTGGGCCTGCGCTCCAACCAACCCATAAGTACAGACGCATAGCACAGGCCTAGAGACATTCCAAGTAACCCTTGTAATGCTTATTTGACAATAGCTCAGTAACCATAGCAACTGCAGAAAAATTAATTTGCAGTTGTATTTCTGATCTAGTCATCCCATGCTTAGTACACCTAAAGGTATTGTAACTATAGAACCGATGAATATTTTCACCAAACCACCAAAAGGCACATCTGTGGTGTAAGGCTTACACCCTGCAAATTTCAGCCCTAAAGTTCAAACCATGTAGTGGCACTGAGGTGGCAAATAAAGTGTGGTTTTGGCAGATGCCACAATGTTATCCTATGGGAAAAATTCACAACTTTGGAGTACTGTAACTAGGAACCAATGTAAATGTTTCACCAAACCACAAAAGGCCCATCTGTGGTGCGGGCTTCCACCAGGCAAATTTCATCCTGAAAGTCCAAACCGTGTAGTGGCAGTGAGGTGGTAAAGAAACTATGATTTGGGGATTGTGCTGTGGCAAATTACGAAGTATGTTGCAAATTGTGAAAGTACGGTGTGACACTTTTGCAAAATAAACATATTTCTGAGTGTTTTTTCTTTTAATTCTGATGCATGGATGCTGTTCCTAGAAACCCATTTAGGTAAACACAACAGTAGGTATTTACCTAGGGACAGTAGTTATTAAACTATAATGTTTTCTCCACCATTAACTGAAAATAAGATGGCGACACGCGGGACAGTACAGAGGGCATATACGACAGTAAAATGTGCTGTCGATGGGCGAATCTGTTATTGTCATGTGGAACATATGTTTTTATCCAATAGGATATAATGGAAACTTTAAACTTTAATAACTTTTGAATGGATTAATATTTTTATCACCAAACCTTCAAAAAGCCTTCCCTTACCCAATCCCATATACCCTGAAAAGTTTGGATAAAATGGACAGATTGCTCAGGTTGTACAGACTAGCAAAGAATGCTAAAAGTTGAGGATTTTTCACACTTTTCGACACTCTGCAGCTCTGCAACAGCAAATCAACTGGAACAAAAATTTCGCAGATCCAGAGATCCATGGTACAACACGGTGCATGCCTCGTTTCAGCCAAATTGGATGAACAGTTGCAAAGTTATTAAAGTGCAAAATTTGGGGTTTAACATAGAGTTGGCCATGCAACCGTAACTATACTGGCCCTACTGGCCAGTATAATATAATATATATATATGCTAAGTGGTGCAAAGACACCATTACTTGAAGCGCGACTTTGGTTTTTGGTTTCAGGAGTGTACTGTTTAGAGAGTTAACTTAGAGGAGTCATGGCTTCAGGTTGGCTGGTGTGTAATGCCACAATACCACAGTCTACCCACCACATGCACAGTCAGCACCAGCAGTCAGTCATTCAGCAAGCAGCCAGAAGACACCAGAGCTGGTGGTGAGTTAATCTGAAACAAATCACAAAGAAGACTAATGGTGGGCTGGAAGGGCAGGTTGACTCATTTAGTGAGCATGACTGACTTGCTAGATAGGGTATTTTAGAATGTGGCTTACCAAGGGGCCAGCAGCCCGCTGAGTCCTATGGAGGATTCAAAAGCTGTTTGGAGGTTGGAGATGGGATGTGGTAATGCTGTGGTGCTTCTTGCACCGAAAAAATAAAAGTGCTGTGTTTATATCTTAAAGGAATGGGGATGCAGTGGTGACACAAATGCTGCTCATTAGGCAGTAGGCCTAAACTGGTTGGGAATTTTCTGAGATGCTTTTTCTGTGAAGACTATTTGCCTTACGTGATCATCTGATATACTGCCGTGGCTGTGAGGAATTAAGGTAATGATCATAACAGTTTTCTGTTTTATGACAAGAAGAAACTGTCTTCTTATCTGTTGTATGTACCATGTGAGTCTATTTGTGACAAAGAAAGGATAATTTTGGGCAAGGCGTGTGTTGCTAATAGCTCAGCACTGACTGTTGCAATGAGAGGGAGTACCGATGGGAAAATTTCTTAAAAGTACAAAGCTGTTCAGATCTCTGCAGAATATGAAATTCTTCTACATATATCCACAGTGATTCATTCACTCTGGATATTTGTAAAGTGAGAATTTCATATTCTGCAGAAGATCTGAGAGCTTTGACTTTTAAGTAATTTTCATCTGTCAGGGAAGTTTGCTAACCCACCCTCATTCTAAATATCAGCGTCCCAGAAAGGTCCAACCTAGTCTCTGAAACAACACTGACACCAGGCTCTCAAGCCTAGGAATCATCTGGTTCTGTACCATCTTCAGGGAGGGCTCTGGCTCAGGTTCAGGGACTGCAGAGGCAGATACACTACAACCAGCAGGAAGCAATACAGTGTTAGAGTTGAGAGTACAGGCTTGAGAACCAGGAGACCCAGGTTCAACCCCCACCAATACCACTTACACACCATGTGACCTTAAGGAAATCACTTTCCAGCTCGTAGTCCACTCAGCTGCAGAAACAGGTAAAACAGAACTCCATTAAAATGAGATTGCATACAACATCACACACCACTACATTCAGACACATAGCACCTAAGAACACAGTCACATGCACACACAGCACTACAATAGACAGATGCACACAGGCGCACACACACACTACACAAATAGATGCACACCACCACCAAACAGATATATGTGGTGGGTTCAGTTGTTGACGGTTGTTGTTGGGTGGTGGCAGCGTGAGTGGCTCTGTTGTATCTAAGCCAAGGATGTCTTCTAGCCTGCAAATGAGCCCATGACAAGCTGAAAACGATGCTCCCGAGCTGAAGGGCAGCAGGGTGGTGGTGTGTTCACTCCAGGGATAGGCACCCTGAATCTGAGGTAAGAAAAGGCTATGAGTGACACAGGTTCACCCTCTCCACTTAGGCCCAGGTCCTTCCATCTGCATCCTGGCACTTACTCCTTCCATCCACCCCAACATGCCAGACCCAAACTCTCACATCCAGCAGGAGTATGGAGGCATGGGAGAGAAGCGTGAGGAGACTGAGTCAAGTGTGGGCTCTGAGTGAGCACCAAATGGCTGTGCATTTGTTTTTGCCACAATGCCAGCTGAGTTAGCAGGCAGCTTGGAGGAGGGGGAGCAGAGCTTTGTGATATACAGCTAGCCAGGGTGTGGAGGAATTAGTATATGGGGGTCTGCCTAGATAGTGACTACTAGTATATTAAGCAGGCATTAATACAGGATAATCAGGCCATCAGTATACTGTAAAAGTGGTGGGATGAAGAAAAAGCATATCATGGGAGGACCATTGCTATCCAGCATCTTATGGAAAAGGGGAGACATATGCATGTTAACTGATTGAAGAGGTGGGGTCCCCAATGGTACCAAATCAAAATGTTGAAAGGAAAACAGTCTGCGGATCAAAATCGTGACATCAAAATAGCTAAGCAAAAACAGCTACGAGGGCAATACAGCGCAGGAACATAATATCACAGGTAAACTTTGGCACTATCCCTGTAGCTGTTCAGAAATAAGCTTAGTTGCCGATTGGTCCTTGTAAGAACAGATCCAGGAAGCAAATGGCTTGATACCTTTTATTGGATCAGCATAGATGTAACAAAAGAAACAATGTCTAAGCTTTTGGACCAATCAAGTCCTTCCTCAGAGACTTATGACAATTGTTCAGAGAGTCACAATCTCTTAATACCCAGATCACACATAAAAAAAAAAACAGAAAAAATTCTCATTGGTTAGAAGTACCCATTTCAAAAAATCACACATTTAAATGGAATGAATAGCATCCTTTAGCTTGCTGTTACTGAGAATGAATATTACTGTAGCTGTTCAGGGGACAGAGTAAGCTTCTGCTGCGGGGTGTGCACTTACTAGCTGCTGTGGCATGGAGGTAGGGGCGCAGGCAGTGGAGGTCAGCAGAACCACATTTGTAGTGTGGTTTAAGTCCTCGACAGGTGATTTGTTTATTTTTCTTTTTGTTTTGTGATGTAGTTTATTTTGTCTCCCACCTCCTGACTCAGGTGCTGCTCCATCCGCCTCACGCTGTGCTTTTTGTCCCCACCCCCAGTGTTACTGCTGGGTTCCACCTCCCTTACCAAGGATTCTCCCTCCATAGGGTTCCTTCTCACCCCTAGTTGCCTTCCCCGGAGGTGATTATATCTAGATGGGGGTTCAGGAGGCAAAGCTCCCCATAACAGATGGCTACCAGGTAGAGTCCCTGTAAAACATAGTGTACCTGGTTGTATTTTTTGGTGCTGTTATAGCGGTCAGTGTTTTGACTGGTACTGTTTTTGTTTAGCTGTTTTTGTTGTGCAGTTTTGATCCATGCTGTTTATCATTAAACATACTGACCCCATGCAAGAACGGACCAATACATACAGCTAAAAGAAGGGCACTGTTAGTCTACTGGCCCACCCATTGCCCGAGTCCCTGTAATTTTGCACATACCCTGGTGACTAGTGACCCCACCTTCAAACAGTAGCCACACACACCTCCAGGCCTCCCTGTTCTGTACTCTACCCTGGACAGCGGTCTGTACTTACTGCAGCAAGTGGCATAGAACTCCACTGACTGCCAGTGAGTGGGTGTGAGTACTGTTTGTAGTACTTGTGATCATTCATTGACAGATGGTGGCTGGCCAAGGTGGTTACAGGTGGTGGTGTGCCAGTCACTGTTGGTTAGTATGGACCAGTGTCCAGAGTAGGGAGTGCAGAGGATATGTAGCTACTGTTGGGGGTCCACTAGACATCGGGGTGTGTACATATTACTACAGGGACCAGGGGAGCAGTAGGGTCCACTAGTCAACCTTGGATAAGATATGTTTTTTCACAGTTGCGGGCCACTAGACTTCCTTCCACCAGAAAATATTGATGTGACAAGGGCGGGGGTGAAATAAACCACCTGAGATTATGCTTTATTGATGGGGAATGTGTGATGGGGGCCACCCATTGCGCCACATCTGATGTGCACTACAGGACTCTTGGTTTGCCAGCAGGAAGGAGGAGTGCGCCTCTCTACATGTGTGCTGGTAACAACCAAATACCATATCATCCTGCTCTGCAGTGCAAGTGCTGGCCCTTAGACTGAAAAATAAACAGCTTTCTGGTAATGCACCATTTAAATGGGAACCAGAATACAGCTCCAATTCTAATTCATCCAGATCAAGTGCAATATTTTCTTGAGTCTCCTCGTTATTTCTTCTTCTGTGTAATTGTCCATGCCAAATGATTAAAGAGCATTTGCAGCCTTGGTAACTGCGTATAAAACCGTATCAGTATATGTAATGCCACATCAGACAGAGTTTGTCATCTGAAGAGGAGGAATTCCTGGTGGGAATGTCAATGTTAACTGAACAGACCTTTATCAAGGCACATCTGGACCGCTACAAGCTTGCCAGTGTACTCGAGTAATTACCTAGAGCATGGAAACATGGAAACATAGAATGTTCCACAACAAGGTACTGCACAAGGATGGGGTGCCTAAGGATAAAAAACAGTCATGTAGCAATACAAAGAAATCCAGTACTCACCAACCATAGTGAAAATGCTGCTCACAAAGGTTCTAAACAAAAGTGCCAAAGCTTTATTCCAGGCAGGGTTGGACTGGCCTACAGGGCTACGGAAATTTCCTGCAACATTAAATTAGCCTAGTTTGTTTATTTTTATATTTTGCAATGCTAGTAGCTAAGCTGCTGCCTGCCAGGCACTACACTGGCTCCTTGGGGTGGGCTTTCATTATGCTGTACCTGGCACTGCCCCAGCCCCCAACCTCCTCCCCATCAAGTGACAGTCTGAGTCTCCTTGGACCCTCCCTCCCTGGTGTGATGATCATGTCTCCATCCAATTATCCATGGTCGTCTGCTCAGCTACATCATCCTGTAGGTGACATTGGCACACTGTGCACATGCTCTGACTGCTGGCACATGGCACCAGCTTAGAGAGTGTGAGATGGCACTATTTTATTTGTGGTCACCACACTGTCAGAGCAGCCAATCTCAGTGCGGACACCAGCCAGAAGCGAGCCATCACAGCAGCCGAGGAGGAGGAGCACTGTCTCGAGTCAGAGCGGAGCGCTCTCCAGTTCAGTAGCAGCATGGGAGACAGGAGAGAGGGAGCCATCAGAATCAGGAGGGTGGGTGAGTGACAAGATGCCCCAGGGCCCATTAGTCATAATCCTGATTGCAACAGTGGTCCAGTGACCTCAAGAGGACTCGAGAGTAGAATACATGCTGGCGGTGCCGCGGTTAGGTCAGGCCAGCCAGCAGGAGAGATGCATCTGGTGGTCAGGACCATCAGAGGAGAGATTGCAGCAGAAGGGAGGTATTCTCGACTGAGGCCACAGCAACACAAGAACAGCAGCACAGACAGTCACAGAGACAGTCTAAGAGCAGCAGCACAGCCACAGCCACACTCAGATATTTTTTTTTTGCTCCTCAACAGTCGACCTCTTCACATCACATCTGCTACCTGAGCTCTTCAACATTTTACAGTGAAAATTTAATTAGGCAGTCAACAATTTGCTGGACTTCAATTTAATAGAGGAAATTTACTTGCACTGAAAATAATTGGTCTTCTGATGCCTCCCCTGCCCCATCACTGTCTGCTCAGCAGGATGGCTCAAATCTTTAGTAGACAGTTTGCAGGGAAAAATAGCTATTTGTCAAGTTTTGATACATCAGAGAATAATATATTACAAGCTTACAGCTGCAGTATTCCTTCCTCATTTTTCATTTTTATTTTAGTCTTTGGTAACGGGTAAGGCCCACTAGGCACAAGTGCCTGTTTTCAGGGGCAACCTGGGAGCACTGGGTGGTTAAGCGACTTGCTCAGAGTTGCACAGTATGCAAGTGGAGGTTGTGAGAATCAAACTCAGGTCTGGTCTGCTGGATGTATCAAGCTCGTTCACACCTCATTCCTCTAACCTCTAGGCTATACTGCCAGTCCAAATAAATGTGCTCTGCTATAAATTCATATTTCTTTGATAAAGATGGAATAATGAACCCAATATGTTCTTGAATTTATAGTTTTATCCATGGAAAATCGTATTCCCCTTTAACAATCAAAATTAATGTTAAGTTTTTATCTTGGCTGGGCAATGCAACAGGGCAGTGGCAAAAGCCAGCAGAGTGTTGGTGTATTGGGAGGGATCACCAGTAGGAAGAAAGAGGTCTCGATTCCCTGTACACCCAGCTGGTCAGGCGTCATCTGGAATATGGGGTCCAGTTCTGGAGGCCTTACCAAAAAAGGATGTGGAGAGGGTGGAGGCGGGTACAAAGGAGGGTAACCAAGATGGTGAAGGGGCTCAGTCACCCGCAGAGTGAGGATAGGCTGGGAGCCCTTGACATGTACTCTCTGGAGCTGAGGAGGAGAGAGGGGACATGATAGAGACCTTCAAGTATCTAAAAGGGATCAAGGAAGTGCCTACAGAGACCCATTTCAAATGATGGGGTGTCCCAGAAAAGGGTCATAATCTCCAATTTGAGGGGGTAGGTTCAAGGGCAACATCAGGAAGAACTTTTTACTGAGAGGGTGGTGGATACCTGAATGGGCCGCCTATGGAAGTGGTGGGTGAGAATTCAGTGGGGATTCAAGAGGGCTTGGGACAGACATAGAGGGCTCTTGAAAGGGGGATCCAGGACAGGCCTAGAGGATGCTAGGCAGATGGGCAGACTAGGTGGACCTGGAGGTCCTTTTCTGCCATCACTTTCCTATGTTCCTGTGTTGGCCCCTCCATCAAGAACTGGGTTCTCTCTCTCTCTCTCTCCATTAGCCCTTTCAGCAGTCAAGAGTTGTAATGTGATGTCTTTCCCTAACCATGGGTAGGCTTCTTTTTGATGGGGTGGAGGATTTGACTGCTGTACTGCCTGCCTTGCTTCCACTTTTGCCTCAGTCACCCAAGCCAATCTTGTTGGTTGCACTACTTGTGTGTGCCCCATCCTTTTACCCCTGTGCTATTAATATCTGCTCCTTCCATATCCTGTTATGTTGAAGGAGGAGCAAAAGACTAATATGCACCAAGCAACTGGGCACCCACAAGACGAGATGGAAACAGTAGGCTGAGGTAGACTATAAGCAGGAGTGCTAGGATGAGGCTACGTAGCAATGTGGTTGCTGAAGGGACTCAATAGTATCCAACCGGCTGGCAAGAATGGTCTTGCGGTAAGTCATGTTCACCACAAAAATGCATCACTTTCTCTTAGCACTGCCTATCGCCAGATGAATTGATTGCCTTTCTCCTCATGCCTGACTTATCACATGGCACGTATCCTGCTGCCCCCACATAACAGGGCATGGCGGGAGCAGTTTTATGCCCTGTAACACTTGGAGTAGCCCTCAATGCATATGTAGGATTTTGCATCTGCCATTGTGAGGGGCCTCTTGTGTACACCTTCCCAGGGAGCCCTTACATGCCCAGTCCAACCCTGATTCCAGGTGCTTAAAACATGCCTTGACACATTTCAGACAAAGTTCCTTTCTCAAAAGATGTGTCACAATACAATGCTGACCACTTTTATACCGTCAAATGCCGTCATCTTTGGACCTCACTGAAAATGAGCTTGTCTCAGTTGAGCTTCCAATTCACGTATTGAATAAAAGTTTTTACTACTACTACTTACAGAGCCATTGAATAGTGATGTCACAAACAGGGTCACGTTGTTTGTAATAATCATATATGTCACAAAATCCATATAGACAATCAATTAAAAAGATACATTGCTATACATAATAAAAAAAACATATTTTGAAATATTTTGTTGATGCTTTCTTTGCATCATTTATATAAACCTAATGGGAGACTTCAGGTTGAAAGTTACTTATGGGTTACCACTTCAGGAGTAAATCAGTTCCTGGTGCCAACCCGGATCTACAACAAAAATACAAGATGTCAGTGCCATGTTCTCACAATAATTTAAATTTTTCAATAATCATTTTATTTCTTCATCTGCTTTGTGTTTCAATACCCATGGAACAAAATTACTAAATTAATTTTTCTTCAGTCATTGTTTAGACTTTATAGAAGATAAACAATCCCCTAAGGCATTGATCCAGAATCCTTCCCTTCTTAAAAGCAAATTATCAAAATCTCCCACTTACGTTTTTTGCACACTTTATCGATCACTATATAAGTAAAACCATGTTTCCCTCACTTCTCATACTTGCAATGTGTGCTGCAGTAGCGTATTTCAAGTCCATTTTATCTATAGCTCTGCAGTGCTCTCCTCCTCTTTTAAACTGCTCTTTTGATTTTCCAGTGTAGAAGGCACTGTATTTGTAGGTTGCAGCACAGATCACCTCTACAGCTGTTGTAGGAAATAAACTGTCAATCTCATATTTTCTATTATTATGAGGGTTAACAAAAACATGTTAGTTGATATTCTTTGCAATAAATACAGTTTTACCTGTATAACACCTCACATTTTGTGCATAGTTTGGCCTTTAAGGTTGTTCCTCCTAAAAGCCATCCGTGGAGGTTCTCGTGCAATCTCAGATTAAACCAGAGTCATATTAAGGACAACTCAGTGTCAATTGTACAATTCAACCTTGACACCACATGCTCTGTGCATGCATCTTTTGTTGACAGCATTATAAAGAGGAACTGTCATGTTTTGAGGGGATCCTGGTTTAACTGAGATTGCACAAGAACTTCCATGGATGGCTTTTAGGAGGGCAACAACAACCTTAAAGGACAAACTAGCCCACAGTAGTAGGGATTAGCCATGAATACTACATGGCTCCAAAATAAAAATGTGGGTGTTATATGTGTACAAACTGTATTTATTGCAAAGTAATATCAACTAGCAAGTTTTTTCTGTCCATAACCATCTACATTCTTGTACCGCAACCACTTGAAGTAACGATTATGTAAGCTGGGCATGCAATCATGTGTTATTGTTTGCAGTCTATAACAGGAATTCTTCAGTACATTGCATATCCCTCCTGGTATTCTTTTTAACTTATTCATTTTATTTCTATAACTTTGATTTGTCTTCAGTTTTAATGAGATATTTTTTTCAGATTTTTCTTTTTTACACTGATTCAGTCTTCTACTAAGTATAAGACTGAGCAGAGTGAGAGACTGCTGGAGAGGATATGTGAATTTGACCTAAGATGGTTAAGAAACACCTCCAGCACCACCATAACATACTTATTTATTTTATTTATTAATTGTTTCTGAGAAAAGAACATACTGAGTAAAAATAGCTTGTTTCCAGATGTGTCCTGGGGAAAGGGAAAGGCATTTAAAACATTTTACAAAGAATATACATTCACGCAATTGCAAAATACATAGAAAAAGTGAGTAAGAGGTGAATCCATAATAAATATTTCAACAGAAAGGAAGGATTATACAAAAGAATATACAATGGCAACAGGTATGAGCACAATTTACATGAAGGTATATACAAATTTATCAACAGAAGAAGGAGGTAAATACAATATGTGGATAAGCATGGAATAAACAATGGTAGCAGATTGGGTACCTGGGTACTTACAATGAACTGTCAGGTATAGACTGACTGAAACCTGGTACTTACAGTACAGGTGAGGTATAGGTAGGTAGTGAAGTAAACAGAGGCAGCAGTAAGTAACACTGGGAACAAAAAGGAGGGATATCATAGAAATGAATTGTGACAGGCAGGGGAATGGGAGTGAATATAAGCCAAGAGAGGAACTAATGACAATGGCATAAGGAAGAGAGTGGGAAGGAGAAGGTAGAGTAGGGAGGGTTTTGAGGAGGCAAGAATGGAAGTTTAAGGAGGAATTCCAGAGTTTAGGAAAGCGGAAAGAAAGCTGATTGACCCGCAGTAGTTTTATGGGAAAGAAGCTTGAGGGAGCAAAACTCAGTGTTTTGAGGGAGTAGGAGGAGGTGGGGTGGAGGGACAGAGTAGGGAGTCAAGATAGGGGAAAGAGGATAACCAGAATTTGGAAGTGAAGAAGGCACAGCGGGATGGACAGCAATCTCTAGGGAGGGAAAAGAGAGCAGAGTAGAGTACAGTGATGGGTGCGGGTAGGGCAGTTAAGGGCAAAGTGACAGAAGGAGTGGAAGAGGGGGTCCAGTCTAGTCAGGGAAGATTTAGGGGCAGCACCAAAGACTATACACCGTAATCAAAGATAGTGAGTATCATCTTGGTAAGGATGCCACAGCAGGCAGAGAGGGGATGCAGCTTTATGCCTAAAGATGGTACCCAGATTGGGGTGAAGCTTTTATGAATAGCATCTATGAGCAGGGGAAATTTATGTGGTGGACAAGCCAGATGCCTAGGTATTTGAAGACAGGTACATCACGATTGGGATACCATCAAGGGTGCAGAAGGAAGGAGGCTGAAAATTTAGAGAGCTTTGGTCTAGTGCCAAAACACATAGAGACCATCTTATTGGCATTAAGTAATAACTGATTTGACTGAAACCATTTCTGGACTGAGTCAAAATTAGGTTGGAGCTTGGACATCAGCTCAGCTGGTGATGAACCAGTCATAAATAGGGCTGTGTCATCTGCATACATGTGGGACATAGATGAGCAAGCAGACACAAGGTCTTTTAAAAATATGGTGAATAAAAGGGGACCAAAACTGAGCCTTGGGGACACCGGTGGTAATGGGGGATAATGCTCCTCCAAGCCTCACAGATTGTGACCGACCAGAGAAGTAGAAGCTGAACCAATGGGTGGCGGAGGATAAAGACCAACTGATCTTAGTTTGAGAAGCAGAAGGGAGTGTGAGATGGTGTTGAACGCTTTAGCTAAATCGACAAAAATTGTGGCAGTGATAAGATCCTGGTCCATTGCTGTGTGGATGGGGCCTGTTAGTCGGAGGAGGAGGAAGTGATGGAGTGGAGTTTACGAAAGCCAGATTGGAATAGGGTGAAAAGGAAGAGGAGTCAAGGAAAGGGAGAGGTGGATAGAACTATGTGTTCTTGGAGTTTGGATAGGGTGGGAGGAGGGATATAGTTGGAAGTTTCCAGGAGAGGAGGAGTCACCACCTTTGTGGAGGGGATGACAGTAGCGTGCTTCCAGAGTGTTGAGACAGAGGCCAAAAGAAGGAAAGGCTTAGTAGTGAGGCAATGGGAGATGCAATGGCAGGGCAGAGAGGTACAGGAACTTAGGATCAAGCCCATCAAGGCTGCTGCTTTGTAGGGGGTTTAGGGCTAGAAGGGCGTTTAGAGAGGAGGATGGGAAACAGGTGAAAAGAGGAATGGAGGAGAGGATGACACATAACTGTGCCCAACATACTGCTATTTCATCCCAACACTAAAAAGGAAAAGCATTAGTACATTCAGACAGTGAGCTAGGTCCTAACTATGTCTGTATGCACAACAGAACAATGAGAAAGTCCTTCCATGTCTGTGTGAGCAGCAGAACACAAGAAGGTCCTTCCCAAATTCTGTGTGAGCAACATAATCATGACAAAGTCCTTCCCCATGTATTTGTGAGCAGCAGAACCATAGCAATGTCCTTCCCCATGTCTGTGTGGCAACAGAACCAAGACAAGTTCCTCCCCAAAGTCTGTGTGAGTAACAGAACCACCACAAGATCCTCCCCATGTCTGTGTGACCAACAGAACCAAGGCAAGCCTCCTCCATGTCTGTGTTAACAGAACCACCACAAGTTCTTCCCAAAGTCTGTGTAACAGAACCACCACTAGATCCTTCCCGTGTCTTTGTGAGTGACAGAACCATGACAAGATCCTCCTCCATGTCTGTGAGCAAAGAACCACCACAAGATCCTTATCCATGTCTGTGTGAGCAACAGAACATAGACAAGTTCCTCCTCCATGTCTGTGTGAGCAACAGAACCAAGACAAGTTTCTTCTTCTTCATGTCTTTGTGAGCCACAGAACCAAGACAAGATCTTTCTCCATGTCTGTGTGAGCAACAGAACCATCACAAGATCCTGCCCCATGTCTGTGTGAGCCACAGAACCATGACAAGAGCCTTTCTCCATGTCTGTGTGAGTTACAGAACCAAGTCTAGTTCCTTAGATCCTTCCCCATCTCTTTGTAAGCAACAGAACCAAGACAAGTTCCTCCTCTGTGTCTCTGTGAGTAACAGAACCACCACAAGATTCTTCCTGAAGTCTGTGTTAGTAACATAACTGCCACAAAAGCCTTTCCCATGTTTGTGTGAACAATAGAACCAAGACAGGTTCTTTCCCGAAGTCTCTGTGAGCAACAGAACCCTAACAAGTTCCTCTCCCATGTCTGTGTGAGCAACAGAACCAAGACAAGTTCCTTCCCAAAGTCTGTGTGAGTAACAGAACCACCACAAGATCCTTCCCTATATCTGTGTGAGCAACAGAACCAAGACAAGTTCCTCCTTCATGTCTGTGGAGTAACAGAACCTCCACAACATCCTCCCCATGTCTGTGTGGGCAGTAGAACCAGGAAAAGTAAATGCAGTTCAAAATGGTCATTGACACCAGTGTGTATGTCCAAAACTACTATTGAGTTTACTGAAAGGCTACTAAAGCTGGAACAATACCGTATAATAATGCCATAACAATAATGTGAACTAGCACTGGAAAAACAACCTCTACAGGAAATACAGACTTGCTGGTTAAATGTAATTCTCTTTAAAAAAGCATTTTGGGATCAGTATTTTGCAGACAGCTAAGAGATTATAATAGCTGTACAGAAGTGAAACCTACTGTACATAGTTTGAGTTGAGTTCACATCTGCTGACATTAGTTCATGCAGTACACGGAACATTTATTATATAGCACCTTACCTGCTACACGATGAGGCTCTTTCACAAGAGCTAAACCATACATGTGTAAGTTACGCTGACACATACTTATATTTCATTCCAAAATATAACAGATGGATTAGTTAACTTCTACTTCTTTTGACATTTCTTTTTCTCCTAGAGCTGTTCTTTCCGGCAGTGCAGGCAGGATATCAGTCATGTCCCTGCCCCCTCGCTGCACCCACAGCACTGGACTGTCATTCCCCCTTCCCCTTGGTGGGGCTGTGAAGGGAAGGGCTATCCTGCTTCCACCCAGTGACCCAAATCCATATGGGCTTGGTGATTGATGACTCATGACACAGAGCAGAGGCAGGCAGGTAGGGGCTTCATTTAGCCCCACGCCCTCAATTTTCTGATTTTTCTCCCTTAAGTTTCCAGCTGTGGTGGCATGTAGGTGTGTACATGGAGGTACACATGTCTAGAACCACAGCCCCTCTCGTGTCCTCAAGGCTGCTGGTGCTATGCCCAGGCCTCAACCTAAGCGCAGCCAAGGGCCAAGACAGCAAACCAACCCTCTCCCAGGAGAGGAGGCTGTCCTCTGGATGTTCAATCCTCCCTCTCCCCGGGCTGACCCCCAGTGACCTGAGCTTATTTCTGAAGCTGGGTCACCAGCGTGGGAAAAGGTAAGGTACAGAGTGCCTCAGCTCTCTTCACCACTGAGCCTGCTCTTTTGGCATTTTCTTAAATGAAATGATTACATTTATTTGATAGCAAAGTTAATGTAACAGTCATCTAGGCCACCTGTTTTGTACAGGCAAAGTGTACAGTCTCAGTCCATGTCTATTTCTTTGTTGTTGTTTTTTGTTGTTTTTTACATAGTTTTTCTCCACCATCATCACTCATCCTGTTCTCCAGCCTGGAAGTGTATCCCATATGGCGCCTGCAACCCTGTCCACTGCTACACCTTGCACTCCCACCAGAGGGCCCACTGGCTGATGTCCTAGTAACAAAGGGGTTTTATCCCTGTTTTTCCATCCTTCCCACCTCTGCTGATGTTAAGCAATGATGCTAGTGGCCTTGGACATGATAGTGTGCCTGTGCTTGCACAACCCTCAAAGGAGCAAGATCCTGGCCCACCCCAAGGGCAGCTGTGATTCTGGAACCTGCAAATCTCCCTCCCCAACCTGACTGGTGCTGCACTTGGCAGCACTCACCAGCCCAGACCACTCTGATCCTGGCTTCCCCAACCCAGGTCGCTAGCACTGAAACAGATACTCTCTTGGCTGGGTCATTGAGCCGCTTTCATATAATGTTTTCAAGAGGGTTAAAGGACTCTAGCAAAGCTCTCCCCACCCCTACACACACACACACACACACACTGATGTTGGACCTTTAATCTAATACAGGAGACTGACTGTACTTTAAACACAGAATGAGAATGCATTTTGATTTTAAAAATAACTTTTTTCTTCTAAATATTTGAAAACCAGAAACAGTATCATAGTCATGTGGTACCCACACAAACACAATGCCACACATAGTTGTTTCCAACAAGTCAACAATGCTAGTATCACATTATTTTTGATTTATTAAAAAACATTGCATTTCAAATGTCAAGTTTCAAATCCTGTCAACCTCATTACAGTTTAAAGAACCAAGGACAATCTCTGGGGCTCAACCATGTCACTTATTATAAAATGGGCAACAAAAATCCAGTGATCTCATTGGTCAATAGCTGTCCAGACCTGTGCAGTAATTGATCAATAACCACATGAGTCTGGAAAGTGCCTTCAAGTCTTGGAACTACACTGCGGCTGAATTCTCAGTAATTGTGACAGCTAGAAAAAACAAAAAAGGTTCACCTAACAACATGAGAGACTTACCTGCCAGCCAATCTGACCTCTTTGATGAGGCAAACCCAGCTGTTTGGTGTGAGAACCTGCTTACCAATGATGAAGATGTATTTATTCTTAATTTAAAGATTTATTTAGTCTTGTTTTCATTTTGTACCATTTATAAAGCAATAACACACTTCAGTGCTTGCAGTTATTAGGTCATTATCACACTTCCCTCCAACCCACAAAGATGGGAGGGGGTATGTAATTACCCAATAACCGCACAGCCTGTCATGTATTCTTACTTACTTAGTGCTTACGTCTGCAAGTGCATGTATTCAACACGACACAAAATCTGAGGTGGGTTACTGCGCTCATAAAATGGGTTACTATATGTAACAGAAAAAACTGTTTAATGAGACTTTTTTTTTAACTGGAAGCAAAACTAGAACTGGACTACTTAGCAGCTGACTAAAATTAATGCATGGTCATGTGACTGGATCCCTTCAATCATGGTGCAGGACAATGAAACTCCACACCTTTCTCTTGCCTACTTCAATGAATGCCTTTATACATTTGTTACAAGTTTGCACACAGAACTTCTACATGGCACTCCATTAATATCCATACTCTACTACTTATCAACACTAGAAATAAATGTTTCTGGTAACTCCTAACATTAGATAGGGTGGGGGTTTGGTGGATATGCCCAGGCAGGCCATTTCACAAGAGCAGCAAAAGAAAATGCATGGCCTCTGGCTGACTGTAGCCTGTATAGTGAAACAGTAATGTTTCCCTTCTAGCAGTGGGAATGTGGACTGGAGTAAAAGGCATCAAGCACATAGGAAAGATGCAGCATTCACAGTCCACGTCAGGCCTCACTATGGCTGCATAATGTACAGCATGTATGAAAGGTGTACTGCAGTCAGTTGGACTGGCAAAAGTGGAAACAAACTGGTGCACTACTTTCGACCTCCATGAATGGATTAACATCACATGATTAATAAGCAGCAGATCGCTGTGCCTTGGTGCCCTCCCTTACTACATTAACATTTCCTTCCAGCCATTCTATGCTGTCTGTCCCCCACCAAGCTGCACCGGTGTCAAACCAGAGGTCTGGCAGTCAGATGTACATCTGTGCCACCAATGAAAACAGCTTTGTTGTCAGAAATCCTGAAACCTCAAATTTCCCTTCTCCTCACCCTCTAGCACCCATGCCACCCCCCTCCCAGTGCCACAGTGAGTTGAAACCCCTCTTCCCCAAACCAACTAACATCCTATGCCACCCTCCTCCCTCACGACACCCACAATTAATTGTAGTTCAGATGGTGATCGGTGCAGCCCTCCTCTCACTACCTGAACTGGCCACCATCCGAATGGATGAGCAGTGGTCATTAATCAGCTGTTCACTTTCACTATTACTATGTAATCCTAGAATAAATAAATAAAAATAAAAAAACTATTCACAGCCACACTCTCATTCATTCATTCAGACAGTGGCCAGCCCAGGTGATGAGAAGAGGAGGAGGAGGACTATGCCAGTCACCCTCTGAATTTCAATGCATTTTGGGTGCCCCTAAGGGAGGGCATATGGTGCTAGTGGTTTGGAGAAGGGGTTATACAACTCTTTGCAGCTGGAGGCAGGAGAATAGGATGGGTGCTACAGGGTATCACATCAATTCCACGCATCAAATTCAGCGTGAGCATTTCAGCGTTGTGGTGTGCCGTAATTAAAGACAGCGTATTTTACAGTTTAGCACCTACAGGGTAGGGAGAAGAGAATTTAAGGTTTTGGTGATTTTCTTTAAATACAATTTCTATGGGTGCAATTGAGGGAGAGAAGTATAGGATGGAGTGCTAGTGGGCTTTACCTGGCCAAACCACAGAATCAACCAACTACCACTTACCCCCTCTTCTGCTGCCACCCCTGACCTGGCCCTGGCACAAAGAAATAACCCATCCCACTTCTGCAGCCACCTTACCGGACTGGCCACAGAATCAGCAGCTCTCCTGCTACTGCCACCACCCAACCCAGCCCTGGCCACAGAAATAACCTATCCCATTTCTGTAACCATCTGACTCAGCCTAATGAGAAACTCCTCTCGCCCACTATTGCCAGACTAACCAGTTGTCTGTCTGGTGGGACAGAGAGACCCAGACAGAGCCTGTAGCAAAGAGTAGGAAGTGTGTGTGTGTGTGTGTGTGTGTGTGTGTGTGTGTGTGTGTGTGTGTGTGTGTGTGTGTGTGTATGTATGTGTGTGTCTGTGTGTGTCTTTATTTCTAGTGCTGGTACTGATATATGTGCCTGTGTTGTATTCTAAATGTATGTGCATTCACCATCTGCATACATCTTTGTGTTCTGTTGCCTGCATGCCTCTATACTTATAAAATAGGATTCAGAATCCTAGTAAATTCATTGGTCTAAACACATCACCTGACCATTGATTAATCTTTGATATATGAACAGTTTGTAACTAACCTGCTCCAATCTACCTACCAAAAGCCTAACTAAATGAAAATAAAAAACTTTTTCCACTAAAATAAAACATTTCCACTGTTTAAACACAAAAGCCCACACCAGGGCATAAAATTCTATAAAATAGAAGCACTCCCCAGGTTCATTCAAAGGCACTCAGCCCTTGTTGCCAAACACAGATATTATACCAAGCAACAACCTAATTACATGAAATAAAACTTGCTCATAAAAAAAAAAAAAAATTTCTATTTTGTAAGTATGATAACTTACTCCAAGGCATGAGTTTCTTGAAAATTAATAAACTTCCTGGGTGCGTTGAAAATCACTGAGCCATTGTCTTTGTGCTGTCCGGTTCACCCAAGGCATGCATCAATTCTCTGGATACATGTGCCCTGTTGTGGGTTATTACTTAGTTGTATGTAATGTGTGTGGTTGATTTTTCCACCCATTCCCCTTGGCACCAGACTATTTGGGCCCCACTGACTACCATACTCACATGCCACTGCCAGGCTCACCTTGTCCCCGATGCCCTAGTATCCACAATATGCACTCAGGGCTCACCTGCTGCCACCTGATGGGGAGCATGTTTCCTACAAGCATATAAACATACAAAGTAGCCAGCAAAAAGAGACCACATGGCATATCTTGTCTGCGTGAACTGATGTAGGGTCCGTCAGCTTGTGGGATCACAGCAGTGCTCTGTGGGCCATGATGCTGTGAAGGGAAGTGGGGGCAGTTATCTGGTGCATCAGACTGGGTCAGTGTCTCCCCTGTTCTGGTCCCCTCCCTCAATTCACTCATCATTGTTGAACTCTATCTCCAGGCTTCCTTAGGTTCTCCACTACTCCCCAAAGTCCATCAAGACTCTGCCTGTGAACTACCTGTTGGCAAGGACTCCTGTTTCCTGTAGCACTGTAGGCCTAAGGTCCGCAGGGACACTGAGCTTTTATGGATTGGTTTTGTACAAGTTCTGTGGTACAGGTTAAAGTTGTGAAGCACATTAATAAAGGGACAAACAAATCTAAATGTTTTTACATCATCGCTTTCTGTAGAATAGAGGCTTAAATGGAAAGTCCTTTCAGCTCATTTTCTGTATACCTGTGTAGTTTTCAAGCATGAACAATGATTCCCTCTCTTGCATCCCCTCATGTCACCCTAATTTAAATATAAATGAGATTGCTTCGCTCTCTTTTGCTCTGGTGAAAAACCTGTTTGTCTCCATTCCAAAGGTCATGACCCACTCATGCAAGGCATCATGGGAATTGATGATACAGACATGCAAGACAGCAGAAGTTATACTCTCATTTACTTCTGTTACATGTCTTGTGAAGTCCTGTATTCTCTAAAAGCATGTTTTTTCTAACTCAGATACACTTTAAACTACAGAAAACAGCAGGACACTTACTATGCCATGAAAAGTTTCATGGCCAGCATAAGACAAGAACACAGGGACTGCAGAGGATTGCAACAACCTGATTAATACAGTGTAACTACTTCAAACTTTAGCATCAAAAACATCACAACATTCCAGGATGCCTTACATGAATCAGGTCATGACCTTTGCAATGGAGTCAAACAACTTTTCACACCAGACTTAAAGGAAAGGCCCCTCAGCCTTTCATTTTGTTTTATGTGTGAGTTTATAGACATGAACAGTGATTGCCTCTATTGCACCCTCCTAATTTCATCACAATGTAAATGTAAATGAAGGTATTTAAGACTAGTGTGAAAATCTGCTTGACCTTATTGCAAAGGTGGTTACTTGACTCATGTAAGGCATCTTGGAATTTTGTGATGTTTTAGTGCTAAAGCCTGCAGTAGCTATACTGTATTAGTCAGAGCTGTTGGTCTTCTCTGCAGTCCTTATGTTCTTGTCTATGCTGGCCATAGAAACTTTTCAAAGCATAGTAAGTGCCCTGTTGTTTTCCGTAGTTTAAAGTGTATTTGATTCAGAAAAATGTATTAAGAGAATTCAGGGACTTCACAAGACATGTAACAGAACTGAATGACAATACAGCTTCTGAAGGTATGCATCATCAGTTCCATGATGCCTTGCATGGGTGGGATCATGACCTTTGCAATGGAGACAAATGGGGGCATGCAAGAGGGGGATCATTGTTCATGCCTAAAAACTACACAGGTATACAGAAAAATAGGTTGAGATGACACTCCCTTTAAGTACCTTCATTTACTTTAAAATCCTGATGAAATTAGGATGGTGCAACAGAGACAATTATTGTGCATGCCTACAAACTACAAAGGAAACAGAATAAAAAGGCTGAGGAGCGTTCCCTTTAAGAGCTGAGCTTTTTCTGCTAATGCTCATATGGCAAGATTTTATTTTGGGGGGTGATAATTACTGTCAGTAGAAATTAATTTCACCACAATGGGCTCAGCTTGTTTGTGTGTTGATGGGCAGCATTCTCCATTTAATTGTCTGTGTTGTGGGGTGACTGGGGCAGGGGTGTTCTCTGCAGAACGTAGAATATGTTTTGGCTTGCTGTGTGCCATGGTTGGTTGGGCTACTTGCCACCGGATGGTATCACTGATTGGTTGCTACTGTAATGAGGGGCAGCTGTGTACACCAAGCAGAGGGTGTTAGGCATAAAACAACTAAGCAGCCACTTGGAGCACCAGCACAGAAGGGCACTATAAAGTAGGCAAAATAAGCAGAGATCGGCTTGAAATGCAAAAACAGTTACTATATAAAAAAACTGTTGTCTTCCTGGTGTTCAGAGAATTTGGATGTGGGGCAGGACAAAGGAAGGAGAAGGGGCAGTGGAAGTGGTGATGGCAGGCACAACAAGCATTTCTGCTTGGGATGCCAGTAAGTCTAAAACCGGTCCTGACCTCAAGTCACAGAACCACAGGTTCCATCCGAGCCTGCAGCCAGCAATGATTGTGAAACAGTAGCTGCTTCCTGCAAGACAGTGTCACAATCAGAAATTGCTGTAAAGATGTTGCTATGTGCACTCAAACACAGACTTCAGGTGCCATCCAGAACCTGAGGCCAGCTGGTGATTTAAAAAGTGACTGCTGGCTGCAGGACACAACCATGAGCAGGCAACACTGTATGGATGCATCCGTGCATTACAGGACATGAAAACCTCGGCAGGACCCTGAACCAATGGACAGTGATTTTAAAATAAGCAGCAGCTTGTGACAGGACAGCATTATGGGTGGGTCCACTATAAGAATTTGGCTATGAGCTGCAAGGCACAGAAAATCATCTTGAACTCGTAGATTGTACACCACGGATAGTTTTACTCCAAACTCTTTGCATAGCAGTGACAGCTAAGCAAAATGCACTCTGGATACATATTTTAGCATCCACCAACACACACATGCAGTTCTACTTTCAGTCTTGTCCTCCTCCCATCTTGGTGTTCTGTTTTCCTCTCTTTTTAGCTCTTTTTCCTTCTCTGTAGTTTCTCTTTCTGTTTCTTTTTAACTGTGTTTTCCCTTTTCTTTTATATTCCACGTTTTATAGTTCTTTCCTTATTTCTCTCTATTTAGTTTCTTTGCAATCTTCCTCTCACAATTCTATTTGTATCTATGATGTCTGCATCATCCTTCTTATTGTTCATAAATACATCTTTTTCCTTGAGTTCCACCCAGCCTCAATCTGTTCGGGCTACAGCAAATGCATGTTTTCTTCCCTCAGGTGTGGTAACACTAAAGAAAGTAACTGAAACCACAATTTTTGAAGACCTTGGTTTCATATCATTACTGTTACTGGTGCCTGGAGGACATAACATTGCATCACAATGCCTGGTGAATCAACATGTTAATCACATCACAGCCATCGCACATCAGTGCAATTTTGTGATACAATATCAGTAAAATGTTCACCACCAGCTGATTGTTTAAAGTAAAAAGTGCTTACTAGCTGCAGGGCAGAACCATCACTGGTTTCTACTGGACAGATGTTATGTTCTGCATGGAAGGCAACATACAATCCACAGTCATTTCCAAATTCTGTTTCCATTTGATAGCGGGTAAACTTCTGTGGCAATTTCCCAACAATCCCAACTTCTGCAGAACTTTCCATGGTCGTGGAACCACAGAAAATGGAGTCGTAACTTTTGGTTCCCTCTTCTTCATCCTCAACTGTCAATCCTCCCTTGCTTTCCTCCTCTCTCCAGCCACAGGTCTGAGCCCCTACCTGAAAAGACTGCTGCTTCACATGTGGCTCTCAGAGCCCTGTAGGATGCAAGCTACAGATCTGGCCCCCTGCCCGACAGGACTGCTGCTTCGCATGGGGCTGGCAGAGCCCTGCAGGATGCAAGCTACGTGCTTGTCCACTTGCCTGGCAGGACTGCTGCTTCACATGTGGCTTGCACAGCCCTGCAGGATGCAAGCTACAAATCTGGTCCCCTGTCTGACAGGACTGCTGCTTTGCATGTGGCTTGAAGGCCCTCCTTTATGGATTCCTCTGGCTATCTCTTTCAGTTTCAGTCCGGCTTCCAAAACACCACTCTGTTGTTTCATTCCTACTAAGTCACTGACTCCATCCTTACAGGAATGGACCAGGATCTTATCACCTCAGCCATCTCTACTGACCTTGCCAAGGCCTTTGATTCTGTTGACCACACCTCCTGTTGGACAAGTTGAGGCTTACAGGCCTCTTCAACCCAGCAGTGAATTGGTTCTGCTCCTACTTCTCTGACTGTTACCAGTCAGTTCAGTTAGGAGGCTCTGTTTCTCCCCCTCCATTCAAACTGGTGTCCCACAGAGGCTCCATTCTTGGTACTGTTCTTTTCTCCATCTTCCTTAAGACCTTCCTTCCATCTGCCTCAATTCCAACATACACGTACGTGGATGCGAGGACAAAGTCCTCTAGCCATTGGCCACCTGCCTTGGAGCTTGAACCACTGCTTCAATAGGATTTGAAAATGTCTAGCATTGGTTCTCCTCAAATCTGCTTCTCTTGGTGACAGTCACCATATCCTTAGGTACTGGGCTCCCCTCTACATCTTTCTCTACCTAGATGGCTCTTCACTGGACGATGTCTCCTCCTTTAAGTAGCTTGACATGTGGCTCAATCACAGCCTGAATTCTCTCTCAGCATATCAATACCATCCACAAGAAGTTATGTCCCAAACTTGGAGCCCTATATCACAGCAAGGATTACTCCACCCCGCTCTGTCTGCCATAAGATTGTTCTTAAAATAATCTTGCCAGTGTTTGCATTTCTGGAAGTAGTCTACAGGGCTGTGCTCAAAGCCTACCTGGCTAGGCAGGATCTTCTCTTCCACTCTTTCTGCTGCTTGCCTCAAACTACCCTCCACTCACTGATTACTGGCTATTCTAGCAACCTTGTCCCTGCCATCTCTGGACTTCCTTCATCTACTTCTTTTTTTTTTTTTTTTTTTAATTGTTGTTTATCCGCCTTTCCACCCTGCCATCCCTGACCCTTCAGGAGCCCTAAGGCAGACATCCTCTGCCTTCCACCCTGCTCGAACGACCCACTGGATCCCATGGAGCTTGGCTTATCCCGAGCGGACGGGCAGAGCCCTTACCCCATCAGTCAACTTTCGCCAGTCCGAGGGCCATCGGGCAGGCAAAGGCACATCGAGGCACATCTCTGGGGTTCATCTTCCTGGTGATGGCAGGCATTTTCCTCCATTTTCTCCCCACCCCTTACAGTGTAGGACCCCGACATCAAGGCATCAAGTGCCGATGTCATGCTGTATAGCGGCCGCCCATGCCCCTGATGTTAGGGGCTTGCAGTACTCAAGCGGAGGCAAGTGTTCGGGCTCTGGCCTCAACCCTCCCTGGGGTAGGCGAGCCATCGTGGGACGCTCAGCCTAACTCCCCGGCCGACCCACCAGCGACCCGAGTCCGCCTCAACCTGTCACTGGCGTGAGGAAAAGTTCCAGCGCCAATCCTCAGTGCCACCAGGCCGCCATCTACTTCATTTGTTTCCTTTATGCCCAAATTCTGGTTCACCACACTTTCCTATCTCAAGCCAACTCCTATTCCTCTACCTCATTCCAACTACTTCCTCTGCTCTTCTGACTCTTATAGCCTCTCTGTTCCTGCCTACTACATTTTGTCCAACCTACCATCTCGTTCTGGCATCCAGCAGTTTGGAACAAACTTCCCACCTCCCTTCCCCTTCCCCTTCTATCTATCTCTGAAATCCTCACTGCTAAACTTTATTTACCCTCCTGCTCCTCCCCAGTCTCCCATTCCTACTAGTATCTGACCTTCCTTCTTTGCACCCCTGGCCCCATAACTGGAATTTAATTAGTTTTGCATTCTGCCTCACACCGTATGTGTAGTTTACTGTTTTGGGCCTACCTTATCTTCTGTACATAATTAAATTGCCTAGGGCCATGCAGCTGTATAGTATCTTTGCACACTGTACCTATTTTAATTGTTGTACCTGTGTTTATGATTGTGTTTATTGTTTTGCATAATTGTACCTTGTTACTTATGCATTGTCACTTTGTACCCTTGTTCTCCCTCTTCGGTCCATGTTTCTGGGTGCCTTTTCCGTTACCATTTTGCCAAAATGATTTCCTGATTTAACAGTGCCAACTGCTATTCATGTCAGCAAAATGATATCAATACTAGCTCATTAGCAGTCACTGTGGGTCTGACCAGAGCTTGTATGTTAAACCAACACCTGTTACTCCCCATCTAACGGCTGCTAGGCTAATCCTGCAAGACTGGGGATTATATATTTGCAGTGCCAAAACTTCTGATAACTTCTTTTTGCACTGCTAAGATAAAGAATTTGCTTACACAGTCATAGGGAGAGTGGAACTGCTGCAGTCATGTGATCCGATTCCATCAGTCACAAATCAAAATTTCCATGTCCTGTTTTATGTGTTTATATTATCACATATGGATACAAACTGACACAGAATTCTGCACAGCATTCCTGAACCCTGCCTGGGGTGATCAGCAGAATGTGACATCTACACAATAAGCAGTGCAAACTAGAATCAGTAGAAGTAAAGGTGATGTAGATTTAGGTTACACTGGCTGTACATGGTTACTGATTATAAGTCACTAAAGTCATTTCAGCCAATCAGCGCACAGAGTCACTGTCCATCTTATCCTGTGTACAGTGTGCTCTTGAGCGGATGCGTTGAAGGAGCACCCTTCATTTCAATGCCAGGGAAGGACAGCATAAGTAAACTAAAAAGGTTCCAAACCTATTATAAATTACTTGAGTGAAATTTGAGGACTTATAATAGTCAATAGGGCCTCCAAGAGATGTCTCTTATGGTATTAGAGTCAACTCCACGTAAGGTTTGGGCAGACAGAGCTGCTCAGCTTTGCTTTGCAGTCCTCCGCCCAAACCTCATGCTTGGTGTCTCTTACACCATGAGGGACATCCTGGAGGCCCTAAAATTATAATAAAATACATGGTCAGTGCACCCATACTGTGTCAGGATGTGTTATTAGTAACAGTTTGATGTGCTTGGTGCTGTGCCTAATGATCATATAGACCAAAAGGGTCCTCACATAGTGGCAGAAAAGGTTAGGAAGACTCAAACTGAAGAAGCAAGGAACAAACAGCAGAGAAGGTAGGAGCAGCCATCACGTTTGTGTAGGTCATGTGCCTCTCCAGCCTATAAGATTTCTAATTCATTTCATTTCTCCCATATGGATGCCAGCTCAGGAGACTCCATGCATGTGCATGTGTTGTATGGTATGCTGCATGTAGGATTGAGCTTAAGTCCTTCATCCCACAAAGTAGGTTGCCAGCACCATCTAGGTCCCAGGTGGCAATAACTCAGCAGAAGTACACCCTCCCCATACCAATGCTGCCTACCTTTCTCTAGCTTACCTCCTTGTCCTTCTGCTACCTTCTCTGTTACTTACCTGGTCTCCCGGGGACATGGAGGGTGTTTCCTCCATGGTGGTTCTTTGGGTGCCTCATCTGCCATGGTCTCTCTTGGGCCCATCCAAAATATAGGGAGGACCAGCGGAAGTCTGGAACAGTGGAGCCCAATACTGCTGGTGTCATGCTGCTGTGCATCAGGGTTTCCCTTACTTTCTGCTTTGCCACACCCTTGGGATGCTGCATGGAGCCAGGATGCAACCCCTTCCACTAGGCTCCCCAGCTGCACTGCCACCTGTCATCACCCAGGTGGCGGTGCTGTAGCAGAGAGAGCTGCCCTCACTTCACGGAGGAGAGTATCCACTGGGATCCTGCCTAATCATGGTTTCCTTAAATCATCATACCCTTTACTTGTAAAAGTGTTTGTAAAATACACAGAAACATCTAGTGGACTGGACGGACTCCATCTTTTCTGTCCTTAACCAACTATGCATAGATTCAGAATGGTAGTTGGGAGGGAGCTCTCTATTTTGCTATGTACAAGGCCAGCTACCTAGTAATTCACATATTACACACTACCTCTAGGGATTACCTTGTATAGTTAATTTGTTTGCACTGTTGCTCCTACCCGTGGATTTGCTTATTTGTCCCCCTGCATTTTTCTTTCAAGTACAATAATCAGTACCTTGTTTTGTATGCCACTGTATGGAATGATCAATGTTTGTAGTGGTTCACTTCACCACTGCTGTTTTAGGCATCCTATTCAATGCTTTGTTGTATTGATGTGATTACAGTATTGCACTGTACAGTTCCCTTTCTCTCCCCATGATGCATCTGAAAACGAGCTGCTACTAGCTCAGTATGCTTTTCCTGCAAAATGTTTGAAAAATAAAGATGCCGTTTTCCTTTAGGTTGTGTGACACTTGTCTGACAACAAAATGAAATGCAGTGGGTTGGCTTATTAACATCTTTATTCTATTAAGTATTATTCCAAAATTGTGTGTATAAGTAATTTATTATTCAGTGGAATAACAGCATAGCTGACGCATTACAGTATCACATGAATTATAAACTGTCTGTATGAGCAATGATTTCTAACGTGTGGAAGACACAATGTGTCTGAAATGGACTACTGATTTACAGACAGTCCGACCTGTATACTCGCCATTATTCTTAGAATTGAGTGAGTTGTGAAGTAAATCCAGCTGGGATGTTTTAATTATTGCATTGCTATGATTTACAAGATATGAATTTCAAAGAAAACATCAAGGGAACAAAATTTTGGCTTTCCTGTTTTCATATAATTGTAAATTTGGACGTGTGCATTCTATCCTTAATCTCCCTACTGTACTTTTCATTTGTTCTCTTAGAAGTACTCTTGCTAGTTCAGTTTTAGAATCCCTTGCTGATACTGCCTTTCCCTCCCCTATCTGATATTCATTTTGTATCATTACTGATCAGTTCTGGAAACCCCATGACATCAGCTAAGTGGATGCCCTGCAAGAAACTTGTACTGTCTCAGCTTGCGTAATACTGAGGTCACAGTCACAGGTTTCTGGTGATGACCAGAGCAGAAAGAGGGACAAGATTTCATAAAGAACAAAAAGAATGCACAGTAATGAGATTAAGAAGTTACACATGGCCAACTGTCCAACAATATCAAAAAGGTAACAGAAGGTTTATGTTTCCATAGTATTCCTCATCACTCATCCTTGAGCAATGCAGGTGCATATGAAGTTATTATAGTGATGGTATTAAACAACCCACCCTTCATACAAGATAAGCTCAAAATGAAAATGAAAAGAAAATGTAAATTAATGCCATGAATTCTAGTGCTTGTGAAACATGCCAGACAGACCACATCGCAAACCAGACTCCACTGGATAACAACAATGGGCATAGCAGGGGTAGCCACAGTGCCAACTTTGCCACACTGCTCCACAAATCTGCCTCAGCCCCATAGAGAGGAAGTTCTCATTCAGTCCTTGCCTTCCATGTGAGACTGCCAACACAGGAGAGCAAATAAAAGGCCAATTGAAGGGCTTTTGGGCACACCCCTAGGTAATGGATTGAGATACGCACCCCAATTTATGTGGCGTAGGGTTGATTTAGAACCGAAATGTAGAGGACTGTCAAGTAGCAGAACAAAGAAAAGTGTTGTTTCAAGATGAGTGCCTCTTTTCCTAGTATCTGCCGGTCTTCCCTACAAATCAACCTTGGGTCACCACTAGGTCACTTTAAGCTACATCAAGTACCTCACTGCCAATGCAGCCAGACCTACTTTGGGCTACCTCTGAGTCAGTTCAAGTTGTGTCTAGTACCTAACTGCCAATATAGACAGACATACAGTACTTTGGGTCTACAGTGGAGAGTTTAAGTAGCTGGGGAGGAGACTTAGACAGGTAGCATGATTTATTTATGTTTATTTATTTATTTATTGACATCTCAGATTTATACCTTTGAGCTAATAGCTCATTTACAAAGATTCCATGTTAGAGATCAAATCACGTACAATACAAGGTATGAAAGGTGCTGCACAATAGTTGCATAAACAGATAGTTACAATCTTTACAGTCAGGAAATGCTTACATGCAGAGCATCAGTCAATAAACTTTGGATTCAGGAGGAAGAGAGGAGAGGGGTAATAGAGGTTAGAAGAGCTGGAGTAGCACAGAGAGTAAATACTATCATTTGAGAGCATTAGGTAGTCAAGATAAAAAAACTTATTGAAGTGGAAGAGGAGCTAGGAGGTAGACCTTGTTGGAGGAAAGTGGGGAATTGGAGCTGGCCAGGGGATGGGGAGTAACCTGTGTCAGGAGTGAAGTCAGCCTCTGTTAGGGTCAGCAGGAGCCAGGGAGGGTTGGGGTGGAGGTTGAGTAGTGATGGGTGCCAGGGTACTATAGGGTAGTGGGAAGGTAAATAAGTGCTGCTACGGAATAATTATCATAAAGGGTGGAAGTAAGTGCATTAGTTATCAGAGTCACAAGTGCTGAATGTGGAAAGATATGAACCAAGTTTCTTTTTGAAGGGCCAAGTTTGGGTTTCAGTTGAAGGTCAGAGGTGAGAAGTTAAGCCATTTGGGGCTCTATATGCAAAGGACTGTTGCCCCTGTGATGTTCGGCAGAAGGGGACTTGAAGTAACTTCTTATTAGAACCTCTGGTAACCTATGGTTGGTGGGTCAGCAAAGGAGACCCTGTACCTCTGGAGGAGTGAGACAAAGGGTGGACTTCTTAGCAAGCAGGCAAACCTGGTACTGGATCCTATGCTGCAGACTGAGCCATCCAGGGCAAGCATAGAGCTCCAGGTATGGGTTAATAGGTGAGCATCTAATATAAGATGACAGGCTTTGTTTAGGGCCAATTTGATTCTCCTAAGGACTGTGTCAGTACCTGACCCATAGACTACCAGTCCATAGTCAACAATAGATGGGACTGAGCTGGTAACTCTGAGCTTGAGGGTTTCATCCGTAAGGCAATGCATGTGCCTATAAAGCTGACCAATAAGCAAGTTTGCAGCCTTGGCTACATGGTCAATGTGTTGGGTATAAGTGAGAGAGGCAATCTAAAGTGAGACCAAGGTATTTAAAGCAATTGACCAAGTCTAGTGCATCTTTGTGGTTAATTAATATTTTGAGGTGATATGACCTATAAACATTTTGTGGGAAGCAACAGCATAACCTTTGTCTTCTTGTAGTTTAGGAGGAGCATAGTGTTGTGGAACCAGGCCTCTACTGCTGGGAAGTTAGCCTGCATTTTCTGCTGTAAGCCTTCAGGGTTGGAATGACATGTGAACAGCATAGCATCATCTGCGTACAATTGGACATTGTCAGGACATGCCTTAAGGAGGTTATTTAAGAACAGGCTAAAGAGCAGGTGGCCCAAGACAGAGCCTTGGGGTGCCCCAGATATAGCACTACCTTGGTCAGAGAGAACATCAAATATTTTTACTTGTTGCACTCGACCTGTGAGTGGCTCCAGAACCACCCAGGGACTGAGGAGAATAGACCTGTATTGGCCAACTGACAAAGTAGAAGCTCGTGACTGGCTGTGTCAAAGGCCTCTGTGAGGTCTATGAAGGTTGTCCCCATGAAGAGCCCCTGATCTAGAGCCTCATAGATGAAGCCAGTAACCCACTAAAGCTATCATTGTGCTGTGTTATTTCCTGAAGCCATGCTGTTCCTGACATAGAAGCTTGTTCTTGTTGAGATAGTCAATGAGCTGGTCATTGACAATCCTTTGAGTGCTTTCGAGAGCGGAGGGAGGCTAGATAGGTCGGTAATTGGACTGACTAGTTCTGTCCCCACTTTTGAAGACATGGGTGATCACGCTGTCTTTCCAGATCTGGGAATGTAGCAGTTATAAGTAATAGGCTAAAGTTCTAGTTTGGGAAGAGTAGTTCATCAAGGTGAGGAAATTAGCTTAAGATTGAGCGTGTCTCTACTGGTTCTGGTCTTCCCAATTACATGTGAGATATTTTTGGTCTCAGATTTAGTTACAGTCTTGAGGTAGAAGGGGAAGTGAGCTGACTGGTGGTTTAGAATTGTCATGAGTAGTAGTATAGTTTTGTGGACACTGGTAGTCAGGAGGAGCACCTCTAAGGTCAGTGAAGACCTTGTTGAGGTGTTAGCTATTCCCTGGAATCCTGGTTATGATACCGTAGACATTGAGCACTGTGGGTCGGTCTTTACTAGACTTACCAGTTAGGGACTTAATGTTGTCCCAGAATTTCTGGCTGTAGCCCCAAGAGTTGCTAGTTCATTTCTAAAGTAAATACTTTTCACTTTATGGATAGCCCATGTGCATTTATTACAGGCTGCTTTATGATTTTGGACGTCAGTGTGGGACCCTGTACACTTGGCTTTGTGCCACAGGTTGTCTCTTTCCTTCATTTGCTCAAGGAGCGACGGTGTAGACCAGGAATTACTTGAACCCCTAACTTTCCTTTTTTGAGTGGTACAAACAAGTTGTAAGCTGCATTAAAATGTCGACAAAAGAGCTCAAGCAGTGTCAGCGTTGCTGGCGTTGTGGATACCTGACCAGTCTAGCTGACTTAGGTGCACTTTAAGTAATCCGAGCTTCCCCTTATTTAGGACCCTAGCGGTAACTGTTTTTGGAGGATTCTGGGAGATTTTTGTCTAAGTGCAAAGGATAAGGGTGGTCACTTATAACACCTGGAAGTACAGTTATACTGGCTATTCTTTCAGGTCAATTGGTGATTAGCTGATCAAGTAGTGTGCTAGTACCAGTTCGATAATTCACCTGGGTGGGGATTCTACTAGCTGGGACATGTCCAGGGAAGTGATGGCATCTTTGTATGGTGCCGTCTCTGGGGATATAACCAGTTTATGTTGAAATCTCTTCCTTCGCTGTGGTGTTGCCTATCTATGACAAGTGGAGGAGAGGATCTCTGCACCAAGACATTTAATTTATGGTTGAAGGAATGGTGCAGAGGAGGGGTTCATCTACATTCAGGATTGAGGATCCACCTTGAAGAAGAAGGCCTTTACAGGGTGATGGCCTGCATCCATCTGGGAGGAAACCGCAGTCCTCAGTGCGCAGTTTAGACATTACTTTGATGAATATTTAAATTAGCTGGGGGAATGGGAGAAGAAATTAAGGAGGCAGTAACTGCCCCCATAAGCTGAAGTAGAAAGTAGGAGAATCTGAGGTAAATAGAACCCCAGGGTGGAAATTAATAAAGGAAGCAGCGATAGAAATGAAGGGGATGGAAACTGAAGCATTAGCAAGAGAGAGGGAGAAGGAGATATGGCAAAAGGAAGGAGAGGGTACCAAGCAGAGTGGTAATAAAATCTGCAAGGCCATGTGTGCTAATGCTAGAAGTCTATGAAATAGGTTCCAAACCTAGTTGCCATCATGGTAGAGGCTGACCTGCATATTGTGGCCATTACTGAGTCACTGTGCGCAAAACCATGACTGGAACATGGCCATGCAATGCTATACTCTGTTCAGGATGAACAGGGTGGGAAGGAAACAGAGGGTGTGGTGCTTTATGTGAGGAAAGGCATAAAAGCAATGGAGATACAGGGAATACAGGTGGGAAAGAGGTACTGTGAGTCACCCTAGAGATGGAGGATGGGGCCTCTTTAAATACTGGCATGATCTATAAACCTCCAGCACAGGGGAGGAGTTAAATTTAGTACTGGTTGAAGCAACTGGCAAGATGGCATAAAAGGGAATGTGCTGCTGGTGGGGACTTCAGTCTGCCATATGTAGAATGGAACCTCCCAGCTGTCACTTCAGCTAGAAGCAGGGACATCATGGACTCCCTGCAAGGGTGTTCCTCAGTCAACTAGTCAGTGAACCAACTTGGGATGGGCAATACTGGTCCTGGTGCTCACTAACATGGACAGTGTTGCAGACATCAAGGTAGGAGGCCACCGGGGACAGCGATCACCATACTGTGTGGTTCAATATAAGGACAGCTGCAGAACTGGCCCATACAATGGCAAGGATCCTGGACTTCAGGAGGAAGATTTTAAAAGATGGGTGAATGCCTCAGGGATGACCTGGCAGGAGGGTGACCTGGGTGTGATGCAGCAGTGGGTGAAGCTTAAAGGAGCCATAAGGAAGACAACAAACCCCTGTTTCAAGCAAGAGGGCAAAGGCAAGATGAAAAAGAGACTGCTATGGTTCTCGAAAGAGGTGGCAGAAAAGTAAAGACTCAAAGGGTAGCATTCAAAAGTATAAGGAGATGCAAAGAGAGAGGATAGAGAGGTGTATCAGCGAAATAGAGGAAGCAGGAGAGCAGTAAGGAGCACAAAGGCACAAACTTTAAGAAAGAATAGCCCAGGTGGTGATGAAGGGGACAGAACATTTATTTTGGGATGTAAGTCAAAGGAGGAAGACCAGGGGTGGGATTGTAAAATGTTGAAAAGGGACAGGGGACTGTGCAGAGGAATCCAGGAAAAGGCAGACATCTTGAACAAATATTTTCGTTCAGTGTTCACAGAGGATGGAGAAAGGAGGGACCATAAGTACTAGCGGGAGGGATGTGGATACTAGTCCCTTTTTGGCTATTACTTTTCCCCTACTCTGGTATACCTAGGTCTGCTCCATGTTCTCTTGGCAACCCTTGGGACTCCAGCCACTGTCCATCATCTGCACTCCAAATCAGTGTCTGCCTTAAGTCCCTGCAGCTTACCCCCTGCAGAGGGGTGGTGGGAGCCCCTACTCTTCCACCTGTCCAGATCCAGATTCAGGCGCCCCAGAGCCGATGTTCGTTAGATGACTATCAAGCCACTCGACCAGGCAGCCACTCCTCATTTCTGTTTTTCTCCCTGGAGTTGGGAGCATGCAATGGCGCGGCAGAGGGGGGTGTGTGCTGTCTGCACTGGCTCCTCAGGCGTCTACCCCAACTCCTCCCTTGCTACAGCATGGCACCTGTCCCCAGCTTACATCAGGCCGGCAAACGGAGCCAACTTTTTGAACCCCTCCCGGAGAAGGAGAGCAGTCCTTCGAATGCTCAATCCTTCTCCTCCCTGCCGACCCCCACGACGCTGTGCTTGTTCCCAACACAGGCTGGCACAGCATGAGGTAAGGCATCCAGCACCTCAGCTCTCAGTGCCACCAGGCTGGTGACACTAGTCCCTTTTCAGAAGAGAGTGTCCAGAAGAGACCTGCTAATCTGAAGGTGGACAAAGCAATGTGGCCAGATGGAGAACCCCACATCCTAGGATACTCAAGGAGTTCATGGAGATACTGGCTGAACCTCTGACAGTTCTAACAGTTCACTGGAATCAGAAGTGGTTCTGGAGGACTGCAGGAGGGCAGCTGTAGTCCCACTTCATGAAAGTGGCAGCAGGAAGTCAGCCTGACATCAGTGGTGGGAAAGTTAATGGAAACACTGTAAAGAAAAGGACTGAGAAATATCTTGAATCCAAGGGTTACAATATCCATGGCAACATGGATTCATGGGAGGAGTGGCATGGGGAGATCTTGTCACAAAAACCAATCAAGCTCTTTGGCTGGGTGACCAAGGAATTAAATCAGGGTAGAGATGGATGTGGCCTACCTAGATTTCAGTAAGGCTTTGACACTGTTCCACATATGAGGCTATTAAGCAAGCTGTGTAGCTTAGAAGTGGGTCCAAAGGTGGTGAACTGGGTAAAAAACTGGTTAGGGGATAGGTGGCAGAGGGTGGTGGTAAATGGAGTGCACTTCAAGAGAGCGAGGGTGACCAGCAGGCTGCCTCAGGAATCAGTGTTGGGACCGTTCCTCTATAACATCTTTATAAGTGATCTGACAGAGAAGCTGTAAGGGAAGGTCTGCCTCTCTGTGGATGATACCAAAATCTGCAATAGGGTGGACACTCCAGGGAGGGTGGGGTGGGCGGAAAGGATGAGCAGAGATCTGAGAAAACTCGATGAGTGGTCAAGGGTTTGGCATCTGGGTTTCAGTGTGAAAAGTGCAAAGTAATGCACTTCGGGCACAGAAACTCAGAGGCAGAGTACAAAATGGGAGGAGTGGTACTGACGCCCACCAAGCAGGAAAGAGACTTGGGATAATCATGTCATAAGCATTGTGACAAGGCAGTTGGGAGGGCTAGTGGTATACTGGGTGCATATGGAGGGTATTACCAGCAGGAAAATTGAGGTGGTATTGCCTCTGTGGATCGCTAGTAAGATCCCAACTAGAGTACTGTGTCCAGTTCTAGAAGCCACATCTCTGGAAGGACATAGACAGAGTGGAGGCAGTCAGAGGAGTGCAACTAAAATGATGCAGGGTCTGCATCAGAAGCTCTATGAGGATAGACTTACAGTAAGTATCTAAATATGTACATCCTGGAGGAGAGGAGGGAATATGATTGAGACCTTTAATTACCTCATAGGAGTAAATAAAATACAGGGGAAGTATTTTGGACAAAAGGTGCTCAAGGACAAGGGATACGATAAGAAGCTGGAGGGGTAGATTTAGAACAGAAGTGAGAAGTACTTCTTCACAGAAAGAGTAGTGGATTCCTGGAACAGTCTTCCAGCAGAGGTGGTGGAGACATAAAGAGTAGAGGAGTTCAATAATACATGGGACAGATATAGGAGAATCTTAGGGAAAGGGAAGGCAGGTGGGTGAATGGGCCAGAGATCAAGTAGAACCAGCAGTGATACCATAGGCAGGGACAAATGGGCAGACTAGGTGGGCCAAGCAGTCCTTATCTGCCTAAAATTCTATTTTTCTATGTTACTGGGTCACTTCCAGTTGTGTCTAATACCTGATCACAGCCAATGCAGCCTGCCCTACCTTGGGCCACCTTTGAGTTATTTCAAGTTGTGTCTGGTATCACACTGCTAGTACAGTCTGCCCTACCTTGGGCCACCTCGAGTTACTTCAAGTTGGACTCAGAAACAAATGGGTTACCTCCAATCTTCTGAACCTCATGAGGAAGAAAGACAGGGCCTGGTCCAAGTATGAAACTCAAACTCCCAAACTTACTACAGAAATACAAAATAGTTGTAAATCAGCAGTCTGCTCTGCAAAAATAGCTTCCTCAAAGAACAACAGTTAAGCCCCTGGGGTAACTCCAAACTCACTTAGAGGTCACTTAACAACCTCCTCGTAAGAGGCAAATCCGATGAACAAATCTGCCTCTCCATAGATGGGCAACCCACCACCGAGCCTTTAACCATTGCCATTCACTTCAATTCTTATTTGAGGATCTGGACCAATACAAGGTCAATAACACACTAGACAACAGCACCACCAGGTCCCCCAAATCCTAACTCCAGCCCAGTTTCCACTCCACTACCTTTCACCCCATGAAGTTGATTAATCTCATAAAACAGAATGACCCCTGACCAAGCCTTGGTCTCGACAACGTGACTACAGAATTTAAATTGGTGTGTGAACTGATCGCCCGCCCTCTAACCAATATCTTTAACTACTCCCTCTGCACTGGTGCTTTTCCCCTAAAATGGAAATGTGTCACCTTAAAACCCCAGCACAAATCCTGCCCCACTAATGATGTGGTCAACTACAGGCCCATCTCTCTCTAGCACCATTATCCAAAATTATCGAGAAAATTGTGCTTGCTCAAATGCTGGAATACCTAGACAAATACAATTTATAAACTGACTCTCAACACTGATTTAGGGCTGGCCACAACACTGAGACTGCACTTATTAAGTTCACTAACTATATTAAAAGGTTAATGGCGAAGGTCTCTTCACCGGCTGTGTGTTTATGGACCTCATAAAAGCCTTTGACCTTATCGACCTATAAGGTATTCCTCACCACCCTCTCCCAGCTAAATGTTTCTGTAGATGTTGTCCACTGGTTCTCTAACCACCTCAGCCTCAGATTCCACAAAACTGTTGTTGCTGGTTAAAGCTACCAACTTTCCAAGGCTTAAAACTGGGATGGTCCATCCTGACCATGACCCCTCCACCACCATGTCACTCCCACGGGCACCACCACAGAAAGCGCTGTGCACAATCAATTACATTTTGCTGCTTGCTCTGGCCATGCCACCCACAGTAACACCAGTAGCAAACATTCAGATTAAACAATACATCATTCTGCTGCAGCAAGTTCCAAATCATGATGTACAGAAAGTTCATTAGAAGCAAAGCTGCATTAAATCATGATCAGACATTCGAGCTGCATGTATTGCTTCTCTGACAGTCCCATCCCAACCACTTACACTCCCCTCATTTGCTGAGCAAACTTCACTTCATTGACTCCCATCACCACCAGATTGTTTTCACACACTTCCTATAGCTGATCAGGTTCGGGTACCTTAGTTTCCTGCTGTTAGTCTCTTCTCTGTCTGGATTCTTTCTCAGCTGCTGGCAGGTATACGTCCACATCGGTTTTTTGCACTACTACCCAGTCTAATCTAACAGGAAGGAACATGCTTTACTGTGCTCCCACCGACATGCTCGTGGTGCAACACAGGCGCAGGGGTTGAAGTTGCAAACTGCTGTCCAGCCCTAGCAGCGCCACAGTGGTGCTGAAATAACTGTCACTGACGGATTAGCAGTCAGCAAAAAAAAAGCATTTGTCAGTTCGAATGTTGATTGCTTATATGTGCTGCTTAGGTATTTGGAAGTGAAAGTACCATGCCTAAGAACTGTCATGCCCCCAAGACATCCACTGTGTCTTTCTGTTCAGTATTCACAGAAGAGGGAGAGGCAAGGACCATAGCAGTACAGCAGTTGCAAAGGTGTGAAGAGGTGGACAATAGTCTATTCACTGGCAGAAGAATCCTGCAGAAGGTGAGTAAATTGAAGGTGGACAAAGCGATGGGACCAGATGGCATACACCCATGTTCACTGAGTCATTCAACAGAGGGTGGTACCAGAGAATTGGAGGTGGGTACATGTTGTCCCTCTATACAAATACAGCAGTAGAGAGGAGGTGGGGAACTATAGGCGGTCAGCCTTACTTCAGTAGTGGGGAAGATCATGGAGACATTGGTTAAAGAAAGAATAGTGGGGCATCTAGAAGCCATCAGAGCCCAGGACCATAGGCAACATGGATTCACAGTGGGAGGTCATGTCAGACAAATCTGGTTGATCTCTTTGACTGAGTGACAAAGAAAGTAAATCAGGTTGGGGCAGTGGACAACGCTTACCTTGGTGTAACCAAAGCGTTTGACACAGTCCCACATAGGAGGCTGATAAACTAGCTGAGAAGGGTGGGCCGGGGAAAGGGTGATAAAGTGGGTTAAAAACTGGGTAAGAGACAGGAGGAGAGAGTGGTGGTAAATGAGGTACAGTCTGGGAGAGGAGGTGACCAGTGGGGTGCCACAGGATCGGTCCTGGGGCCAGTTCTGTTCAATGTCTTCAATACTGACATTGCAGAAGAGGTGAAGGAAAGGTCTGCCTGTTTGCAGATGACATCAAGATCTGTAACACAGTGGATACCCCAGAGGAGGTGGAGAAAATGAGGAGGGACCTGGGGAAGCTTGAGAAATGGTCGGGACTGCCAACTGAACTTTAATTCAAAAAGTGCAAAATTATGCACCTGGGACACACAAAAACCCTGGGAAAGCTACAGGATGGGGTGGGGGGTTGCTGACAGTCACAAAGAAGGAAAGGGACCTGGGGTTCTTATTTCAGATAACCTGAAAATGTCAAAGTGGTAAGGCAGCTGGGAGGGCCAGTGACATGCTGGGGTGCATAGGCAGGGTATCACCAGCATAAGGAGGGAGGTAGAGATGCCATTATATAAAACCATGGTCAGGCTTCACGTGAGTACTGTGAGTTCTGGAGGTCGACCTTCATAAGGATATTAACAGGCTGGAGATATTCCAGAGAAGGGCTAATGAGATGGTACAGAGCTTGCAACACAAGACTTATGATGAGAAATTAAAGGACCTCAATATGTACTCACTGGAAGAGAGGAGAGAAAGAGGGATATGATAGAAACATTCAAGTATCTCAAGGGTATAAATATAAGTACTGAGAAGCAGGAGACAGCTGCTATAGGCATATGTGCCAGCTTCTGTGTGATATTCTTTCGTTCTTATAAATCTGTAATCTCCAGTATTTCAGTAACCACATGACCACACTGACTTCTTTAGGCAATTTTATGCTGGTTGATACCTGGTGTCAGATGGCAGACAGAGGCTCACCAGATTGTGTTGCCATTTGAAAACTTCATAGTGTGTTCTTTTACTGGTAAGCATTTTGGAAAGCTGGTGAAGGTCTCAAAATTTTATTATGATTTTATCTCCTTCTGTCTGTCCCTTTGGTCCCCCATCCCCACACCCCAACAGTCATCAGTGGCCACAGCTTCAGCCTTCTTCTTGCCAAGATGGTAGGTGAGAAACATAGAAACATAGAATTTGACGCAGATAAGGACCACTTGACCCATCTAGTCTGCCCATTTCCCTACCTGATGGATAAGCTGCAGATTGTAGTTAATCAACAGCTTACTTCCTCCTACCCCTAGTAGAATTGCCTTATGTTAGTTTGTGAGCAGCTGCCTTCACAGTCTGTGAAGACTGACGTCTTTCAGTGACGCTTATTGGTCATCTTCCAACACAGGTGAGGCACTGCCAGCCCAAAAGTAACTCAGTACAAGCAGGTTTCCAAGTGGGAAGGAATGGAGTGAGCAAGAATCAAGTACTCATTCAGATAGAAACATAGAAACATAGGAATTTGACGGCAGATAAGACCGCTTGGCCCACCTAGTCTGCCCATTTTCCTACCTAACAGATAAAGCTGCAGATCCTAGTTAACCAACAGCTTACTTCCTCCTACCCCCACTAGGACTGCCTTATGCCTGTCCCATGCATTCTTGAATTTACCCACTGTTCTTGACTCCACAACCTCCTCAGGGAGGCTGTTCCATGCATCCACAACCCCTCTGTGAAAAATACTTCTCACATTACCTCTGAGCCGTCCCCTCTAGCTTCAAATTGTGCCCCTTGTTATAGAAACATAGAAAGCCCAGCTCTTAAGCAGCTTTATGAAGAGTAAAGGCTTTTTGAAGCACTGGGGTTCTGTTTATTGCACTGTAAGTGGGCTGACTCTAATTCAGTAATTTACTGTACCTTACATCTGGATGCATGGTAGACCCAACTTTAAATAAACACTGCACTTGAATTAACACATGATACGATAGAAGTATAGAATTTGTCAGCAGAAAAGGACCGCTCAGCCCACCCAGTCTGGCCAAGTGTTCTCTACCTACTTGTAACTCCTGCCTGTGTTATGTTACTGCATGTCTTATTCTGCCTGCATCCATCAGGACCTCCTTGTGAATGAGTTTGCTTAATGGATTTTTCCTGCAATGAACTTGAACCTACTCCACTTCCATGGTCCTATTGATCTCCTTGACCCCTCCTTCCCCTTTCTGTAATATACCCTATGTTTATCCCATGCATGCTTAATGCCCCTACCATTTTAGCTTCCACCACTTTTCCTGGCAGTCTATTCAAATGCCTACCACCCTTTCAGTAAAGAAATATTTCTTCACAGCTAACCTGAATGCCCCCCACCAGCTTCATTGTATGTCCCTTGGTTTGGGTGCTCATCCTCATTTGAAGGAAACTCCACAACTGTACCCTCTTACCCTGTGAGGTACTTTGTAGGTCTTGATCATGTCACCTCTTACCTCCTCTCTTCCAGAGTGTATATGTGGAGATTCTTCAGACTTTCCTTGTAGGGATTCCTGTGAAAATTCTGAACCATTTTAGTTGCCTTCCTCTGGAAAACCTCCACCTTATGTCCTTCCTGAAGTGTGGACTCTAAAACTGGACACAGTACTCCAGCTGGGGGTATACCAGGGAGTGATACAATGGCAGCACAACATCCCTCCTCCTACTACCGGAGATGCCAGTCCTTATGCACCCCAGAATGCTCATAGCCTTGTCACACTGTACTGCCATCTTGAGGTCCTCTGATATAATAACCTCAAGGACCCTTTCATGTCTAGTGAGTATCAGTATCTCCCATCCTATACAGCATCGGGTTCCTATGCCCTAGGTACATGATTTTACACTTGTTGGCATTGAACCTCAAGTAAGTAAGAAAATGGAATTGATTTGAATGAATTGCAGGCTTTTAAGCAGCTTTCGGGAGTGTATATGTGTGTGTAGGGGGGGCTCTGGTGCTGGCAGTATCTCCAAGAATGCCACTGACTTCCCCCCCCTCATACTGTCTGCCCAATTACTCAAACCTCCCCTCACTACTTCCACAGTGTCCCCAAGTCGTTTGTGCCCACATGCAACAGTAAATGAGGTTTCTTCCTGCCCTTACTGCACACTTGAGCAGTGCCTGCCCTGCCCTTCCTGCACTCAACCTGGGGACAGCTTCCAGTCCAAATATGGCTGTGCCTTTCCCCTTTCTGCCCCATCTCACCCATTTCAGTATAGAATCCCCCAGGATGAGTACCCCACCCACCCTACCCCTTTCCTTCCAATGCCCCTTCCACCACCCCAGTATTCATTCTTCCCTGTCCCTCACGCCTGCAAACTGCACCCTCTGTGACTTCTCATATCTGTACCCCTACTTCCACCTCACCCCTTTTCTCTGTCTTATTTCTGCCATCCCCTTGAACCCCTTCCCAGCCGGACTACTTCCTACTGGGCTTCCCATGTCGACCTCCCTCCTCCCCTGCTGATTTCAACCCTCTCCTATCCCGCTGTTGTAGATTTAGAGCCCCCATTCCTTCTACCCCGACAGTGATGTCCCTCACATCCTTCCCCCTTCCCTTAGCCTTCTCTCCTCCAGTCACTCCCTCCTTTCTTAATAGCCCCCTTCTACCCTTTTGTCCTCGCTATCTCTTCCCCTACCTGTTGCCATCCCTCCATGCCCGCTTGTCCTCCCCCTTCAGTATGTTCCTGCTCCCCTCTCTGTCCCATAGCAGAGGTTCAGATCTATTCATAGTCGATACCTGTCCACATCTCTTCCCCTATCGATTCACCCCTCCTACTTGTTTCCCTCCATGCCACTCCTGGTGCCTCCTACCCAGCCATCTGCTCTCTCCCTGGTACCCTCGTGGTGTCTTCCTCACCCATCAGAAGGCAGCCCAGCCCTCGCCTAGGCACCTTCCCTTCTCCTCTTTCCTGCTAGTGCCTCTGATACTGGGGTCAGTTTCAGTCCCTAGTTATTCTTCATCCGTCCCCTTGCCATCCCTATTTCCCCCTCAGGATGCCTACAATACTTATCTGCCATGCCACTTACACTCCTCCCTAACCCCACAGTTCCTCCCTCAAACTGGCCAGTCATCGACAGACCATACACCCCCCATCCTGCGAGCTCAGTCCAGGATCATGGCTCACCCACACCCTGTACACCCTCCAACCTTCCAAAGATGCCCACCCTATTGACATGTGGCACCTGCCCTATTTTGGCCCCATCTTTGCTAGGGCTCTTACTCCCAGGTTCTGTACCCTACTACAATTGTTAGGCCCCTATTTACTCAAATTCCTGTCCCCCCCCACAGTCCCCCTACTGACCCCTTGCCAATGGGGGGTGTAATTCAGGCTCAAATGTCATCCGTTAGATACTGTATTACTGTAGCAACCCTAAAGCCTCCTTGTCCGTTTTCACCCTTAGCTACCATACTTTTGTTCTCGGCTCTCATATAGTTTCACTTAGCCCAGTTAGAAATCCTAGTGCACTCCAAGTATTACTCAGCTCAGTTAGAGAAATAAACAGAACAAATAAATATGTATTATTACAGTAATAATAGCAGTATAGCTCAGTACTTAGCTCAGTTAGAGAAAGAACCAGAAGAAGTAAATCTGTATTATTACAGCAATGCTAAAGTATCCAGTCATTGCTTTGTCTCCACTCCAGTGACCCTGCTGTAATATAGGACCACAGAGGACACTGGGTGGGAGGGTGGACAACTGTAAAGTCCGGCAGAGCTCCATTGAGCTCCTCCTCCCCTCTCTCACTTGCTGGTTCTCTTTCTCCCGGCTGTTGCAGGCTGCCCTTTGTACTGGGCTCCTGCTTGCATTGAGCCTGTTTCTGCCTACAAAGAAACCTGCAGAAACATAGAAACATAGACTTTGACAGCAGATAAGGACCGCTGGCTCACCTAGTCTGCCCATTTCCTACCTACAGGATGGGCCACAGATCCTAGTTAACCAACAGCCGATTTCTTCCTACCCCCACAAGAATTGCCTTATGTCTGTCCCATGAATTCTTGAATTCTCCCACAGTTTTAGACCACAACCTCCTCAGGAAGGCTGTTCCATGCATCCACTACCTCTCTGTGAAATAATACTTCCTCACATTGCCCTGAACTGCCCTCCTTCTATCTTTTAAATTGTGTCCCTTGTTCTTGCAAGTCTTTTTTCTGAAAGATGCTACCCTCTTGGACTTTGTTGATTCCACTGAGGTACCACTGAGGTACTTAATAGTTTCTATCCTGTCCCCCTCTCCCTTCTTTCCTCAGGGTATACATATTAAGCTCCTTTAGTCAACAGTCCCAACAGAGCTCCGTTTAGCTCGCTCACTACCCTCTCTCTCTCGCTTGTTCTATTTCTTCTGGAGCTACAGGCTGCCCTTTTTACTGGACTCCTGACTGTGTTGGTGCCTTTTTCTGCCACAAAAAGTTCACAACTGTCCTGACAGAGTTCCATTGAGGCCGCTCACTCCCTCTCTCACTCACTCATTCTGTTTCTCCTAGCTCTGCAGGTTGCCCTTTTGTACTGGGCTCCTGTCTCTGTTGGCACCTTTTTATGCCCACAAAGAAATATGCAGCAGTCCCGACAGAGATCTGTTGAGCTCGCTCACTCCTCCTCTCACTCGCTTTCGTTCCGTTTCTCCCAGCCCTGCAGGCTGCCCTTTTGTACTGGGCTCCTGCCTGCATTGGCACCTTCTTCTGCCCACAAAGAAATCTGCAGCAGTCCCAACAGAGTTCAGTTGAGCTCGGTCACTCCCCCTCTCACTCGCCGATCCTAATCTGTCCCAAACACTGATTTCCCAAAGCAACTGTGCTATTCTGCACCAGGAGCATGAAAACACATTTCAGCCGGATATGAAAATGACAGTTGTACTGTTCATAAGGAGGTGTGAAAAAATGCCAGTGTTGAAAATCTGTCTTGAAAATATTACTAATTTGCGAGTTACAAGGGTGCGTGGAAACTGCACATCGCGACGCCGTAACACAAGTCATTTTATGGACTTTGATCACAAAATTTTCAACATAGGCATTTTGAGACCTCTGCTCATGAACAGTGTCACTGTGGTTTTCTTACTGTGTCCAGAATACTGATTTCCTACAGCTACTATGTTATTCTCGTCCGGAAGTGCGAAACGCATTTCGGCCAGGATGTAAAATGAAAGCTGTACTATTCATAAGGAGGTGTGTAAAAATGCCAATGTTGAAAATCTGAAGTGAAAATATTGCAAATTCACGAGATTCTGAATATCTTAACTATAATGCGCTAGTAAACAGTCATTTTTAGATTTTTCTACCAAATTTTTACTCAACTCAGCTAGACAAATAAACAGAACAAATACAGCAATCATAACAGTATAGCTCAGTACTTACAGGTAGCCAGTTAGAGAAATAAACAGAACAACTTAATCTGTATTATTGAGCAATCCTAAAAATATCCAATCATTGCTTTGTCTCCACTCTAGAGACCCTGCTGTAATATAGGACCACAGAGGACCCTGGGCGGGAGGGTGGGCAACTCTAAAGTTCCGGCAGAGCTCCATTGAGCTCTCTCACTCCCCATCTCCTCGCGCGTTCTATTTCTCCTGATGCTGCAGGCTGCCCTTTGTACTGGGCTTCTGCCTGCATTGCGCCTTTTCTACCCACAAAGAAATCTGCAGCAGTCCTGACAGAGCTCCGCTGAGTTCGCCACTCCCCTCCCTCACTGTGTCTCGCTCTGTTTCTCCCGGCGCTGCAGGCTGCCCTTTGTACTCAGCTCCTGCCTTCATTGGGGCCTTTTTCTGCCCACAAAGAAATCCACAGCAGTCCTGACAGAGCTCAGTTGAGCTCATGCACTCTCCCTCTCATTTGCTCGATCTTAATCTGTCCTAAACATTGATTTTCCACAGCAACCATGCTATTCTGCAGCTGAAGTGCAAAAACATATTTTGGCCAGGATGTGAAAAATGACAGCTGTACTGTTCATAAGGAGGTGTGAAAAATGGCAGTGTTGAAAATGTGGTGTGAAAATATTACAAATTTGGAGTTACAAGGGTGCGAGGAAACAGTTCAACGCATGCTTGTAACAGTCACTTTATGGACTTTTGTCACCAAATTTTCAACATAGAGATTTTAGGACTCTGCTCATGAACAATGTCACTGTCATTTTCTTAATCTGTCCTGAACACTGATTTCCACAGCGACCGCACTATTCTGTGCTGGAAGTGCGAAAACACATTTCAGCCAGCATGTGAAAATGACAGCTGTACTGTTCATAAGGAGGTGTGAAAAAATGCCAGTGTTGAAAATCGGGCATGACAATATTACAGATCTGCAAAGTTACAAGGTGCGTGGAAACTGCACAACGTACACTTGTAACACAGTCATTTGATGGACTATCGTCACCAAATTTTCAACAAAGGCATTTTAAGACTTCTGCTCATGAACAGTGTCACTGTCATTTTCTTAATCTGTCCCAAACACTGATTTCCTACAGCGACCGTGCTATTCTGCACCGGAGTGCGAGAACACATTTCGCCAAGATGGGAAAATTGACAGCTGTACTGTTCATAAGAAGGTGTGAAAAATGCCAGTGTTGAAAATCTGTGAAATATTGCAAATTCTCAAAGTTATGAGCGTGCGTGGCAACTGTGCAATACAGCTCATAAAACAGTCATTCTTTTGATTTTTCCACCAAATTTGCAACATAGGCTTTTGAGGCCCGTCATGAACACTGGCACTGTCATTTCGTTAATCAGTCCAGAAGATGATTCTGTGCAGTGACGCTAAAATCACCTTTAGGGACTGAATAACGCCATGACAGTGGCTGAATTCATGAGGAGGTGTTCCAATAACCCCATGTTGAAAATTTGGTGCCAAAATTCCCAAAAATGCCTGAGATATGCAGCAAATTTGAAAAACCCTATTTATGCCATTATACAGCTTACCAGCATTTCTTGGTTCGGTGGTGGCTTTGAAGAGTGCAGATGTGTTCTCAGTCCACGAAGATCGTGCATCGAGCTCCAAAGGTAAGTATAGAATTGAAGGGTGTGTGGAAAGGTGGGGTATGCAGTGGGTGGGCGTGGGTTGGGGAGGGCGCGAGGCGGCAAGGGACCGTTTCTTCTTTACAAGGTTGAAAAAAATAGACATCACAGGATGATTTTCATTTTAGCAGGTACTTTTGGCATACTAGGGTGGGCTCCCAGTGTGCCACCCGCGTGTTTTAGGGTGGGGGACTGGAGCCAACGGGACTGGGCACCCCGTCAGCACATACTGGGGGGGGTCTCATGATGTGAGGGATTGGGCACCCTCGGCACACAAGAAATGGGGGACATGTCGATGAGGATTGGGCACCCCACTGGCAAGAAACAGGAGGAGGGACATGATGCTGAGGGAGATTGGGACCCCCTCAGCAGACAACACAAACTGACAAGGACTGGGCTCCCCATTGGCAAACTGGGTCGAGAATGCAGGGACCGCCATGCAATGATGGGTCACTCCCTCATTGCAGCGCAATGACTGATGCTGCAATGATGAGGAGGCCCCTGACTGCATCGGTTAAAACATTTCAAGGTGGTGGCACGCTGGCTGAACTAGTGTCAGCAGCACTAAGGATGCGGGCCAAGCCTCAAAAGGCAGTGGGGCATTGGCCACAACAGTGCCGCGCCCACAACCTGCTTCTGCAGCAAGTTGTCAAGAACATGTTTCTTGTGCATGTGCACAATCAACATAAAAGGGGACAAAACTGGGACAAGTAAGCAAAACCAGGACAAAAGTGACATTTTGCAAAACTTGTGGGGACACTGGGCAGCTGTCTAAAATAGGGACTGTCCTGGGAAAATAGGGACTGTTGGTAGCTTTACTGCTGGTGCTTTCTCCAACAGCTGCCTCATTAAATATAGTGTTCCACAGGGCTCCATTCTGAGACCCTCCTCTTTTCCCTCATAGGCAACTCCCTGAAATTTGCAGGCATACGGAGCTCATCCTATACACTGATGATGATGCACTTTTCTGTAAAGATAAGAATCATTCTTCCCACTTTGACAACCTACAACAGGACTTCTCCAGGCTCCACACCTGGTTCTCCTCCAGGGATTAGTCCTCAATTAAAAAAAGTCAATGGTTTTCTCCAGGACCAGAAAAATGCAGATTTTGAATTCTCACTCACTGACAATGATGGCAACAAAACTGAAAGAGTCTCTGAGTTTAAATACCTTGGCTTCCTGCTCGCTGCCACCTTACCTTCAAACCTCCATTGATCAGCTCATAAAAAAGCTCACCAAAGACTTGGAATGCTATATGGAGTTAAACAATTCCTAATCCCAGAATCCAAGGCCCAACTTGTCAATAGCTTCCTCCTCCCATCCTGGACTATGGCGCTTTAATTTACTGCCCCTCCCTTTTCAAAAGCCTTGGTGGGCTTAGGGCCACCTGTCACGTGTTATCCGGTTCACCACCGGCCTCCCAAGATTGACCCACCACTGTGATCTACACAAAACAGGAAACTGGCCCCTGCCTGGAGGACAGGATGGACAGTAAAATCCTAACCTTCTTCTACGAACTACTATGGGGCATTTACCGAGCAGCATTGTCTCCCTCCTCCCCTACTAGGTCCACCAGACTATCCTCCATTCACTCTTTCTCTCTCCCTTTGCCACACTTCTCAAGGTCAGCAAACCCTCTCCTCCAGGGGTGTAAAACTCTTTATAGCCTGCCCCAGTCCCTTGTTCAGTGTCCTTCAATCGCATCATTCAAACACAACCTAAAGTGTCAACAGGCCAGTGTTAATGTCTGTACATACACTTTACTTTGATTGCATGTATGCTTATGCTTACTCCTTATAAATGCTCCCTGTTGTGTTAATATGCATACTTATATATACCTGTGCTCTATATTATGTCTTTGCTACCATCTCTGTACATATTTTTGTTTTCATCTACATGTATACCATGTATTGTGTTTTGTTTTCATCTGACTGTATTCCATGTACTGTGTTTTTCCTATGCCTGCAACTGGATGCTTGTGAAAACAGGCAATTTTGCTTACATGCCTTTCTAGTATAACAAATAAACTGAAACTGAAATTGTGTCTGGTATCACACTGCCAGTGCAGTGTATACTACTTGGGCCATCTCTGAATTACTTCAAGTTGTGTCTGATATCACCCTGCCAGTACAGTCTGACCTACTTTAGGTCACCACTGGGTTAGTTCAGGTTGTGTCTAGTACAGCACTGCCTATGCAGGCGGACCTACTTTTGGTCACCACTGAGTCACTTCAAACTGTGTCTAATACCAAACTGCTAAATAGCTGGCCCTAATTTTGGTCACCACTGGATCGCTTCCACTTGTGTCTAGTACTGCACTCCCAACACAGCCAGCCCTACTCTGGGACACCTGTGAGTCACTTCAAGCTGCGTCTAGTACCAAACTGCTAAACAGCTGGTCCTACTTTGGGTCACCACTGGGTCACTTCAAACTATGTCTAGTACCAAACTGCTAAACAGTTGGCCCTACATTGGGTCACCACCAAGTCACTTCAAGCTATGTCTAGTACCAAACTGCTAAACAGCTGGCCCTACTTTAGCTCAACAAAGGGTCACTTCAAGCTGAGTCTAGTACAAAACTGCTAAACAGCTGGCCCTACTTTAGGTCAATACTGGGTCACTTCAGACTGTGTCTAGTACCAAACTGCTTAACAGCTGGCCCTACTTTGGGTCAACACTGAGTCATTTTTAGCTGTGTCTAGTACCAAAATGCTAAACAGCTGGCCCTACTTTGGGTCACCACTGTGTCACAACAAGCTATGTCTAGTACCAAACTGCTAAACAGCTGGCCCTACTTTAGCTCAACACAGGGTCACTTCAAGCTGAGTCTAATACAAAACTGCTAAACAGCTGGCCCTACTTTAGGTCAATACTGGGTCACTTCAGACTGTGTCTAGTACCAAACTGCTTAACAGCTGGCCCTACTTTGGGTCAACACTGAGTCATTTTAGCTGTGTCTAGTACCAAACTGCTAAACAGCTGGCCCTACTTTGGATCACCATTGGGTCGCTTCAAGCTATGTCTATTACCACACTGCTAAACAGCTGGCCCTACTTGAAGCAGTGTCAGTGGCTCAGTAGGTAGCACACTCGCCTCTGAGGCCGGGAGATCAGAGGGCTGTGGGTTCAGTCTCCATATCTGGCACTTGGGTTAATATTCTAGTACTGACACTGCAGTGCAGCATGAGAAGGTGCTGCACTTCTGAGGTGCCGTCTTTCAGATGAGGCGTTAAACCGAGGTCCCATCTGCCTGATGGTGGTAGTTCAGGTGAATGTTAAAGATCTCTTGGCACTTCTAAAAGAGTAGGGAATTTTATTGAAATAACATCAAGAAATAAAGTTACAAATACAGAAATCAAGAGAAAAAGCAGTTTTAACATCACACAATTATGTTGAAATGAAATCAAAAATTACAGTCAACTCAAATGAAAAGAAACAAAAACATTTTTTTTAAACTTAACAAGTCAAAATCAAATTCAGGTATAAGACCTCTGTTTATTATTTCTATTTAATAAACCAAGAAAAACCCTTCCACCAATTAGTGACTTTTGTAGATGTAGAAGTTATTAAATCTGAGCTATGTACTTTTCCCATAGCTACCTGTATTAAATTTCCACTGTTTCATAAGGCATCCATCTCTGAGAAAGGACCCACTGGCATCTAGCTTGCCAAAGATAATATTTTAAAACACAACAAAAACTACTAATGTATCCATGGAATAGGAAGTTCCTAAATGATGAAAGTGTCCCAAAACTAGGTTATCATAATTCATATTTTTAACCATGCCATTTTCCACTTTGTAGCAAGGTAACTCCAAAGGGATTGAGCATATAAACAATGAAATAAAAATGTTCGATGGTCTCTTCCTTATTGATACAAGCCTCATACGGACAGTTTCTTTCAGATTTTGCCTTCTATTTGGCATGGCCTCTTACTGTACATTACTTCTGCATAAACCATCGACCACAGAAATTCCCACATGTAGTATGGTATTCTGGGTTGTTAGCTGTTCAGAACTTTATGATTTTGAGAGAATGGACAATTTTAAAACAGGGTGCCATAGGATGCACTAAAGACACAACTATGGTATATAACTGAGGCCCTGTATTGATAATGATCATCTGTGGTGTTAACCCCCATTTATATAATCGTTTTGCAGCAGGGATAAACCAAGATGGAATAGACATGGTAGCAATTAATTTATAGAAACACAGAAACATAGAATTTGACAGCAGATAAGGACCGCTTGGCCCACCTAGTCTGCCCATTTTCCTACCTAACAGATAAGCTGCAGATCCTAATTAACCAACAGCTTACTTCCTCCTACCCCCACTAGGACTGCCTTATGTCTGTCCCAGGTGGATGTTATGCCATTTGGTAATATACCCTGCTAAATTTATCTTACTCCAATAAGAGTATAGTGCCTCTACTGATAATAAGCTGTATTTAACAGAATGAGTGAAAATAAAGTAGAAAAAATATTACTGGATCTATCATACCCAGTCCCCCTTTTCTTTGTTGAGATACGTATAATGGTGTTTAACTGGATTTAATCTATTTCCCACAGCATTTGAAAAAATATACTATATAATCTTGTCTCCAAATTCTGTGATGGTGGAAAAATCACGGCAACATATAAAATCATAGGAATAAGAAATTGCTTCATAATCTGAATTCACTTAAGTTTGGCTATTCTCCAATGTCTCCATTTTTGTACTTTAGCATCAACATTAGTTAATGCTAGATCCCAATTAAAAGAGGCAAGATTTTGTGTACCAAAATAGAGACCTAAAATTTTAAGAGGTTCAGATGAGATCAAAATCTCTTGTAGACAGACTGGATTCTGGCAATTAGTGCCAATAAATAGCCCTTTACATTTTGAGATATTTAATTTAGAATTAGAAAAAGTGGAACAAGTAACTATAATATTCAAAAAATAGGAATTTGAGTGTAGTCTGAAAAAATACACAAACATCATCTGCATATGCAGTCATATAAAAACCTTACTCCTATGTGGATCTACAATACCTGTCCATTGAGGGTATCAGTTAAAAGATGCAGAAAGGGTCCAAAATAAAGATATATAGGAGAGGGCTAAGAGGATAGCCCTGTCTTACACCTGTGTGTAGTGGGATTCCTGCCATAATGTGATGTCTAATTATAGGATAGACCTCTGCTCCATAATATAAAGACTTGAGCCACTGCAATAATTGTGGTAGAATGCCATATGCTTCCAGAGTCAGAAAAAGAAAGGATGAGAGACCGTATCAAAGGCCTTATATTGGTCTACCGAGAGAAGATATCCTGACTATTGTGCAATTCAACATAATCAATTAAATCTTTAATAATCATTAGGGTCTGTTGAATTGTACGGTCAGGTAAACCACAGAATTGCCAAGGAGATAACACTTTTTATCATGGGGTTTTATTCTATTATTTAGAATGATAGCAAAAATGTTATAATCTGTGTTTAAGAGTGTAATTGGTCTCCAATTATCAATTAAAAGTGTGTCTCCTGATTTAAACAGCAAATTAATAAACCTTCTGTGAACCATGAAGGTATAGTATGAGTAATGAAAAAATTAAACACTATTACTAAACACTGTGCTAAAAGACCTGAAAAGATTTATAAAATTCATTGGTCAAACCATCTGACCCAGGCGATGTGCCATTTTTAAAGTCCTAATGGCCTGCTGAATTTCCAAAATCGTAATTGGTTGTATTAGTTGTTTTGTAACATTTGGAGCTGCAGGAATTACTGCTGAAGCCAAAAATTCTTTGATATTAGCTTCTGAAGCGGCTTGTGTAGGGACATGGGATAGCATACAATCTTTAATGATAGAATGCATCCCTGTTAATGAGGACACAACGTCACCTGATTTATTTCTTGAAGATTCTAGAAAAATGGAATTTTACAAGTTCGGAAAGCTTCAAAGGGGTCATCATGGAGAGTTTTAATGCTCCATATTGTAATAAATTTGTCATAGTCTGGGCCCTATACTGGTACTTTAGCAGGTCTTCCTTAAGTAATTTGATCTGATCTGAATAATCAAATCGAAAGTATTGGCTAAAGAATATAAATTTTGAGCTGCTGTTTGATTTGTAAGTATTTTAGAAATTTTATATTTTCCTGGTTTTCCTAGTTTTGAAAAATTATGTTTAAAATCAATTTTGAGTCTGCCACCACTCATCTGCCTTGTCATACAAAAAGCAGACAGATAATCGAGCCATTAAAATATTGGCTATGTGCAGTTTCACTTGCTGATCATTCAGGAGAGAAGAATTCAATTTCCATCTGGGCCTGACATGAAATGAGCATGCACTAAGAGTAAAGGAACCTAATATTAGTAGATGATCTGAAAAAGTTGTGACTTCAGTCTGAAAATGTACTTTGGGGAGAGATTTGGAAGTAAATATATAATCAATGGTGGAAGTATATTAATTCCTTTTAAAAGTAAATTTAGGCCGAAGTTTGAAGGAATTACAGTTCAAGAGGTCTTCAGTATCAATGAATTTCTGTAAAGCGTTGGAGTCACAGTATATTTTTTTCCTTGTGGGACTTCTGTGGTAGATGAAGATTATAAAGTGCAATTAAAATCTCACAAAGAAAGACCTTATAGGTAGTAAGCAAATATGGTTTCAAGCTGTTAAAAGGGCTACTCATTCAGATTTAACTTGTGAACCATAGATGTTAATAAATTGACAATGTAATTGTTTCCATACACCATCCAAAATGAAAGCCCTCCAGGACTAAATCAATAAGTTTGAGTAATGTAAGATTAAATGAACAAAATAGAAAACCCACACCATCTGCAGAGGTAGTGCTAAATGACCAAAAGAAGGCCCCAAACCCATTCTTTTTGAAAGAACCGTGCTTAATCACTGGTATACATCCATGTCTCTTGCAAAAACAGATGTCAAGATTATGATCATGAATATACTGATAAACTATCGTCCTTTTTTATAATTCAATAGGCTATGTATATTTAATGTACCAACACAAAAGAAGTCATACAGGAATTTCAGCAGTGAATTCAAGACTCTTTTTTCTTTTCTTCTTTTCCTTTATAATCAGATCTGTTCAATGACATGGTGCTAACTTCTGTTTTAGTTGATTGAGAGTCTGAGTCTCCCAAATCCATTTCAGTATCTCCCCATTGGGAAGGCAAAATAGAAAAGGATTTTTCAGCTCTAGATCCACCAGAGGTTGGTCCTGTCCCCTTTCAAATTCCTGGCCGATCTACATACGGAACAGTGGTGAAAGGCGATGAATGAGTAGTACCAGCTACACCATCTACTGTATCAGTATAACATACAGGAAGAGAGGTATCTGGTGGCATAACTACAGAAAGGGGGGGGGTTCCACTACTACCAGTACAGGAGGCTGGAGGTAGAGAGGACAAAGGAGGAGGAGATTCCTTAGGTGGAGGCTTGATCGAGCCTCCAGTTCTAATGATTTGGCAGGTTTAGAGGACACGGAATTCTGGGCATTCTGAATTAGAAGATCTGGGCTCAAGCAAGAGGCTTTATTTTAGCAGCCCAAGGACATTCCGCAAAGACATGACCTGTTTCCTCACAGAGGTCACATCTAGTGAGGTTCGCACACACTGGAAGGCTATATGCCCATTCTCCCGCAGTTGTCACACCTGGGCCTATCACAAGAGCTGGAGAGATGTGTTTTAAAGCCACATTTATAGTAGGCCCAAGGTTGACCTGCATAATAACAAACTCCTCTATCCCTGCCTAGCAAAAGGAATTCAGAATATGTTCCACTCCAGCTTCAGTTTGTCTGAGCTTGATTTTATAACGCCAAACTCCTGTCCAGAACAGCTCAGTGTCCAAAATAGCCTCAGGGGACTCAGTACATCACTTTTAGCCAGTAAGTTATGTCTTCTACATGGACCCCTCATTCCTGAATATCACAGTAATGTATTTTATTAATGGTTTAGTTAAAGGAATGACTAAAAAGGAGTCCATGTAGGAGAAACTTGACCTGGTTGTACGTTCCCAAAACATGTCCAAACCATAAGCAGGTCTGAAGCTGATGTCAAAATTATCTTCTCCAGAAATATTGATGAAGGCAAAGACATTCGGGAGAACTTCAAGGAGTCTTTTAACAATAATTTGCCAACATACGCCTATCAGGGCTAACTTCTAAACCCCCTTATATCGTAGAGCGAACCTCATTACGACGGAGCGGCTTCTTTCTTTATTTTCAAAAAGATCAGAAAGAAGGGGTTTAGTTGGTTCTGCAGAGGCCAGAGGATCTTCAGGCACTGGTATGGATGCCTCAGTATTTTAAATATCTGGCAATGGTTAGTCTGCAGAGTTTTTAACTTATAACGGAATAACAGGGGAGAAAACACTGCATCAGGTGTTATAGTTCCTTCTGGTAGTCCCACTGGTAAAGTAGAATCAGAAACTTTGGGTGTCATTCAGGGATTTTGCATGAAGTTGAGGTGGGATCCCAATCTGGGGTAGGAACCCAGATACCTTTAGCAGTTGTTGTCCAACCCGCCTCACTTAAGGCTTTTAGGGAGACCAGTTGTCATCTGAGTTTTTAGTAGATTGTATGGCTTCAAATTCCCATATTGCAGACCAGGGAAGGCTCAGTAAGTGGAGGAATAAGCCTAGGTTTATCTAGTACAGGAGAGGTGGAGGAAATCAGCTTTGCTTCAGATAAAGTGGAAGCAGTGTGCTCGTTCACAGTCTACTAGGGACCCAGGCTGTGGGTCTGATTTTGAAAGGAAAAGATGGTCAGTCCATCCTGCTTGGTGGGAGAAGTCTGGTAAATAATGCCAGTGTTTGTGCAAGTGAGGGCTCTGCAGGTAGCGTGGCTCTAAACACAAATCCTGCAGTTCGAGAGAGAGTATGGCGGAGAGCTCTTCTAGATCCACCTGACCATCAGGCAGCACAGGCACTGCAGAGCGGTGATTACAGTACCCACAGGGACAGAAGTCTCTACTTGCACAGAAATATTGTGAGGCAAAACGGTAGGTTTCTCCAGCTTTTGGCACGAGTAATTGACAACTTCTTTACTGCCAGCTGGAGAAACTACAGTCTCAGGATTTAGAGAAGCAGTTCCAGAAAAAGATTTGTCAGTCTTACCTTGCTCTGCAAGTTGTGCTTCAGCTGCCACGTCACTCCGAATGCAGGCTCAGGCAGTAATCGAGCCCGCATCTTGACAGCAAGCTCAGGTGTTTGAAAGCGGGTAAGTTTGCAACCAAATGCTCGGTTTCGGACAGATGTCTCTCCTTTCTGCAGTTAACAGTTCTTGTAGGTTTGTCTCATCCAGTTCAGCATCAGGCTTATTTTGTGTAAAGGTGTTGCTGCAGGGTGGTGCACTTTAAATCATTTTCAGCTGGTAACGATGCTAAGTCTCCAGCTTGCTGAAAGTCAGACATTACATCCATAAATACCTCGGAATCCTCCAAACAATTTCTGCAGAAGAAAATCTCTCCCTCCATTTGGGATGTCCTGCTCTCCTGGTGTTCCACTTGAACTGGCCATGGCTCACAGACAGCAAGTCCCCTACTGCCAGCAATGCAGTAGGAATTTCCCTGGTGTCCTGGCCAAATTTCCCTCATTAACTAAAAATACCACCAATAGCTTAATCTGGTTCAAGGTCAGTTGGCACTCATCTATATCCCCTCCCCAGGTCATGCCTGAAAATAGGCAGGATTTGTCTAGTGCACTTACCCGTCAACAAAACTAAATAAAAATAAAAATACTTTGTCACCACTGGGTCACTTCAGGCTGTGTCTCATAACAAACTGCTAAACAGCGGGCCCTACTTTGGGTCACCACTGGGTCACTTCAAACTGTGTTGATTACCACATTGCTAAACAGCTGGCCCTACTTTGGGCCACTACCACTGAGTAACTTCAAGCTGTGTCTAGTTCCAAACTGCTAAACAGCTGGTCCTACTTTGGGTCACAACTGGGTCATTTCAAACTGTGTCTAATACCAAACTGCTAAAGAGCTGGCCCTATGTTGGGTCACCAATGAGTCACTTCAAACTGTGTCTAGTACCAAACTGCTAAACATCTGGCCCTGCTTTGGGTCACCATCGAGTAACTTCAAGCTGGGTCTAGTACCACACTGCTAAACAACTGGCCCTACTTTGGGTCACCACTCACTTCAAGCTGTGTCTCAGATCAAACTGTTAAACAGCTGGCCCTACTTTGGGTCACAACTGATCACTTCAAGCAGTGTCTAGTACCAAACTGCTAAACATCTGGCCTACTTTGGAGTCAACACTGGATCACTTTAAACTGACTCTAGTATCAAACTGTAGAAGAGCTGGCCCTACTTTGGGTCACCACTGAGTCACTTCAACCTGTGTTTAGCACCACACTGCTAAACAGCTGGCCCTACTTTGGGTCACAACTGGTTCATATCAAGCTGTGCCTAGTACCAAACTGTTAAACAGATGGCCCTACTTTGGTCACCACTGGATCACTTCAGGATGTGTTTGTTACCACACTGCTAAACAACTGGCCTACTTTGGGTCACCACTGGGTCACTTCAAGCTGTGTCTAATACCAAACTGCTAAACAGCTGGCCCTACTTTGGGTCACCACCAGATCACTTCAAGCTGTGTCCATTACCACACTTTTAAACATCTGGCCTACTTTGGGTCAACACTCGTCCACCTTAAGCCGAGTCTAGTACCAAACTGCTAAACAGCTGACCCTACTTTGGGTCACCACTGAATCACTTCAAGCTGTGTCTAGTATTAAATTGCTAAAGAGCTGGCCTACATTGGGTCACCACTGGGTCACTTCAAGCTATGTCTAGTATCAAACTGCTGAACAGCTGGCCCTGCTTTGGGTCACCACCGAGTCACTTCAAGCTGTGTCTAGTACCACACTGCTAAACAACTGGCCCTACTTTGGGTCACCACTGGGTCACTTCAAGATGTGTCCATTACCACACTTTTTAAATATCTGGCCCTACTTTGGGTCAACACTGTGTCTGTAAGCTGAGTCTAGTACCAAACTGCTAAACAACTGACCTACTTTGGGTCACCACCGAGTCACTTCAAGCTTGTGTCTAGTACCACACTGCTAAACAACTGGCCCTACTTTGGGTCACCACTGGGTCACTTCAAGCTGTGTCTAGTATCAAACTGTTAAACTATTGGCCCTACTTTGGGTCACAACTGGATCACTTCAAGCAGTGTCTAGTACCAAACTGCTAAACAGCTGGTCCTACTTTGGGACATCACTGGATCACTTCAAGCTGTGTCTGTTACCACACCTAACATCTGGCCCTACTTTGGGTCAACACTGAGTCACTTTAGCTGAGTCACGTGCCAAACTGCTAAACAGCTGGCCCTACTTTGGGTCACCACTGGATCACTTCAAGTTGTGTCTAGTACCGCTGCCTATGCAGCTGGACCTCTCTGGATCACCATGGGGTCACTTCAATTTGTGTTTAGAACTGCACTGCCTATGCAGCTGGACCACTGTGTCACTTCAAGCTGTGTCTAGTATGGCACTGCCTATACAGCCAGACCTACTTTTGGTCACCAGTGGGTCACTTTCAGTTGTGTCTAGTACCGCACTTCCTATACAATCTGTCCTACTTTGGGTCTCACTGGGTCACTTCAGTTGTGTCTAGTACTATACTGCCTGTAAGCTGGACCACCAGGTAACTTCAAATTGTGTCTAGTGCTGCACTTCCTATGCAGCTAGACCTACTCTGGGTCACCACTGGGTCACTTCAAGCTGTGTCTAGTGCCGCATTGCCTATGCAGCCTGGCCTACTTTGGGTCACCACCAGGTAACTACCAGTTGTGTCTAGTACCGCACTGCCTATACATCCTGCCCTACTTTGGGACATCACCAGGTCATTTCCACCTGTGTCTAGTACTGCACTGCCTATGCTGCTCTACTTTGGGACACCACTGGCTCACTTTAAGTTGTATCTAGTACTGCACTACCTGTACAGCCTGCCTACTTTGGGACACCACTGGGTCACTTTAAGTCATGTCTGATACCACATTGGCCATACAGCCAGCCCTATTTTGGGTCATCATTGAGTCACTTCAAGCTGTGTCTAGTACCATACTGCCTGCAGCATGCCCTGCTTGGGGTCACCACCAGGCCACTTCCAACTGTGCCTAGTACCGCACTACCAATGCAGCCAGCCATACTTTGGGTCATCACTGGGTCACTTCAGTTATGTTTAGTACTGCACTATGAATGTAGCTTGCCTTTCTCTGGGACACCTCTGAGTCACTTCAGCTAAGTGTGTCTAGTTCTGCACTGACTGTACAGCCTGCCCTTCTTTGTGGGGTTTTTTCACTTGTTTAAGACTACCATTACTCAGTTCACTCCTACTCATTTCACACATAGGCCACTGAAGCCATCAGAGGGTTAACAGCTTTTTCTCATCATCTGTCCTAGGCCAGATTCAAACATGAATTGAAGGTGAAAGATTCTTAAACCCACTAACCCATCCTGTCTTTAATTACATCACTAAATCAACAGAAATACTGCTTCACACCAGCCCAGAGGTGCTGAGGGTTGAGGAGCTGGACGCCACACCTCTCGCTGCCGGTGACCTAGGTTCAGGAATGAACCTGGGTTGTCAGGATTTGGCCAGTGGAGGGCAGGAGCTGGATTGAGACACCTAAAGGCAGCTCTCCTCTCCTGGGTGATTTCAGGCACCGCTTCAATAGGAAGCGGTGTGAGGAGGCAGGAGCTGAATTGAGACACCTAATGGCAGCTCTCCTCTCCTCTTCTGGAGTGGTTTCAGGCATCGCTTCAATAGGAAGTGGTGTGGGAGGGAGGATGCTGTTAGGCACTTGGCTGAAGCCGTGTTCTCAGCACAACTCCATGCCTGAGCCACGGCCTTTGCACTGGCATCCTCGGGTAGGGACTTGGGATTCCATAGCTACTCAGTAACCACGAAAACCCCACCCCACTGCCATGCTGCATGGTCTCCACAAGGGAGGACGGAGCTCGGACGGTCGGCACGCCAACACCGAGCCCTCATCAGCAGTGGGTGATAAAAATGTCTAAATAAAAAAAAGAGAGAAGTAGTGCTTCACGCTTATCCATAACAGCAACTCCCAAAGCCATTTCAGGAGTTTCTGGCCTCATCATGCATTTAAACTGAATCAAATGGTTAAGTTCAGCACCTAGTCAAGACCCCTGCAGTTGCTGTGACCTAACCCTCCACTGAAAATAATTTTGCTCAAATTAAAACTCTGATACTTTGTCATGCCAACTCCAGCAGATGACACTGACTCTGCTCGGATACTGAAGGTGCCTTGAGGTTGAGCAGAGCTTCACCATTTGATTCAGTCAAAATCCTTGGGAACCAAAAACTCCTGCAATGACTTTTACACCTGGCTTTTGTGGGTGCGCATGATGCAGTGTTTCTTTAATATTAGTGATTTCTATCCGTATTTACTGTTATGGACATAAGGGCTAAATCAATCTTATGTTAACCACCTTGTTTGAAACATTCCACTAAGCCAGGGTCTGGGCTATTTTAATCTTGTTATTTGTAGTCACACTGTTAAAAGTTCAATATACTGGTCATGTCAGTATATCTGAAAAGATCTCCCTTTAAAGCAGCAGTATTTATTAGTAACCATACAGTATTTGTTTGTTTGTTTATTTTCAGCAATAAGGTTTGTCCAGCAGAAATATTAAAATATCCAATTTTCTTTCATTCCTGAACCAATATACAGGATACTGATGTTTTTAAATGTTCCTACCCTGTGCCATGCCCATCATGAAAAAATAATTATCTTGGTACAGTGTTGTGCTGTTTACAGTCAGAAACGTGGTGGTAGCACCATCCTAATACCACTACAGTATGAATGTAGCATGTACATGCAACAGGTAACCTCAGTGGGAGATATTTTTAAAATGGCATGTGGCAGGCATCTTTCATGGCTTGAGTCATTAATTACAAAATTATCTGTAAAAGTTGTTTTAATAAGATCTGAGAAAACTAAAAATACTCTTGAGTATGAATGTAGGGATGTCAGAAACATTTTTTGCTAAAAAAAAAAAAACTATGTGATAATTTTTTTTCCGATCAACAAATACTGCTCCTTTAAGAGCTTTATCTGGGGCCTGGTGGATAAGTTGACTGGCTGGGGCTGCTTCTTGTTACATTGGCTGCCTGTAAGGAGCCACAGAAGTGTTAACACTTAGAAGGAGAAACCAGGTTGTGCCAGAAAATTGGCATCTGATTGTCCAGTGCACTTACCTGGTAAATCCAACTGAATAAATAGAAACCAAGACACTGGTTGGACTCAAAGAGCAACATATACGGCTTGAGCAAAGCTCTGGAAAACTCCATACCAGTGTGCTAAGCAGCCCAGCGTGCCCAGGGTGTTATATTCAAACACTGGCAGAGCAATGTGTGCCTGTGCAACTGCGTTTGAATAACCCCCTTGTGAGAGTGGTGCAATGTAGGTGCAGACTGCAGCCAAAGCCTCCTGCAAGCCTATAAAGGGGATACAGTTGGGGCCAATAAATAAGCATTCCACACATGTACAGGAGCAACCTGTTTGCATAGCATAAAAGTGATTGCTTCGAGACCCATTCAACAACTTGACACATTGGCTGTCTCACTTGAACCAATTGGTTTAGGTGGTCATGGAACTGAGACCACTGACACCCCACTTCCCACTGAGGGAGCTCATTTGCCAGCAAGTTCAATGGACCATGGTTGTCATAGCTGCCATGATCCCAAAATGCCATAGACAGTCCCTGGGCAGATGCAATTGCTCAACCCAAAATGATCAAGCAAAGGAGGTAAGACCCTCTGCCCATTCTGAAGGTAAGAAGCCCTGGCTTGGAGGAGTCCAGTTCCACTATAATGAACAGGATCACCAGCTTGGGTACCACCTCTAATTGGCCAGACTGACCAAGAGGCCCATATCCCACAATGTCTAAACATCCAGTTCCCTGTTCCATTCCACAATATCCCTGGTACTGCATGTGATGAGCCAGTCACTGAGGTATGGGAAAACCTTGGCACCTCAGCACCTGAGGAAGGCAGCTACAATTGACAGGCATGTGGTAAACCACACGGGTGCCAATGAAAGGTTGAAGGGCATGGCCTTGAACTGGTACAACATGCTGACCACTTGGAATATAAGAAACTGCCGATGGGACAGCTGAACTGGAATAAGAAATATGTCTTAAAGGTCCAGGGAGCACAATAAAGTCCCTGGCTCCAGAGAAGGATTTATCTTGTTGAGGGTGGCTATACAGAACTTCCCCTGTGGATGAACTTATTCAGGACATGCAGATCAAGTATGGGCACCAACCACCCCACCATTACCCTGTCCATTTTGGTACCAAAAGTAATGACAGACAAATCCCTGCAAGGCTAGGGCATTCAGGATAACTACAATAGCACTGCATTACAAGTGCTGAGTGATCTCACTCTGCAGTGCAATCAGAGGCACCATAGACTCCGTAGGGAGTGAGACCACATAGCGGGAGAGTCTCAAACTCTAGAGACAGACCCAATCCTAGAACTTCCAGAACCCACATGGCCAATGTTATGTGAAAGAAAATGGGATAGCCGATACCAGACAGGGAGTTACAGTGAGGACTGTGCGGGAGGGGAAGTGCTTCCTGCAGCTGGTTACTTTTACCAATGGAGGGGCTCTGGAAGATTGACCAAGAGATACACCACTGCCCAGCACTCCTTTATTTGACCCTGACTCTGGACTTGTTCAGATTAGTTGGATATTAGTATTGGAACTGCTGCCTTTGCTGCTGCTGGTATCTAGAGTCATGAATGGCACTCCAAAGGAGCCATGCTTGGGCTTAGATAACTGTTTAGTGCCTTGCCTGCTGGGATGATGCCACTGAATCTAGGATGGCACTGGGCTTCTTTATGTGGGTGAGATAGTTCTCCACCCCAGGGCCTAACAGATTGGTGCCATAATCTATAAGCTTATGCTGGCTCTTTAGTGTGAAAGTGGAGAAATGTAGACAGGATTTCCTGTGCAGAGACACCATTGTTGCCCATGCACATTCTGAAAAATTGTCACAATCTACTGCTGTCTGCAACTGGTGCCTAGACAGAGAATCACTTGTCCTAAAGCACCCAGGATTCAGGTTGACTATCTGCCAGGAGCAGAAGGATCACATTAGTGAGCTTATCAAACAGCTCATGACTGAACTGAGCCATCAGGACCACATAGCTAACCTGATGGATCCAAACGGAGGCAAACGCATGGACCTTGCATCCAGAAAGTCCTGCTTTATGGACTCCTGGTTCACTGGCTTACCCACATTGCCTTGCACCTTCGGCCACAGAAGACAGAACTGGCCACAAGGCCATCTGCAGATGGGTGCTCTGAGAACCCTGAAAGCCCAACAATGGGAGCCCCATATATGCAGCCCATCCAATGAGGAGGGCCCTGACCCAAGCCTGGGTACTGCCAAATAAACAGCATTGGGCCCAGGACAGCATCAGTAAGTAACTAGGAACACCACCTTGGGTGAGGAATATTACTGCAGGATGTCTGATAAGGTAAGACTCCCACTTCTTGACTTCCTCCAAGGGACAGTGAGGATAAGAATGGTGGCAGGGGACACTGTGGAAGAAAGACAAGAAAAAGCTGATGTCTTGAAGAGGTACTTATTCTTGGTCTTCAGGTCCGTCGGGACTTCTGATTTGGTCATGACCAAGATAGCTACTTAGAGAAAAAGCCACTTCACCTTGAGACTTTTTATTTTTCACTAATTTCTGCAGAAACTCATAAAAGTCATTTTTTCCATTAGAATTCTGTTTTACTACGCTTAAAACTTTTCCTGTCAAAATAATTTTTAAATATCTGCTGGGTCATGACCACGCGATGGCTACTGCAGCCCACTCAGCTTCTCCTCAGAGACAAGTGGCCAACCCTACAATCCGCCTAATGTTAAAGAAAATCCTGGCAGAAGTGTCGAGTTAAAAGTCTATTAACAATTTATAGAACAAAATGGACAACCTCAGTCTGCTAGTTGGGGACACACAGTATGCATTAAAGCAAATGGACATGCGAGGGACCAATGGGACGATAAAATTTGCTGGCTGCAATCAGAGACAGCACTCCTTTGGAAAAGACTGATGACCTGGATTGCTGTGGGCGCCATAATAGCATAAGAATTCTTGGAGTGATGGAAGAGGCTGAGGGGAAAATGTAGAAGCATTTGTGCAGCATATCCTGTCCGATTTTTTATATATATATGCTTTACTGAAGATACTAGTGACATGCCAAAATAATCAACAAGTAGCAGTAGCACTAACAAGTACAAGCACAGAAATCGTGTATACCAAATGGCACATAATAGCACATGGTACTTTCTTGATACAATCCAGTACTTTTTTTGTTCTTTTATTCTGTCTATTAAGATTAATAAACAAAAACAGTAATTGTTAAACAGAAACAATAATGAAATGTCTGAAAGCTGTAAAACAGAAAGTGATAGAGTTGCTGTCAACACGGTGGTGGTACCTGGGCAGGTGAAGGGCAGGAGGCGTTGGCCTCTAGCTGCAGTAGTGGAGGTTAAGTTCCTTAGCTTCCCTCCCCGGTTATGTGAGAAGCTGTCACATGATTTTTATGAAAGAACGTCCAATTTTTTGTTTCTTATAATATGTTAGCAGGAGGGCACATTTCACCAACCAAGTTATACAGGAAGCTGATCCTTTAATCTGCCTCTATACCCGCTAGCTTCCAATGTGTCTCTGTTTGCACCTAATAGATGAGTTGTTCCATTTCAGCTATCTCCCCCATTCTGTTGTTCAGGGTACCCCGTGATTTCAGTGAGGCAAAAATCACAAGTAAACTATAGCAATACAAGAATCACTAAAGTCATAACAGCGAATGTATCAATATAGCGCTGGTCAATAACAGCATCTTTCAGCAATCGATTTTAGCGAGTTTAATCTCAGCGAACAATAGCAAAAGTAGCTTCATTACCTTCATGAGCAGTGATGTTTATGTGTCCTTCTTTCCCTGTTTATGTTTCTCCTTCTTCCTGCATCACGTTCTGGTATCTCCTCTCCCCACAACCACCAAAACAAAACGTTCCCCTTCCTTAGCAGATATTTCTTATGCACAGCACAGCAAAGCTTCCGTGTCTCCTCTCCATAGCAACCCTCCCACCTTTGCAATCAGCTTATAATCATTGTCAGCTGTATTCTGGCTATAAAATGCAGCTCAGTGATGCTGGTGTCAGATTTGCAGCTGCATGTACTGATTAGCGATGGAATTTGTAACAAGCCATCAAGGTTGTCCGCTTGTTTTACACTGTGATTCCTTTACCGAAAAAGACAAAGAGACTGGTGACAAAATAAACTGGAGTGTGCTGAGGCACACAAGTATAGTTGTCTGGCTCGACTACACACTGTTGGTAATGAGGTAGTTGCTCAGTTGAAAGAGTACACTCATGTACCTGATGCAGGGGATGTGGGGGTGCTGAAGGGTGATGTCTGAAGTAAGGGAGCATGCACGAACAGGAGTTGAAACCACTTTTCAAGTCGTTTCACAGTGCACAGCCTCTGCTCCTGAGTCTGTTACTGGCTGCCTACCAGGCATCAGATTGATTAAACATACCGTACAGCATATTAGGCAGGTGGAGTGTGGTTGTCCTGACACTCCAAACACAGTGGAGGACCTTGTGCTCCACCTGAGTTCACCCTTACAAGTACTGGGCAGGTGTTCCTGATATTTGACAGTGGCAAAGAGGCTGACAGAATCTTAATGTTTGCCACTGATGGGAACCTAGTTTTTTAAAGGAGACTCAGTACTGGGTGATGGACGGAACATTTAAATGTTGCCCCTCTTTATTTGACCAACTACACACAGTACATGGGCTTCGATCTGGTACCGTAGTTACAGGACTGTATGTGCTCATGTGTTCTCCCAGGACAGCATCCTATTTCAGGTTTTCAGCCAGCTGAAAACATTATGTCCTACCTTAAGCCCCAGTACTGCAATAATGGATTTTGAAAGATTTGCATGGAAAGCTTTCTCATCTGTCTTTCCTGAGACTGAGGTCAGGGGTGTTTCTTCCATTTTGCCCAGTCAGTGTGGTGGAAAATCCAGAAATGTCCTGATGTCCTTGAAAAGTACTGTAGTGATCCAGACTTTTCCTTTAATTTGCGCATTCTTCTATCTTTAGCACTTGTGCCTCCAGCTGATGTTGTGAATACATTTGAAGAACTGCGAGAATGAGAATTTTTCCAGCATAATGAAGAAATATTTTACCGGTCCACGACTTCTTTGAAGACACCTGGTTAGGGAGGCCATGAGGTAGGTCAGGACGCAGAAGGGCATCATTTCCTGCTGACCACTGGAAGTGCCACGTGGCAACAACTCCAGTCTGTCCAGAACAAACAATGCAGTGGAGGGATGGCACAGAGGCTTTAGTAGTCGACTCGGAGCATGCCATCCCTCCATCTGAAGCTTCATTCAATGCATACAGAACAGACTGCATATGACAGAAATACAGCTAAGCAGCTATTATCTGGTGCATGCAGAAGTGGGGGAAAAGGAAATGCAGAGACCAAGAAATACAGAGACCAAAATCAAGTATAGCTTCAGTTGTCTCTGAATATGAAAGAAGGAGCAAATATGAGTATCTGCGGTAGGCTCGCTTACAATTTTCAATTTGAGGTGTAATGATACAGCAGTTTAATGCAGCTCTGACACAACCTTACTTTAGCAAATTTTTTTAAAGAATTCTTATGCAAATGTTGTGTCACTCCCAAAGATGAAGCGCTTGTCATTATGAGCTTTTAATTTAATTTACAAGTATTATTTTAAATTAGCTGTCTAGGAGTTTTCTTTAGTTGGTATTATTATTATTGATTATACAATGGCAAGAACATTTCCTGGACTCTGATTGGTCAGTGTGCCTGAGACAGTGATGATATTACATAATAACATCACTGTGCTGATTTTATGGAGCCTGAGCCTGAGCCTTTTTTTTTTTCAGAAACAAAGATACACTGCCTCACTAAAATGTACTAAAAACATTTTTTTTATTTTTGTTTTGTATAACATCGAGCCAATGTATAATTGCAATAAGGCACTCCAAGGTGTGTGTTATTGTGTATTATAAAATGGGCAGGAAATTGTTGTAGTTTTATTGGATGATGAGCATCACATGACCATGCATTATATCAGAGCACGATCGCACACCTGCAATTTACCCCCAAAACAATTCTGACATTTTATAAGATAGATAAACCACTCTGAGGTGTGCGGTGGGTGCTCTAATATGCTACGCTAGGCGGCCGATGCACTTGGCCTGCGACCTCTCGTCGTAGCGCACACCAAGGCGTTTGTATATATCAGAGCCGCGACCGCACCTCAGCGTCAATATATCTATTACATAACGTCACTCCTGGGGTGGTGGAAACACCGACTTTGCCTCATGCTTCAACCCACACCAGGAGTGAAGTTATTACACGATAACACACACCTTGTTGTGCCTTATTGCTTAAATAAAACACGATCATGATAGGCACATGGAACCTTGTTCAGTCCTGTACTGTTGGTGGATCTAGTTGAAGCCATTTATGAGTGATAGCTTTTAATGCAGCCACAGTGCAAATATACCATAAATATATGGTCTCTTCCCTTTTATTAGAGGCGGCTTGAGTTCTAATACTATGTTACTACTTTGGGGTGCAGAGCTCAATATGAAAATATTTTACATGTGTTTGGTCACCTGGTCCCAATATGGATGAAGAGTTGCGCATTGCAGGAAAATGTGGCTATGATTTCCACAGATGTCCCCACCTTGCTTAAAGGACAGGAAGTGATAAAATATCTGTTTTGACCATCTGTCTGACTTGTTTCAATTAAAAATTGCCCACTGGAAGTCCAAAAGCCCACCGCACCTTAGTAAGTAAGTAAGTAAAGGTTAATTTTAGGCTCCCAATCCGGAAGCTCTGAGCCCCATACATAAAATCCAAAGGCATCAAGAATAAATACAATAAAATTACAGCAGTTCTTAAAATTAACAGCCAGCATTAACATATGGTTTCAGAATATGCTAACTTAAATAGATGGATCTTTAGGCCCCTCCTTAATACCTCCACCATAGGGGCCTCCTCAGAGATCTTGGAAGCAAATTCAGGTGGATCCCCAGTCACCAATGAATCCAAACCCTTCCTCACAGCACCAGTTCTTCAACCATGAGTTAAAGTTCCTGGTGTGTGCACCCTACGCTCTCCCATGCTTTACACAGGTAGTACTTCTGAGAAGGTGACAGAAGTAGTTACTTACTTGAGACCCCTCCCCAATTTCTTAAACTCTTCCTGAACTTCCTTAGGCTCCCCATTTGCCAGGTCATTAGTACCTAGGTGGATAATGATATCCATCTCACCCTCCCATCTTGCCTTTCCAGCGATCCCAGGATCTTCCTCCCATCCCTCCATGCCATGACACCTGGTAGGCACCTCATCTCCCTGTCCTCCCATTCCTGTGTTCCTAGCTGGATCCTCTTATGATAGAGTCCCCACTGGGATTCACTTCCTCCTCCTCTGGGGTCCGCTGCTCTCCCACTGAGGTTACCTCCTTGGTTGACCTCCACATTCTTCCCTTCCCTTCTCTGTGTACCTCTGTTTGATTGTCCCCATTTGCCAGTGTGGCATATGGGGTCTAGAGTGGAATAGGGTTTGGGATGTACCTCTGCCAGACCGCCTAACCCTCCCGAGCTCACCATCATCCAAGCGCTCCTCTTTCTTAGCATCCTTTGAGGCAGCAGCATTGGACTGGGAGGTCTCTGGAGAGGGAGAAGGTACTCCTGACCCAGTTACTTCCTTCTGAGTCTGGCTACCTCATCCCACAGTCCAGAGAGATGCCTGCAGATAGGCAGCACCTCAGCATCCAGAAGGTCTGCCTGAATACGGTTGCCCCACATCCACTGCATTGCGCTACTCCCACATTATACTGCACTTATACTGCTATTCCAGTACTTGTCTGTTACTGAAGCTCTCCTAGTTCCCTTTTATTAATTTACTGTCCTGAAAATCCTGCCACCGATCCTCAGATACTTTTTTTAAAAGAAGGAAAACAAGACAAAATTTGCAGCAAGTAAAGACAGCAAAGGAAACCAGCACCACTACAAGCTTCACCAGACTAGGTTTTACATTTTCAACAGTCCCAAAACAATTCTAAGTAAAGATAGCAAATAAATAACAGTACCACTAAAAGACCACAAATCTAGGTTTAAAACAAAAACAGCAATGAGCAATTACTGCACTGCACTGAAATTATTCTGGATCCTTTCCTTCTGGCTTTTTCTGAGAAGTCAAAATCAACTTGCTACCTCAAATCTGACTTAGTCCCACCTCCAGTTATCACATATCTGAGGTCAGCGGTCAGACAATTAGCACTCTCCCGGAACTACAGGGAAAGACAGACAAGACAAGACAAAATTTGCAGGAAGTAAATACAGCAAAGGAAACCAGCACCACCACACAAGCACACCAAAACCCTGGCCAAGCCTGGCAAAGACCTACAATTGGCATCCAACGACCAACCCATTTCTCTGCTTAACATGGATGTTACTGTTGCTTGCCTAAATTAAGGCAGTGCACCTAGGTTCTCTGATCTCTTCCCTAATTGACAACCACCAAACAGACTTTGTCCAGGAAAGAATGGCGATGGATAATATTAGAGCAAGCCTGCACACAGTTGGGTGGTCTCCCACAGTAGCTACGCATAATATATTGGCTAGCATACATACAGAAAAGTCTCTTGAGTCTGTAGAATAGGATTACCTATTCCAGGCAATGACTGAGATAGGTATAGGCCTAACTACAGTTCATGGGTTAGAGCTCTGTACTCCTCCCCATGGGCAAGTATCATTGCCAATGGCCTTATCTCCACACTAATACAGCTCAAGAGGGGTACTAGATAAGGCTGCCCCTTTCCCTTTACTATTCCTAATAACAAAGGGCCCTTTCTGACCAAACTCTGGCAATCTCTGGGTGTCATAGGCATTAAATGTGGGAAGGCCCAGGTCAAAATCCTGGTCTTTGCTGATGAGCTTGTCCTCACCCTCTCTTGCCCTGAAGTGTCCTACCAGCCTCCTTAATTATTTTAAATGACTTTAAAACCTTGTCTGGCTAAGACAGAGGTACTCCCCTTCAACATGGTCACATATGAATCCACAGTCAGCCACCTGGGCCTTTGATGGCAGCAGCCCAAGCTGAAGTACCTAGGCATGTGCTCCTACTAAGCTGAACGACTTAATAGATCTTAACCTCAACCCACTGCTAGCTACACTGGAGGTAGATTTTACTAGGTGGAAAAACTCAACCTCACTTTTGGCAGCAAAATAAAGCAGCCTACAAGATGACGGCTTTCCTAAAATCTTAATCTTGCTGAACAGCCTCCCAATTCCCATTCCCCTACATAAATTCCAGTGTCTCAAAGACTTTTGCATCATTTTTGTGGCAATGAAAGAAGCCCGCTTCAGTATCCAGAAGCTAAAAGCCCCAATCATGAACAGGGATGGTCACAGCCCTACCTGTGGGCATATCACCAGGCGACTGGCATGAGTCAGAACTTTAGGTGGCTGAGAGACCATGGACAAGCGAAACCAGTGTGGTTGATAGAACAGGTTCTGGACCTGGGCCTCCCTAGACTCAGTCAAAAGCATGAGAATCAGACTTCTCCAATTGCACTGTTTTTAAGCAGGCATGGCTAACTCCCATTTAAAATTACAAATGGAACCATGGGAACCCCAATGGCACAACCCCTACATCATCACTGACAGCGGGTCTCAATATTGGGAGCAGTGGGCATCCAAAGGAATATATGCAGTGACCCGCCTAACAGACCCACAGACAGGGTGCTAGATTCCTTTGTTAATCTCTCCCCAATGTTTCCCTTCCCAGGACTGATATTTGGCATTATTTGCAGCTGAGAAGAGCCAGACAGGTCCAAGCCCAGTGGATGAGATGGCCTCTCTACCCACACTGCTGACCAAATGGTTACAGAACACCCAGAGGATTAGAGGCAAGATGTATGACTTCATCCTCGCCTCATATCCCAGCACTGTACAAGTGCAAACTAATCTGGGAATCTCAGCTACAAATTTCTATTCTAATATAAAACTGGGAGGTTCTAATTAAAAAACAGCCCATACAAGCCTTAGGGACATGACTCTGCTATTATTAGAGAAAAAGTCATCCACCTGTGGTACCGTACTGAACAACTCAAAGGAATGAACCTTATGTCCACGGACACTTGCTGGAGATGCCATCAACAGACAGACACTTTAACTCACATGCTGTGGTCCTGTCCGAGGCTTGCCAACTACTGGAAATAGGTTTGACAGTTCTTGGTGAGTGGCAGGGACAACATTGCTGCCTGATCCATTCCTGTGGGTCCTGGGCAGCTGCCCAACCACCCTTGAGATACCAAAAACAGATGCTTTGGCTGCTGCCAGCCTCATTAGAAGCAAAAGACAAATATTGCTGAGATGGAGAACAGCCTCACCCCATAACTTCAGTAGTGTGGCAACAATGTCTTCTTAAGCTGGTTGAGTATGAAAGGCTGACCCACCTAGCAAATTACAATATGGGTAGATTACACGTAATATGAGATCCCTTCCTATGTAATTTACAAGTTCCAGACTAACGAAATCAAGTTATCCTACCAAGTTAAGTCTTATGCAGAATATAACTATCTATATAGTATCACACCTGTTAATATACTGACTTGTTGGACTGCATAATTGATAAGTTACAGTTCTTTGCTTACATTCCATGAATTATCCTTCCTCTCCCTCCAGATCAGTTAGGAAACCTACGTATTAGAAGGTGTAGTGCACAAGTTCTTAACATGTGTAAAAGGAGAAATGTCATGAATGTAAAAGTGACTACTTCTCTGCTGTTTTTCTTGCTTGGATGCCTTTTTCAATAAAATAGCAGGTCTGTCAGGAGCAAAATGGTGCTCTCAGTCTTCGACTACATGGATGTGGTCTATAGCACTGCCCTCATCTTCTCTTGCCAGACTGGACACCTTCTGTAACGCCTTTTGTCACTTTTCCACCCTGCTCCCCTACTCCTCCTATCCATCCTCCTTCCTTCACATCACAGGTCCCACTACATCTCCTTCATCTCCAAATACTGGTTTGGGTCCCTTCCTGTACCTATCCTCTCCTCTCTTGAATTCCCTCTGCCTCACACCCTTCTGCTCCAGGGATCCTCGCACCTTCTCCGCTCCTCACCCTCACCCCTCTGCTGGGCAGTCAACCTTCTCCCTATCCCTGCCTCTGCAACCTGCTCCTTTCTCCTTCCATCTCTCCCCATCCCTGGCTCCCACAGGCACCAGCTAAAACTCCACCTTACGCCCATCTGCTCTCATCATCCATCTCGTTGACCCTCCCTGTTGCAGCCCTACATTCCCAATGTTGGGCCTCCTCCTGGGTTCTACCTCAGCCTGTATCAGGCTCACTACCTTTCTACTTCTGCACTGCCATCAGTCCCTCGATGATCACTCTACTGGTACATTATAGCTGCTCATTGTACCTTGCTACTGTTATTTGCACTTGTACTATGTTGTACTTTGAATGTAGTTTATTTGTACAAGTATCAATATTGTGTATGTTTTATTGAATCTCCTGTTCACCCCTGCGTCACTCCTGAAATGAACCTTGGCACAGTGTGCCTTTCCCAGTTACCAGATTTCAAATAACTAACTAAATAAATACAGAGGGCAGGCTAGCAATTATGGACCGGTTAGTCTAACTTCAGTGGTGGGAAATTAATGGAAACCCTACTGAAAGAGACTGGTTGACTACCTAGAAGACATTGGGCTGCAGGACCACAGGCAGCACTGGTTCATGGGGGGAGGTCATGCTAAACAATCTGGGTTATCGGGAAATAAACCAGGGAGGGCAGTGGACATAGCCTATCTAGACTTCAGCAAGCCTTCTACACTGTGTCACATAAGACTGATTAGGAATCTGATCAATTTGGGGATGGAGCCAAAATGGTAAGTTGGGTTTGCAACTGGCTAAGAGGTAGGAGACAGTGGATATTGGTAAGTGGCACACACTCTATGGACAGAGGGTGACCAGTGGGTACAGCAGGGTTCAGTGTTGGGGCAGTCCTCTTCAGTTTCTTCACAGGAGACATTGCAGAGGAACTGGAGGGAAAGTCTGTGTTTCTGCAGATGACAGGAAGATCTGCAATAGGGTGGACACCCAGGATGGAGTGGAGACAATGAGCAGGGATCTAGGGAAACTAGAGGAATGGTCAAAGGCTTGGCAGCTGGGGTTCAATACCAAATAGAGCAAAAGCATGTACCTAGTGCATGAGAACCCAGGAGCTGAGTACAGGATGGAGTGGGCTGATGTGACAGTCGCTATACAGGAAAGGGGGCTCTACATTATTATTTCAGAAGACCTCAAGGTGGCAGCACAGTGTGACAAGGCCATGGGCAGGACTAATGGGATGTTGCACAGGGGTGCATCACCAGCAGGAGGCAGGAGGTAGTGCTACCACTGTACCTCTCTCTGGTATGGCCCCACCTGGAATACTGTGTCCAGTTCTGGAAACTGAACTGCAGGAAAGACATAGACACAGTGGAGGCTGTTCACAGAAAGGCAACCAAGATGGTACAGGGTTGCAAGGAAGCTCTGAGGAAAGACTGAGGATCTCAATATGTACACTCTGGAGGACAGGAGAGCAAGAGGTGACATGATCAAGACCTTAAAGTACCTCACAGGGGTGAAGAGTCCAGGAGGAGTCTCCTGCAAAGAGGACTAGCTCCAGGACTAGGGGTATGCAATGAAATTGGAGGCGGAAATTTCAGGAAGGATCTGAAGAAACACTTCACAGAAAGGGTAGTAGAAGCATGTAACTGGGGAAATTTCAGGAAGGATGAAGAAACACTGCTTCACAGAAAGGGTGGTGGTGAAGCATGGAACTTGGGGAAATTTCAGGAAGGATATGAAGAAACATTTACAGAAAGGATGGTGAAGCATATAACCAACTGCTTGTCAAAGTTGTGAAGGCTAGAAGAGTGAAATGCTTCAAGCATGCATGGGATAGACATGGGGGCATTTTATAGAAACAAGAAGGATCCTGATACCAGTTAGGGTCTATGGAGGTACAATGGGCAGGGAACCCTCGGGGACACTGGATGGGCTTAGTGCTTCTTTTCTTTGGAAAGTTTCTGTTTCTAACTTTCAGAGATGCTGACCTGCTGCAACAGAGAGGCAAAGGACATCAAGTCACCAGGGCTTACTGCTGCTAAAAGGACTCCCATGGTTCGGGTGGAGACCCATCTAAATGACTGTGCACAAATAAGGGTGCTAGTCAGATGTCTCCAGGGTGCCTCAGCAAAACCTGACACCAGCCACATTGAAAAGATAGCAGAGAAAGAAGGGATGACCTGAAGATCTTGGTACACCTGGGCCTAATGATCTGGCAGGGCAGTTGGTAGAGGAAGCCAAATGAAACGGCACTAGGTCACAACACGAAAACAAAGGTTGCACAGTCAAAAGCCGTGCACAAAAACAGCGAAGCCAATGGTAGCACTCAGGAAAACACTAACGCTACCATGGCTAAAATAAATAGCTGCACTGAGTGTTTGTGGAGAGCTTTCCCCACATACCCCTTGTGGGGTTTTGTTTCACACCCCATGAACTATTCATAATCAACTCCATGGGGGTGGCAAACTCAGGGACTAGGAGGAACTTGGAGAGGAATTGTATTTGTGAGAGTGGGGGCAAAAGTACAGGGTGGGGGAGAACAAATGAAAATAAAAGAGGGGAGGGAGAAGAAACCACAAGAGACAGGAGACGGAATAGAACCCTTGTCTCCAGGACATTCTGCCACCCTAGCTGCTCATGGCCCTAATCTCTGCACCACAGCAGCAGCTTGGCAAGTGGCATACAGCTAGAAAATTGTAGTCTTCCTCTTGCGTAATGACAGCGACAGGGATAGCGGTAACTTACTTGCGCTACACTACCCTGTAGCTATTCTGTCAGACGCTATTTTGCTGCCAGAGATTGTATTATGCTATAATCCATGTGACATATTGTCCAGGTACCAAAACAAAGCCTAGTTAAACAAGAAGACTGACTGACCGCTCAAATGACCTCCCTGGCCTTCTCCGAGGTCCTTCCTGTGTGGGGCAAATGCAGTAGCACAGAAAGATCTTAAGCAAGGAAATGGAAGAGTTCAAGGAGTGGTTACAGAGCTGGTGTCAAGAAAGAGGTTACCACTTCATTGGTACATGGGGAGACTTCTGAGAGGAAGTTCTTCAAATACAATGGACTGCACCTAACGAAGGAAGGAGTAGGAGCACTGGGCCAAAACTTTGATGTGAGCATTGGGCTTTAATCTAGGGGAGGGGGGCTGGAGGCAAAGGACCCTATCAAAGACACCTTAGAAGACAGGAACTCAGCCATAACTTCCCCAAAACAGAAATTTAATCACGGAATACAAGAGGGACTAGCAAGAACACAAAGGAGGTAAACAAACCCAAACAGAAGTGGAGCACAGTAGCATGCCTTCTGAGAAGGAACTACTAGAGGAAAAATGGGGTCAAGGGAGGAGAAATTAAAAGAGGGTGACAGAATGTGGTAAGCTGTGTGCACAAATGCTCGAGCCTGGCAAATAAAATCCCAGACCTAATGGCCTTAATGTCAGAAGCAGATGGACATTGTCACTGTTACCGAGACATGATACACAGGGAACTATGACTGGGACATAGCTGTGCCAGGGTATGTCTATTTCAAAAAGATATTGTAGGAAAAAGGGAGGAGGAGTGGCTATCTCACGTTAGGGAAGAAATAAAACTGCAGAAGTACGGGGCATAAGGGAGGAAGGGGAGGCACTTTGGATCATGGTGGAAACAGGGAATGGTACTGCCATTCAAGCAGGCGTGATCTATAGATCTCCGGCACAGGGGAGAGCTGGACAATGAGCTAGTGGAAATCATCCCAAAATGGCATCAAAATGGTAAATACTGCTGATGGGAGACTTCTGTTTGCCAGATGTCAATTGGAGCTCCCATACTGCGGCCACAGCAGGGAGCAGAAACATCCCGGAAGCTCTTCAGGTGGTGGGACTCAGACAGCTTGTGGTAGAACACACCCATGAGGGGCAATATTGGCCCCAGTACTAACCAACAGGGACAAAGTGAGGGATGTAGAAGGGTGGGTCATCTGGGACCCAACGATCACTGTACGGTGTGATTTAACATGAGGACAGTAAAGGAATCCAGCCACACAAGGGCAAGGGTTCTAGATTTCAGAAGGGTCGTTTTTGCAAAACTAGAGGTATGTTTGAAGAAAGCCTAGGGGTAGAGGAAAGGGAGATGTAGAGTAGCAATGGGCACGTCTTAAGGGAGCTGTAACAGAAACCATGAGCCTCTATGTTAGGCAAACAAGTAAAACAGAGGAAGAAAAAACACTCTAGTTCTCAAAAGCGATGGCAGGGAGGGTGAGTGGAAAAAGGTTAGCATTCAGAAAATACAAAGAAATGCAGAGGGAGGAAGACAGAGGAATGTATCTGGAAAAGCTAAAGGAGGTAGGGAAAGCAGTTAGAAAAGCCAAAGCACAGACAGAGGAAAGAATAGCCAAGGCAATTAAGAAAGGAGACAAGACCTTTTAAATACATTAAATAAATCAGAAAAATCAAGAGTGAGATTGTGAGACTAAAAGGGAAGGAGGGGTCTGCAGAAGGGACCAGGAAAAAGCAGAAATCTTCAACAAATTTTTGTTCAATGTTCACAGTAGAAAGGTGAGAGGAGGGACCACAGCTAAGTGTAAGAAGCACCAAGGAGTGGGGTGTAGATACCAGTCCGCTCACAGTAGAGGGACTCCTAAAGGAACTAGAAAACTGAAAGTAGACAAGGCAATGGGACGGAAGAAATACATCCCAGAATTCTAAAGGAACTTAGAAAGGAGCTAACAACACCACTGACAGCCTTGTTCAACAAATCATTAGAAATAGGTGTGGTTCTGGCAGACTGGAAGAGGGCAAATCTTGTCCCTCTCTACAAGAGCGGGAGCGGGAGGGAGGCTGGCAACTATAGGCCAGTCAGCCTAATCTCAGTGGTAGGGAAATTGCTGGAATCATTACTCAAAGAAAAGATTGTGACATACCTTGAATCCAGCAGACAGCAGGGTCTGAGACAGCATGGTGTCATGGCAAGCAGGTCTTCCCAAACAAACCTGATAGATTTCTTCGACTGATGACAAGAGAGATAGATCAGGAAGGGGTGGTAGATGTGGCCTACCTGGATTTTAGCAAGGCCTTTGATACTGTGCTGCATAAGGGCTAATAAACAAGTTGAACAAGGGTGGGTGTCAGATCCAGAGTGGTAAATTAAGTTAGAAATTGGTTGAGCGGTAGGACACAAAGGGTGGTAGTGAATGGAGTTCAGTCTGTAGAGAGGTAACCAACGGTTTGCCTCAGGGATTGGTGCTAGGCCCAGTCCTCTTTAATCTCTTCATAAGCGACACTGTGTAGGGCTGAAGGAAGGTGTGCCTCTTTGCAGATGACACAAAGATCTGCAATAGATGACCATACATGGGGTGGGTGGAAAATATGAGAAGGGTTCTGGGCAAGCTGGACGAATGGTTAAATGTATGGCAGCTGAGATTTAATGCACAAAAAATGCAACATTATACACTTAGGACACAGGAACCTGAGGGAGGAGTACTCAGTTGGAGGGGTACCAAACAGGAGAGGGATCTAGGAGTAATTATATCTGAGGACCTAAAGGTGGCCAAACAGTGTGAGAAGGCAGTTAGAAGGGCCAGCAGGATATTGGAGTGTACAGGAGCAGCATCACCAGCAGAAAAGGGAGGTGGTGATGCCACTATACAATCATTAGTGAGACCTCATCTGGAGTACAGTGTCCAGTTTTGGAGGTTGCATCTCAGGAAGGATGTAGACAGAATGGAGGCAGTCTGAAGAAGGGCCACAAAAATGGTACAGGGGCTGCACCAGAAGACAAATGAGGACAGGCTGAAAGACCTCAATATGTATTCTCTAGAGATAAAAGAGAGAGAGAGAGAGGGAATGATAAAACGTTCAAATACCTTAAAGGGATAAATAAGGTGCAGAGGATAGCATTTTTCAGAAAGAGGGTGGACAAGAAGTAGGGACATGATAAGAAGTTGGAGGAGGTAGAATCAGGGTAATTTGCAAAAGTACTTCAGGGTGATGGATGGAATTGCCCCCAGGGTGGTAGGAACAAAATGGTGGAGGAATTCAAAATGCGTGGAACGACACAAGGAATACCAGAAAAAGAGAAGAGTGGGAAAGCCACATATCAGCTACAGTCTGCAGTGTAAGTAAAGGTAGGAAAAATGGGCAGACTAGATGGGCCAGGTGGTCCTATCTGCCAACAAATTCAATGTATCTATGTACATTAACTGCATATGATATGTAAAGGTTGCAGAGCCCTGCAGTTTCAGCATTGTGCTTATAATGCATTATTCCCTACAGACAGTTTAGCAACACTTTACAGTTTGGTTTCTTTAATAAGAGACGGAGTGAACCAGCACAGAAAGGTTGCGCAGCTTGTTGTCAAACAGCATCCTTAGGGATTTCAGTACTGACTCAAGAATACTGATCCTTGCTTACTTCCTGATTAATTCAGCTTTGCAAATTATAAGCATGAGAGAACTAAGGTACATGTTTAGGTCAAAGTAGCACCTACCAAAATGTGAGAGAAAAGGATCTTTTTCAGATACAATACCTGCGTGAGTGATTGATGGGTATACATTTTCTTGTGGTACTTCAGTAATGTTAAAGACTTACCTCTCAACTGTTCGGATTATCAGGATGTCCCTAATTTTGCTGCAGCATGTTACTCTGTCTCTCCTAAATTTGTGTTTTCAAGACTGAACAGTGGAGATTGCAAGCACAAAATAATGTCAAAATTAACGTTGCAGACTTGTTCTTCAGAAAATGCATTTACACCAAGCTTCTTAATTCTACCAGCTTCCTGAGTGGGTCTCATTTATGTTTAAGAAGTGCCTGTGATTTTAGTACTTTGACCCTGATTCTTATCCTCTGTCCCTGATTGTGGTCCTTTGCCTGATGTTTTTTTAAGCCTTGTCCCCATTTGTGAGGCAGGAGGTTCAGAGGTATGGGTAAAAAATGATTTGCCTACATTGCACAACACTTAACAAGAAGCAGGTATAGACTTGCCCTCTAGTTTCGTTCCTGTAGTAGATGAACCTGTATGTCTTTAACCATACTGGGCGGGGGGCATGGTGTTTAGAGTCCTCTACTTTGTCATAGAACTCTGTTAGCCAATTACATTTTACCTGGGTTTGATCCTTCCCCACTCAGTTAGTCTTGTAAATCACTTACATTAGAGAACAGGGTCAATACATGTCCCACTGTGCCCCCAGCTGTGTTTCACCTGATCCTCTAGGCCCAGTGGCACTCCTTCCCTCTATGCAGGCCATCTGCCTCCAGACCCTTCTTTAGGCGTGGTAAGCAGAAGAGTATCTACTTATACAAACAGGCCATATCCCCTCAGGCTCTGTAGGTTGAGCAAGCACAGAATGCTACAGCAAAACAATCAATATTCTCCCACCCAGTCGGAGTTCTAAACCTCCAGAATGTGCCTTGGGGTTTTGACTGACCCACAGATTGGATTCTAAGCCCATTCCTAACTCCAGTCTTCCAGGGTGTATGTGGCATGTCATGTAGTCAGCAATTAGATACTAGCCTTCACTTAGAACTGTCAAGGGAAAAGCCAGCATTGCATCCCACCCCACCCACCCCCACACAGAGAAAGCATGCTGTGCTCCACTACGCCTTGCAAATTAAAACTATGTTGCATGAAAGCAAATGGAACCAAATATTCTGTACTGCAATTTCTCATGTTGACTGATGAAGCAGCATGGCTACATGGAGGCTTTTAGTTGCTCATAGTGTGACCTCATCTTGATATTAAAATTACAGCATGTTTAACCAGCAGCCCTCAAGATCAATACCATCACAGATTCACAAATGATCGCATCATGTTTCCGTGGAGCAGTCTGTAAGCCATGCAAATGAGCTCCTCATCAAACATCAACTGGCAGAAAGCCAAGTGCTCAAGATAATAGCAAAGGCTATTTCAATGGTAATTCAAATAATATGAAGAAAAGAAAATCAATTGGAATCCATTCAAGGGCTACAGCATTCCTGTACACATAATCACCTCCATGAAACCTTTAGATGGTTGTATTAAACACTCACTTGTGAATACTACTGCAAAACCAGAAAAATCATTGTGGTTTACATGAATGTGGAGAAACCATGGTGCTACTTAATCTGTCCTCATTTAGCAAAGATGGCTCACTCTTCTTACTGCTCATCTAAGTAACCTTTGGCCCTTATGTGACATGTTGCGTGATTTGCATCAGTATATTTGTATTACCGATGATCCCAGACAATCAACATTTCTGGGAATCAACAGGTTTAAAAACTAGATCATCAGTAGTAAAAGACTTGACTCAATGACTGACCTAAATGGACTGGTTTGCTTTTGGTTAACTCAAAGAACTTTTATTTTAAAACTGATTAACCCATAATAGCCTAGCTGATATGCAACATCTTGTTTCCAGCAGGGTCCTGCCCTACTGGAGCAATGAGAGGTTAAGTGACTTGCAAGGTTTCAGCACTCATTTGGGGAAAAAGCCCCACCAAGCGAAAATGGGCATGGCATCTGCTTAACACAAAGTGTGCACCAGCTACCATAAATCAGTAAAAAATTTCATGAAAATACACTTTTTAAAAATCACGTGCATGCAGCAGAAACTGCAGGTACATAAGTGGACCAGCTCTTGCAAACTTTTTCTGCAACATGTACACAATTTCTGCAATTTTGAAAATCCGAACCTGGTGCTCATGCTGATGCTGGAACCACTAGAGGTAGCATGGAATAGATTCCCATTCTGATGCTGGAACTGCTAGACACAGTTTGGATGCTAGAACCGCTAGAAACAGTATGGAATAAGTTCCCATGCTGATGCTAGAACCACTAGATGCAGTATGGAATAGGTTTTCATGCTGATGCTGGAACCACTAGATGCAGTGTGGAATAGGTTCCCATGCTGATGCTAGAAACTCTAGATGCAGTGCTGAATAGGTTCCCATGCTGATGCTGGAACCGCTAGATGCAGTGCTGAATAGGTTCCTATGCTGATGCTGGAACCACTAGATGCAGTGCTGAATAGGTTCCAATGCTGACGCTGGAACCGCTAGATGCAGTGCAGAATAGGTTCTCATGCTGATGCTGGAATCACTAAATGCAGTGTGGAATAGATTCCCATGCTGATGCTGGAACCACTAGATGCAGTGTGGAACAGCTGATGCTGGGACTGCGTGATGCAGTGTGGAATAGGTTCCCATGCTGATGCTGGAACCGTTAGATACAGTATGGAATAGGTTCCCCTGATGATGCTGGAACTGCTAGATGCAGTGTTGAATAGGTTCCTATGCTAATGCTGGAACCGCTAGATGCAGTGTTGAAGAGGTTCCCATGCTGATGCAGGAACTGCTAGATGCAGTATGGAATAGGTTCCCCTGCTGATGCTGGAACTACTACAGCAGTGTGGAAGAGGTTCCATGCTGACTTTGGAACTGCTAGATGCAGTGTGGAATAGGCTTCCATGCTGAAGTTGGAACCATTACAGCAGTGTGGAACAGGTTCTCATGCTGATACTGGAACCGCTAGAGCAGTGTGGAACAGGTTCTCATGCTGAAGCTAGAACCACTAAAGCAGTGTGGAATAGGTTCTTATGCTGATATTGGAACTGCTAGAGCAGTATGGAATAGAGTTCCTATGCTGATGCTGGAACTGCTAGATGCAGTGTTGAAGAGGTTCACATGCTGATGCTGGAACCCTAGATGCAGTATGGAATAGGTTCCCCTGCTGATGCTGGAAACACTAGAGCAGTGTGGAATAGGTTCCCATGCTGATGTTGGAACTGCTAGATGCAGTGTGGAATAGGTTCCATGCTGAAGCTGGAACTGCTAGAGCTGTGTGGAATAGGTTCTCATGCTGATGCTGGAACTGCTAGAGCAATATGAAATAGGTTCCCATGCTGAAGCTGGAACCGTTAGAGCAATCGTGAATAGGTTCCTCCTCTGATGTTGGAACTGCTAGATGCAGGTGGAATAGGTTCCCATGTTGATGCTGGAACTGCTAGATGCAGTGTGGACTAGGTTGTCCTGCTGATGCTGGAACCTCTACAGCAGTGTGGAATAGGTTCCTATTCTGATGCTGGAACCACTAGAGCAGTGTGGAATAGGTTCCCATGCTGAAGCTTGAACTGCTAGAGCTGTGTGGAATAGGTTCTCATGCTGATGCTGGAACTGCTAGAGCAATATGAAATAGGTTTCCATGCTGAAGCTGGAACCGCTAGAGCAGTACAGAATAGGTTCCCCTCTGATGTTGGAACTGCTAGATGCAGTGTGGAATAGGTTCCCATGTTGCTGCTGGAACCGCTAGATGCAGTGTGGACTAGGTTGCCTGCTGATGCTGGAACCTCTACAGCAGTGTGGAATAGGTTCCTATGCTGATGCTGGAACCACTAGAGCAGTGTGGAATAGGTTCCCCTACTGATGTTGGAACTGCTAGATGCAGTGTGGAATAAGTTCTTATGGTAATGCTGGAACCGCTAGATGCAGTGTGGAATAGGTCCCTGCTGATGCTGGAACCACTAGATGCAGTGTGGAATAGGTTCCCCTGCTGATGCTGGAACCACTAGATGCAGTGTTGAATAGGTTTCCCTGCTGATGCTGGAACCGCTAGATGCAGTGTTGACTAGGTTCCCCTGCTGATGTTGGAACTGCTACGCAGGTGTGGAACAGGTTCTCATGCTGATGCTGGAACCACAGATGCAGTGTTGAATAGGTTCCCTGCTGATGCTAAAACTGCTAGATGCAGTGTTGAAAAGCTCCCCTGCTGATGCTGGAACTGCTAGATGCAGTGTTGAGTAGGTTTCCATGCTGATGCTGTAACTGCTAGATGCAGTGTTGAATTGTTTCCCTGCTGTGAGAAAAGAAAGGCAAAGGAGGATAGTGAGACTGAAGGGGAGGATGGGGGCCCGTGGAGGATGACAACAGTAAAGCTGACATATTGAACGGGTATTTCTGCTCAGTCTTTACTGAGGAAGAGAAGGGTAATGGGTCTGAAGGAGTACAAGGGTGAGAATGGTGCAGAAATGGACACAAGTCCCTTTACACGAGAAAGGGTCCTGAAGGAACTGGAAGTAGTAAGAGTTGATAAAGCAATGGGGCCAGATGGGGTGCACCCCAGGGTCCTTAAAGAACTAAGAGAGGTGGTAGCTGAACCTCTGGCTATCCTGTTTAGCCGATCACTGGAAACAGGGAAGGTACCCAAAGACTGGAGGACAGCAGATGTAGTCCCTTTATACATAAGTGGGAACAAAGAGGAAGCGGAGAACTACAGACCAGTCAGCCTCACCTCAATAGTGGGGAAGATCATGGAAGCACTACTGAAGGAGAGATTGGTGGAACATGGTTGTCAATGGACTACAGGACCCAAGGCAGCATGGTTTCACCAGGGGAGGTCATGTCAGACCAACCTTGTTGAATTTTTTGACTGGGTGACTAGGAGGTGGATCGGAGGGCAGTGGACATGGCCTATCTGGACTTCAGCAAGGCCTTTGACACTGTGCCACATAGAAGACTATTACACAAACTGGGGAATATGGGTGTGGGCAGGACAGTAGTGTGGTGGGTAAGTAACTGGCTGGGTGGCAGGACACAGAGGGTGGTGGTATATGGCTGTCACTCCACAGAGGGAAGAGTGACCAGTGGGGTATCACAGAGATCAGTGCTGGGACCGTCCTATTCAACATCTTTATCAGTGACATTGCGAGGACCTAGAAGGCAGAATTTCACTGTTCACTGATGACACAAAGCTCTGTAACAGAGTAGACACACCAGAGGGTGTAGACAGAATGAGAAGGACCTGCAGAAACTTGAAGAATGGTCAGGGTTTGGCAGTTGAAATTCAGTGCAAAGAAGTGCAAGATAATGCATATGGGGCACAGATACCCTGGCACAATATATCAGTTGGGGTGAGGATATAGCATGCACCAAGCAGGAAAGGGATCTTGGGGTTATCATCTCTGATGACCTCAAGGTAGGGAAACAGTGTGACAAGGCAGCAGGTAAAGCAAATAGGATGCTGGGATGATGGCAGGGCATCACCAGCAGGAAAAGGAGGTCATAATCCACTATACAAGACACTAGTGAGGCCCCACCTGGAGTACAGTGTACAGTTCTGGAGACCATACCTACGTAAGGACATAGACAGGGTAGAGAAGGTTCAGAGGAGGCAACAAAGATGGTGCATGGATTGCATCACAAGTCCTATGAGGACAGGTTGAAGGAACTGAACATGTACTCCCTGGAGGAGAGGAAGAAGAGAGGGATATGATAGACATACAAGTATCTTACAGGGAGGAACAGGGTGCAGGAATACACTATTTTAAATGAAAAGATGTTCCAGGACTAGAGGGCATGGGATGAAGTTGGAGGAGGATGATTCAGAGGAAACGTGAGGAAGAATTTCTTCACAGAATGGGTGGTGGACAAGTGGAACACCTTGCCAGAGGAAGTGGTGGGGCTGAAACAATCACGGGATTTAAGAATGCATGGATAGACATGAAGGAATTCTGGAGGTTCAGGGGTAAGAGGCAACAGACTTCTAGGAAAACATTAACTGAACTTACAAGCTCAAATGGGCAGACTGGGTGGGCCATAGGCCCTTATCTACCCGACACTGTCTATGTATCTATGTATCTATGCTGATGTTAGAACTACTAGATGCAGTGTGGAATAGATTCCCATGCTGAAGCTGGATCTGCTAGAGCTGTGTGGAATAGGTTCTCATGCTGATGCTGGAACTACTAGAGCAATATGAAATAGATTCCCATGCTGAAGCTGGAACCGCTAGAGCAATCGGAATAGGTTCCCCTCTGATGTTGGAACTGCTAGATGCAGGTGGAATAGGTTCCCATGTTGATGCTGGAACTGCTAGATGCAGTGTGGACTAGGTTGTCCTGCTGATGCTGGAACCTCTACAGCAGTGTGGAATAGGTTCCTATGCTGATGCTGGAACCACTAGAGCAGTGTGGAATAGGTTCCCATGCTGAAGCTGGAACTGCTAGAGCTGTGTGGAATAGGTTCTCATGCTGATGCTGGAACTGCTAGAGCAATATGAAATAGGTTTCCATGCTGAAGCTGGAACCACTAGAGCAGTGCAGAATAGGTTCCCCTCTGATGTTGGAACTGCTAGATGCAGTGTGGAATAGGTTCCCATGTTGCTGCTGGAACCGCTAGATGCAGTGTGGACTAGGTTGCCTGCTGATGCTGGAACCTCTACAGCAGTGTGGAATAGGTTCTATTCTGATGCTGGAGCCAATAGAGCAGTGTGGAATAGGTTCCCCTACTGATGTTGGAACTGCTAGATGCAGTGTGGAATAAGTTCTTATGCTGATGCTGGAACCGTTAGATGCAGTGTGGAATAGGTTCCCTGCTGATGCTGGAAGCTGATGCTGGAACCACTAGATGCAGGTGGAATAGGTTCCCCTGCTGATGCTGGAACCACTAGATGCAGTGTTGAATAGGTTCCCTGCTGATGCTGGAACCGCTAGATGCAGTGTTGACTAGGTTCCCCTGCTGATGTTGGAACTGCTACACGCAGTGGAACAGGTTCTCATGCTGATGCTGGAACCACAGATGCAGTGTTGAATAGGTTCCCTGCTGATGCTAGAACTGTTAGATGCAGTGTTGAAAAGCTCCCCTGCTGATGCTGGAACTGCTAGATGCAGTGTTGAGTAGGTTTCCATGCCGATGCTGTAACTGCTAGATGCAGTGTTGAATTGTTTCCCTGCTGTGGAAAAGAAAGGCAAAGGGAGGGATAGTGAGACTGAAGGGGAGGATGGGGGCCACGTGGAGGATGACAACAGTAAAACTGACATATTGAACGGGTATTTCTGCTCAGTCTTTACTGAGGAAGAGAAGGGTAATGGGTCTGAAGGAGTACAAGGGTGAGAATGGTGCAGAAATGGACACAAGTCCCTTTACACGAGAAAGGGTCCTGAAGGAACTGGAAGTAGTAAGAGTTGATAAAGTCAATGGGGCCAGATGGGGTGCACCCCAGGGTCCTTAAGAACTAAGAGAGGTGGTAGCTGAACCTCTGGCTATCCTGTTTAGCCGATCACTGGAAACAGGGAAGGTACCCAAAGACTGGAGGACAGCAGATGTAGTCCCTTTATACATAAGTGGGAACAAAGAGGAAGCAGAGAACTACAGACCAGTCAGCCTCACCTCGGTAGTGGGGAAGATCATGGAAGCACTACTGAAGGAGATATTGGTGGAACATTTGGTTGTCAATGGACTACAGGACCCAAGGCAGCATGGTTTCACCAGGGGAGGTCATGTCAGACCAACCTTGTTGAATTTTTGACTGGGTGACTAGGAGTGGATCGGGAGGGCAGTGGACATGGCCTATCTGGACTTCAGCAAGGCCTTTGACACTGTGCCACATAGAAGACTATTACACAAACTGGGGAATATGGGTGTGGGGACAGTAGTGTGGTGGGTAAGTAACTGGCTGGGTGGCAGGACACAGAGGGTGGTGGTATATGGCTGTCACTCCACAGAGGGAAGAGTGACCAGTGGGGTATCACAGGGATCAGTGCTGGGACCGTCCTATTCAACATCTTTATCAGTGACATTGCGAGGACCTAGAAGGCAGAATTTCACTGTTCACTGATGACACAAAGCTCTGTAACAGAGTAGACACACCAGAGGGTGTAGACAGAATGAGAAGGACCTGCAGAAACTTGAAGAATGGTCAGGGTTTGGCAGTTGAAATTCAGTGCAAAGAAGTGCAAGATAATGCATATGGGGCACAGATACCCTGGCACAATATATCAGTTGGGGTGAGGATATAGCATGCACCAAGCAGGAAAGGGATCTTGGGATATCATCTCTGATGACCTCAAGGTAGGGAAACAGTGTGACAAGGCAGCAGGTAAAGCAAATAGGATGCTGGGATGCATAGGCAGGGCATCACCAGCAGGAAAAGGAGGTCATAATTCCACTATACAAGACACTAGTGAGGCCCCACCTGGAGTACAGTGTACAGTTCTGGAGACCATACCTACGTAAGGACATAGACAGGGTAGAGAAGGTTCAGAGGAGGCAACAAAGATGGTGCATGGATTGCATCACAAGTCCTATGAGGACAGGTTGAAGGAACTGAACATGTACTCCCTGGAGGAGAGGAAGAAGAGAAGGGATATGATAGAGACATACAAGTATCTTACAGGGAGGAACAGGGTGCAGGAATACACTATTTTAAAGCGAAAAAGATGTTCCAGGACTAGAGGGCATGGGATGAAGTTGGAGGGAGGATGATTCAGAGGAAACGTGAGGAAGAATTTCTTCACAGAATGGGTGGTGGACAAGTGGAACACCTTGCCAGAGGAAGTGGTGGGGCTGAAACAATCACGGGATTTAAGAATGCATGGGATAGACATGAAGGAATTCTGGAGGTCAGGGTAAGAGGCAACAGACTTCTAGGAAAACATAAACTGAACTTACAAGCTCAAATGGGCAGACTGGGTGGGCCATAGGCCCTTATCTGCCGACACTGTCTATGTATCTATGTATCTATGCTGATGTTAGAACTACTAGATGCAGTGTGGAATAGGTTCCCTGCTGATGCTGGAACTGCTACACGCAGTGTGGAATAGGTTCCCATGCTGATGCTGGAACCGTTGGATGCAGTATGGAATAGGTTACCCTAATGATGCTGGAACCAACAGAGCAGTATGGAGTAGGTTCCTCTGTTGATGCTGCAACTGCGAGAGCAGTGTGGAATAGGTTACCCTGCTGACACTGGAACCGATAGAGCAGTTTTTTTTGTTTTCCATCATAATTGTCTATTATTTATTCAACGATTTACATACATAAATGAATCACGGATATCTTACAGAACACATAAATGTACAGTATTTTCATTTTAATATGTACTTATCACATCTGAATAAAATACAATGAGCTATTCATTACAAGCATTGTATATATATATATATATATATATATATATATATATATATCCATTTCTGCCTTCACAATAATACTACAAATAAGTTTCCAACATTTCATTCTAACAAAGGTATTACGAGACACTTAAAACTATACAGCAGTATTTTTATCAGAACTTGTATTCCATTTTCAGATTGATAGTTCTCTAGTAGGTTAACTGAAGGAAAGGCCCCAGATCTCCTCAAATGTCTCCTTTTTATTTAAAATAGTATAGATGATTTTTTCATTGTTAGCTGTAAAAGCCATCATATTGTACCATTCCTTATAGCTGGGGCTACCGGTTTTTCAATGTTTTAAGATTATTTTCTTGGTTGCTAGTCCTGCAGCTAATACCCATAACTTTTGGAGTTGTGTAAGGGCACAGTTTCTTGGAAAATACCTAATAAGTATACTTCGGAGAGGTTTCAAATTCTCTTTCAGTGCATTTAGTGGTTATCTTATGTACCTGTCCCATAAAGCTGTCAAGTCCTGACAGCTCCATAGCATATGCAGTAATGTCCCTCTCTTTCCCGCACCTCATACGACTATTATTATTTTCATATCCCATTTCAAACATCTTCGCTGGAGACAGATAATAGTGGTGCAATACTTCAAGATGAATTAGCTTACCCTGTCTCCCTACTGCTTTGGTATGCTAGTTTACGCGCAATCCGTCTTTTCTAAGGATCAGCCTGTCCAGTTCATTTTCCCATTTGCCTTTGGCTGGCAAGTTCAGAAGGTGAGGATCAGAGATGTTAGACAGGATTTTGTAAATATTACTCACCCTTTTAAGCCCACCACATTTTATTATTTGTTCTCAATGGAGATTGTTAGTGATAGAAAAGTCTAGATGTAGTACATGCTTTATTAGGGCATGACCTAAGTAGCAAATAATAGTGAAATTGTAGTGAAATCCTTGGGTCTGAAAATGACATGAAAATGTTGGACCCTGTAGCTAGTATATCTCCCAAACGTCTCACTCCTGCCTTTTCCCAGACTAGGTTAGTCAGCTTGATTTTATCCTTGAACAACGCTGGGTTTCCTATAAAGGCAAATTGTAGTGGAGTGGATTCTGGATTAATTTTCCTATTAATTTTTTTAATAGCCTGAAGGAGATGGATAGCAGCAGTTATCTGAAATCTTGTGTGGTGTTGGATAGTATATGTAGTCCGCTAGAACATTGGGTGCTAAAATTTCCTTTCCACATTCAGCCATAAGGGACATTGTCCTGTAGGAGATATATCCTGGAAGTGAAGAGATACTTGCTTAAAGATAAATGCCATCTGATAATTCTCCCAGCACGGCAGTGCCAACCCACCTGCTTCATGGGAGCTTGAAACTTTTTGAGGCTAAGTCTGGGTGTTTTTTGTTCCATAAGAATACTCTGACAATGGAATTTAACTTTTTAAATGTGCTTTATTCATTAGATTGGAATGTTCTGAAAGAGATAAAACAGTTTGGGAGCTATAATCATTTTAATTGCATTACCCTTTCCCCACAGGGAAAGATTAAGTTTACCCATTTTAATAAATCCATCTCTAGTTCTGCTAATAAGGGTTTAAGGTTAATTTCATGAATGTATCTAGATTAGAACTAATTTGTAACCCTATGAACATAATTTGTTTGGTTATCCAGTTTGAATCCAGGTGCTATTGATCTGGGCGGTAGGGTGGTGCTCTGATACTTCACTATGTACTGAGTTTTTGCCAGTTTAATTGGAGTCCAGCCAGATTATAAAAGGTTGTGAGCAACTCTTTAGCACTTCACATGATTGCATTGGTCTAGTTAATGTTAAAAGCAGGTCATCAGCAAAAGCAAATACTTTGTGGTTTTTAATTACTTGGATTCCGTGGAATTCCTTCGCTTGCTAGTATATGTCTGATGAGTGGTTCTGTTGATGAGATAAATAGATAAGGGATAGAGGACATCCCTGCTTGGTCCCTTTGGATAGCATAATTGCTTCATAAAGGACTCCATTTGTGAGAATCTGAGCTTTGCATCCCTATATAAAATTGAAACCTATTTTCCAAACTTTTCCCACAGCCAAATTCTGCCAGAGTAGTTTGCATAAAGGACCAGTCAACAGAGTCAAATGCTTTTAACAGGTCTAATGATAGGGTTGCATAGGTTGGTTGTTTTGCGTTTGCAGACCAAATAACATTAAGTAGCCTTCTGACACTATCTGAACCCACCCTTCCCGGCATAAAGCTTACCTATTCTCTTCCCACCAGTGCTCCAATGATAGTCTGAATTTGGAAAGTCAGAATCTTGGCCAGGATTTTGTAATCTGTATTCATAAGTGAAATGGGGCAGTAACTTGTATAATCTAGTGGTCTTATTTTCTTATAAATCAGCGTTGCCATAGCCTGTGTCATTAGGTAGGCATTTATTGTCCCAGGCTTCCTTATACATTGTTAGCATAAATGGGGTGATTTTGGAGTATAGTTTGAATAGAATTCACCGGTAGTCCATCTAGGCTCTGGAGTTTTACCATGCGTAAAGAGTTGACGGCCTTTCTATTTCCTGAATGGACACTGGTCTATTAAGAGTTTCTTGCTGAGTTTCGAAATTTCAGGAAGGCTAATTGTTCTTAAAAACTGGAGTTCTGAGTCTTTGTCAAAGTGCTCTTTTTTATACAGAGTTTAATAAAGCTCTTTGAATGATTTGTTTATATCAGAATTCTTGGTTAACACCTTTCCTGTTTTATCTTTAATGCATGGGATAATGTTTTGTGAATGTAGGGTTTTTAACCTAGATGCCAACAGCTTACCTGATGTTTCCCGCCTCCCGATACCTCTGCCTAGTCCAAAATAATGCATACTCTGCTTGCTCAGATAGTATGGCATTCATTTCATATTTAAGCTGTGTCACCCTAAAAAGGAGTGAGTGATCTAAGTTTGATGATTGTTTAAGTTTGTGGTCCGATTTTAACAATAAGACTTGTTTTTCTTTCAGAATTTTCTGTCTGGCCTTTTTTTCGCTGATATGAAGCCAATATGTCTGCCTGTTACGTATACCTTAAAAAGTTTCCCATAGGGCAACCTTTGTGAAACATCACCATTGCATTTATGTTGAAAAAGACCTTGGTTTCTTCAGTCAGCCATTCAGTGAACTTATTATCCTGGAATAATTGAACACTCATTCTCCATCTCATTTGTTTATCTCTTTTCTGCTAGTTGTATGTTTAATTCAACCATACCATGGTCAGAAATAATGCAGGGTTTATATTTGAGTCTATCACTGAGTTGGTTAGAGATTTGGCAATAAGAAACATGTCTATTTGACTAAATGATAGATGTCTGTGCCAAAGAAGGAATAGTCTCTGTCCACTGGATGTACCAGGTGTAAGATGTCAGAGATATTTAGTGAGTTCCTTAACTCAGTTAGGGCTTGTCTTGACATAGTTTGCCTTATAGGTCTAGTTGAGGGTTGTTTGTCTAGGATTGGGTCCACTGTTTCATTAAGGTCTTCCCCAGTATGATTTCGTAATCTGTTAGTGTACTCAGTGTGGCTGACAGGGCAAGAAAGAAGTCAGCCTGACGAGAATTTGGGGCATAAACATTATATATGGCTATCTTCTGTCCATCTATGGCTCTGGATAGAATTTGAAACCTGCCTTCGGACCTGCCTGGTGGTTGTCCTTAACAAAAGGAATGCCCTTGAATTAAAAATGGCTGTTCCTTTTTTTATGTGAATGAACTGAATTGATAGAGGCTGCCCATGACCTAGCTAGTTTAGTTGCTTCATCTGCCTCTAAGTGCGTCTCTTTGAAGCAAGGCGATGTCAGCTTTGTTTTGTTCAAGTAAGATAATATTTTTTTCCTTTTAATGGGGAACCTACGGGTATACCTTTAACATTCCATGATATAATCTTATAGGTATGTAAGGCCATCCCAAGAAATTGCTTATTCTAAAGACAAAGATATGACCCAGTAGTCCCTCACATGCTCCCTCAAGAAGAGGAGAGGGAAAAGGTAAAACCCTCTAGTTTCAGTAATGCACTGGTAGAATTATGACTTAAGATTCTTACCAGTACAACTTTTCAAATTACTGTACTAATTTGTCAGTTCTTTGTTCACCTTAGATATTCAGAGTATTAACAAAATTCAGTTAATAAAACACAAATATTTATACTAATATACATCTTAAATAAAGACAACTTACCAACTTATACTGATTTTGTATAGCTGGAGGTAAAATCTTAAACAGTATGAATTACCAGCTATCTATAGTTAACACTAAAAAACAACAACTTAACACTAAAAACAGTAAGTTGTTAACTACTGATGGGCCTAGTGTCACCAGACTCACATCCAAGGTGGTAGGAAGAGATTGGCCCTTAACCTGATGATAAACACCTGAGAACAGAAAAAAGAACTGTCCAGTCCATTTAAATATATTAGCATATGAAAATAAACACAGCACTTGATAGCCTAAAAAGAATGTGCAACTTAACATGTACTTATCTAGCTGTAGATTGTCAAAAGCAAGGCTGTTTGTTAGATCAGCAACCAAAAGCATGTAGTTATAGTAAAAAAAAATCAACAGATAAGATGAAATACCCCTCCATATTTAGATTAAATAATTGTGATTATTGAATACTTTTCTAAAACACAGAGCAAAAGGTATTAGGGTTATGGTGAGATGCCAAAGAAGCATTATGACTGCCACTTCCAGTAGGATTATTCCAATACCTGGTTGCCTGTTACCTATACACATGGTATAATCCGGTCATTTATTTATCACAGCTCAGCTGCCATCTGGCATCACTGAAAGGTCCCGAGTTCCAACTTTATATAACACTCATTAGAAGACAAAGCATCAGTATGGATCTCTCACCCCACCACTGAATGGTCCACTGCTTCAAAATACTACTGAGCAAGGAGATTATTATAAGCGATTGGAGTGGAGGATGCTCTGCAGCCCCTTTGACCTTTACTTTGCCCCTTATACATGGATTGGTCCGTATCACACTTCAAGGACAACATCCAATCAAGCTAAGGTGATTTCGGATTTCAGTCACCCTGGTAAGCCTGCCTGGTGGGCTCTCAAATCCTATGGCAAGAGGAATTCCATGGACTGCAATCCTGAATTCCAACAGTTTGGCTGGGAGGTGAGGGCCGCTACCTCCACTCTTCATGTTTACCAACAGAATTTCTCCTGCCAGTTGACCGTGAAGTATTTTGGACCTGCAATTAAGGGGGGAGTGCATACTGTAAAATGCCTTATCCTGATATGGGATTGAAAGAGATACTCTCCACTGTATCCATCTAGGGGCGTTGTACTATTACTAGTGATTAGGACCAGGCAGCCCAGAAAATCCCCAAACTTCCTCTTCTTATAGTGTTGTAATACTCAACACCACCCCACACCATCCTTTGACTCTGTCATTTCAAAATTATATTAGTAGATTGATGCCTTATTATGTTGAAGAAAGGAAGAAATTAGGCTGGAGATATCAATTAATAACACTGCAACAAGTGAACGTAAATAGGGTATGTAAACATTTAGTTAAATAGGACACACAAGTCAACACTTCTGTCTCTATAAAGGCTGTTTGAATGTTAGCAGGAGCAAAATTGAGGTCTTGCAGGATCTCAGATATTAATCTCCCTCGTCTTAACACCCTTTAAATATCTTGTGTATAGAGTGTGCCAAAGGGCATGGTCAGTGAGTTATATATTGATAATGCTGCTAATATATTTTAATCAATTGTTTCGTTCACTGCCCTGGCTGCACTTTCTCCCAGGAGGTACCCGAGCTGTGATGATAGCGGTAGCAGAATAACTATCCACTAGATATCTCACATATAAATTATGTCTCCTATGAATGCTCTGTGGTCAGGAGCAGTGTGGATTGAAGGGCTTCCACCCTATGTTGTAAAAAAAAAAGGGATCGGTCAAGCTGAGGGCACTCACCAACTGTGTAATCTTTAGTTTGTCTCTTCTTCTTGCTGAATGCTGTATCAGGGCGCCGCACACACACACACACACACACACACACACACAAAGGTTTCTTCATTTGTATCTTTTTACTCCAGCTCGATATGCAGGCGGAAGTCAGTAAGCGTGCCATCTGGTTCTTGGTACAGAATTTTTCCTACTGTTTTCTGATTGTTGCAGCAGATCCCTCTGTACTCTGGATGATTGATTTCTTGTGCTTGTTTCTGTCGGGGTACATTTCAGTAGCTCTTCTTCCGTTCCACTGCAAATGAATTGTTGGATGACACACTGCTGGATGTCCCTTGAGTGCATCGCCTACTCCTACTCCTGCTTCTTTGTCTGCATTGAGACTGCAACCATTGTCTGCCTTGCCTTTTAAATGGGATTGCCAATCTGAAGATAGATTTAACCTTCCTAAAGTTAAATGATTGCTATTTTTCCTGTAAAATTTGTTTGGCAGCAGAAGAATACAGATGAGAGGTGCACTCTATTGGTTTGTGTTCATCTTTTTGTTGAGGGGCTGAGATGGAGGTTCAGTGTCCATAAAGTGCTCATGCTCAGAGGTGTGGAGAGCTGTGGAGCAGAGACATCAGGAACATCTCATCATGCAGATTGTCTTTTGAATTCAGATGCCCGTTATTGTGTTTGCTATCAGAGTCCTCAGACAATAAATATATATACTCCCAAGCATCTTCCACAGTAGAGCAAGTTACCAAGCCACCCCTTTTTTCTCTATAACAAATATAGCAGGGCATTTAAAATTGTACATTATTCCAGGCCTCTGATATTCTTTTTAACTTCACAAAACCCTTTCTTTTTCACCACTTCATGAAAAAGTCTTGGAAGATGAAGATCTTATTCCCTGACACTGCAATGATTTATGGTCCTAGCAATCCTTAGAATGCCTTAAAAGTGAACCACAATTGGTCTAGGGAATTTATTGGGGATTTAGGACCCAGAGCTCTGAGCTCATTCAATCTCAAGCGTGTATGGCCACTGAAAGCTGAGGATTTCTGGAATAAAAGTTTGTAAAAGTTAACTATATTGTTCCCTCCCAGCCTTCCAGTACTCCAAATATCTTGAGATTGTTCCTCCTTCCCTGATATTCCAAATCATCAACTTTCTCTAGCAGAAATTATATTTGTTTTAGACTGCTGTTGTGTAATTACACTCAACTGGACTACTTTTCTTTAAGGTCACCCATCTGTTGTGAGGATTTATTTACTGCCTTTTAACCCAGTCAGTTTCTGCTTGAAGACTCATTTTATCATTTTTAACTTCAGCAATGTCTGATTTATCGGCAATTTTCAGATCAGCAATCATACTTTTTATTTGTAAAATGTCTGCTTTATTTATGCTTCATTCATGTTGGTTGACATTTTTTTTTTTTTCTTTTGTTGTTGTTGGATGAGCACTTGAAGCCTTTTGTGGTTCTCTGTGACTTTTACCAGCTGTCAGTTTCAGTCGGCGGTAATTTTAAACTCGAGTTTACAGGGTCACTTATTAGTGACAGCGTGATTGATGGCTAACAACTTACTCCTTATACGCTCTTAAACTGAATTAATTATAATTTAAATGCTCGTTGTTACATTTTACTGTGTTTTAAATAAGAAATAGAATGGACCAGAGCAGTGCGATTTTCAAGGCAACAGTCCTCTTCAGCGCTCACATGCATTCCCGAACCGATACAGCAGTATGGAATAGGTTCCCATGCTGATGCTAGAACTGCTAGATGCAGTGTTAAACAGGTTCCCCTGCTGATGCTGGAACCGCTAGATGCAGTGTTGAAGAGGTTTCCCTGCTGATGCTGGAACCGCTAGATGCAGTGTTGAACAGGTTCCATGATGATGCTGGAACCGCTAGATGCAGTGTTGAACAGGTTCCCATGCTGATGCTAGAACCGCTAGATGCAGTGTTGAACAGGTTCCATGCTGATGTTGTAACCGCTAGATGCAGTGTTGAACAGGTTCCATGCTGATGCTGGAACTGCCAGATGCAGTGTTGAACAGGTTCCCCTGCTGATGCTGGAACTGCTAGATGCAGTGTTAAACAGGTCCCCCTGCTGATGCTGGAACTGCTAGATGCAGTGTTGAATAGTTTCTATGCTGATGCTGGAACTGCTAGATGCAGTATGGAATAGATTCCCATGCTGGCGCTGGAACTGCTAGATGCAGTATGGAATAGTTTCCCTGCTGATGCTGGAACCGCTAGATGCAGTATGAAATAGGTTCCCCAGCTGATGTTGAAACTGCTAGAGAAGTGTGGAATAGTTTCCCATGCTGATGCTGAAACATAGAAGCGTATAAAACAAGCCAGCCCACCAGCGCGGTGGTAGCACTACTGCTTGCGATGCCGATGACCTAGGTTTGGGAACGTGCCCAGGAGTTGGAGGGCCAGCCAGGGAAGAAAGCTGGAGCATCCAAGGACCACTTGCCTTCTCTGGGGAGGGAGGGAGTGTGAGGCTCTGCATTTGTCTGGCCTCTGGCAGGCTGGAGGCACAGTAACACACATTGAGCCATGGTGCTGGAGGGCGTGACAGGCGTCAGTGGCACGCCTTGATGATATCATGCGTCATGCCCCACCAGAAATGGAAAATGGGCTCCTGCCAGATGATGGCCACTCCCCCACCCAGAGCTTCAGATAAGTGGATTTAGACATATTTTACGCTCAGAAATCTGTGCAAAACGTTCAGAAAAAGACACCTGGAGTAATTGACATCCTTGTATAAGAACCCTGTTAAGGGCTGACAGCTTTTTTCCTACTGTGGACATATTTTCTTTTTTTTAAATGTAACCCTCACTTAACAAAGACACACTTTTGAAACTCAATTTGCTTTGACTTCTATATTATTAGGTGTGATGTGAAGGGTTAAATTGAACTAAAATTATTTGCAACCCTGCTAATCAGCTTCAGCATGGAGGAGTTTGTTCTATGTCCTGTGGCAGTCTCCAACTCAGAGAGAAAGATTTACAGCTAGCCTTGACATGGCTTTGTGCTGGTGGTGGTGGACCAGTGTGTGTATCAGTTTATTTCTACAAAAGAAGAGAAACAAGAAGCCTGTTTTTTAAACTTATATTTATTGATTATAACTTCAATTGATACAAGTCATTTCAGCAGGCAAGTACATAGGCATATTGTACACATCATTATTACAGTTAGTGTTGATCATACTTCTGATCATGTTACAGCATGCAGGGTTATCAACATCTGGTATTTTAGCTAAGATATATACCAAGAAAGGCTATTACTGCCAAGAGCAGGGAGTCCAACATCAAACTTAAGACATAGTGTACCCTTTGAGTAGGTTTAAATCTCTATATAAACTTCAATATTAGGTTACTTTTAAACTTCAGCTGACTTCTGCAGATCCTGTTAACTGAGGTGTCATGTAAAATTCAGATTCATTACAGAACTTAGTAACTTTAATAAATTACCTACTTTATAAACTGTTGTGGGCCATTTCTATTATCTTCAAACTTTTATTTATTTATTTATTTAATTTTGGTAACCAGGTAGGCCCACTGAGACCAGGGGTCCCTTTCAGAGGTGACCAGAGTTATTACAGGTAACATAAGCATTACATATATACATTATACATATCACAGAGCATGTGAGACAGGCCATACAGAGGATAAATCAAATTATTAGTTGGTTGTAACACATAGCTAACAATCAACAGTAACAGGAGTCAGAGACAGGCTATACAATCCTATTTAAGTAACACATTGCGATTTAAGTACAAACAGGTTCATATCAGCAGGATCTATACCTTATAATTTGTAACAGGAACATTGGCTCAGACTCAGTAGGTGGGACTTGAGTTCCTTTTGAAGCTTCTCAGGAAGCAGAGGACTGGATACAGGAAGGAGTGAGTTCCACAGGGAAGGGATGGAGGTGGAGAAGGATCGCGCTCCACAGGAGGTCCTGACTCTTGGCACCTGGAGCAGACTGCGTTCTGATATTCAGACTTGGCTGAGTGTTCAAACAGTTCAACACTATGATCCAATCTTGACTAATGAGAAGCTGGTTGACGAGGCTGCCTATATCTGGCATGGATAAGAGAGGAGCAGCAGTTGTATAATGGGGTGGCCTAGCACTGTATAGCCTGGAGGCTAGAGTAACACTGTAAATGAACTTGGTACATCCAGTAGACCTGGTTTTGATTCCCACAACCTCCACTTGCATACTGTGTGACTCTGAACAAGTCACATAATCTCCCCAGTGCTCCCAGCTCACCACTGAAAACAGGCACATGTGCCTAGCAGGCCTTACCTGGTTACAAAGAATAAAAATACATGTATTTGCTTCCTCCCAATTGAGGGATGGTCTGTGTTGGAGCTGTGGGTAGGAGGCTGGGAATGTTTGCTTGGTGGGATGAGGGCTTATCGTTGGTACTGAGGCTGGCTGTGTTTGCTTGGGGGACTGGATGTGCTGGTGCCAAAGGCATCAGCGTTCACTAGGTAGTGTAAGGGTTGGCAGTGTTGAGTACGAGGTGGGCTATTTGCTTGGGTTGGGTGACTGGCCGTGTAGGTGCTGGGTCCATCAGTGTTCACTTGGATTTGTTGGGGTGCTGCGCTGGTAGTGTTGGTTCCTGGATTGGCTGTGTTTACTTGGGTGAGGTTGGCAGTGTTGTTGCTAGGGCCGTGTTCACTTGAGTGTGGGCAGGCTGGGGGGTAGACTGGCGCATTGTTGTTCAGGGCTGTTTATGTTGCAGCAGTGGCTGAGGGAGCTGGCTGTGATCATTTTGGGGAACGGGATACTTTGATGGAGGAGACTCACTGGGGAATGGGGACTCATTAGCCATATTCTTTCAGAGAGAGAGTGTGTGTGTGTATTTATGTTGGTAGGGTGGAGCGGTCTGTGTGTGGGTTTGGGAAGTAGGCTGTGTGTATCTTGGTGGGGATGGTGGCTACTGTAGAAAAAGCCAGGTGTATGTGTGGGGGACTGGCTATGTTGGCAGTGGAAGGGACCAGGCATATGTGTGAGGAGCTGACCATGTTGATGGAGGCAGGCATGTCAGGAGATTTATTTATTTATTTATTAGCTTTTGGTAACCAAGTAAGTGCACTAGCCAACAATTCTGCTATTTTTCAGGCACGGCCCAGAAGAGATACAAGAAGAAAACAGCAGTGAGCAACAATTTGTACATAATGAAACAATAAACAGTCAGGACAGTATACACCAACAGTAGAAGCAATTGAAAATACATACTGGACAGGATACCAGCAAAAATAGTACAAGTTAGAGTAGTAAAACAATTGTAGCTTAATAACCAGTTAATCAAATCAATGATGGCATCAAGGAGATGACAGTAGTCAATATAACAATCAAGCATAACAGTAAATTGGCTCGGAAACACAGATGGAGAACATCAGTAGCAGCTACGAGAAGTTAAGTGCAATCACAGTTACCAAGAGCATTGAGGTGTGAAAACAAAGCATGCTTAAAGATACAGTGAGATGGCCATGTTATTCGGGGTGCGTGCGACATGGGGACCTGACCATGTTGGTGGCTTAAACTGGTGGTGAAAGCTTATTTTGGCTTACAAAAATATTGCCAAAGCATGCCATACTTGGCTGCACTTTGGAAATATGTTTATATATTTGTGTGTGGGGGGACAACAGGCTGAAAGGCTGCAAGATGGCTGGTGTGTTGGGGAGAGCCCTTGTGATCTTAGGTGGCTCACATACTGTGCTGTATTACGGAGGGTATGGGGGATATGTGTGTGTGTGTGTGTGTGTGTGTGTGTGTGCAAAGGACCCGACTGTTTAGGTGAGTTGGCTATGAAGAATGAGGGTGGAGTGGTCTGTGTGTGGGTTTGGGGAGCAGGCTGTGTGAGACAGTGTGAGTCTTGGTGGGGATGGTGGCTATTGTAGGAGAAGCCAGGTATATATGTGGAAACTGGCCATGTTGGCAGTGAAAGGGACAAGGCATATGTATGGGGAGCTGACCATGTTGGTGGGGGAGGCATGTCGCAGGAGCTGGCCATTGGCTTTCAGTGCTGAGGGTGTCAGACATATTGATGCCTTAAACTGGTGATGAAAGGTCCTTTGTGGTGAATTTCCCATTTAAGTGGGTGGTGATACTCCACAACATGCTGTTAATTAAGCATGAGCAACAAACAAAAACAAAACTGAGTTTGTTTGACTTGATTCATGCATTGCATCTTGCTTGCCATCCTCAACCTATAATAATACAACAAATGAGATCTGATATCAAAATATCTGTCAGCTTTAATAGGAAGGTGATATCTGTGTGTTAGTGATAGTGTATGATTACCAGACTTTGAAAGTAGCAGGCATCTGACTGCAAGCAATAACACAAGATTAATGGAGGTTACTTGGAACTGCAAGAACAATTCATGAAATAAACACGTACTCGTGGCTGGCCCAGTGGCACTGAGGGTTGAGGCATCGCCTTCCTTGCCCCATGCTGGCAACTCATGTTCGGGAGTAAACACGAGTCATCAGGGGTCAGTCAGGAAGGAGAGGATCGGCGTCAGAGGACTGCTCTCCTCTCTTGGAGAGTGGGTTGTGGGCTCTGAGGGTTTAGCAGCTCCCAGTGGGGACTGGGGCTCTGCAAACAAGGAGACACGAGGTGGGGAGAGGTGTGGCAGGACGCCTGAGCACGGATGCGGAGCATGCCTACCACGCACTGGACTCCAATGCACACCCGGACCTCGGGGAAAAGGCAGAAAACCCTGGCACCCAGACAGGCAAGGCGGGACCCACGGGTACAGCACCCACGCCAACACTGGGCCATTCCAACTAGCCTCCGGCTCTCACCCTCCGGCTAGATTGTAGAAAGAGTGCCAGAGGAGGGCGTCCCACCTCATGGGAGCTCAGAGCCGGGGGTTGGTCAGGTACGAGTGAGGGGTAGAGAGCACTCCTGGGATAGATGTCTGGTTGGAGGACCTCGGCAGAGGTGAAAAGCCAGAGCCTAGCCTCCATGCCGGAAAGAGATCTAGGCCAAAGAACAAGGGGTATAAACAGAGTTAAAAAATAAATAAATAAACACGTACTGTAAGTAACTGATTTACTACGCACATTTTCCTTTCCTAGACTCATTCAGAAATGTATTTCTGTGGATGTGCCGTGGATGAGGTTACAGTGAGGTATTCAGAAGGCCTATGACTTCAAAACTATAGGACTTGGAGTATTTGACTTCTAAAATTTGTTGACTGGAATTATTTTGACTTCAAAAGTTGACAGTTGAAAGTATTTTGACTCCAGTAAAACTGAAATTACTTTCAAATTTCAACCCATGGAAGTATTGACTTCCACCAAATAAAATTATCTGAAGCCCTGCCTCCACCACCCTGGGACCCCAGAATGCACCTCCCTCTGTCTCCCATGTGCCCGCGCCTGGGGGCACTGAGAGAATTCTCCTCCCCACCCCAGGGAGGGGCCTTGCAGTAGGGTTAGAGCTGGACCACCTTGGGGGAGGGGTGGATGGGACTGTGACCGATTGAGTAAGGCAGCGGAGGTGAGACCTAGGGGCAGCAGGAGATATGAGAGCTGAAGAAGTGGTGGGGTTGGGGTCAGTGGGAGAAAAAAAAATGAAACATAGAAAACAGAGAAAAAGTGATGGCAGAAAGGAGACCAAGGCCCATCCAGTGTGCCTGTGACTTCCTGAGATCTACTCCAGTCTCAGAACCTAGCCCCACTTCTGCTTTATGCTCCCAATTGCTCCTCCGACTTCTACTCTTGCTTTTGCTCTAGCCCACCCTAGTTTGAATGATGTCACGATCTTTGCTTCCACCACCTCAGCTAGCAGTCTATTCCATGGTTCTCCAACCCTTTCTATGAAATAGTGTTTCCTGAGCTCCCTCCTGTAGCTCCCGTCCCCAACTTCCACTTGTGACCTCTAGTGCTGGCATTGGTAACTCTGTTGAACAGGTCAGAGCATGCTATTTATACCTCTCAGTATCTTGTATGCTTCAATCATGGGAAAAGTCACTACTGGACGGGGAGTAGTTACAGAGTAAAGGCTGACTGCTGCACAATCGAGCAGACTCAATAAGACCTTAGGGCCTGCATCTGCTGGTGTTTTCGTGTTCGTATGTCCCCTCTTTCCCATCTGGTCTCCAGTGAGAATATATTTAACTCTGCTAGATGTTCCTCGTATGATAGCCACTGTAGGCCCTGGATCATCCTGGTCACCCTTCTCTTTACAACCTCCAGCCTGTTCTTACCCTTCTTAAGGTGCAGACTCAAAACTGGACACAGTACTACAAATGGGGCCTTACCAGTGACCTGTATAATTGGAGTATCACCTCTCCTCCAGCTGTAGAACCCTCTGACTATGCCCCAACATTCTGCTGGCCTTGCTGTATGCGGTGTCGCATTGACTGGATTGTTTAAGGGTATCGCTAATGATGACACCTGGGTCCCTTACTTCCTGTGAGAACTAAGCTGGATCCCCACTGAGCCAGTATACTGTCCTCAGGTTCCCTCTATCCAGATGCATCACCTTGCATTTTTTGTATTGAACCTCAGTTGCCAGATGTTAGACCAACTTTCCAGCTTCTGTAGGTCTTTTGAAGTCCTAATTGCCTCATCGCAGTCCGCCCATTCCCTTAGTTTGGTATTGTCCTCGAATAGGGCAATGTGCCTTGAATGCCTATGCCTATGTCACTAAAAATGCATTAAATAGGACTGGCTTTAACACTGAGCCCTGGGGCACGCTATTTGTGACCGCACTTTTCTGACCTTGCCCCATTGACAACCACTCTCTGCTCCTGTCCTTCAACCAATTCCCTACCCACCTGACTATGCTCTTGGCTGCGCCTAGGTCGTCCAATTTTTTAGCATGATTTGTGGCACGAGTAGAAGGCCTTATTGAAGTCAAAGCAGAGGAGGTCCACTGGATGGCCTCTGTCTAAATCCCTGGTCACTCAGTCACAAAATATATTTAGGTTTGTCTGGCATGACCTACCTGATACAAACCCATGTTGCCTGTCATCCTGAAGACCATTCTTAACTAGGTACTCCACCAAGACTTGTTTTTCTAAGGATTCCATTAGTTTCCCACTACGAATGTAAGGAACCACTAGACCAGTGTGGAATAGGTTCCCCTGCTGATCCTGGAACCGCTAGATGCAGTGTGAAATAGGTTACTATGCTGATGCTCAAACCGCTAGATGCAGTGTGGAATAGGTTCCCATGCTGATATTGGACCCGCTAGATACAGTGTGGAATAGGTTCCCAAACTGATGCTCGAACCGCTAGATGCATTGTGAAATAGGTTCCCATGCTGATGCTGGGACCGCTAAGTGAAGTTTGGAATAGGTTCCCACACTGATGTTTGAACTACTAGATGCAGTGTAGAACAGGTTCCCACACTGACGCCTAACCCCCAGATGTAGTGTGAATAGGTTTCTATACCAATGCTCGAACTGCTATATGCAGTGGAATAAACCACTTGATTTTTCCCTATTTAAAATACTATGCTTTTTAAACCATAGGATCTATATCATCCTACCTTTAAAACAAGTCTAGAAACTCATTACTGAACATTTTAAACTTATAATCAACTCACCCTTGCACAAAAAGCTTTCTGTCTGGTTTTGCAATGGGTGGCACATTCTTGCTTACCATGCAGGAGACACCAGTTAGTTTCATAGTGTAGCTCACCTGATGCAATGCACTCAAACACTAAGGCAGGGCAACATTCACTCCTCTGTATGAACGCTCTTCTGGTAGGGAGCTGGAGCAGATTCAGCATTGTGGCTGACCTAGCAGAGTCAGCCCCCTGCCCCTGAAGGCCAGCATAGGAGGACAGCATCTCAATAAGGACAGGAAGGGCCCAGAGGAAAAACAAGTATGTCAGCAATCCTTCATTGCACCCCAATGGCATATATACAGCTTCAAAGTCTCCCACCTTACATTAGATCCTGGAGTGCTAGGGCCCAATACAGTGGTGAAGCTATAGGGACATTCAGGAGTGGCACATGAAGTAGGACTGGGAACCCATGGGGATACTGGGTGAAGCTGACATTCAGGAGCAACACAAGAAGTAGGACTGGGGACTCATTGGGGTACTGGGTGAAGCTGTAGTTACATTCGGAATGACACATGAAGAAGGACTGGGGACCTGTTGGGGTACTGGATGAAGCTGTAGGGACATTTGGAGTGGTACATGAAGTAGGACTGGCTGGGGACCCATTGGGGATCCTGGGAGAAACTGCAGGGACATGACACATGAAGTGGGACTGGAAACTTGGGAGTGGCACATGACATAGAAATGAGGACCCACTGGGGACTGGGTGAAGCTGTAGGGACATTCAGGAGCAGCACAAGAAGCAGAAGTGGGGACCCATTGGGGACCAGGTGAAGCTGTAGAGACATTCAGGATCAGCACATGAAGTAGGACTGGGGACCCATTGGGGGTACCAGTGAAGTCGAAGGACATTTGGGAGTGGCACATGAAGTAGGACTGGGGACCTATTGGGGTCTCAGGTGAAGCTGTAGGGACATTCAGGAGTGGCACATGAAGTAGAAGTGGGGACCTGCTGGAACAGGGTGAAGCTGTAGGGACATTTGGAAGCAGCACATGACGTGGAAGTGGGGACCTGTTAGGAGGTACTGGGTGATGCTGTTGGGTTATTCAGAGTGGCACATGAAGTAAGGGGACCCATTGTGGATTTTCGGTGAAGCTGTAGGAGCATTCAGGATCAGCACATGAAGTAGGACTGGGGACCCGTTGGGGTACTGGGTGAAGCTGTAGGGACATTTGGGAGTGGCATATGAAGTAGGACTGTGGACCTATTGGGGTATTCAGCTGAAGCTGTAGGATTCACCAGCGCACATGAAGTAGAGTGAAACCTGTTAGGGTACTGGTGAAGCTGTAGGCCTCTTCTGGTGCAGCACATGTAGGTAGACTGGGCACCCATTGGGTGTCCTGGGAGAAGCTGTAGGGACATTCAGGAATGACACATGAAGTAGGACCGGGGACCCATTGGGGGTACTGGGCAAAGCTGTAGGGACATGTGGGAGTGGCACATGAAGTAGGACTGGGAACCCATTGGGGTAGTGGGTGAAGTTATGGTGAGAATCGGAGCAGCACATGAAGTAGGACTAGGGACCCATTGAGGCAGTGGGTGAAGTTACAGTGACATTGAGGAGCAGCACATGAAGCAGGACTGGGGACCCATTGGGGGTACTGGGTGAAGCTATAGTGACATTCGGGAGTGGCACATGAAATAGGACTGGGGACCCATTAGGGGTAGTGGGTGAAGTTATAATGCATTCGGGAGCAGCACACAAAGTAGGAGTGAGGGATCTCATTGGGAGTGCTGGGTAAAGTTACAGTGACATTTGGGAGCAGCACGTGGAAGTAGGGACTGGGGACTTGCATTGGGGTACTGGATGAAGTTATAGTGACATTCGGAATGGCACATGACGTAGGATTAGGGATCAGTCTGGTATACTGGGTGAAGTTATAGTGACATTCAGAAATGACACATGAAGTGGGACTGGGGACCAGCTGGGGGTACTGAGTGAAGCAGCAGGGACAATTGGGAGCAGCACATGAAGTAGGAGTGGGGACCTGTTAGGGGTACTGAGTGAAGTTATAGTGACATTCAGGAATGGCACATGAAGTAGGACTAGGGACCAGTTGGGGTACTGGGTGAAGTTACAGGGACATTCAGGAGTGGCACATGAAGTTGGACTAGGGACCAGTTGGGGTACTGGGTGAAACTGTAGAGACATTCAGGAATGACACATGAAGTAGGACTAGGGACTAGTTGGGGGTACTGAGTGAAGCTGTAGGGACATTCAGGATCAGCACATGAAGTAGAACTGAGGACCCACTGGGTGTACTGGGTGAAGCTGTGGGGACATTCAGGATCAGTACATGAAGCAGGACTGGCAACCCATTGTGGGTACTGGGTGAAGCTGTATGGACATTCAGGAATGACACATTAAGTAGGACTAGGGACCTGTTGGGGTACTGTGAAGCTGTAGGGACAGTCACGATCAGCACATGAAATAGGACTGTGGACCCATTGTGTACTGGGTGAAGTTAGGGACATTCGGGATCAGCACATTAAGTAGGACTGGCAAACCTGCTGGGGGTTCTGGGTGAAGCTAAGGGACATTTGAGAGTTGCACATGAAGTAGACTGAGACCCATTGATGGTAGTGGAATACAAGCTGAAGGACTGGAGCTGAAGGTAAGGCTCAAAAACACATGGGGAGAGGGCTTATGGAAATTTTATTAAAACAATAGACCATGACATATAGTACAGTGTGGATGTAACAAAGCAGCATTACAATTGGAAACATTTTATTACAACTGAGGTGCTGAAATAAAGCTGACTTGGTGGGGAATTGCCAGACAGTGTCCATAGGGTACGAGCAGAAGGAGGAGTCTTTGATTCATCCAGATTGTTCAAATATATATTCCAGGTCGTGCCTGAAAATAGTCATCCCTATGGCTAGTGCACTTACCTGGTAAACAAAAACTAAGTAAAAAATAAATAAATAAATATCAAATGGGTCCTTGGTAAGACCAGGATGGGAAGCGACATGATCAATATGAAGATGGTAGCACTCACATTAAATTAACTTGTGGCACCGCTCACCATGGTATTCAACGCCTCTCTGAGATCTGGCATCTTCCCTGACAGGTGGAAAGAGGCTCTAGTCACATCTGCTTAAATCAGGAGACAAAGCTAATCTAGCAAACTTCCGCCCATCTCGAATTACACCTCCAAAGCACTTGAAAGGGTGGTCTCAGAACAACTAACTGAGTACCTAGAAAACATAGCTTCTCTGCTTGCAACAACATGGATTCCAACAAAACCACTCCACTGGCCACCATGCTAGTAGAGTACACCACTCAGTTTTATGGGGGGCCCTGATAAAGGATGGCGTGGGGTCTATCTTCATAGACCTCACCAAGGCCTTTGACACAGTCAGTCACCAACTGCTACTGAAATGTCTCTCTCTACAGGATTGTCAATGAACTCCATGGCCTGGTTCTATAGTTACCTCACGCAGAGCTCTCAATGGGTCAGGATCGGCAATACAATCTCTGAGCCCAGGAAGTAAACCTAGGGGTCCCGCAAGGTTCTATCCTTGGTCCTCTCTTTCAGCTTCTTCATAAATGACATGCCTCCACCTGTTCTGCACACTCCATACTCTATGCAGACGACGCTGTTATCTCCATCCCAGGGAAAGACCTGGGATCAATTAGTTCTGAACTTCAGCTCAGTTTTCGTGATTTGCAAACCTGGTTCACCAGAAATAAACTGCTACTCAACTACAACAAGACAAAGAGCATGCTCTTCAGCATCCCATAGAGCAAGATTCGAGGTCCTCACTGCATATACTTAGTAGCGAAGAGGAAGTACTAGACCAGGTCAACATATTCAAGTACTTAGGATTCACCTTGATGACACCTCACCTTCACTGCTCATGCTGAGCAACTGGTAAAGTCCACCAACATGAAGCTTGGCATCTTGTATAGACACTGCACCTCTGTGACATCGGCTGCCCTGAAACTTGTTACGTGCAGTTCAGTTCTCTCATCTGTGGATTATGGCCTTGTCATATATGGGGCAGGTACAAACACAGCACTTAAAAGGGTCAAAACCATCTTCAACAAGGCCTGCCACCTGGTCCTGGGAGTACACAAAATGACTCACTCTTGTGACCTATACAAGGAAACTGGCTGGCTCCCACCCACCACAGACTCCAATACCAGGCCTGCCTCCTTGCAAAAAAGTCCCTGATGGGGTCCTTGCCTAGTGCTACTTCAGCCCTCTTTGAGCCTGCACAACCATCTAAATGCACAAGGAGTCCCTCCAGGGCTGTCCTAACTGTTCCCTTCAAACAAACCACCCTTGACCAAAGATCCTCACCTACTGTGGGCCTAAATGGTTCAATGATCTGCCTGCAGACCTTTCCAACTCCCCAGACTTGGCCACTTTAAAATGGGCTTCGATCTCTTCTTGCCAGCAAATCTGACTGCCAGTGTTTCTGTTAACCCATGGCCTCTGACAGCCGTTCTCATACTCGTTAAACACTACCTTCTCTCACTCCCACCTTCCTGTTCCACAACTGCCCACCTCCCTCCCCCCACCTCCCACCACCTACTACCTCCCTTGACAAAGCCTCACCTTGGCTGCTAAAACTGCATTTCTGCAGAATGGGAGTGCCCCGTCTGAACTGTAACATGATTGTTAAACACTGTACCGCACTTAATTAGTGCCACATTAATATGTTTCTCCAAGTGTGGTCCTGTTTATCCTCACTTGTTGTACCCTGCTTAATGTTGTAACTGCACACTAATACTACTTGTTAGTTGATGTTCTTTCTGTTCTGCAATGTTTCATCACCTGTAAATGTCTTGTATTCCTTGTTGACTTGGAGCCTTTGTAAACGAACCCCGTCTCAAAGGTATTAATCCGAATTGAAATAAATAAATTGTTGGTGCCTGCACACTGTGCTACCATGTGAGAACTGTGAGTTTGCATTGTATACCATACTCCCCCACCCCAAACAGGAGGGAGCCTAATGTACAGTACAGAAGCAGCGTGTTCAAGTTCTGGAGGAGAAAGATTCCTGTCCCACAAGGAACCTAGCGCCCTGCAGACAATGGGGAGCCTTTATGTTGTGTTTAACCACAAGATATCAGTTCCACCTCCCCAGGCCAACGCCAGCAGGCAGACATGCAACTTTATGTTGGAAAAGAGGGCAGGACTAAACAAGGAGAAAAATGACAACTTAATCTATAATGACAGCAGCCCAGTGCCCACGCCACAGGGTAATGGCACTTCACAGGTCCTCAGGAGTCCTGCAGTAAACAGATGTTGACTAAAGGGTGGGGGTTCCCTCAGGGTGTAGCTGGATCAGCACAGCTGACAGGCTGTCATGCAGGGACAGAATCCCAGCTGGGCAGCAACCAGAGAACTGAATTATTCAAAACAACAAAGTCTTGTGACTCACTACCTGATTTGATATTTATATTTATATTTAAACAGTTTTTGGCAGTTTTAGACCATTTACTAAGGTGGTAAGAGCTTTAGTCTTCCTTAAAAGAAACATCGACTGTAACACTCCAACACATTCTTGGTAATAAAATGGAAATAGAATTAAATTATAAAATGGCAAGAGAAAATTTATGGGTTCTGATTGGTTACTGCTGACCTTCAACAGTGATATTATCCAGCATATCACACCTATTCAAAAAGCAGCTAAAATGTATTTTTCAAATGTTTTCCTTTTACAAGCGTAGCCAGGTTGCTGTGCAACTTTCAGTTACTACCCCACCTTGCGGGCTCAGACAAGGTTGAGGGCCTGGGCTCTATTGTTCTGGATGAGGGAGGTGCATTTCAGAGATAAAGCAAATAGCATGGTGCCGCCCAGAGAATAGCTAAAGTGGGCCTGACAACTAAGGACAGCTCCGAGATGCTGTTCCTACCCACATCCCTTGCAGTCACCCACACATGGAATATCAGCAGTAACTGTAATATTTCAATATGCATGCACTTTTTAGCTTCAGCTAATAACCATCATGAAAATCTTAACCAAGAACAATAGACAATTTATTAAAGGAAGGGAATGGAGGCAAAAATAAATAGCTAGTTCAGAACATTTGATTTGATGTTAAAACATAAACAGCAACAATACTGTAATAATAAACAGTGCTAACCCCCAACAGCATGCACAACAGTACACCATCAATTTCCTACTCCCATCTGGTACCAGATTTTCCCCCATTCAGTTAGGTTGGGAGCTCCCACAGTCTCTCTGGGTACACAGCTGGAGCAGTTGCAGGCCTGATATCAGTGGAGCTGGTTGGTAGCGTTGGTGCACGAAGAACAATTGGTTAAACTCAAACCCCTTGAACTGATGCAACTGATCAAATAATTGCTTTAAGTAGAAACTGACAACCTCTGGCCAGTTGACCAAAACAGTAAATTTGAAGAAACTTTGAACACACCCCAGTGGCAGGCCAGGCCCTACACTGATTCATGGTTCTGAAGATTCAGATACAGGGTCTGCAACAACAGTTCTCTCCTTCTGCAGCTCTAGGATGCTTTGAATAAAGTTGCAGTCCGTGGATGCTTGGTTTGGACAGCAGGTTCCTTGGCAAGCTGGTCCGCTTTCTGCTGCAATGCAGGGTTCCTTTTGCTTGTCGCCTTCTCTTCTGCATCTTAGGTGCTGGACAGACCAATACAGGGGACCAGAGCCACGCCTCACTCCACACATCCAAGTATCGAGCCCTCAGGAAAGATGATGGTAATGTCTAGCTGTGACACTACTCTAGCTGATTCCCCAGAAGATCCTCACTTGGCAGTGACTCCTCTTCTGGAGTTCAGGAAACACACACTTTCTTTCCCCTGCTGGCATTCAGCCATGGATACGGCCTGGATCAGGTCTAGCTCACCTCCCAGGGCTGAGGGTGGCAATCAGTCTCTCAGGAATTTCCACAGGTTCTAACCACAAAGCAGCTTTCTAACTTCAAAACTGACTTACCAGATTGTAGAATGCTTTAGACAAGCTTCCTAGAAGGTAGCTGTGGAAGCCTTAGGCTCGACCTGCAAACTTTCCCGGCATAGTTTAATCCCCTGTCTCACAAAGAGCTTCAGGCAGACTGCCTCAAACTGAAAACTCACCCCAGGTCTGAAGAGAACATGGCAGCAGTTTATTGGCTAACCAGCTGTCCATCTGCAAAATTAATATATATAAGTCCATTCAACACCTGATTGGATGCCACTGTAGGCATCAAGAGTGTTGTCCAGTCCATCTACACAGGAGCCATAGCAGCAGTCCTTTTAGCTCCTTGAACACTGATTGGATAAAGACAGGGTCAGAGGTGATCAAAATGGCATCCATCAGAACAGTTTATATACAAAGTCTCAACTTTAAAGTCTATTTTGAGGCTCCTGTACTAGTTTACATGTTCACATGCCTCAAAAGATGCCTCTCTGCTCTATTATCTGGCTTAGAAATAGGCACTGAAAGAGACACTCCTGCTTGTCTCTAGCATTGTAGCACTGTCCCCCAAGTGACAGGCAGCACACATTCACAGTGCAGCCTTGGCTACTCTTAAAAGCTACAATGGTTAAAAAACACATCTGCAGAGTTTAATCTCCTCTCTCCCCATTGTGTCTCTGACCCCCACTTATGTCTTTTGGGGTCCCTGGGGTCCAGCACACACAAAGAAGATATTGACTGAGCCACCAGAGTGGCGTTAACATGCGCCATAGTGCTAACAGGATCTGTGTCGCAGCCCACAGCAGCTCGCAATTCGTGCAGGAGTCAGCTTAAACTTTACTGCTGGTCCAGTGCTAACTTAGCTGCAGCACTGATCTGGCAGTTGTAACTTCAATACACACTCCTCTGGTCTGGGACTTGTGGGACCAGATGGCTGGGAGAGCAGACCAGGTAAGCCCCACCTGTGGGAGGGGTTACACAAGCAAGACATTTATAACTGCAGTAATGTACTTGAGAGCATGTTATATGGGGATAACAGCACTTCTTGGTGTTGAATACACTCAGCCTGTGGCCTCATGCCTGACCACACGAGGTGTGATGGTATCTAAGCATAACACACACCCTGTGGTGCATTATTGCTAAACTGAAACATGTACAGTGGTCTTTACTTTTCTAGTTAGAGCAAAAAAAGTGACTACATTAAATATTAGTATGAATTAAGGGAACAATTCCAAACATTTGAAACTGAAGCCTAAAGTAGCTATGTAGTGCACACCTATAGTCTATCCACACCTTATGTTACAATACACATAAAAAACTGTGAAGTGGGAAGGAAGGGCCCACTTCTGGAAAAGGGGACATTAATCTTCTTGTTCACTGTAGGCCTCCTTTAAATCAAAATTAAAAAAGGAGATGGGCACACACCAGGAACTGAGAAGGATCTGTTTATTTAGATACAGTGAAGCAGCCAAAGCATGTCCAATATTGGACTAACATTGGTATGTATCACCTCTGATCAAGGCTTCCGGGGCAGGGGTGGAGTTAGCCTGAGCTGTCACTAACAACTGATCTAAGGTGACAGCTCAGGCTAACTCCATCCTCATGTGCCCATCCCCATTTTGTGCTTGCTTGTGCAAGTAATACTTAGCGAACATTTTATTACAATGAATTGAATTTCAGAGGTGTTTCACTGTCAGGTCCAATGCAACTCAAGCTGCACTGGGCTTGGCAGTGACACTAATGACCAGGTGAGCCAATGTGCTGTTCTTATGCTGTTTGTGTTTTCTGTTCTTGGTTGTAACATGATTGGTGGCTCTCCAATCCTCTGTTCCCAGTTCTCATTTCCTGGTCCCTCTTCCTGCACACCACCCACTCCCTGCTCAGCTGAGTGATTGATGGATTCAGCACACTCCATACCTCCCTGACCACTGCTGCAAATCCTGATTGATTCCCTGGAAAAAACATCTCCTTAATTTTACATACCCCCAACCCACCGCCCCCAGATTCCGATCTCTTCATCATTAACCCCTACCCACTGCCACAGATCCTGACTGCTTCTCAGTGTTCCCCACTGCCACAGATCCTGACTGCTTCCTCAGTAACCCTCCTGCCATGGGTCCCAATTGCTACTAGGCCAAACAAGTTATAGCCCCATTTATTTGCTCCTTCTTTAAGGTTAGTGCTTATGCCTCCCCTAGCACATTAGGCAGCTGCTCTACTCCCATGGCTTCTAGCCTGCAGCACATTAAGTGTCTACTCTGCTCCCCTTGGCCATCCCTGACACAATAAGCAGATGTTCTGCTCTCCACTACCCTCCCCCACATACACATTAAGCAGCCATTAGTCGGCTTTGCAGCAGCAGCAGCAGCACAGATTTCCCAAGTTTCATTTTTTTAAAACATACAGTATGTACACTGGCTGCTGCTGCATTCCTGACTTGGCTGTGTGGCGCAGTTCTTCTAGACTTTGTGAAGCAATCGTCCCATCCCCCCATCCTTTACCTATTGCTGTGCATGGCTATGGAGAAAGCTCTGACAAATCCCAGAAGCGACAGCAACCACAACACAATAGCATACCTTTTAGAAAGCTGTTATTGTTGACAACAGATAAGTGTGTCAGCAGGTAAGCTGTGATGAGATGAGCAATGAGTCTGCAACTGACAAGTGAGCTAGATGTCAAACTCCGAGCCATGGGTGCCGAGTCCTGCACCTGTGCCCTAGTACTGGCTGCCTGTCATTTACATGTTTACATCTGGGTGGGGTGGGGTGGTATTGGTTGAGGCTGGGCCTGGGTTTTTGTAGATCTCTCCCTCCAACTGATTGGTGCAAATCAGAGAACAGTTACTGTTCCTGGAGAACTGGCCAGAGCTGGGAGCAAGGAGGAGCTGTTAGGATTGGCTTGAGACTGAACTGAGTGTTTTATGCTCAAAAACTAGGTATAAGTACGAGACCCACAGAGCATAAAACATAAAGCCACTCATCTGGAATCCTATCCTCCTGTGACACTATCTGCAAGTACCCATGATTCACAGACCAGGCCCTGAGCCCCTGTACCCCCTGCTCTCCAGCTGCCACTTTCCAGTACCGTAGGAAAGGCGGAGCAGATGGTGCCCCCACGTGCAGTGCAAGCCTCCAAGGTGCGCAATTTTCATCTGAAGTTTATTGTTTTTATTCACTTTACGGTGGTGCTACCACTTTAAATTTTTCTTTTTATTGACTCTGGCAGTAATTATAATGGCTGTCTGAGAGGCGCTTTCTCTTTGGAAGACCAGCAAGTCGGTGGGGTGTCACATGAGCTGCAGGCAAAATATCATGTGGTGGGTGATGCATACATTTGAGAAACAAAAACTGTGGGAGGGCAGTGCCAGCACTGCCCATTAGTATAAAGGTAAGGAGGAGAGCGATGGTGAGAGTGAGAGGCGGTTAAGTTGGGGAGACAGTGGAGTTAGTGGAGCCATATTATTGTGAGAGTAGAGACTAGATAGAGAGACAGCAAACAAAAGTGATAGGGTAGAGTGTAGTGAGAAAGCAGAGTGGTGTAGAGACAAAAGACAGAGAAGACAGCATTAAGCAAACAATGCATCAGCAAAAGCAAGCAGCAATTAGTCATTCCGCCCCGGCCCCATCTCCGATGCATCTGTGACCCAAATTTTATTGTTTAATGAAATTCAATTTGTCCTGTTGGTTGTTGTTTAGTTTGTGAGAATGTGGAGTGTATGTGGTGGTGGTGGCGGCAGTCTGGGGGGCAGTGATTCTCAATAGGAATGCACTGCTGCACTGATCAGGAGGATTGGGAATGGAAGAGAAGGAAATCTGTCTGATTTCTGAAGTTCATTATTTCTTCAAGTTCTGTTCGAATTGATTGTGTCACTGTAATTAGAGGTCAATGGGCCCACAGCTGCTGTCCTGGGCCTGGCCTGCCTCGGCTCGGCTGGTGGGCGCGGGCATGTGGCAACCGGACTGGCTGCTGTAGTAGTTTTGTTCATGGGACTGTCTGCCTGGATGGGAGTGAAGAAGTTGCCACCCCTCTGCTGTCTTGAGCTGAGACTGACTGCTCCATGCAGTGCAGCATCATCCCTCCGCCCACCACATTGTTTTCCAATTCTCTCCTCCACTTCTTGACCAGCATTGTCCCTCCTCATTCCACAGGCAGGCTCCCCACTGTCCATGCAGCACTGCCTTGTTTCCTAATAGTCCAGGAGCCTGGGGCAGGCCACGGGTAGCCAGGCCTGGCCGTCCACAGACACAGAATATTCCCAACCCAGAGCAGGGCCTGCTGACTGCCTGAGCCTCCAGTCAAACCCCGAGATGGTGAGAGAAGACCCTAGTCACTGTGACTGCTCCACATTGCATAGCACTAGTCAGTCTGTGACTACTATTAAAGAGGACCAGCCCTGTCTGTAACAGTAACCGATAGAGAGAGAGAGAGAGAGAGAGTTTTGGACATGGGAATTTACTTGCCCAGACAAGTGGTTTAGGGTGATGACTGCATACAAGATTAGTTGGGATAAACTTCTGGGGTTAGACAGTGAGAGAGAGAAGAAGGTTTTTGGGCATGGGGATTTACTTTGCCCAGACAAGTGGTTTAATGGGTGATGACTGGAACTGGATACAACAGATTAGTAGGGACAAACGACGTGTTTGAAAAAACACTTCTGGGGTTAGAGGACGTGATATAGTGTGCAGTAGTATTAGATGGTATTTGTAAAACAACTGAACTTCAATTGTTTTACAAATACCATCTTACTGATCACAGGTGTTTAAACAGTTGTATCTGCAATGATACCATTTTAAAATGCAGAAGCCTTTACAGTTCTGAAAGTACAGTATATTACATATTGACTGCAATAAAAGCTGAGTGAGATTTTTTAAATGGAAAATTATTAAAATGATTTGGAAACATATGTTCCTGTTGCTCAGGATTGGATGGTGTTCAGATTTCCACTTACACTCTTTTCATGGACTCAGGGTTAACATGATGGTAACACAAGACACTGGTCTACTCATGAGGTTCAGGATGTTTGGGTAAAAGCCTGCATGCTGAGGATTATTGGATTTCTGAACTTTATACCTCGCCAACCTTTTTAATGCTCAGCTTGCTCACCCTGCCATAAATGGGTTTATTTGGCAATGAAATAAATGACCATCTTGATTCGCTATCATGACCTGGTTGCATTGAGTTTACTAGTTCAGTTAACAAGACAATAAATGATATTTCATTGTCTTCTTTTTAGTCAGCAGCAGTAGAAGCCTATTGTAATTTTCTGTGGCACTGCATATGGTGGACTCCTTCAAGTTGGTTGGGTTGTGCTTTTCTGCTTTACCGATGGGTGGCGGATTATAATACTGACACTGGTGTCAGACTGCGGTCTCTGAATGGCGCCTTGACCCTGGAGAGCGGTCAAACCTTCTCTTCTTCTTCCACTTCTCTAGCAACAGTCAGATACTGTCCAGATTAGCTTGTAAACTAATATGCAGTTATGTCAGTTACTATATCTTCAAAACAGAGACACAAGAACTGAGTACACATGTATTTTCTTATGTCTCTGTTTTGAAGATATAGGAATCTACACAATTGCATATTAGTTTACATACTGTGTTCTAACTAGCCAGCCTAAGCGCATTCAAATGTTCAGTATGCAGAATGGAAAAATAGTTTGCTCATCACTCGTACCCACCCATGCTGCTGGAAGAATGCATCTGCATTGCTTTTAATAAATTATCAATCAGACTACCCTCCCTCCAAATAGATTGAATCTATTTTGGGGAGGGTTGATATTCACATTCCAACCTTCCAGGGCCAAGCCCCAAAACTCATCACAGAGCATATAAACCCTCAGAGCTTCCCATACTTTATGTAGCACTCTTTCATAGTATATTTCAAAATGCATATAGGGTGGGTGGTTAATGGCATTCTTGGTCAGCCCTTGTCTACAACTGTGGTTGCACACTTTGATGCCAGCCAGCCAGAGTCTCCCACATCTCATATATCATGGGAGCAAATATTCCTGAAATCAGAGGTAGAGGAACATATAACAAAAGTATGTTTTTCTTCAAGAAAAGCCTCAAAACTCACCACAAAGCTTGTAAACCCCTCAGAGCTTCTAGGGCCTTGCAGCTCTTTTCTGGGGGAGCAAACATAGTCTTTGCCCAGGGCACCAAAATGCCTTCCCTACGCCACTGGCCACTTTGCACCCCATGATCAAGGTATGTGTTGGCCAGTGACATCAGCACCTGCAGCTTAGGGGTGCTGGGCCTGGGCCCTTACTGCTCATGCTGTATCAAAGTGAAACCAGCCAGCCAGCCATGGTCAATGTGTATGACTGTCTCTCTCCATACAAGTTTGGGACAATTACTTCTATCAGTAGATAATCTATTGGCAACACAGTAGCAGGCTGGCTGAGATCACTTCAATTTCAATGACTTTTCAGTGTCAGCCACAAATGTCAGTCCCACTTCCAGCTAGTTTTAATGACATGATCATTTCTTTTCCTTAAGCTTGCCTGCTGCTGCTTCAGTATTGAGAAGAAAGAGAGGGATCGCAAGCTGAGACTTTTACTCCAGACCTCTTTATGCTCTCAGATTGGAAATGGGAACAATCCAGCCTGTTTTTTCTCTACCCCTCTTGTTCAATGCCTCGTTTTTCAGCTTGCTGTCTGCAGATGTCCCTCCCTCCTGGTTGGTGTTGAATCCCCTGTAGTCCTGATGGTGAGCAGCTCTGGAGTTTGGGGCCAAAGTAAGTATCCCCAAAGGTGAAGCATGCTGAGAAGGAAGCAGCAAGGGCCCAGGTGCACCACAGGTACATGACCATGCATGACTTCAGCTATTAAATGTGTCTTGTGTTTTGTCTGTCTTTTGCAAACCAGCAACAGAACTGTCTCATGCCTTATGAACAGTAAATCCTTGTTCCTTTTTACATTGGCTGCCGTTGCACCCAAACATTTTGTGGCAAGGATAGGGGATTGGGGGTGGGGGCACTGTCAAGCCCATTGCAATTAACAAAGCAAAGGTCTCGGCAGTCTACACCTATGACCAGGGCTGTGATTCAGACATCACTCTCTGCTTGGTGGGCGAAACTTTATGTATTTCAAAGGACCAAAGCCATTCCAATCAGATACGGCTTTGGTCTTTTGATTTACATAAAGCTGTTGGCAAACAGCTGAGCAGTGTTCAGATTAAAACTGGCATCATTAGACTACCATCAGGGATGGGTGGTAGACTAGAGTAGGTAAAAACTGAGTGGACAAGACAGCCTTCCCTAATCGGTCAGGGACTTTGGTTTGTTACTAGTTTAGATTTAGCCCTTCTTGCGGTAACAAGCAGTGCATACATCTACCACAACTGGTTCCATGTGCTACTAGTCTATTTCCAGTGCCAAAAAACAACTCTTTGATCAGTTTACCTTTCCCCTTTCTACCAGCAAATACATTACTGTCAGATCACCTCGTACTCAGAGATGAATAGAAAACCTTGAGAAGGCTGAGCAGCGGCCCGTCACGGAAGGCATTACCAGTGAGCTCCACTGAGATGGGTGAGTTTACCATTGCCCAGCTCTTTATTCCTGAACACCACCGCCTTGTCAAAGTGGACAGGGAACTGCTCCCGGCCACACTACACACATTCTGGGACTAACAGCAGCCCAAAGGGTCACCCTGTCCTGGCCTTCTCCTACCTGTTGTCCCAGCCTAGCCACTGCCATGTTAATCTTCTGCCTACTGTAAGTCAAAGCAGCGGCATGTTGTATTCAGAGGGAGCAGTGGGCTGGCGGAGTGTATATTGGGTCCTCCTCAACAGTTTGCATAGTACAGTGGTAGTGATTGAGAATTAACCCACCTACACCCCATGAGTGGCTTGGCTCAGCCCCAGAGGCAGGGAGTGACAGCAGCAACAGCAGCATTGATGAGGGTTTGGACAAGCTCAACATGTCTGTTGGTATGGAGGAGCAGCAGGAATCAGGGATAAGGGGCAGGGAGGTGGTCCAAGGAGAAACAGCAGCAGCATGCAGGTAAAACTGAAAGGAAAACATATTTCCCTGAGATGGAAGTTTATTGGGCCGGAGCATTTTTAAGCTCTGAAATTTGAAGTCCAAGGTTCGAGTCCCGAGCTGATGTACAGTGTGACCCTGAGCAAACCCTTTGACCTTCCCTACTAGTTGCAGTCCTATCTGCATCGTTCAGAGTGGCATCTCCATGCATTTTTATTATCCACCCATGAATCTATGATGGACATTTATTCTTCTGTGCCTAAGCCCTTGCCATTGGGTTGGGGTCAGAATTGCAAAACAAATTGATTAACAAGCAGCCAATGTTTGGTATTGGCAAATGCTTGTTACAAAATGTATTCAGCTTGTAGCCTTAGCATACCTTTACAGCTCAGCTAGCTTCTAGGGGTGGAATTAGCTAACCTTGTCATCCATTTCTACTTAAAGGAAAACTACACCCAAAACTTGGAAAAATATGCTGTGCAGAGTGTTTTAATTTGTATGTGAAGTTCTAGTGTTTCCTTCCTCTGACTGGTATTAGAGTTTTTCCTAAATTAGCCTGCTAGCTTTGAGGTAGTTTTATGACCCTGGAGATCTCCATATCAAATAGGTTTATTGCATTTCTTTGTCTACAATGCACCTTGTTTCATGTGATGGTGATGTAGCAGAGCCTATAAATCCAGCAGAAAGCATTGCATTACAATCAGTTCACAACAATAGAGATGGCTATATTTTAAAATCTTAGAATTCAGCTTGGTGACCACCCTCATCCTAAAGGTTTTACTGTCCTGAAAAACTTTGCTGCTGGTAATTTTGTGCAGTGTGTAAAGCTTCCAAGATATGTAGTTTGTTTGGCATGTGTGTGCTGAATGTTGGGTCTCTTTACATCACAGTCACGTGAGACAAGATGCACTAGTGGAACAAGAAATACAATTACCCTATCAGGTATGAAGATCCCTAGGGTCGTAAACTAGCATAAAGCTAGCAAGCTAATTTGGGAAAACTCTAATACCAGTCAGAGGGAAGGAAACACTAGAACTTCACATGCAAATTAAAACACTCTGCACAGTATATATTTTTTCAAGTTTTGGGTGTAGTTTTCTTTAAACACATCCCTTTTTCAAGGTAATGATCAACAACATTCTGAAAGACAAGGACCTATACCTCTTTAACAAATTTATATAAGGAACTATAGTATGTCAAGGTGCTTACAATTACTTTGTCATAACTCATTAGCTGGACACCTTACTAACAATCAAATGGCTATTGATTTTAAAATGTTTAAAAGCAGGGTTACAGATCTGTGGCAAAACACGACAAAGGGCTGTGTATTGTCAGCTGTCGCAATCTCTTTGAGGCCTGTGCGCAGTGTATTTTTTTAACTTTTGTGACTCTGTCAGGACTATGTTCTTATCTAAATACCAGCAGTAGTAGTATTTTCATGGAAAGCTAAACATTAAGTCTGCAATCGATGAGGAGGGTTAGTGAAATGGGAGAGGGTTTTATGGACTACTGCCATCCTTCATGTGATGCCTGATTGATTGCCTGTCATCTAGCTGCTTTTGATCTATTCATTCCCAATAAATAAATCACTCCCCATAGCAACACCAGGCTCTGTGACATCACACCTGCTCTGTCACCTCCTCCCAGAGTGACTTCAAATCTCTGCTTTATCTAAACAATGCACTGCAAGGGTCAGTATGGTCTGTGGCAGTGAAGTTCAGTGGAGGAAGGTGTCCTAGTTTGTATACGGGAGTAGCTTGTACAAATGGCAGCTTTGCACAGAAAACAAACCACAGAACTACTGGGTGGGTAAGCCATGCCCTTTATAGCTTTTATGAAGGAAGGATGTTTGCCACTGTGCCTGGGGAACACTATTTTCACACGATAAGAATGGTATCTAAGTTATCAGCAAGAAATGTGAGCACTGGAAATGAGAATTTCTGACATTCTGTTAAAGAGCAGTGCATAATTCAAACAAACTTCAGTGCCATTTTGGATTGTAGACAGCATGCTTAAAACAGAAGGCTAATTGCATGTACAGTGTACGTAAATAAAGGAAGGTGTGCTCTCTGTGGTAGTTTACTAGCCCGTACAGTTTGGGTGAGTTTAGAAACATTTCAGATAAGTATACTGGCAAGCATTGTTTGGTTTTGCAAACATGAGAACCTTGGAATGTTCTCTGAAATGTTGACTTCCTGGGTACAATAGCACTGCCATGCATTAGGACTGCAGGAGTGATGCAGAGCAGTATGAGAAAACAACAATATCATGAAACCACACTTTTAGATTCTACTTAACACATTAATGCCATCATTTGAACACCAAGAAATGTTGAAAAGTAAAATGGTTCACTTAACAGAATCCCTGCAGGAAGGTCCCCAGCAGTTATTTGTTTTTGGGAATCATATAATATGATTAGGAAGCAGTCTGGTTGACTAGCATGCCGTTGAACACGTGAACATGGTGACAGCTCATAATGTAGTTTCACTCTGTTCCATATTTTGTATTATTTTGTCTTAAGCTTAGGGTTTGAGCTAATTTTGAAAGTGCAGTCATAGTTTAGATACATGATTATAATTTATGCTACATCCAAGTGCTCTTACAAAAATATTAATGGGTGCTGGGTTTCTGTAATGAATTGTAAGTTTTGGCGTCATCTGATGAGAACAAAATGGTGTTAATAGGAAAACAGAGTCAATGACTCATTCTATCAATAAAAAATCATGAGACCCTGCTCTAAACTTCCCTTTGAAACATCATAAATGTGAGGTTCGTTAACAAAATATTCATTATGAAATCTCGACTGCAGGACTAATAAGAGCTAAAAGAATGGTTTTGCTCTATCAAAATGACTAATCAAAATGACTGTTTCATATCTGATTTGTGTCTTTCCTGACAAGCACATTCTAATAGTTTAATGGTCAATCAGAAGTTGGCAGAGTGAGGGCTTTATTCTTTAATCTTTCCGTACAATGGCTTTGGCCTTACTTTATTAAAATGCCTTTGCTTAATGGATATGGGAAGACAGAATGAATAAAGCTCACTTATTTAAGCAGAATAAAAATACAAAAAGCATTTGTCCTGTGGCTCATGAAGGCAATAAGCTGTTGGAGGGTTGTACGTTGAAGTACAGGCAAGTTCCTGTCCTTTTTCACATTTCTTCTACAAAACCTACCTGACACAGCATGAAAGAAAACACTCGGCATTGACAAATGCTGGTTTTGTTTGAGACTTGTCCCTGGATGGGGCACCTTACAGGCGCTTGTGTGCATCCTTCACTGTATTGCTCCTTTTACATCAATGACCATGTTTACAAGTATCACGGTCACTTATAACTACACATGCTAAACTCATTTCACCTATGAACCACAATGATCTCAAGCTTGAGTCTCCAGTGGTAAAATCCTATTGATTACCCTGTGCTTCATGATCATTTGATATTTTTTTCAGTCATACACACAGAATTCCTCTGCCACTAACTTAAAAGCCAGACCAAGGGATTTCGAGATTTTCATCTTTTAATGCTCCCATGTGTAAGCTCCTTGCTTCATGTAGCTTAAAATCAGATTTAAATGCACTTATAACCATTTACCGTTGTACATTATCTGGAAACAAGCAGTTTGAGTGCTGTTTCTGCTTTCTATTTTTCCTTCACAGCGTGCTCTGCGTTCAATACATCTGGTGAAACCCGTAGGACATTACATATGTCCTAGCTCCAAGAAGTGCTTTTTCTCTGCGGCGGCCTGCTGTTTCAATCCTCTTGGAAAACTAGAAATTTGCTTCAGTTAATTTCACTGCATCTTGCAATCCTCATTAAAATATCAAATCCATAAAGGAAACATCAGAGTTTTGAGTCACTTAAAAGAAAACATCAAAACTGAAGGGGGGTGTCATAATTAAGTACAGTGCATACAAAAGGAAAGTATTCTCTCATGTTTTATCTTTTTGACTACCCCAGTACTTCCTTCTTTCATAGGAAATCAAAGCCTAGGAATCTGAGAAGAGAGTGTGTGTGTGTGTGTGTGTGTCAGGGGTACACTGGCCTAGTGTCGGCTGCAGATTGAACAAAGGAGATATTAAATGCATTCTGAAATTTAAAGCAGCAGTGTTTGTTATTGGAAAAGCATTTAATCATAGCGTGTTTTTTGTAGTAATAATGTATTTCCGCAAAAAATATAAATTTATTAATTTTTCTTTTCAGTTTATTTCCCCTGGATTGAGCTATGGAAGTTTGATGTTTTAAGTCCCTGATTTCTGACCGCACCAGCTATGACTAAACACCTTACAAGTGGTGTTCTGTTTACCATTAGAAATGCATGTCAGCACCTATACACTGGAGATGACCCTTTGCCTTATTATAATATGCCCACCTGTATAGGAACACTGCACCTGAAGCCTTTTCATAGTTATTCATTCAAGACAACCTTGACTGCTAGAGAAATAGCCTCCAACCCAGCTCTAGGATAAATGGCTCCAGACAAAATGGCCCCGAACCAAAAGGCACAAGGAGACAGATCAGCTAGACAGAAAGGCACAGGAAAAAGACACCTGCACTACTTAATGCCAGTAAACACATAGTCCTCCCATAAAAATAAGTTCAACAACAAGAATTTGTACTAAAATGTTTGCAAGAGTCTGCCCCCCCAACACACACACACACACACACGGAATATATATATATATATATATATATATATAAACATCCCGAAACCCCACAAATCACAACATCCATAAATCGAGCCGTTTCATCCCTGTATTGTCCTGTCTACCTGCCATATTGTCCTAGTACCATTTCTTCTAGCAACATTCTGTCCGAGCCTTTGTGTCTGGAGCCCTTTACCCTGTTCCTCCACCCCTCCCCCTTCCGTAACTCAAAGGTGTAGTCCATTTACTTACTGCAAGCATTTCAGACTTCTTTCCTGCTTGATTAGCTTAGATATGGTTAGTCTGATCTCATGAAAAATACCACCGTCTTAACAATAAAAATAATACACAGAACCTCAAGCTCGCTGACAACTGTTTTGAAAGTTGCCATGTTTTCCCATGTTAATTGCAGTTGGCACTCTGTGCCTGTTGTTCATACTAAAGCAGCAGTGCAAGTAAATTAGCCAAAGACTATGACTCTTATCTTTTTCACTATATAAGATTTTGAGCATGTTCCAGTCTTATTCAGTGGCAAATGTTCTAATTCCATCAAAATCTGAGAATATTAAAAATGTTTCCATTAATTTTTTTCTAGAAAAAGAAGATGGCCACCAATTTGGAATTAACAGCGTGAAGCGTGGCAGGTTTAGGAATGAGAAATGAGGAGAAAAGCTGAAGGTGCTCAGCATAAGAGGCACCCAGAAAAGTAGATTTAACAGGTATACCAATAGTTTTATTAACTGTAGCTAAAACTAACATTTTGGAAAAAAACATTTTCATTGCACATCTGCTTTCAGATCAGGTACAGAAAAAAAACGAGCACCACACCCATGTTGAAGGCAGTTCTAGCGATAGAATCAGGTGTTCTGTAAAAGTTCTGCTCTCTACTGACTAATATTCTTATTCACTGAAACTAGAACTTTTTACAGTCATGATAGTCTAGTGTAAATAACATTTTACAAACACGCTTTCTAGATGACACATAACAACTACAGCAGCAGTTATTTGCTAGCAATGTTTTTCATAGGTTTTTTTAATATACAGTATAGCCCAGGTGCTGGTGGGCTACTACCCTGCCTGCTGACTGCTATACAGGTTATGAGGCCTGGGTTCTGTTTTGATGGCAATTGGGGTTCCTTCCCCAAGATAAGAAATCATTTAGTGTGGTGCCTCCAACCAGAGTAAAATAATAGTGGGCCAGGGGTCCGAGTAGTACAACACCCTGGGATGCTGTACCTACCCATCTCCCCATCCAGTCACCCCCACGACAGAGAACCACTTTGGTTTGCAATACTGTGTAACACATATAATTAAAGGCTGTAACTTAATAATATACTTATGGCCACCTTTAACAGTAACAAACTTAAAGCTTTTATTTAGGAGAAAGGAAATAAGAAGCAGAAAATTCATAGCAGTTGGCAGATGACAAACAGTTTTAAACAACAGTGCCCACCCAGCCACACATTAACTCCCTCCCCACTGGTACCAGTGCCCTACAGTCTATCAGGGTAACCTGAAATGGTGCAGGCCTGTATGGTGCTGTGGGTTGGCCAGCACTAGGGCCCTTGTAAAACACTTGAAACTGGTAGACTTTAACTTTGTACTTGTAATCAACTCTATTCTTGTCCCCTTGGTCAGGGCAAACCCTGGGTTACTCATAGTTTTGTGGACACATGATCTCAAGTAGCAGGATCTGGCAGCATTGCACTTGTATCTTACTTACAGAATCCAGCAGCCTGTCACCTTCACTTGCGGAGTCTAGCTGCATGTCACCTTCAGCTTGCAAGGCAGGCTGGAGAATAAGAGTGCAGACGTAAGGCTTCTTAGACTACAAGTGAACCCAGACCCATGAGTGACCCCAATGATCCAGCTCCCTTAAATGGGTCCAGAGTGCCCTAGCACTCAGGCACACGCCCGTGGCTCCCTGCAGCCCAGTCCACCCCACTTGATAAGGGTTATCAGTTCCCTACCTGGCTCCAAGTTGTAGCTGTGCAGGTTGCAGTTTCTGTCCTTTGCCTGGTCAGGAATTATCAGCTGCGGTGTGCAGCAATGGATCCTCTGACATCCACCTTGCCAGTGGCTATTGGCTAGCAGCATACAGTCCCTGGAATGGCACTCCCACCTTCCCACAGTGGGCAGCCTGATTTCAGTAATACAGGCAGGTTCCTGAGCATTGGATACCTGCAAAACTTTTCCACAATTGTCCTTCAGCTTCAGACCAAGTTGCCAATTTCAGAACCTAACAGACACAATCCCAAAACCCTGTTTCCCAAAGTTCAGAATTCTCCACATGGATGTAGGATCGCTGCAACCACTGGTTCTCCAAACACAGAAGAAACCCCTTTTGAATTCTTCAGGCATTCACGGCCACAATCTTAGACCACTTTCCAAAACCCTGTTCCAGCACAGGAGGAGCCCTCTTGACTCGATGAGAGCCCAAGCTAGACTGCCCTAACTGCAAAGTTCCTGGGTCTCACACACCAAATCCAGCTTCCAATTGGTTAAATCCTGCTGTCCTTCACAAATATTAATAAACATTAACCTAGTTCGATTATTGGTTGGTGGTTAGTTCTTGGCGCTTAGAATAAAGTTCACACGTCTCACATAAGGCATTTCGCCAGTCTCTGGATACCTAAGCTATTGATTGGCTGGCACTGGGGTCAAAGTAGCAAAGATGGCTGTTTTAGCACACAGTCATACAGTTTAATAGCACTCTATCTTTAAGTGTCAAACCAAAAGAAGGAAGTGGCACACAGGAAACTGTTGATGTTCAATCAAAATTTCTGTTTATTATGCCACAGTTTCAAAACAGCAAACACTGCAAGTCTAAAATGCTACCCAGCACTTTGACTCAAACAAAGTTTTCCTCAGGGAGTCTCTGCTTGAGTTGAAGTGCTGGGGTGGCGGTGTGTACCTGCAGTGTTTGCTGTTCTGAAACTGTGGCATAATAAATAGAAATTTTGATTGAACTTCAATAGTTTCCGTGTGCCACTACCTTCTTTTTGTTTCAGTGTTTTGGGCTGGCTGCCCCCTTCATAGTGTGCACCACCCGCCATGTGGTCGCAGATACTTTTCCTATGAACTATCTTTAAAGTGTTCCTGCAGCCAAAATATATAGTTTTTAAGCACAGTTACCCCATTGTAGTGTAGTAGCCTTTGTCCACCATCAGCGACTGCTAAATTATATTCTCAAACAGTTCAGTTCACCTGTCATTGGTTCCGTTATGTACAGTCCCCCAGAGAGCCAGACAACTCATTAATATTCATGCTTATTTATTTATTTATTTGAAAGTTGATAACTGAAAGGTACAATGAGCTGAGGCTCAATTCTGCAAGTCACTCAGGGCAAGGCATGGGCACAATATACAGATGTTACAAGAGTAGTATAAAATATTAAGTTTGGCACAATATACAAATGTTGCAAGAGTAGAATAAAACATTATGTTTTGGCACAATATACAAATGTTGCAAGAGTAGTATAAAACATTAAAATTTAGTATAGGTCAGTGAGAATAATTGCAACTGGTAGGGGTGAGACAGGTACAGATCATGATAAGCTGAAGCAAAACAGAGAAATAATGCGGCATGGAAATATACATTGGTACATAGGACATGGAGGCAATAACAAGCAGCAGAGCAGGCAACAGTACAGGTACTACTTTTGGGAATAGTGGAATACACCCTAAGGTGCTTGAACAGAGTAAGAGCTAGTGTTGGCACAAGGTCAGGGAGGAAAAGGAGGAGGGGAGGCAGAGGGTAGGAGAATGGAAAGGAACCTGCCAGGGATTTATGGTTGGGGGAGAGTGGCAGAGGCAGGGGAGATACCTAAGTAGTTTTTGATGGACGCCAAAGTTGGCGAGCTGCGAACAACAAGGGTAGTGAGTTCCACAAAGCAGGAGGTGGTGGCGAAGGCTTGTTTACCTGTGAGAGAATGTGGAGTTGTTAAAGAAAATGAGCGAGGGTCATGGGAACGCAGGGTGTAGCCAGAGCAGAGGGCTGGGGATAAAAGAGAGAGTAGGAAGGAGAACATTGAACCAGAACTTGGTGATAAAGGATACAGTGTGTGCAAGCGATGACTGGCTAGGGGAAGGAAATCGTTTGGTATAGAAGGCAGTGATGTGCTTGGTATGGGAGGTTTGAAGTGTTATGGCAAAAGGTGTGGAACAGGGAGTCAAGTTTGGCTAGGGAGGATTGAGGGCTGAGCTGCAGACCACATCGGCGTAGTTGAAGGAGGAGGATGACCGCTTGTATTATTTCTTTCCTGATGGGGTATGGTAGACAGTGTTTGTGCCTGTGCAACATGCCTAGTTTGGAACGGAGTTTGTTATGAATTGAGTCAAGATGTAGGGAAAAGTCTAGTTTGGGGACAAGCCATACTCCCAAGTACTTGTAGCTATCCATTGCTGAGATTTTGGACCCATCTAGAGCAGTGAAAGAGGGCGGGAGGACATTTTGGTCAGCTTCTGGGCTGAGCTGAAAGCCATCGCAACTGCTTTTGGTATTACATTTGAGAGATTTTGTCTCAGCCAATGCAGTATGTTCTTGTAGTTGGCCTGGAGGACGGGTTCAGTTTGGACTAGGGAGGGCTGGAAGCGAATATCACGGAATCATCGGCATACATTTGAACATGGGAAGCGGAGCAGACAAATGGTAGATTATTTATGAAAATGGAGAAAAGGGTTGGGCCTAGAATCGACCCGAGGACACAAGCTAGGATGGGAGCGGGTGGATTTAATTTCGCTAGCTGCATGAACTGAAACCTGTCCGAGAGGTAGGCATTGAACCAGTCGATGGTGGTGGGAGGCCAATAGATGTAAGGTCGTCTATTTAGAAATCTATGGGCAATGGAGTCAAACATTTTGGCTAGGTCTACAAAGATGGCAAAAGTCAGGTGACCCTTGTCCACGGTGGTGTGAATGTGGTTGGCAGAGCAAGGAATGATGAGGTGGAATGGTGATGACAAAAGCCGGATTGGTAAGGGTCAGAATGTCATTAGCAGACAGAAAGTTTAATATTTTGGAGATGAGGGATTCCAGAATCTTGGAGAGGATGGGGAGGAGTGAGATAGGCCTGTAGTTGCCAGGATTAGAGGGATCACCCCTTTGTGTGGGGGATGACCTTGACCAGTTTCCAGGCTTTGAGTGGGAGCCTGTCGAGACAGAAATTGAAAAATGTGTGATAGGAGGGACAATGACTGAAGCTGAGATTTTAAAAAGTTTGGGATTAATTCCATCTGGGCTCTGTTTGGAGGACTTTAGCGCTTTGAGGGCATGGAGTATCTCTAATGGGGTAATGGGGAGTTAGAGAAAGGGGGAAGCAGGGGTATGGTGGCGTGGCAAGGATTGCCAGTGAATATGTCTAGATACAGGGGGACAATCTGTAAGTGGCGCAGAGGGGAGGGAGGCCCCACTGGTAAGGCACAGGTAGTGAAAAGTGATTTATGAAGGCGGCATCACCGGCCCCATCTGGGGACTGAGAACTGGGGAGCAGGGTTTGAGGGAGAGCCTAACAGGGAATGGAGAGTCTTCCAGAAAGTGGCTGGGTGGAACAACTGTCAGCCGAGCTGGGCTTTAAAGAAGTCGGCTTTGGTGGTATGTGCACTGCTTTAGTGCAGGCGTTCAAGCATTCTGTATTTGTGGAGGTCTGAGGCATCAGAGGAAGCCTTAAGGGCTTTCCAGGCTTGATCTCTATTTTTGAAGAGCTTCACCAGGTGAGGAGAATCCAGTGCAGGTGTCTGTACCATAGCCTCAGCCTCTTGAGGGGGCATGGAAGTTCCAGATGTTGAGGAAGGTGGAGCTGAAGGATGCCAATGCGGAGTCAATGTCTGGAGCGGTGAAGACTCCCAGACCAGTCAGTGAGGTATAAGTCAGCCACAGAGACTGTTGGTTCAGGGACCATGGGGCCTGAACCACATGTACTTGGAGGGGCGGTTGGGGGTCGGGACTCCTGTGGCAGTGGGTATACAGTGGTCACTGAAGGTGTCTGGGAGAGTACCAGCTGAAGAGTATTTGTGTGGGTGTGACATTAGAATCCTGTCAATTAGTGAGTGGTTGTTGTGCGGGGTTGAGTCTAGTGGGGTCAGATAATAATTGTGTGAGGTCGAGGGCCTCTATTTCTTGTGTGGTTGGACAAGCTAGCAGAGCAGTCCAGTTCAGATTAAAATCATCCAGGATGAGGAGCTCACCAGAAGAGGAGTGGGAAAGGAGGAGGAGAGTTTTGAGACTATAGATGCAGAGGAGGAGTTGGGGAGAAACAGCAATTTCGACAAAGAGGGGTGAAGAGGAGGAGAATACCAGCTTAGAGAAAAGTAGTTTGTGTGATTTGTGGATGGCCTCTTGGAGGACAGTGGCTGCCTGGAGGACTAGTGTAGCTCATAAATATGTAAATATGCCCCATTTCTATATAAACATGAGGTGCTGCTAAATAAACACTCTATTCCACTTTTGAGCTGCCTCTTCCCATGTGTCCGACGATTAACTTGTTTTTGGGGTCAAGACCATCAGAGAGGCATTAAATTAGTTGCCACAGCGGCAAGAAAATGGGCGGCACTAATGCGCATGCACAACCTCCGCTTTTGCTCCTCCGACCCTTTAAGACTAAAACCATCAGGGGCTGGACAGAGACTCAAGGGGACAGCAGAACCTGGGACTGGCAGCAGGGAGGAATGGGCAGCATCCTGGAGCAACAGGTAAGCTTCATCCCATGGGGAGGAGGGTTACACTCCCTGTGCCTTAAATGCTTGGCGTCCATGCCAAATCCATCAACAATGACCTGGTAAATATCAACATTAAACCATTAGCATTTCAGCATACATTTACATTTCAACTAATGTAACCCCTTGTTCCCAGGGGTTACTAGAATCCCATTAGAATCAGTGGCAGGCAGGAGAGGTAGCTAGTGAAATGCCAGTTAAATGGATTTCACACTGTCATTCTCTGGTTTCAGTCTCAGCTGAGCTGGAAGATCGATGTAATCATGGAACTGTCGCAGCAGCATAAGCCACACTCGAGCTAGCTGCAGAGTTAACTTTGGAATGTTCAGTTAGAGTGAGAGAGTCTATAGAATGGAGTTCCAGGAGGAGGCTGCAGCCTGCAGCAGCTCTTCAGTTTTAACTCTGACAGAGAGCTACCACTGTGTTTTGGGTAGTTTGTTCTCACCCTAGAAGAAGAACATAGAAGACAGAGATTGAAGTGGTGGAAACCTTTCCGAGTAGGTTTTCCTTTGCTCCATCCCAGGAGGGATGGGGCGATCTTCAGGGTTCAGGGCAATCCCCTCACCCAGTCTGGACTGTGTTGAAGCTGCCTGAGATTCAACTGCTCTGTGAGTACCTGTGACTTTTGTGTGGAAAAGCCTGGCGCACCTGCATTCCTTATGGTGAACTTTCTCTGTCAAGGGATCCTGTCACCTTGACTGTTTTCTGTTTAAAAGTGTTTGCTAAAGTGGGGTCTAGTGAAAAGACAGTGCCAATTACAGAACTTTTAACATTCTGACACCTCAAGGTGTGTAATATAGTATGTTAAGTGTGAAAAACATTTCAAGATAGCATCTTCAAGTTTTCTGTCTGGTGTTATTAACCAGATGAATGGCTGAGTATAAATTTGGAAGCAAATGGTGGGAGACCCTCCCCATCTCGAGCAACAGTTTACCTATCCAGGTTAGTTTCAGGCACCTGTGTTTTCTTTCAGTGCATTTGGCCAGTGCCTGAAGAAAACAGTTTACCTAGACGGGTCGGATTCTCTTTGAGCCTGGATGTGCTCTTGGTGGTCGAGAGTGCCACCAGTAATTCCTCATGAAATATGGAAATGTGTCCTAGTACTGGCTTGTGTGTGCCTAGCAAGAGGAAATGTACCAGTTCTGGCCATGTGCCAATCTCCATTTCTGAAATGTACCAGTTCTGGCCATGTGTGCCAATTCTCCATTTCTGAACCAGAGAGTTTGCTGTGTAATTCAGAACCAGAGTTCGCTGTGTAATTCAGAACCTGAGAGTTTGCTGTGTAATTCAGAGCCTGAGGGTTCGCTGTGTGTGTTCAGTATGCCTATGCTAAATGGAAATTTAGGAATGTCTGCACCTCAGTAATCTGCATTACCAGTATGAGTAGCCCTGTGGGGGTCCATCTTAAGCTTTGTGATTATTGTCTGTGTATGTGAATAAAAGCTACACTACAGAATCCCGACCTGGATTGGACAGAACTGTTATTGCTTCCACTGTGTCTGAATTTACTTGGGTGCCCTGACCAGAACTACAAACCTAAGCGTAATTGTGAGCAAACATTTTCTCCCAGGGACCTTGGTTGATGGCCATGGTCAATGGTCCCACCAGGTGTCGCCAGGTAGTTGCCACATTGGTTTGCCTTTCTGTGTATGGCAGGCGAAGAAGAAGATTGCTTGTAAAGTGAAGTGTAGTGACAACCTCCCATCCCTCTCTTTGGTGCCATGTGGTGAGAGGATCAGCCCTGCTAGTTAAACACAAGGGGGCGGTGAGGGGTGGGTTACACTAATTACTTTCTATCTAGTACAAACAGTTAGGTACCTTTAGAATAAACAACAACCATATACAGTTACCAGGACTGGAAATGTTTCTTTGCTTTAAAATTTTGACAGCTGTCATCATATGAGTTGGTGCACCAATAAACACTTGTATCATTTACATTTACCTTCAGTCAGTGTTTAAGAAACACATGCACATTATGCACATACTTTTAGCCTTCCCTTTTACCACAAGTACAGACTCTCACCCTCCGTTTACGTTTGCAATCTTTTTCTGGGCCTGGGTGGTTTGGCATTAACAGTGCACATGAAAATCGTAAGCAGGGACTTTGGCATATTATAAACACATTTGTGTTTTTTTTCATTCACCCCTTTCCTCATTCTTTGTTGCTCCTCCCTCCCTGCTCCTTCCTTCCCCCACACTTTCTCACTCTCCTCTCCTCCCTTCTCCTATGTCTCTCTTCCTCTCCTCCACCTGGCCCACTGTGCTCTCTACCTTTACTCCCCTGCATTTTTTCTCTGAAGAGCCCCTCTCTACCCTCTTACCCTTACTTATTCATAAAATCCCTTCTCATGCATCAGTCCTTCCTCCTTGGAAGTATATACCTTACAAGTTTTACTACTACTCTTTTCCTGTACTATGAATCATGTAAACATGTTTTTACTAGGTCCTAACATACTTGCACCCTGTAAATAGAATACCTCTAAAATTGTAACTCAAAATGTATGTATGCCAAATGTTGCATATTGTTCTATTGTATCTAAACCATGATCGCTTTAATGTTTTGCTATTCTACTATTGTAAATCTGTCTGTCCTTTCCCTGGGTCGCACCTGGAAATGAGTCTCGCTCAGTGTGCCTTTCCAGTTACCAAAACTTTAAATGAACAATAAATAAAATTGTGGACTACGTGACATAGGCAAGTCAGTGGGAGCCCAGAAGAGTCGTAAATAAGCTTGAGCAGAGGTTTAGCAGTCCTTTCTGAACATCTTAAGGGTACTTGCTCTTCTTCCTTGGCATCAGGTTTAACTACTCCCGCTCATTGGCCTACAATGAATCATCCATGCAGCAAAGTGGGCCCCATTTCCTCTGGTATTTAGTTTGACTCTGTTGCATCTGACACTTTATTCATTTCTCATTGTGCTGGCACTTCTTGGATTTCAGGTTCCTCTGACTCTGTATGTTTTGCTGTTTCAGACTCTAACTGTTCAGGCTCAGCTGGTTCAAATTCAGTAGGCTCTCCACTGCCTTGTACTATTATCTCCTCAGATGCAGTGCAGGCCTCTCCTATGATGATACAGTTTCAATTACATGCTCAGATTCCACAGTTGTGTCCAAAGTTTGACTTTGAATCAACAGTTCTGCAGGGGGTGTATTTGTCACAGTTTCTGATGCCTTTGGTGTCCTTTGAAACAACCAGGCCAGCTCAGGAGTCAGGTAAAGTAAATAGGATAGAAGCAGATTTAGGTCCTCAATTCGGAATCTGAATTATCATTCTCTGTTATCTCCTCTGGGATGGCAGGGCCAGCTTCAGGTTGATCAGTGCTTTGCTTATTTTCTTGACTGTACAGCAGCTCGAGTTACTGGAGCTTAGGAAGGTCTGGCTTGTTCTGCACTGTGCTGGTCACCTTGTCCCGATTGGCAACAAGTAATTTCAGTGGACAGTCTGATACTCACTGAATTCCCTTCAGGCCTTATTTTGTATACTGGCAGTCCATCCAACTTTTCAAGCACTACATAGGGTGTGCTATCCCATCTGTCTGCTATTTTGTGTTTCCCAGGAATTCCCAGACTGTGTAACAGTACTCTATCCCCGGTAATAGTTTCTGTGCCTTGACCCTTTGTTGTACCATTTCTTGTTTGCCTGATTCCTTCTGGCTGCCACCTCAGCAGCTAATCAGTAGGTGTTATTTAACTGCTCCCTGAGTTTCTGGACATACTGCAGATAGTTGCTAGCTTTGGTGCCATCTACTAATATCCCAAAACACAAGTCAACTGGGGGCCTGGCTTCCCTTCTAGTCATTAGGCTGTTCGTGGAGAACCCAGTTGCATCATTTTTTGTGCAGTTGTATGCATGGACCAGGGTGCTAACTTGCTGATTTCATCTGTTTTTGTCTTTCGTCTCCAGGGTACCCAGCATATCTAACAGCGTCCTATTAAAGCTTTCAAGTCGGGGGTCACCTTAGGGATGATATGGTGGTGTTCTTGATTTGCAAACTCCCCATAGTGATGGCATGTCTTTGATAAGATGGTTTTCAAAATCATTACCCTGGTCAGAATAGATCCTCTGAAAATGGAACCAGGATATTGCAAATGTTTTGGGAGTCAGATTCGAGGCTAATGAAGTTGATACAGACCAGCTCCCTGGGAGAACTTGTCATAATATTTACCATGGGCACAGTTTTTGTGGGAAAGCTTTACTTTGGACACAGCTGTAGCAGTTTTTTCAGTACTGCTCCACATCCTGCCCCATTTTAGCCAGTAGAACCTACAGCGAGCCAAGTCCAATGTGCATTCACTGCCCAGGTGGCCCATGTCCTCGTGCAGAGCTTTGAGGAAAGTTCTTTTGAATTTAGTGGGTAACATAAACTGCATGAGGAGCCCCTTGTTGATCTTGCACCTCTCGATACAATAAGTTATCTTTCAGCTTAAGTTTGGACCACTCTCTTAATAGCAGCTTGACACTAGGATCTCTGGTTGTTACTTGGGTTGCTTCACCCCTTTCAGTAAAACTCGAGTACATCACCAATGACTGGGTCTGACTCTTGCTCTTGCAGTAAATCTTGACTGGTTAACTGAGGTAGTGATCTCAAGTCCAAGGTGGCCAGGTGGCAGTAGGCTACAGGAACACAATTTCTGGGAGCACCAAGGCTGTCTACCAGACAGAGAGCTGATTCTGAGACTGGTGGCTCTTCAGTGTCAAACTTTCACGAAAGCTTTTACAGCCTGTTCTGAGATTGTCTCCCAGGCAGGAAGTGCCGTGCAGCACCACGACAAAGCATCAGCATCTATGTGATTGAGGCCAGGGTAGTATTTAGCACAGTAGTCTTAGGTGGACAAGGCTGACAGCCACCTATGCACACTGCATTGCTTGGCTGTGGTTTGTACATATGTCAGTGGATTATTCAATGGCCTATGCAGCCAGTATGATGTAATGCTTGTGCAATTGTGTTACTTGGTTTTGGCCATTCATGCTCTCTGTTCAGAGGAATTGCCACCTGTAGGGGTACTAGGGCAAGGAACCTCAAGAGGGTTCCACCCCAGAGGTGCCAGGGACAATTCTCTGGCTAAAGGTACCTTAGAAAGCATCCCAAGGAGAAAGGCAATGCCACTGGAGGAGGAGGGGAGGATGGTGGGGCAAAGAAAAGTGCTTGAGAGAGAGGCTCAGAGGAACTGCTTATGTAGCACAGGAAGGGAGTGGCTGGCTGCTTGTCTATTGAACCACAGGCATAGCCTTCCAATTCAATGGCCTATGTAGCCAGTATGATGTAATGCTTGTGCAATTGTGTTACTTGGTTTTGGCCATTTGTGCTCTCTGTTCCAGAGGAATTGCCACCCTGTAGGGGTACCAAAGGCAAGGAACCCTCAAGAGGGTTCCACCTAGAGGTGCCACGGACAATTCCCATGGCTAAAGGTGCCTTAGAAAGCATCCTGAAAGAAAAGTAGTAGTACAAAAGCATGTTAGCAATCAGTAGCTGTGAGGCATAGTAGTAGATTAGGCACCAGGCAGGCTGATAAAGTAATGATGTACAGGTCAGCAATGGCATGAATACGATGGGTTGCGCTGGAGATTGAGGGGCCTCCTAAGGAGAGAGGAAACAGCAAGTAGGGACACCATCCAACAACAGAACCTACCTAAAGGAACTAGGTAATGCTAACTATGGCTAACTAACATATATGACCTGAGGCACAGAGGAGAAAAAACCCTTTGAGGAGGAAATCTCTGGGGATCCAAGGCCTAGGTCGCCTTCTCTCCAGGCTTGGGATGTTTTGTTCCAGCTCACTTTCACTAATGCCTCCTGCCACCAGTAGTCCCTTGCGTAGCCTGGCCTTCGCCTCTATCGTCCGCAAGTTTAAGATGGCACCTACCATCTTCAGTCCAGCCACTTAGGCCCTTTGTAACCATCTCCAAAGCCTCGCGCCTCCGCCAAGGCCCCTGCAGGCCAACGTCTCCCACCTCCTTCCAGCTGTCAGGGTTCTGTTTCAAGGGCATTTGTAAGTTATCGTCCGCCAAGTTAAAGATGGCACCTACCATCTTCATTCAGCCACTTAGACCTTTGTAACCATCTCCAATGCCTCGCGACTCGCCCAGTCCCTGGCAGGCCACAGGTGTTGCGGCTCGTCAGCGCCTCGCGACTCCACCCAGTTCCCTGCAGGGGCCTGGCGTAGCCGCTCATCAGCGCCGCGCCCCAGGACCCTGCAGGCCAATGTCTCTCACACCTCCTTCCAGCTGCCAGGCTTCTGTTTCAAGGGCTTTTGTTATCGTCCGTAGTTAAAGATGGAATCTACCATCTTCATTCCAGCCACTTAGGCCCTTTGTAACCATCTCCAACGCCTCACGCCTCAGCCCATTCCCCGTAGCCGCTCGTCAATGCCTCGCGCCTCCGCCCAGCCCCTGGTGTCTCCAACGCCTCGATAAAGCATCTCTCCTTCCAGCTCACTTTCACTAATGCCTCCTGCCACCAGTAGTCCCTTGAGTAGCCTGGCAGCACTCGCCTCTATCGTCCGCAAGTTGAAGATGGCACCTACCATCTTCAGTCCAGCCACTTAGGCCCTTTGTAACCATCTCCAACGCCTCGCGCCTCCGCCAGGCCCCTGGTGTCTCCAACGCCTCGATAAAGCATCTCTCCTTCCAGCTCACGTTCACTAATGCCTCCTGCCACCAGTAGTCCCTTGCGTAGCCTGGCAGCACTCGCCTCTATCGTCCGCAAGTTTAAGATGGCACCTACCATCTTCAGTCCAGCCACTTAGGCCCTTTGTAACCATCTAAAACGCCTGCGCCTCGCCCAGGCCACTGGCGGAGCCTGGGCGTAGCCGCTCGTCAACGCCTCGCGCCTCCGCCCAGGCCCCTGGTGTCTCCAACGCCTCGATAAAGCATCTCTCCTTCCAGCTCACTTTCACTAATGCCTTCTTCCACCAGTAAACCCTTGCGTAGCCTGGCAGCACTCGCCTCTATCGTCCGCAAGTTTAAGATGGCACCTACCATCTTCAGTCCAGCCACTTAGGCCCTTTGTAACCATCTCCAACGCCTCACGTCTCCGCCCCTGGCGGGGCCTGGGCGTAGCCGCTCGTCAGCGCCTCGCGCTTCGCCCAGGCCCGCCCTAGCCTCGTCAATGCCTCACGCCTTGCGCCTCTGCCGGGCCTGGGCGGCCTGGGCATAGCCACAAATCACAGCCTCGCGCCTCCACCCAGGTCCCTGGCGGGGCTAGGCGTACTAATCATCAACACCTCGTGCCTCCACCCAGGCCCCTGTAGGCCAACATCTCCCACAACTCCTTCCAGCTGCCAGGGTTCTGTTTCAAGGGCATTTGTAAGTTATCGTCTGCATGTTAAAGATGGCACCTACCATCTTCATTTCAGCCACTTAGGCCCTTTGTAACCATCTCCAATGCCTCGCGCCTCCGCCCAGGCCCCGTAGCCGCTCGTCAACGCCTCGCGCCTCCGCCCAGGCCCCTGGTGTCTCCAACGCCTCGATAAAGCATCTCTCGTTCCAGCTCACTTTCACTAATGCCTCCTGCCACCAGTAGTCCCTTGCGTAGCCTGGCAGCACACGCCTCTATCGTCCGCAAGTTTAAGATGGCACCTACCATCTTCAGTCCAGCCACTTAGGCCCTTTGTAACCATCTCCAAAGCCTCGCACCTCCGCCCAGGCCCCTGGAGGGGCCTGGGTGTAGCCGCTCATCAACGCCTCGCGCCTCCGCCCAGGCCCCTGCAGGCCAACGTCTCCCACACCTCCTTCCTGCTGCCAGGGTTCTGTTTCAAGGGCATTTGTAAGTTATTGTCCGCAAGTTAAAGATGCCACCTACCATCTTCATTCCAGCCACTTAGGCCCTTTGTAACCATCTCCAATGCCTCGCGTCCGCCCAGTCCCTGGCAGGGCCTGGTGTTGCCGCTCGTCAGCGCCTCGCGACTCCACCCAGTCCCCTGCAGGGGCCTGGCAGCTCATCAGCGCCTCGCGCCTCCGGCGGGCCCTGCAGGCCAGCGTCTCTCACACCTCCTTCCAGCTGCCAGGGATCTGTTTCAAGGGCTTTTGTAAGTTATCGTCCGCCAAGTTAAAGATGGCATCACCATCTTCATTCCAGCCACTAGGCCCTTTGTAACCATCTCCAATGCCTCGCGACTCCGCCCAGTCCCTGGCAGGGTACAGGTGTGCCGTACCAGTCAGCGCCTCGCGACTCCACCCAGTCCCTGCAGGGGACTGGCGTAACCCGCTCATCACACCTCGCGCCTCCGGCGAGGCCCCTGCAGGCCAATGTCTCACACCTCCTTCCAGCTGCCAGGGATCTGTTTCAAGGGCTTTTGTAAGTTATCGTCCATGAGTTAAAGATGGCATCTACCATCTTCATTCCAGCCACTTAGGCCCTTTGTAACCATCTATAGCGCCTGCGCCTCCGCCCAGGCCCCAAAGCCGCTCGTTAACGCCTCGCGCCTCCGCCCATACCCCTGGTGTCTCCAACGCCACGATAAAGCATCTCTCCTTCCAGCTCACTTTCACTAATGCCTCCTGCCACCAGTAGTCCCTTGCGTAGCCTGGCAGCACTCACCTCTATCGTCCGCAAGTTTAAGATGGCACCTACCATCTTCAGTCCAGCCACTTAGGCCCTTTGTAACCATCTCCAAAGCGTCGCGCCTCCGCCCTGGCCCCTCCAGGCCAACGTCTCCCACACCTCCTTCCAGCTGTCAGGGTTCTGTTTCAAGGGCATTTGTAAGTTATCGTCCGCAAGTTAAAGATGGCACCTACAATCTTCATTCCAGCTACTTAGGCCCTTTGTAACCATCTCCAACGCCTCGCGACTCCGGCCAGGCCCCTGGCAGGGCCTGATTGTAGCCGCTCGTCAATGCCTCGCGACTCCACCCAGGCCCCTGCAGGGGCCTGGCGTAGCCGCTTTTCAACCCCTCGCGCCTCCGCCCAGGCCCCTGCAGGCTAACGTCTCTCACACCTCTTTCCAGCTGCCAGGGTTCTGTTTCAAGGGCTTTTGTAAGTTATCGTCCACAAGTTAAAGATGGCATCTACCATCTTCATTCCAGCCACTTAGGCCCTTTGTAACCATCTCCAACGCCTCGCGTCTCCGCCCAGGCCCCGTAGCCGCTCGTCAACGCCTCCCGCCTCCGCACATTCCCCTGGTGTCTCCAACGCCTCGATAAAGCATCTCTCCTTCCAGCTCACTTTCTCTAATGCCTCCTGCCACCAGTAGTCCCTTGAGTAGCCTGGCAGTACTCGCCTCTATCGTCCGCAAGTTTAAGATGGCACCTACCATCCTCAGTCCAGCCACTTAGGCCCTTTGTAACCATCTCCAACACCTCGCGTGTCCGCCCAGGCCCGCCCTAGCCGCTCGTCAACGCCTTGCGCCTCCGCCCAGGCCCCTGGTGCGGCCTGGGCGTAGCCACTCGTCAACACTCGCGCCTCCGCCCAGACCCCTGGTGGGCCAGGGGCGTAGCCGCTCATCAACGCCTCACGCCTCCGCCCAGGCCCCTGCAGGCCAACGTCTCCCACACCTCCTTCCAGCTGCCAGGGTTCTGTTTCAAGGGCATTTGTAAGTTATCATCCGTAAGTTAAAGATGGCACCTACCATCTTCTTTCCAGCCACTTAGGCCCTTTGTATCCATCTCCAATGCCTCCGCCCAGGCCCCTGGCGGGGCCTGAGTGTAGCCGCTCTTCAACGCCTCGCGCCTCCACCCCGGACGCTGGCGGGGCCTGGGCGTAGCTACTCATCAACACCTCGCGCCTCCGCCCAGGCCCCTGCAGGCCAACATCTCCCACACCTCCTTCCAGCTGACAGGGTTCTGTTTCAAGGGCATTTGTAAGTTATCGTCCGCAAGTTAAAGATGGCACCTACCATCTTCATTTCAGCCACTTTGGCCCTTTGTAACCATCTCCAATGCCTCGCGCCTCCGCCCATGCCCCGTAGCCGCTCGTCAACGCTTGGCGCCTCCGCCCAGGCCCCTGGTGTCTCCAACGCCTCGATAAAGCATCTCTCCTTCCAGCTCACTTTCACTAATGCCTCCTGCCACCAGTAGTCCCTTGTGTAGCCTGGCAGCACTCACCTCTATCGTCCGCAAGTTTAAGATGGCACCTACCATCTTCAGTCCAGCCTTAGGCCCTTTGTAACCATCTCCAACGCCTCGCGCCTCCGCCCAGGCCCCTGGTGTCTCCAACGCCTCGATAAAGCATCTCTCCTTCCAGCTCACTTTCACTAATGCCTCCTGCCACCAGTAGTCCCTTGCGTAGCCTGGCCTTTCGCCTCTATCGTCCGCCAAGTTTAGATGGCACCTACCATCTTCAGTCCAGCCACTTAGGCCTTTGTAACCATCTCCAGCGCCTCGCGCCTCCGCCCAGGCCACTGGCGGGCCTGGGCGTAACCGGCTCGTCAGCGTCTCGCCCTCCGCCCAGGCCCTGGTGTCTCCAGCGCCTCGATAAAGCATCTCTCCTTCAGCTCACTTTCACTAATGCCTCCAGCCACCAGTAGTCCCTTGCGTAGCCTGGCGCTTTCGCCTCTATCGTCCAGCAAGTTTAAGATGGCACCTACCATCTTCAGTCCAGCCACTTAGGCCCTTTGTAACCATCTCCTACGCCTCGCGCCTCCGCCCAGGCCCCTGGTGTCTCCAACGCCTCGATAAAGCATCTCTCCTTCCAGCTCACTTTCACTAATGCCTCCTGCCACCAGTAGTCCCTTGCGTAGCCTGGCAGCTTTTCGCCTCTATCGTCCGCAAGTTTAAGATGGCACCTACCATCTTCAGTCCAGCCACTTAGGCCCTTTGTAACAATCTCCAACGCCTCGCGCCTCCGCCCAGGCCCCTGCAGGCCAACGTCTCCCACAGCTCCTTCCAGCTGCCAGGGTTCTGTTTCAAGGGGATTTGTAAGTTATCATCCGCAAGTTAAAGATGGCACCTACCATCTTCTTTCCAGCCACTTAGGCCCTTTGTAACCATCTCCAACGCCTCCGCCTAGGCCCCTGGCGGCCTGAGTGTAGCCGCTCGTCAACGCCTCGTGCCTCCACCCAGGCCCCTGGTGGGGCCTGGGCGTCTACTCATCAACACCTCGCGCCTCCGCCCAGGTCCCTGCAGGCCAACATCTCCCACACCTCCTTCCAGCTGCCAGGGTTCTGTTTCAAGGGCATTTGTAAGTTATCGTCCGCAAGTTAAAGATGGCACCTACCATCTTCATTTCAGCCACTTAGGCCCTTTCTAACCATCTCCAACGCCTCGCGCCTCCGCCCAGGCCCCTGGTGTCTCCAACGCCTCGATAAAGCATCTCTCCTTCCAGCTCACTTTCACTAATGCCTCCTGCCACCAGTAGTCCCTTGCGTAGCCTGGCAGCACTCTCCTCTATCGTCCGCAAGTTTAAGATGGCACCAACCATCTTCAGTCCAGCCACTTAGGCCCTTTGTAACCATCTCCAAAGCCTCGCACCTCCGCCCAGGCCCCTGGAGGGGCCTGGGCGTAGCCGCTCATCAACGCCTCGCGCCTCCACCCAGGCCCCTGCAGGCTAACGTCTCCCACACCTCCTTCCTGCTGCCAGGGTTCTGTTTCAAGGGCATTTGTAAGTTATCATCCGCAAGTTAAAGATGGCACCTACCATCTTCATTCCAGCCACTTAGGCCCTTTGTAACCATCTCCAATGCCTCGCGACTCCGCCCAGTCCCCTGGCGGGGCCTGAGTGTAGCCACTCGTCAACGCCTCACGCCTGCACCCAGTCCCCTGCAGGGGCCTGGCGTAGCCACTCATCAACGCCTCGCGCCTCCGCCCAGGCCTGCAGTCAGCGTCTCTCACCTCCTTCCAGCTGCCAGGAGTTTCTGTTTCAAGGGCTTTTGTAAGTTATCGTCCGCAAGTTAAAGATGGAATCTACCATCTTCATTCCAGCCATAGGCTCTTTGTAACCATCTCCAGCGCCTCGCCTCCGCCCATTCCCGTGGCAGCTGCGTCAGCGCCTCGCGCCTCCGCCCATGCCCCTGGTGTCTCCAGCGCCTCGATAAAGCATCTCTCCTTCCAGCTCAGTTTCACTAATGCCTCCTGCCACTAGTAGTCCCTTGCGTAGCCTGGCAGCACTCGCCTCTATCGTCCCTGAAGTTTAAGATGGCACCTACCATCTTCAGTCCAGCCACTTAGGCCCTTTGTAACCATCTCCAAGACGCGCCTCCGCCCAGGCCCTGGAGGCCTGCAGGCGTCCACTCATCAACGCCTCGCGCCTCCGCCCAGGCCCCTGCAGGCCATCGTCTCCCACACCTCCTTCGTGCTGCCAGGGTTCTGTTTCAAGGGCATTTGTAAGTTATCGTCCGCAAGTTAAAGATGGCACCTACCATCTTCATTCCAGCCACTTAGGCCCTTTGTAACCATCTCCAATGCCTCGCGACTCCGCCCAGTCCCCTGGCAGCGCCTGAGTGTAGCCGCTCGTCAGCGCCTCGCGACTCCGCCCAGGCCCCTGGTGGGGCCTGGGCATAGCCACTCGTCAACGCCTCACGCCTCCACCCAGTCCCCTGCAGGGGCCTGGCGTAGCCGCTCATCAATGCGTCGCGCCTCCGCCCAGGCCCCTGCAGGCCAACGTCTCTCACACCTCCTTCCAGCTGCCAGGGTTCTGTTTCAAGGGCTTTTGTAAGTTATCGTCCACAAGTTAAAGATGGCATCTACCATCTTCATCACAGCCACTTAGGCCCTTTGTAACCATCTCCAACGCCTCGCGCCTCCGCCCAGGCCCCAAAAGCGCTCGTCAACGCCTCGCGCCTTCGCCCATGCCCTGGTGTCTCCAACGCCTCGATAAAGCATCTCTCCTTCCAGCTCACTTTCACTAATGCCTCCTGCCACCAGTAGTCCCTTGCGTAGCCTGGCAGCACTCGCCTCTATCGTCCGCAAGTTTAAGATGGCACCTACCATCTTCAGTCCAGCCACTTAGGCCCTTTGTAACCATCTCCAATGCCTCGCGACTCCGCCCAGGCCCCTGGCGGGAAGTGCAGCCGCTCGTCAACGCCTAGCGACTCCGCCCAGGCTCTGCCAGGGGCCTGGCGTAGCCGCTCATCAACGCCTCGCGCCTCCGCCCAGGCCCCTGCAGGCCAACGTCTCTCACACCTCCTTCCAGCTGCCAGGGTTCTGTTTCAAGGGCTTTTGTAAGTTATCGTCCGCAAGTTAAAGATGGCATCTACCATCTTCATTCCAGCCACTTAGGCCCTTTATAACCATCTCCTACGCCTCACGCCTCCGCCCAGGCCCCGTAGCCGCTCGTCAATGCCTCGCGCCTCCGCCCATGGCCCTGGTGTCTCCAACACCTCGATAAAGCATCTCTCCTTCCAGCTCACTTTCACTAATGCCTCCTGCCACCAGTAGTCCCTTGCGTAGCCTGGCAGCACTCGCCTCTATCATCTGCAAGTTTAAGATGGCACCTACCGTCTTCAGTCCAGCCACTTAGGCCCTTTGTAACCATCTCCAACGCCTCGCATCTCCGCCCAGCCCCTGGAGCGGCCTGGGCGTAGCCGCTCGTCAACGCATCGCGCCTCCGCCCAGTCCCCTCCAGGCCAATGTCTGCCACACCTCCTTCCAGCTGCCAGGGTTCTGTTTCAAGGGCATTTGTAAGTTATCGTCCGCAAGTTAAAGATGGCACCTACAATCTTCATTCCAGCCACTTAGGCCCTTTGTAACCATCTCCAACGCCTCGCGCCTCCGCCCAGGCCCCGTAGCCGCTCGTCAACGCCTCTCGCCTCCGCCCATGCCCCTGGTGTCTCCAACGCCTCGATAAAGCATCTCTCCTTCCAGCTCACTTTCACTAATGCCTCCTGCCACCAGTAGTCCCTTGCGTAGCCTGGCAGCACTCGCCTCTATCGTCCGCAAGTTTAAGATGGCACCTACCATCTTCAGTCCAGCCACTTAGGCCCTATGTAACCATCTCCAACGCCTCGCGTGTCAGCCCAGGACCCGCCCTAGCCACTCGTCAACGCCTCGCGCCTTGCGCCTCCGCCCAGGCCCCTGGAGCGGCCTGGGCGTAGCCACTCGTCAACCCTCGCCCTCGCCCAGACCCCTGGTGGGGCCTGGGCGTAGCCGCTCATCAACGCCTCACGCCTCCGCCCAGGCCCCTGCAGGCCAACGTCTCCCACACCTCCTTCCAGCTGACAGGGTTCTGTTTCAAGGGCATTTGTAAGTTATCATCCGCAAGTTAAAGATGGCACCTACCATCTTCTTTCCAGCCACTTAGGCCCTTTGTAACCATCTCCAACGCCTCCACCCAGGCCCCTGGCGGGGCTTCAGTGTAGCCGCTCATCAACGCCTCGCGCCTCCACCCCGGCCCCTGGCGGGGCCTGGGCGTAGCTACTCATCAACACCTCGCGCCTCTGCCCAGGCCCCTGCAGGCCAACATCTCCCACACCTCCTTCCAGCTGCCAGGGTTCTGTTTCAAGGGCATTTGTAAGTTATCGTCCGCAAGTTAAAGATGGCACCTACCATCTTCATTTCAGCCACTTAGGCCCTTTGTAACTATCTCCAATGCCTCGCGCCTCCGCCCATGCCCCGTAGCCGCTCGTCAATGCTTCGCGCCTCCGCCCAGGCCCCTGATGTCTCCAACGCCTCGATAAAGCATCTCTCCTTCCAGCTCACTTTCACTAATTCCTCCTGCCACCAGTAGTCCCTTGCGTAGCCTGGCAGCACTCGCCTCTATCATCCGCAAGTTTAAGATGGCACCTACCATATTCAGTCCAGCCACTTAGGCCCTTTGTAACCATCTCCAATGCCTCGCGCCTCCGCCAAGGCCCCTGGCGGGGCCTGGGCGTAGCCGCTCATCAACGCCTCGCACCTCCACCCAGGCCCCTGGTGTCTCCAACGCCTCGATAAAGCATCTCTCCTTCCAGCTCACTTTCACTAATGCCTCCTGCCACCAGTAGTCCCTTGCGTAGCCTGGCAGCACTCGCCTCTATCGTCCGCAAGTTTAAGATGGCACCTACCATCTTCAGTCCAGCCACTTAGGCCCTTTGTAACCATCTCCAACGCGCGGGGCCTGGGCGTAGCCGCTCGTCAACGCCTCACGCCTCCGCCCATGCCCCTGCAGGCTAACGTCTCCCACAGCTCCTTCCAGCTGCCAGGGTTCTGTTTCAAGGGGATCTGTAAGTTATCATCCGCAAGTTAAAGATGGCACCTACCATCTTCATTCCAGCCACTTAGGCCCTTTGTAACCATCTCCAACGCCTCCGCCTAGGCCCCTGGCGGAGCCTGAGTGTAGCCGCTCGTCAACGCCTCGTGCCTCCACCCAGGCCCCTGGCGGGGCCTGGGTGAAGCTACTCATCAACACCTCGCGCCTCCGCCAGGCCCCTGCAGGCCAACATCTCCCACACCTCCTTCCAGCTGCCAGGGTTCTGTTTCAAGGGCATTTGTAAGTTATCGTCCGCAAGTTAAAGATGGCACCTACCATCTTCATTTCAGCCACTTAGGCCCTTTGTAACCATCTCCAACACCTCGCGCCTCCGCCCAGGCCCCTGGTGTCTCCAACGCCTCGATAATGCATCTCCGTTTCAGCTCACTTTCACTAATGCCTCCTGCCACCAGTAGTCCCTTGCGTAGCCTGGCAGCACTCGCCTCTATCGTCCGCAAGTTTAGATGGCACCTACCATCTTCAGTCCAGCCATAGGCCCTTTGTAACCATCTCCAAAGCCTCGTGCCTCACCCAGGCCCTGGAGGGCCTGGGCATAGCCGCTAATCAACTCCTCCGCCCAGGCCCCTGCAGGCCAACGTCTCCTACACCTCCATCCAGCTGCCATGGTTCTGTTTCAAGGGCATTTGTAAGTTATCGTCCGCAAGTTAAAGATGGCACCTGCCATCTTCATTCCAGCCACTTAGGCCCTTTGTAACCATCTCCAATGCCTCACGACTCCGCCCAGTCCCCTGGCGGGGCCTTAGTGTAGCCGCTCATCAACGCCTCGCGCCTCCGCCCAGGCCCCTGCAGGCCAACGTCTCTCACACCTCCTTCCAGCTGCCAGGGTTCTGTTTCAAGGGCTTTTGTAAGTTATCGTCCGCAAGTTAAAGATGGCATCTACCATCTTCATTCCAGCCACTTAGGCCCTTTGTAACCATCTCCAATGCCTCGCGCCTCCGCCCATTCCCCGAAGCCGCTCGTCAATGCCTCGCGCCTCCGCCCATGCCCCTGGTGTCTCCAACGCCTCGATAAAGCATCTCTCCTTCCAGCTCACTTTCACTAATGCCTCCTGCCACCAGTAGTCCCTTGCGTAGCCTGGCAGCACTCTCCTCTATCGTCCGCAAGTTTAAGATGGCACCAACCATCTTCAGTCCAGCCACTTAGGCCCTTTGTAACCATCTCCAACGCCTCACGTCTCCGCCCCTGGCGGGGCCTGGGTGTAGCCGCTCGTCAACGCCTCGTGCTTCCGCCCAGGCCCCGCCCTAGCCGCTCGTCAATGCCTCGCGCCTTGCGCCTCCGCCCAGGCCCCTGCAGGCCAACATCTCCCACACCTCCTTCCAGCTGCCAGGGTTCTCTTTCAAGGGCATTTGTAAGTTATCATCCGCAAGTTAAAGATGGCACCTACCATCTTCTTTCCAGCCACTTAGGCCCTTTGCAACCATCTCAGCGCCTCCGCCCAGGCCCTGGCGGAAACACAGGTGTAGCCCTCGTCAACGCCGCGGGGCCTGGGCATAGCTACTCATCAACACCTCGCTCCTTCACCCAGGCCCCTGCAGGCCAACATCTCCCACACCTCCTTCCAGCTGCCAGGCTTCTGTTTCAAGGGCATTTGTAAGTTATCGTCCGCATGTTAAAGATGGCACCTACCATCTTCATTTCAGCCACTTAGGCCCTTTGAAACCATCTCCAATGCCTCGCGCCTCCGCCCAGGCCCCGTAGCCGCTCATCAACGCCTCGCGCCTCCACCCAGGCCCCTGCAGGCCAACGTCTCCCACACCTCCTTCCTGCTGCCAGGGTTCTGTTTCAAGGGCATTTGTAAGTTATCATCTGCAAGTTAAAGATGGCACCTACCATCTTCATTCCAGCCACTTAGGCCCTTTGTAACCATCTCCAATGCCTCGCGACTCCGCCCAGTCCCCTGGCGGGGCCTGAGTGCAGCCGCTCGTCAAAGCCTCGCGACTCCGCCCAGGCCCCAAGCATCTCTCCTTCCAGCTCACTTTCACTAATGCCTCCTGCCACCATGTAGTCCCTTGCGTAGCCTGGCAGCACTCGTCTCTATCGTCCGCAAGTTTAAGATGGCAGCTACCATCTTCAGTCCAGCCACTTAGGCCCTTTGTAACCATCTCCAACGCCTCGCGCCTCCGCCCAGGCCTGGCGGGCCACAGGCGTCGCCCGCTCGTCAGCGCCTCGCGCCTCGCCCAGGCCCCCTGGCGGCCTGCAAGCGTCGCCGCTAAATCAGCCCTCGCGCCTCCGCCCAGGCCCTGGCGGGCTGGGCGTCGCCGCTCGTCAGCGCCTCGGCGCCTCCGCCCAGGCCCTGGCGGGTGCCAGGCGTCGCCTTCGATCATGCGCCTCCGCCCAGGCCCCTGGCGGCTCCACATGCGTCGCCGCTAAATCGCGCCTCGCGCCTCCGCCCAGGCCCTGGCGGCTGAAGCGTCGCCGTAATCGCGCGCCTCGCGCCTCCGCCCAGGCCCTGGCGGGCCTGGCGTCGCCCGCCAAATCAGCGCCTCGCGCCTCCGCCCAGCCCCTGGCGGGCTTCTGGGCGTCGCCGCTCGTCCAGCGCCTCGCGCCTCCCGCCCAGGCCCCTGGCGGGCTGGCGTAGCCAGCTAAATCAGCGCCTCGCGCCTCCGCCCAGGCCCTGGCAGCACAGGCGTCGCCGCTTCGTCAGCGCCTCGCGCCTCGCCCAGGCCCTGGCCGGCCCAGGCGTCGCCGCTAAATCAGCGCCTCGCGCCTCCGCCCAGGCCCCTGGGTAGGCGTCGCCGCTCGTCAACATATTGCAGGGGCGATAGGTTGCCCTCGGCCCCGGAAGCGATAAGTTGCCCTCGGCCCCGCGAACGCGACAGGTTACCCTCGGCCCCGCGGACCGATAGGTTGCCCTCGGCCCCGCGGGTGCGATGGGTTGCCCTCGGCCCCGCGGGGCCGATAGGTTGCCCTCGGCCCCGCGGGTGCCGATGATGTCCCTCGGCCCCGTGGCCGATAGGTACCCTCGGCCCCGCGGAGCCGATGGTCCTCGGCCCCGCGGGCCGATAGGTGCCCTCGGCCCCGCGGGCCGATAGGTGCCCTCGGCCCCGCGGGTGGGCGATAGGTTGCCCTCGGCCCCGCGGCGGCAATAGGTTGCCCTCGGCCCCGCCGTGGGCCGATAGGTTGCCCTCGGCCCCGCGCGGGCCGATAGGTTGCCCTCGGCCCCGCGGGGGCCGATAGGTTGCCCTCGGCCCCCGCAGGGGGCACGCCCCCCTCAGCCCCCTTCAGTAGCTGTTCACACAGACATTCAAAAGTTAATGATGACACTTACAGTAAAGAAACCTGCCGACTTCAGTCCAGGCACTTGGTCCCCTTGAACTCATCTCCAATATTTCCCACCTCCGGGGGCCTGGAGGTAGGAGGTGTTTGAGACAAGTTCACGGGGACCATGTGCATGGACTGAAGTGAACGTTTCTTTACTGTAGCGTCATCTTAACTTTGATGTGCACTGCTTCTGAGCCAATTTTCTTGTCATAAATTTCCTTTTTACAAAATCACAGTAGCAAGTTCTGCTGAATATAGCTTTCTAGATTTTACATAAAGCATGAGGGAACTCTGTACATACTTTCTCAGAACTCTCTGTGGCTTGTGGAACAGATGTACAAATATGTTCATGTTCTCTACATAGGTCCGAACTTTGCCAGCAGTATGCCATGTATGAGCTGCACACAGCATTCGACTAGTAGTTTATTTCTGTGTGAGTGAATGACAACCAGACACTTCTTTGTGCAACTTTTCCTCCTGCTCAGCATTTTTCATTCGTGGATGGAAATGAGAAAACGTATGACCACTTGGAATTGAACACAGACACCTGGCCTTCTGTATGGATGTAATTGTAGTCTCAAATTCAAGACTTTTTATACAAACACGTTGTCTTCCATAGGGGCATTATCACCTCCTTTCTCCTGCTTGTGATACCCCCCCATGCTTGCCAGCATACTGTTTGCCTTCCCAAGCACTTTGTTGCACTGTTTGCCACCTTAAGATTGTCTTAATTAATGCTTTTGTACATTTTTAAACTGCATTTACCTAGGATAGGATAGCTGAGGCAATATCTACTTTTCAGTGGGCTACCACATTTTGATCCCAAATTTCCAACAGTCTTTTTATGACCCAACATTTTGATTGAGACAAGTGGACTTTTCTGAAATCCCATCGTTAAGTGATCTTTGCAGTGCAAATGTGAAAACATGTTTTAGAGGGGATTTGACAAATGACATCTGTCACATTAAGGAGGTCGGAAACACATCAAAGATATCACATAGGTTGAGTTTAGAAATTGTATTTATCTTCTCTAGAGCTGTTTGATATCTTCCGACACTCATGATGATATGGATAACAAAGGCTGACTGAAAATAAATATAAATTCTTCACTCAGACTGTGATGTACAAATTACACAACAGGTTCAGTTTCTCGTTTAAATACACTTTCAGCTTTTTTTTTTTTGCTGTTAAGAAAAAAGCCACCTAACCACTAGTGAGATGCTATTAGCATGGTCAAATGATTTGCATCACTCCCAAAACTTGAGAAAAGCTTCATGTACAATTCTTTTGTTTTGGCTTTTGTGAACATTCTATTGTGAAAACTATTTTAAAAACTGAATTTTCTGCAGTTTTGTGCTGATTATAACAAATACCTAAAAGGATCTATAAGTGAAGCACCACTCATTTAGTAGGAAGTTTCATGCTAAACCACTTTTGTGCACACTGAACCATGCCATTATTTTTGGTTTTAAAGTTATTAGCATTTGAATACAGTAAGTACTGCCTCTGGGGCAAACATTCTACATTCTTTAGGGAAATGCCATTTTTCCGGTGGGTTTTAGTGCTCTAAACATTAAATAGCCCCTGATCCATTGTGACAAATTTGAAACATTTTTATATTTATATGCAATTCACCTTATATTCAATATCTTTTCTTTAAATTTCAATCTTACTTCTTTATTCACTAAGGAAATTTGCATATACACAGGATCCCTGCTTTAACTGTTTCTGACAACACAGTCTGGTGCTGTGGAGATAACTATGATGCCATAAATGGGGGATTATGATTTTAGTTGTAGGGCAGCAGAAAGAACAGATTAAACATGTTGCAAAGTAAAACTCTTTGGGCGAAGTGCAGAAAATTTGCACTTCACGGAACTATGTGAAGCTTCCCCAAAATTGGGAAACTTAGACTTTGTGTGAATTGTGAAGCTTTTGTCTCAGTGTGGAATGTCACTCATGAATTGCAGAATTTGTGGATGAAATTTCCGCACTTATTGGCAAAATTCTGTACTTCAGAATCAGCAAATGTTATGAATTTCACAAATTTGCAGCTCACAAATTCTGGGAAAGTCACAGAGGGAATTTTTGTGGAGATTGTTCATCTCTACAGCAGATAAAGTCTAAAGGACAGTAATACTGTTCGTACAACTGTCCTCAGTAATAAAGGAAAAAGGAAGGAAGTATAGAACGTATGTGAAATGTAAACTAAACTGTGTCTAAATATCACCTTTATTTCAAGTTTTCTAATGGTGTCAGGAGGTCTTTAAAGCTGCATTCAGACTGCTTCATTATGTATTGTGTGTGATGTACCCTCTGTGATAACAAATGTGTGGATCCCCACTAGCTATAGATAAAAATAATGTATGCAACATCTGTTTGGCCAGATAAAGTAATCTCTCTGAGCAAGAAAAGATATCAGTATGGCATAATGCATCAAGAAGATACTGATATTATTCTTCATGCATTATGTTATACTAATAGCTTCCCTTGTGCACCATGTCATTGTGCATTAACTCATTCAAGTTTAGAATATTTAACCTCAGTAGCAGTACTAACCACATTCAAATGCAGGCAACTTTGAAATGAAAAATTATACCATGGTACTGGAAGCATGACAGTTCATCAGCACAAAAATATATACAAAATGAGTGGTGTAAGTACTTTGTTTTCATATGATCAGCAAAAATATAGCATAAAATCCTACACCCCACCCCGATGGCAAGTGCCAAGAAAAGCAGAAACAAAAGAATTTCCATCAAACGTTTTCAGCATGTACTGGCCATAGTGAAAAGTTACAGAAATACAGAAAATGAGCACAGAGGGGGATTGAGGGTCCATCAAGTCTGCCCATGAGGTACATTGGACCCAATGATGACCTTGGGAGCTACCCCCACTGGTTTCACTTTTTTGGCCCTGTCTTATTGTCCCTTACTTGCGCTCTAGCTCTGTCCCACCTCTGCTTGAAACTCACAGTCCTTGCTCCCACCACCTCAGTCAGCAGACTGCGCCAAGGCTCCACCACCCTTTCAGTGAAGCAGTGCTTCCTTGGTTTCCTCCTAAAACTTCCCCCTTGACTTCTATTCATGTCCTCTTGTCAATGTGCTGACATTCCTACTGAATAACTGTTCTGTGAGTGGCACTTTGTTTATGTCTTTTAGGAACTTAAACATCTCCATCATGTCCCATCTCTCCATCCTTGCTTCCAGAGTGTACAAATTCAGTGATACCAGCTGCTCCTGATTGGAGAGTCCATGTTGACCCTGGATCATCTTTGTTGTTCTTCTCTGACTGACCTCCAGTCTATCCCTACCCTTCAGGTGAGGCCTTCAAAACTGAACACAGTACTCCAGGTGCAGTTTCACTACAGATCTGTAGAGTGGATGATCACAGATCTGTGAGTGACTGATCACCTCCTTATTTCTGCTATCTATCCCCTGCTTATGCACCCCAACATTTTATTTGCCTTGTTACATGCCTTATTGCATTGCCTTGTATGCTTCATGGTGTCTGTAATGATGACTCCCAGGTCCCTCTCTTCCTGAGAGGTGTTTGGTCTAACCCATTCAATCAATATTGTGCCCTCTGGTTCCCTTTTCCCAGGTGCATTACTTTGCACTTTTACGCTGAATATCAGCTGCCATCTATTGGACAATTGTTCCCACTTTGTTAAGATCTGTTTTAGATCTCTAACCCCTTCCTGGCTGTCCACCTGCCTCCCACCTTGCTGTAATTTGCAAAAAAAAGGACAAGTTTGCCTTGGATTCCATCTGCTAATGTATATACTGAAGAGGACTGGGCCCAACACTGATCTTGGAAGTACTGCACTCATAGAAACACAGAAACATAGAACATAGAACATTGAAACATAGATTTTGACGGCAGATAAGGACCGCTTGACCACCCAGTCTGCCCATTTCCCTACCTCACCCCCCATTGTGTACTCTTCCCTGGGTTTTTGTTTCCCACGTGCATTACCTTGCACTTCTTAGCATTGAATCTAAGCTGCCATACATTTGACCATTCCTCTAACCTTGCCAAGTCCCTTCTCATCCTTTCCACCCCACCATGTGCGTCAACTCTGTTGCAGATCTTTGTGTCATCTGCAAAGAGACATACTTTTCCTTCCAGTCCCTCTACAATAGTGCTTATAAAGACATTGAATAGGACTGGTCCTAATACTGAACCCTGCGGTACCCCACTAGTAACCCCCCTTTCTTCAGAGTGGACTCCATTTACTATTACTCTCTGTGTCCTATTCTCCAGCCAATTCTTTACCCAGGCTGTCATCTTGGGACCCACTCCCAGGCTGGCTAACTTGTATATTAATCTTTGTGTGGGACTGTGTCAAATGCCTTGCTAAAGTCTAGGTAGGCCATGTCCACAGCCCCTCCCTGATCTACTACTTTGGTCACCCTGTAAAGAAATCTATCAGATTTGTCTGGCATTACCTTCCCGCTGTGAATCCATGCTGCCTTGGGTCCTGAGCCCCTCTGGCCTCTAGACACTCAACAATTCTTTCCTTCAAGTGATTCCATCATTTTCCCTACCACTGAGGTTAAACTAACAGGTCTGTAGTTTTCTGCTTCTGCCTTGCTCCCACTTTTGTGAAGGGAATCACATCTGCCCTTCTCAGTAGTCAGGTACCACCCATCCTCCCATGATTTGTTAAGAGGGTAGTCAGTTGTGTCACTAGTTCTAGCCTTCGTTCTTTTAGAAATCTGGGATGAATCCATCGAGCCCCATTGCTTTGTCCACCTTCAGTTTAAGAGTTCTTTCAGAACCCTTTCTTCTGTAAATGGGTTGGTATCAACTTCTGTATCCAAGTGTTTCTACTGTTTGTTTTAGGTACCTCCCCACTTCCTTTGTAAATACTGAGCAAAAATATTTGTTTAGTATCTCTGCCTTTCACAGTCACCTCTGCCCACCCTCCCTCCTCCCTCCTCTTTATTAAGCCTAGTGCAGTGCCTTGCTTGATCTCACCTCATTGATCCTACTCTTTGCTTCCCATCCATGAGCCAGTTACCCACCCACCTGACTATATTCTTTGTGGTACCAACATCCTTCAACTTTAACAGTTGTTTATGCTGCATACCATTTTAGGTGATGTTCGGTGCATTGCTGTCCTTTCTGAATCGTGATTGTGCGCAAGTCAAGATGAACTGGGCACATCCTTTTGTGACCACCCACTATCTTCAGTCAGGCCATGTCATATCCCTATTCATCTATCTAGTCAGGGTTCTGTGTATAAGTTAACATTTCTGTTTAGGCATTCTAAGCTTGATGATATTGTATATAATGGATATACTGAACATTAGTGCCAAAATCAGCAAACAAAGGTAATGCGTAAATGCTGGAACACTTCAACGTTTCTTCATAACTTATTTTTTTCCTCCACATTTGGACCTCAAATTTTCATTCTCTTTATGACCCCTCCTTCTGAACATGACAGGTACCCTTTACAAAATGTTGATCAAAACATCATTTAGCACCACAAGTACAAAAAAATAAATAAATAAATAAATAATTCACTAGCATATGAACAAATGACACCTGTCATAATCATGAAGTTGGTGTGGAAAACAAAAGAGGCCAGGCTGAAAGTGGGGTCAAAATATTGAAAATAACCAAAGTTATGAGTGAGCACTGAAGTTTCAATGCACCTACAGGTCACACTTTATTTTAAGTGTCCTTAACTACCTGGAACTACTGCATAACTATGCTGTAACTGCATTGTAACTACTGTGTAGATTTATATATATATATATATATATATATATATATGTATATAACTACTGTGTAGTTGTTAACTAGTTTAACATTAGGTGTGTTGTGTAGTTGTGCAACTTGCATACATATGCAACTACCACTGTCTCTCTTTGGCACAAATCATTTTATTCTAACAAGTGTAACTACACTGTATCAGCTGTTGCAAAGTGTAATAGAAATCTATTCTGCAACTACTGCTCTATCTCTTCTGGCTTTATGTTATTTGTTAGTATAAGGGCAACTACACATGGAATATCTACAAATTGTAACAGTAAATCTACTGTGTAACTACTATGTTACTACTTTTGTCATTATTAAATCTGTTCTTAAAGTAAAACTACAAATATATATGCAGGTCTTGTGCACTGTTTCAACATTCTATGTTATCTGAAATACAAACAGACCACTTTACAGTGCAGCTAAGCCCCTGCCAGGCATATTTTAAATCGAGGATGGAAATGAAAAAGGAAAACTGTGGCCCACCAGGAATTGAACCCAGACCCCTGGTAATACCATTCCAGCACTCTAACCATTAAACTATGGGCTCACATGGTTAACAGGCCTTAGGCTTTCCTTAAATCCACACAAATTCCTTCAAGTGTTGCGCAATTCTGCAACTTAGGAACATATCGTAAATACAACCAGGCATTTATTTGAAAGGTAATCACACAGAAAAAATGTTAAAGTGTAACAAGAATGGTAAATAAAATATGAATACAATTCAACTTCAGTCTGTGATGCTTAGCCAGCTGGTTATGACTATTGTATGATATTTTTAAAATAAAAATATATTATGTGATTGTCTCCCATAAGACAGCCTGTGCTTCCATGGGTGCCCCCTTCCCCCAAGCTTCAATGAAGCTACAGGATATGTAAACTGACTAGAGATGTGTGACATTGACCAGTAAAGGGAAACCTAGAGTTTCCTGTCTGTTCTTAATTAAGGTTCTGGCCATCTGCCAGAGGATATACCTAATACACTTATAATTTTCTAGAGGAACCTATTGACTAACAGCAATGTATAGACATCCTAAAACCCTTTGATCTCCTTGGAAAAACAGGAACCAGCCACCAGTTCAAAGGAAAGGCTTAATTAAAGGCTGTCATCATTTAGTAAATGTCTTTTTTCTTCTGAAGTTACATTATTTAAAATACCTCCTGATAGAAAATCGTTTTGTAACTTTATATTCTAAAAGGAGGGGCTAGATGACTCACAGAAAGGTGTGGAGACACAGAGTTTAAACTGATACTTGTGTCTGAAATGTGGCTATACCATCTTGGGACTCTAGAGACACAGCTCTTTGATTTAACTTTAAACCACACTTCCAAGTATGCCTTAGATAGCAAAGTCTAACTGTTTTGTGGTAGGAGTTTTGTTTTGTAATCTTCCTTGTTCTTTCATGTGATTGTGAGGTCTTTGATATATTGTTCTGTGTTTACATTTTCATATTTTTAACATCTGTTAGTAAAGAATCTTTTCAAGATACTGCCTGGGTGGATCTTTCAAGTTCTTTTTGCATGTGATGTATACATGGTTAGAAGTCTGACAGCTGTTTTGAAGGGCTTGATGGTGTTACTAAACTGGAAACAGGTAAGAACAGACCTAAGGTCTCTCACAGAGTTTTAAGGTTGATTTTGGAATCCTGGCTTGGTGTCCCTGGTGAAAAATTGTACTGCAATCCCTGAAGAGGGTACGTATCTGAGCCTGTACATTTTAGGTATGCTAGCATAAGGTTCACAGTTTGAATCACCCCCCAGAACTTGAGACTGAAGGTGATTCAGACCCGAAAGCAGACAGGAGGGTTACCCTGTCTGTTACCTGTTCACATTATTGCGCTCTGAGGTTGGCACTGTGGGAGCAGAGGGCCTGACCTGCGGAGTGTGTTTATGATACAGTCTACTACAGTTAAATCCACTGACTGACAATTTTTAGATGATGTTCCATGTCTGTATTCCAGTTTTTTATGAACTTACAGGTTGGTAAACATGCAGTCTAATATTGTGTATTGATATCAATCAATCAAAATCTTTATTTAACCAGGCAAACACCGTTGAGCAAGATCATTTTTAAGATGGACTTGGAAAGGAGAGGTTAACAATACATACAAAGGAATACTCAGTTACATCATAATTGGGTGAACAATAAATACAAAATTAATTAACACTTACATAGCAGGGTTTTAAAAATTGATTAGTTTTTTCTTGGGACTATATTAACTGTACAGAAGAATTTATATAAATTTTCTAGAAGTGCTGTGTTTGTTAAACACAGTGAGGCAAAACTATGCATTTCACAAAGATTTAGCAATTTTATAAGCAAAACGCTAATCAATTTTTATACTAAAATAAATCCCTGTATAGTATTTACATAGAGCAGTAAATATACATAGGAAGTTTATAATATACATGAAATAGAATATTAATAAGAGCCATTAAGCTAAGACCATGAAGAGTATGCAGCTAAAAAATATAGCAAATGCAGTACAGTATATACTGGTTAAACATACGAAACTATAATTACAGTGTGTATTTGAAGCATCCTTGCACATAATTATTGATTGAAGGAGCTTGGTGGGGCATGGGAGGGGTGGGGAGGGGGACGCAAGAGGGTGAGTAATCAGAGGTACATGGTACATACTTGCAACAGTGGCGGAGCTAGGGGGCTGGGGGTGGCCGCCCCTCCTTGCTGCCCCAATGTGAGTAGTGATGTCCCACCACTACCTTTATTTACTGTTTACTGCCCATTGTGGAGCCTACAACTGACTGAATGGCCCCCCAGCTCTAAAACGCTCCCAAACCTGGCTCCACCACTGACCTGCAAGGGCATGTAATGATTGCAGGGGTGAGGGTGGCAAAAGTTAGGGAGTGGAAAACAAAACACCATGGTGGTGTCAAAGGGGGGTAAGCTAGAAGTGCAGGTGGGAACCAGGGTGACATGGAAAAGGAACTAACGATAAGGAAGAGAAAAACACAGGTTTTGGGAAAGAAGAAGCAGTCAGGTAAGTTCTTATAGGCTGTAACATTGTCCAAGATGGGTGGGAATGAAGCACCAGTAAAGGGATGCACTGGAGCAGATGAAGCTGAGGCTGGGGAAGGGGACATCAGGGGAAGCAGTTACAGGATTCCTTGATTGAGCAAGAATAAAGTGCTTTGAAGGCTGGTAGTTTGATTGGGTAAGCCAACTCAAGGTTTTTTAAGTTGTTCCAGAAAGAGGGTAAGCGTGAGATATGGCAGACCAGCTGAAGCATGACTTGAACTGAACTGCAAGGGAGATAATGAAGAATTCATAAGACATAGACATATTTACCTATCACACCTAGAGTTAGATAATTCAAGATGTACTAAGGCAACGTCCTAGTGATGACCCTAAATGTCCAGAGAGCTACATTCCTCTGTCTTCTGTAGTTAAGGGATGAGCAGCCTACTGTGGCATAAAGGGAGCAGTGGTGTGCTTACTAGTGGGGTACCGCAGGGTTCAGTATTGGGTCCAGTCCTTTTTAATGTCTTCATCAGTGACATTGCAGAGGGACTGGAAGGAAAAGTATGCCTTTTTGCAGATGACACAAAGATCTGCAACAGGGTTGATACACAAGGAGGCGTGGAAAGGATGAAAAGGGATTTGGCAAGGTTGGAGGAATGGTCAGAAGTATGGCAGCTAGGATTCAATGCAAAGAAGTGCAAAATAATGCACCTGAAACAAGAACCAGGGAAGAATACACAATGGGTGGGAGGTAGTAACAACAACAAAAAAGGAAAGGGACCTAGGGATAATCATATCAGATGACCTTAAGGTTGGCAAGCAATGTGAGAAGGCAGTAGGGAGGGCTGGGGTATACTGGGATGTATAGGAGAGCAGCAGCAGCAGAAAACAGGAAGTTGTTATCCCTCTGTAAAGACAGTTGGTGAGACCCCATCTGGAGTACTGTGTCCAGTTCTGGAGACCCCATCTCCGCAAGGACATAGACAGGATAGAGGCAGTCCAGAGGAGGGCAACTAAAATGGTACAGGGTCTACAAGAGAAGCCGTATGTGGAGAGACTAAAGGAGCTTAACATGAATACCCTTGAGGAAAGAAGGGGGACATGATAGAAACTTTTAAGTACCTCAGTGGAATCAACAAAGTCCAAGAGGGTAGCATCTTTCAGAAAAAGAGACTTGCAAGAACAAGGGGACACAATGCACCACCACTGCACATAGCAGATTAGTGATAAAGCATAGTATGTGGCCATGCCCCATGCCCAGCCACCCACCCACCTGGGCAGTAGCAGGCCAGGAGTGTGGGTGTTGAAGAGGTGTGGGTCAGTGCCGGAAAAAAGTACATTTCTTAGTCATTACAGCACTGTTACAATCCAGTAAGTAATTATGTAAATTTTTTTGTCATGCAAGTAAACAATGCAGTGGTATAGCAATTAACACTATTAGATTGCATAATGAATTAAGCTGTAAGTGCATGAGGAATGCATTCTGATGGAAAACATACATCAGAACTACAGCATTGACATTCAGTGTAAGTCTATAGTAGTTGCACCGTTCTTGTGCTTCAGTGTCAGTTTCTCGTACCTACTTTGCAAATACATGTTAGTTAGGCATTAACTATGAAACAATGCCAAGCAAACAGTACATTCCTTAGTAACTACAGCACTGTTAAAAGCCAATAAGTAATTATGTAAATTATTTTTTATTGTATAGCATTTTACAATATTAGATTTTGTTTATTTTTAGTTCTGTTTTTATTGGTTGCACAGTACACAAGTGGTGACTCTAGGATTCAAACCCAGTTCTCCAGGTTTACAGGTCAGTGTTTTTAACCACTACAGTAAGTTTATCAGGGAATGATTTCTGAAGGATAATTTTAAATGTCACTAACTACATTGTATCTACTGTATAACTACACTGCAACTGCACTACAATGTAGTTAACTAGTTTCTAATGCATGTGGTGTGCTTAAATAACTTTAATGTGCTGCTTCAGTGAGACTGACCCCAACTCTTCTGTACCACACCCTGTCCTGCTGCAGCCCAGGTGGGTGGGTGGCTGGGGGTGGGGCATGGCTACCTTCAGATGAGAGTTCTAATTCTTCTGTACCCAAGACTAAACTGTCCCATTGTACAATGCTGAACAATCATAAGACTGACAGATTGTACATCATGTATTTTGCACCCACACTTTAGTTGCTACTCCATGGTGTTTCAACTGTATTCTTGCACTTAATTGTACCTAGCTGTACTCAATGGCCAGGATATTCAGACTGTGCCCAGAAAGGGCACAAATGGTTGCTCCATGAAATTGAGTTGTGCCGTAGCAAAAAAGTGATATACTCAAATGAGATGCACAATCACGCATCTCATCTGAATATATTAAAAATGTGAGTGGTGCAAATGGTGGCCACCAGTGATGTGCCAGTGCATCCCCCTCTTTGGTCTAAATACCTGGAATGGGAATACGTGGTGCATCTCTGGGATGCACCAGGTGCAAAGGCCAGATATTCAGACTGACATGCAGATGGGACCATTATGCATGCAAGGTGCAAATTGGATTATTTCCATGTCATTATGGACCCATTTGCATGTCTTTGGCAGGAATACATCCAGCAGAATGCGCCAGGCACCATGCAAATGTTGTGCCACACTGGACACAAGCACAATGTCCCCGGTAGTCCAGTGGCCCCCCTCCCATCCACGAACCACAATAGCAGTGTAATGTCTGTTAACAGACAATCCCATGTCAGTCTAGTGGCCCCTCTTCCAATGCAGAGACCAGATCATAAAAATATGAAATCATGAGGTTTCCCTGATAGTCCAATGCCTCCCACCACCGATCGTGGAAAAATATTTTACCCTGTATTTCCCTGGTGGTCTAGTGGACCCCTCCATCCACAATCCTGTGTGCATTGTGAAAATAATTGGTACATATTCTGTGGTGATCTAGTGGACACCCCCATGCCCTAAACCCTTCCTTGGTTCAAATAAAACCCGAACATCCCTGGTAGTTCAGTGGTCCCCCCCACCACCCATCCCCAAACCCCATCCATAGGTAAAAGAGAAATCCCAACCTTCCCTAGTAGTCTAGTGGACCCCCCACCCACCAACTGAGGCACCAACACCCAACCCACTCCCCTATCCCAAGATAGCCATTGAGCTGGCGGGCAGCACAACTCACCCACACACTGCCACGGATGTCCACCGACTGAGCTGTCAAAGAATGACAGCTTACAGTATGCACTCCAATACCATTGATAGGCTTGCAGTGTGTACTGTAAGCTTTCATTCACAAAGTTGACAACTAGACTTCCAGGGAATATGAGAGTGGGCAGCAGAAATAATGGACAGAGTTCATGGATAGAGGGCTAGCCACTGAGAGGCTGGTGGCTGCTGTGCTGTGCAGTACAGCAGCCCAACTGTCATGGCCGAGGTTAAACCCTAACTTTGTGCAGCATATCTCCGAGATGTGTAGGTAGCCGTGCCGCATATCTTGGCTGAATATTGCAATGTGCCGCATATGCATGGGAACACCCCCACCTGATGCACTCCATACATTATCTTTGTACTGCGGCACATCCGGAATTGTGCTGTGCATTCCGTCCTTTTGAATATGGCCCAGTGGGGCATTCCTGGAGATGCACTGGTGCAACTCAGTTGAGACAGGTGCATCTCCTTTGAATACCTAGGCCAATATATTCAGTATATTCTATTTCCTGTACCTTTCTCTGTTAATGTAAGTGTATTGTCTGTATTACCTATGTACCATCTTTACTGCCGGTGTTGTGCCTAAAATGGTCCATTGAATTAGTGCACCTACCCAGTAACCAAAAAACAAAATATATATATATACATATTAATCACTGATCTGCTATGTGGAGTGATAGCGGGTGGTGTCAGATACCTGTGCAGGACTCTTCCTTAACCATTACATGCCTTCCCACTAGCTGAAGTGGTGGCAGCTAAGACACCATTCTTCACACCAAGCTACCACAACCCTCTGACTATACCATGAAGGCTTGGGGCATGGTGGTGAAACATGAATGTAACTGCTAAGGAGGGTCCCTGTATGTGTCTGGCACTCCCCACCATCACTCCGCGCAACAAATTGGTGATATTTATTATATATATAACTGTAGCAGACTGAAGTTGCATTGCATTCCTATTTTAGTTACCATTCTCATTACATTTACCATTTTCTGTGTGATTATCTTTTAAATAAATGTCAAATAGACATATACAGTTGAAACAGTGCACAACACCAACATTCATATGTAGTTATCCTTGTAAGAACAGATTTAATAATGCCAAAAGCAGTAACATAGTAGTTAAACAATAGATTTGCTGTTACAATTTGCAATATGCAATTGCCATTACATGCATAGTTACCCTTTTAAGAATAAATAACATAATGCCAGAAGAGACAGAGTGGTAGTTGTACAATATATGTTCTATTACACTTTGCAACAGCTATTACATGTGTAGTTACACTTGTCAGAATGAAATGATTTTGTCAAAAGGAGACACTAGTGGTTGCACATGAATGAAAGTTGCATAACTACCCAACACACAAGTGTGAAACTAGTTAACTACACAGTAGTTACAGTGCTGTTACTGTATAGTTGTACAGTAGTTACAGTCTAGTTGGAACACTTAAGTGTTACCTACCTGTATAACTTAGTTAAATATTTTCACCCCAAATGTTCCAATTTTATGAGCCACCTCATCAACCAGACTGGTGAAAATGTTCAAATCACACCACAAAGCGTGATTTCACTGGTGACTGCAAACCCACTGCTGGGAGACTGATTTGAAGATTACCACCCTTGTTCATGAGGGTGGGGTCCCAAAAGAGCCATGTTGAAAATTCAGGAAATTACCAACTTATGAACACACATACAATGTGTTAAACACATTAAAAACATGAAAATGTGGAATTTGCAGCAGAATAAGGACCACATGGCCCATCCAGTCTGCCCATTCCTCACTACCTACACTATTACTGCAGACAGTACAGCTCTTTCTCCTCCATCTTCCTTTCTACTAAGATTCCTTGTGCTTCTCCCATGCATTCTTGCACCACACTACTGTTTTCCCCCTGTGACTTCCATGGAAGGCCATTCAGGAATCACTCCTCTTTCTGTAATTCCTTCCTCCACACACTCTGCAGTGAGCTGCATACGGATTACCTCAGTTCATGGTTTAGTGCTGGAGTGAAATGTCTTTTGATCACAGAGTATTATAATGTTGGACCCTGGTGGTATTAGTATGCCATTAAAACTGCGACCTAATTTTTGTCACAGCAATTAGGGCACCACAATAGAATTACTGTGATGACAGGGGCAATCTTGATTTTAGATCACCCCTCAGTCATGCTGCCCTTTGCACCTACACAATTTTCACCCCCTGTGGGGCATGCCTGCCTAGGAGAAGATTATATTTAGTTGTGCGGGGTGCAGTGGGTGAAGCCCCCTGCAAAACATGACCATTTCCTGGGATGGGACTTTGGCACTCTGTCCCGGGAGCCACAATGCCCGACACAGAAATGCCAGGCAACATATTGCCTGCACACTTATCAGTGTTGACAAGATGACTGTTACCGATATGCGTGAACTGTGGGCAACTAAAGGGTGGAGGGTTGGATTAGGGGAGGAAAACGGCAGTGGCAACAGACATCAATGGACTATCAAAAACAAAAAGACTGCAAGGGATGATTTTCTTTATTTCATGTACAGACACTGGTGACTGGGCACCCCAATGTTGGTTTAACCTCTATGGGCGCAGTAAGTGATCGGGAGGAAGGAGGGATACTTGGAAGAGGTGGGATTACAGGAATTAAAAAAGCATACACACAAAGAAAAAAAAAAAACAAGGGATGATTTTGTGTATTACAGGTACCAATCAGAACTGGCTGCATTGCCTGTGTCTGAGGTGTCAGTCTGAACTATAAAGGGTTTGCTATAGTCAGGACTTGTCAATATAGGAGCACTGCACAGGGCCTCCTTCAGTCTGGTAAAGGCTTCCTCACAGGCTGGTCCCTATGTAATTTTGTTTGGCATCCTTTTCTTTACCAGGTCGAATGGGGGCTGGCTAAGGCACTACTCAATTGGGTACAAATTTCTATAGTACCTGTCTAAACTCTCTGGTCTGCTTCTGCATTTCTGGTCAGTGGTCACACATGGATCACCCTCTATTTTTATTGTTTGATTGGGGCCTGAGCTGTCCCTGGCCTACACATGCCCGAGGTATGCTACTTCTCCCATTGCCACCTGGCACTTCTCAGCTTTGACAGTGAGCCGGCACTCTTATCCTGCCCAGTACTTCCTAAAGTGGGACAGGTGTTCCTCCCAGCTGTGTCACTAAAGATGGCAGTGTCATCCAGGTACACCACAGGCGTACTCCTCAAGCGCCATTTAATACCTGGTTCACCAACCTTTGGAAAGTGGTTTGGCATTCTTCATTGAGCGTTGCTTTAAATTCAAATAAATGGCCAGTTGATGAAGGCCAACCTTTCCCTAGCTCTGTCTGTTAACTCTACCTGCCAATACCCCTTGGTCAGGTATATAAATGAAGCAGATCACCCTCCCAATTTCCAGGGTTTGTCCGTCTGGGGCATGGTGGGCATCTGACTTTGTGACTGCATTCAGCCTACGATAGTCCACACAGAAATGAGTACAGCCATCTGACTTGGGCACAAGTACTACGGGTGAGGCCCAGGGCTGTGGGATCTCTGGATTATCCCTAAATCAGCATCCTCCTCTTCCTCCTGATGTCCTTTTGGACAGCCTCTGACACCTGATATGCTGTCTGCCATGTGGGTGTCTGTGTCCCTATCTCCACATCATGCATGGCTATGAGGTTAGTCCAGGCTTGGTGTTAAACAAGCGGGCAAAGTCTGGTTAAAACCTCCTTACTTCCTGAATCTTGTCTGGGGCCAGCTGAGAGATAATTTTACTGCCTCCACAGAGACTCCCACTTGCTTTCTTCCATGAAGTCCAGAAGGGTGTTTCCTTCGTCCATCCGCTCCCCAGGACTACACTGCAAACATCATGTCAGTCCTATTAGTATATAGGCTTCATCATTTGTCATGGTACAGCCTTTCTGTCTGTCTTCTGTCAGGTAGCTTCATAATATAGTTCATGTCATTTACCTTCTAACTACTTTGTACAGTCCTGCCCACTCAGCCTGCAGCTTGTCTTTCCAGACCGGAATAAGGACCATGACTTCCTGACCCACCATGTATGAGCGAGCTCTGGCTCTGCGGTCGTACCTACACTTTTTGTTTCTGTTGGGCAGCTTCTCAGGTTGCTCTGGGCTGTCCTCATAAGCTCCTTCAGCTTTCCCTAAACCTAAGGATGAAATCCACTATGGGAGTTCCCTGGGTGGCGTGCTTGCCTTCCCAGTCCTCCCGGATCAAGTCTAGGGTCCACATACCCGCATCCACATAAGAGTTTGAAGGGTGAAAATCCTGTCAACTCTTGGGGCACCTCCCTGTATGCAAACAACAGGTGGGAAGGTATTTCTCCAGTCCCTCCCATGCTGTTCAGCAAACACCCAGAGCATTGACTTCAGGGTACTATTAAATCTTCCAAAGCCCATTGGTTTGTGGGTTGTTATATGTCGTGTATCTCTGCACCACCCATACTTCTCCACAAACATTTCATCAGGTCCGACATGAAGGAACCCACCTCAATCAGTGATTACCTCCTGCAGAAACCAACACAGGGAAAATCCCAAGTAAGGCATCTGCCACTTTGTCTGTCCTCAGTGAGATAGGGTGACTGCCTCGGTGCGGGTGCCATAATCCACCACAGTCAGGAAGAATCCTTCCTGAGGCTGGGGGCCCTAAAGAGCCACACTATCCATTCCCACCCTCTGGGGCATGTCTCCTCACTATGGGTAATGGAATTAGGGTGGCTTGGGTTTCTTGCCTGCCTTCCTATTTCTCAGCACCAGTGACAAGACCTGCAATACTCCTTCACCTGTTGGTGAAGTTGGGCCAATAGAAATTCTGGGCCAACCACTGCAAAATGCTTGCGATTCCCAGATGATCAGCAAGGAATATCATGTACGTCTTGAGCAACTGCTCACGATACCCCTGGAGAATGACAAGCTGCCTGCCTAGCACCCCTCCCTCTGTCTGCACAGCCTGAGTATACATAAGTCCATTTTCCCAATAAACATTATGTTTATCATGCCTCCTTGTGCTCCATTAGAGTCTGCCCAGCCCTCAGCTTCTGTAGACTAGTGTCACTTTCGAGCAGCTGTGCATCCTTACACATTCCCAAGGTATGGGACAGGTCCTTCAGTCTCTAAGCTGGGTCCCTAGCACTAGCATCAGGCCACTCAGGATCACTGTCATTCCTAACCCTCTAACAATGGGTCACCCTCTCCTCTTCAGAATAACCCTCTGTAGCTGTGTGGTTAACTGCTCACTGAGGAAATTTCACCCTTCCATTAGTCTCCATATCACGGAAGACAGGCTGGGGAACCAGCGTCCCAATGGTTTCCACAATGGCTTCTGTGGGGTTCAGGGAACCACAATTTTCCCTTGCCGCTTGGCTACAGGTAACTGCACACCATCCCCTATTGGAGAATGTTGCCATGATGACGATACTACTAACGCTTTTAGCTACAGCGCCTGTTGCACAGTCTCCTGTTTTACCCTGTCTAGAAGAACACTAGCAAGGGCAGTGTTTTCTCCCCACCAGTAAGTCTTGTACAGCAACATATTTATTGGGTATAAGCTGACCAGGCTGTACCAGATTCCTTTCACCAATGTCAGGATGCCCTGTGTCCCTTAACCCTTGCATCTGTACACAGTTCACCATGACTGGGTGCATGAGTTCCCTCATGTTCACAGGCATGCTTCCAGGACACAACAACCCACTTCTTTCCTAGTCCCCATTATGTATTGCCGCCTTTTTGGGACACTGTCTGGCAATATGCCCAGTTTCTTTACACACCAACTTTCATTTCTTTTCTCAGAAAATCTTTTTCTCTGAAACCTGGGGCTAACTGGTTTGGTGGAGGCAGTGAGGGTTTAGCTGCCCTGATGGCAGCTTTTTCCCTTTCTGTGCTGCCATGCTCATCCCATTGCTCTCAGAGCAGGTCTGCTCTTGGCATAGTGGTCCAAGTGTTTAGCAGCATCTTGCACTGTTTTGGGATCTCGGTCCTCCAGCCAGGTTTTCCTCTGCTGGGCATGCCCAGAAAACTGTTCTAAAAGAATCACATTTTCAATTTTATCTACAGAGTTTGCTTCAATTCCTTCCCACCAACATTTCATAAACTGACACTGTTTGTGACTAGCTCCTCATAGCTCACATCAGGGCTTCTCCTGAGCTTACAGAATTTAGCTCTGTATGATTCAGCAGTTAATTCAAATTTTTAAACAGTGCAGCTTTATGTTTGCTGTAATCATTACTGTCCTCATTGTTCATTTGTTCCAATGCATCAAGCTTTCCTGGTAAGCTTAGCGGGGAATAGCTAGACTCAGGGATCTAGGAATTTTAGCCTGAATACAAACTTTTCAAAAGAATTTGAAAGGCATCCTTGTCTTCCACCTCTTTAAATTCAGCAATCAATTGGAATTCAATTTGTAACCCAGTCCTGTAGTTCAGTTAAACCTAAGCCACTTACCTGCCCTGGTGCTGGTGGTTGGAGTCATAGTTTCTCCTGTTCATGTTGTCTCTGGCATGCTAGCTCCTCTTGGTCCACCTCGCTGTTCATGCACCCTTTTCTCCTCTGGACTTCTTCTCTCCTCCTGCCTCCTTTGAATTCCAGCTCCATTCTGCACAACTCAATCTGCAGCCTGGTACTTCTGGCTCCAGAATGCCTGGTGACCTTCCCCTGCTGCTGTGGCCCTTTGCTGGCACTGGCCTGCTGCCCTCATCGAATCTGGACGACTGCACTGGCCGCTAGCCCTTCCACTCAGGTTCGGTCCCTTACAGTCACTGTCTGTAACTTGATGCTCTGGGTATCTGCTACCATCAGGGCATCCACGAGGGTTCTGCTTGGTGGCTTTCACCTCGTACGGGACTCCTCTGACCCTCACTGGTGCTTTAAGTAGTCTACAGTGTGCCGCTGTAGTTGGGAAGCCATCTTCTTCCTAACTACGGCTACTCTAACTTGCACTTCAAAAAAAATAAAACAGGTAGGAACTTGACTGTAAGCCAAGTGATATAGTTTTATGTCCTTTTTTTAAAAAAAATAAATCACTGCCTTGTTTTGCAAGTGAGCTGACAGTATAATTCAACACACTGAACAATAAAAAGCTTGTATTACCAAAATTATGCACACTGTTGCCAACTGATCTGTCACAATCCCACTCAGCAGGTCAGGCACTCTGCTCCTACAATGCCAACCTCCGAGTGCAGTGTTTGTGAACAGGGTAACAGAACAGGTAACCCTCCTGTCTGTTTTGTGGGTCCGAATCACCTTGCTCTCAAGTTCTGGAGGGATTCAAACTGTGAACCTCTTGCTAGCATACCCAACTGTACAGAGCTCAGTTAATTCTGCTCTTTTGGGGAATGCCAGACATCTTTCGCCTACAGGAACCTAACAGGTATACAAAATTAGCCCTTAAAAAGTCTATGAAAGACCTTGGATAAATTCTTACCTTTTCCCAGTTTGGTATACCATTAGCTTGTGAACAGTGTTGTCAAAATCTTAACCACCATACATCACAGGCAAAAGGAAGGACTTGAGAAGACATAGGCAGTCTCTTTAAAATAAGAGGTTTTACTTAAAATGAATAAAATATGTAAAATGTAACACAGAACAGTATATCACAAAACATACAATCACTAAAAAGAACAAGGTAAAATACAAACATAAACTCCCACCACAGTACTTAGGCCAGGATATTCAAAGCAGTGCCTAAAGTGAGCAATAGCAGGAGCAAGCACAAGTCCATTAGGCGCTCATGCACAAGAAGGTATGATATTCCACTTCAGAGCCAGCCAAACTGCGCCTACAGCCGATGACTGAATATCGCACCACCTGCGCCCACAGCACAACTAGGAGGAAGCTGAGCAGATCAGATGCACCATAGTGCAACAAGGGATGTGCAGCTGAGTAGTCCAGAGGTGCCATAGTGCAACCAGGATGCCCCCAGCAGCAGGGGTGGCAATGCAACTGTACAACCAGGGAGGTAGGGGCTCATCACCCATGCCACAGATGGGCAGAGGAACACACAGCAGAACAGACTTCGTCCTCCCACACCCCATGCACTGCACAACTGGGGAGGGTTGGAATAACCACCGGCTCATGGAGACCAGCAACCAACCCACAGTTTGGCCATGGTGCCCCATCCACACCCCCGGCAAGCTGTGATTGGTCACACATGGAGGGTTGACCACCTGTGCCACACCACATCCCCCAATGTAGAGCACACCCTGTACCATGACCCCTAGACACTTGCCCAGGAGCAGTGTCCACCACTGCAAGAAACCCCATGCATTCACCACCCCACTGTGACAATGCAACCCTGTGTGCCACAGAACCATGCAAGGCAGCCCCACCACGAGCACCCATCAGCGGGTGGCAGCACACAGTGATGCAACAACGGCATCCACAGTGCCACCATGCACAGCCCCCCAAGGTACTGCTGAGAGAGACCAACCATGCCGGCACATGAGGTACCCTCACACGGGACGAGGCATGCCCGACCTCACTGCAGTGGTACAGCACCCTGTACACTCACCCAATGACACCCCTGACCCAGCACTGGCCACAACAGCCAGGGCAGACACACAGTGGTGCGTGGGAAGCATGCACCACCGGATGCCACACAGTGCATGGACAGACACCTACCCATACCCAAGGCACAACAACACAGGACATAGTGAGTGGGCAGCAAGCCCCAGCATGGGCCCATGTAAACTGTGTACACAACCTGCAGTCCTCCATGGCACAGGAGTGCCAGCCACCCTGCACAGGCACTGTGGACCTGTACGCCACCAGCATTTTCCCGAGCACAAGTCGCAGACAGTGGTGCACATCCACTGCAACACACAAGCCACAGCATGGAGGTGGGTCAACAACTGTGGAGGCCACAGTGTCACCCGAGGTAGACATGCACCACACCAGTGACAGGAGACAACCCAGCATTGTGACGGGTACAGTGGCTGCCCTGCATGGACAGCCACCACTGACATGCCAAGCAGACCGTGCAGGTCACAGACATGCATGGTGTCAGCTGCTGAGCCATGGACGGGCTGACAGGGGTGCCATGAACACAGAGCATGCACCATGGACCACTGCACAGTCATCCAGTGCACAGGGCACAACACACACACCATAGACACTGACTGATAGCTACCAAGTCCGGCCACCGAAGATGATGTTGCTAACGACATGGGCAGTGACACGTGGGTGTCATGGGATGGCCACACATCAGGTAACATGGCCATGGCTGTGGGTAGTGCTGCCGTGAGGCCTGCATGTCAGCACAGTCCCAGCCTGTGCCTGTCGGTGCCAGTGGGGCAGCACTGGTGTTTGTTCAGGACAGTGGGACTGTTGTGCCACTGTGGTGGCACCACTGAGCCCTGGGAGTGGCAGCCAGAGGGGCAGCATCAGCAGTCAGCCAATGGGTTTGGGCAATAGGGTCCAGGCGGCATCTGTGCACTGCCTGTGTACATGCCCAGACCTGGTCCTGGTCGTAGCACCCACCCCTCAAGGGTGCTGAGCATCAGGGCAGCACACACCCTGAGGGACAGGATGCCAAGGAGGCAGATGACCTCTTGGACGGAGCACACCCACCTACTGCAAGAATCAGTCCAGCAGCAGATGCAGCTTGACATCGGTGGATGCACTGCATGCGGCTCTGGGCGGGGCAGAGGAGCATTGCAGCAGAGACACCACTCTGATCCTGGGAGGGGTGGACCAGTTGCAGGAGGATGACTGCTGCCATTGACAGGCATACACAGGCATTCACTGCTGTCATGGCCACAATGGGCACACAGTTATGTGCCCATCGTCGCGCAGACACCACGCGAGTGCAGTCCACCCCGTTCCGGCGTCGTGTGACACCCTCCCTGTCGACACCGTGTTCAGCTGTAGGCATCCTGAGCACACCTGGAGCAGGCATGTTCGGTGTGCTGCAGACCCTGTGCTAGCACGGTCTCATTCATGCAGTGGAACCCCTGGGACCATTGCGCACCACCCCATGAGGGCAGTGGTCAGCCTGTCAGTGCTGGCGGGTCTTGGCGGGCCGCCCATGCATCTGTGGTGGCGGGGCACTGTGTCCACGTGACTGACCTATCTCCCAAAGCAACTACTGTCTGGTGCTGCCTGTGTACATTGTGTCTTTCAGTGGGCAGTGCACGGTGAGTACCGACCCCTGCACGCAGAACACAGTCCATCTGCACACCTCCCGGCTGCTGTCCACAGTTGCGTGTGCATGATGATGCCTGAATTGCACTGTACACAAATGTGCCATGGTGCTCAGCAGCTGACACACGCATGGACAGGCAGTGAGCATGGTGGTCTGTGGACATGTGTGTGGCTAGGGGTGGTGTTCTGGATCGGTGTGCCTCCTACCCTTTGTGCAAGTTTGGTGCATTGTGTGTGTGTGTGTCCATCCTTGTGGCATGTTAGACCTCACCATCCCTGGTTGTGTGTGTGGTTCCATGCCCTGCCACTTCCCTTGACGGTATGCACCCCTGGTGTGTGTCCATGCATGTTTGTGCATTGTGCCTTAGCCACTGTTGGTTGCACATGGCCCCATGACTTATGGGTTGGCTGAAGTGCTCCTCTGTGATGGTGTCCCAGTGCAGCTGTCCAGCGAGCAGTCGGAGTCCCATCAGCCAAGGGGGCTGCCCATCTCAGAAGAAGCCAGAAGGGAAGGAAAGAAACATATTCAATTCAGTGCTTTAGAGTAACTGGTACTGCTATTTTTCTTTAAACTTAGATTGTGGGCTTTTAGTGACACTACACTTTCTTTGTTGTCTTTACTTATAATTGTTTTTGGGCTGTTGAAAATTTAAAACATAGTGGTGGTGTAATTTGTGCTGTCTTTAATTGCTGCAAATTATTCATTCCTCCCTCCCCTTCCCCAACTCTTAATTATATGCCCTGTTAAATCTGATTGACAGGAGCTAAACACAGGGTATAGTAAGGGGTGTGAAGTAAGAGGGCATAAGGGGAAGAAGCCCACCCTCAGCATGACAAGCGTTTTGTTTCATTTATTTATTTATTGGTTTCTTTTTTATAAAAAAAAAAAATTATCTGAGGATCAGTGGCAGGATTTTAGGACAGTAAATTAATAAAAGGGAACTAGGAGAGCTTCAGTAGCAAGACAAGTAGTTGAATTGCAGTACAATGGGAGTGGTGCAATGCAGTGGCTGTGGGGCAGCCATATTCAGGCAGACCTTCTGGACACTGAGGTGCTGCCCTATCTGCATGCATCTCTAGACTGTGGGAGGAGGTAGCCAGACTCAGAGTGGAAGTAAACTGGGTCAGAGTACCATCACCCCTATCCAGGACCACCCAGTCCAATGCAACTGCCTCAAAGGATGCAGAACAAGGAGCACTTGGATGACAGTGGGCTCAGGGAGGGTTAGAGCGGTCAGGCAGAGGCACATCCCAGATCCTATTCCACTGAAGAACTCATATGCCGCACTGGCAAATGAGGACAACCAAATAGAGGTACCCAGAGAAGTGGAAGGAAAGGATGTGGAGGTTAGCCAAGGAGGTGACCTCAGCGGGAAGGCAGTGGACTCAGAGGAGGAGGAAGTGAATTCTGGTGGGGACTCCATCATAAGAGGGATCCAGCTAGGAACACAGGAGGGGAGGACAGGGAGGTGAGGTGCCTACCAGGTGCCACGACATGGAGGGATGGTGGGAAGATCCTGGGGATCACTGGGAAGACAAGACGGGAGGGTGAGCTGGATGTCATTATCCACCTAGGTACTAATGACCTGGCAAATGGGGAGCCAAAGGAAGTTCAGGAAGAGTTTAGGAAACTGGGAGGGGTCTCAAGCAAGTAGCTACTTCTGTCACTTTCTCAGAAGTACTACCTGTGAGAGGCAAGGGAGAGCATAGGAGTGCATGCACAGGAACTTTAACTCATGGTTGAAGAACTGGTGCTGTGAGGAAGGGTTTGGATCTACTGGTGACTGGGGACCCACCTGGAGGGATGGAGGTTTGTTCAAGCCTGACGGCCTGCATCCATCCTGGAGGGAATCCAAGCACTCAATAATAAGTTTAAATGCTACATTGACAAGCATTTAAACTAGCAAAGGGGTGGCAGGCCAGCAAGAAGGGTACCTACTTGCTCACCCCCACAGCTAGCAGTGGAACCAGTGAACCAGAGGAGGGCTATCTCTGCAAGCAGTGTCAAAAGATGGAGATTAGGGCCCAAGAGGCAGATAAGCAGAAAGGGCAAAATGCAGCAGAAGGGCAGACAGCAAGGAGAACCAGGGATAAATGACAACCAAGGAAGGGCTGAAGTAGAATGGTAAAACAGTCAGGAGGTCAAATCATGGAAAGCCATGTTGTGCAAATGCCAGGAGCCTTAGCAACAAGATGGAAGATCTGGAGGCTGTCATGGTGCAGTCAGATCGGACATTGTGGCCATCACTGAAACCTGGGTGTAATGATAACCACGACTGGGAGATGGCCATACCTGGCTACAACATATTCAGAAGAGACAGAGCAGGCAGGAAGGAGAGGAGGGCACTGTATGTAAAATGACATAAGGGCCACAGAGATCCGGGAGGAACAAAATGGAGAGAGATACTGTGGGTTAAGCTGAAAGGAAAATGGGGACAGCCATCCGCACAGGTGTGGTCTATAGACCACCAGCCCAGGAGGAAGAAACAGATAGGGAGTTGATGCTAGCCATCCAAAGGGTGGCAGACAAGGGTGATGGGTAGTTCTGGTTGGAGACTTCTAGTATTCCAGATGTGGACTGGAGCATCCCAGCAGCAGCATCAACTAGGGCAGATTTATCCTGGACTCCTTCAGGGTGACTTCTCAAGCAACTGGTCATGGAACCAACTCAGCAGAAGGCAATACTGGACCTTGTGCTCACAAACAGGGACAGTGTGATGGGGGTAACAGTGGGGGAGCACCTGGGAAACAGTGACCACCAGTCATTGTGGTTTGAAATCACAGAAAGAGCAGAACCAAACCACACAAAACTGCGTATCCTGGATTTTGGGGCAGACTTTGGGAAATGGGGAGATACTTGAAAGAGGCATTAAGGGAATGGGACAGGAATCGGGGTTGAGGAACAGTGGGCGTATTTCAAATGGGTATTACAAGAACAACAGAATTATGCATTAAGCAGGTTAGCAAGAGGAAAAGGAAGAGGAGACCATTATGGTTTTCACAAGAGGTAGCAAAGAAAGTGAAAGTGAAAAGATTGCATTCAGGCAATACAAAAGACACAGGCAGAAGGGGATAGGGAGAAGTACCAGGGAGAAGCAAAGGGAGGTCAGTAAGGGAAGCAAAGCTCAGACAGAAGAACACATTGCAAAATCAGTGGGTAGAGGGACAAAACCTTTTACAGGTACATAAGTGAAAAAGAAAGACAAAGGGAGGATAGTGAGACTGAAGGGGAGGATGGAGGCCGTGGAGGATGACAACAGTAAAGCTGACATATTGAACAGGTATTTCTGCTCAGTCTTTACTGAGAAAGAGGAGGTAATGGGTCTGAAGGGAGTACAAGGGTGAGAATGGTGCAGAATGGACACAAGTCCTTTACCACGAGAAAGGGTCCTGAAGGAACTGGAGTAATAAGAGTTGATAAAGCAAGGCCAGATGGGGTGCACCCCAGGGTCCTTAAAGAACTAAGAGGTGGTGGCTGAACCTCTGGCTATCCTGTTTAGCCGATCACTGAAACAGGGAGGTACCCAAAGACTGGAGGACAGCAGATGTAGTCCCCTTATACAAAAGTGGGAACAAAGAGGAAGCAGGGAACTACAGACCAGTCGGCCTCACCTCGGTAGTGGGAAGATCATGGAAGCACTACTGAAGGAGAGATTGGTGGAACATCTGGTTGTCAATGGACTACAGGACCCAAGGCAGCATGGTTTTCATGAGGGAGGTCATGTCAGACCAACCTCATTGAATTTTTGACTGGGTGACTAGGAGGTGGATCAGGGGAGGGCAGTGGACATAGCCTATCTGGACTTCAGCAAGGCCTTTGACACTGTGCCACATAGAAGACTATTACACAAACTGGGGAATATGGGTGTGGGCAGGACAGTAGTGTGGTGGGTAGGTAACTGGCTGGGTGGCAGGACACAGAGGGTGGTGGTAAATGGCTGTCACTCCACAGAGGAAGAGTGACCAGTGGGGTACCACAGGGATCAGTGCTGGGACCGTCCTATTCAACATCTTTATCAGTGATATTGCGCAGGACCTAAAAGGCAGAATTCACTGTTTGCTGATGACACAAAGCTCTGTAACAGAGTAGACACACCAGAGGTGTGAGACAGAATGAGAAGCGACCTGCAGAAACTTGAAGAATGGTCAGGGTTTGGCAGTTGAAATTCAATGCAAGAAGTGCAAGATAATGCATATGGGGCACAAAAACCCTGGCACAATATATCAGTTGGGGTGAGGATATAGCATGCACCAAGCAGGAAAGGGATCTTGGGGTTATCATCTCTGATGACCTCAAGGTAGGGAAACAGTGTGACAAGGCAGCAGGTAAGCAAATAGGATGCATGGGATGTATAGGCAGGGCATCACCAGCAGGAAAGGAGGTCATAATTCTGCTATACAAGACACTAGTGAGGCCCACCTGGAGTACAGTGTACAGTTCTGGAGACCATACCTACGTAGGACATAGACCTGGTAGAGAAGGTTCAGAGGAGGGCAACAAAGATGGTGCATGGATTGCATCACAAGTCCTATGAAGACAGGTTGAAGGAACTGAACATGTACTCCCTGGAGGAGAGGAGGAGAGAGGATATGATAGAGACATACAAGTATCTTACAGGGAGGAACAGGGTGCGGGAAAACACTATTTTTAGCGAAAAGATGTTCCAGGACTAGAGGCATGGGATGAAGTTGGAGGGAGGACGATTCAGAGGAAACATGAGAAAGAATTTCTTCACAGAACGGGTGGTGGACAAGTGGAACACCCTGCCAGAGGAAGTGGTGGGGCTGAAACAATCACGGATTTAAGAATGCATGGGATAGACATAAAAGAATTCTGGAGGTCAGGGGTAAGGGCAACAGACTTCTAGGAAAACAAACTGAACTTACAAGCTCAAATGGGCAGACTGGGTGGGCCATAGGCCCTTATCTGTGACACTGTCTAGTATCTATGTATGTATCATCACTGGCGTCCTCCTTCGTCCCCATCGCTGTCCCCTCTTGACCTGTATGGCTATCCCACATTTGTTGGCCATGTTGTGCAGGATGCAACAGGCCAGAAATATCACAGGCCTTTGAGGGGCTGTACTGTAGAGCACCGCGGAAGTGTTCAGGCAACGAAACGTGCCTTCAGCATCCTGAACACCCACTCGATGACTTTACGGTGGTGGCGTGTGCCTCATTGTAGCGTTGCTGCGATGGGGTCACGGCCGGTAGGGTGTGAGCAGCCAGGGACAGAGTGGGTATCCACTGTCACCTGTGTGTAGATGGTGGAGGTTAGTTTGGTGATCAGCATCGCCCTGCTCTGGACCATGTAGGCCACTACCCATGTCACCTCTGACCATGCCCCCAGGCCCTATGATTGTCCATGTGGTTGCATACTCACCCACTAGGTGTCCAGTGGGGATATCTCCCTCTCCGAATCATGGCACAGTGCGACTGGTGCCAGATGAGGAAACTGTGTGCTCCCCAGAGTACATGGCACAGACATTGATTATCGCCCCTGGCCGCACCATGTGGCAGTTGATGCTGGCATAGTCCTGCGATTGATGTATGTGGCCCCTGGGCCAGTGGTGGGTGGATGGCCACATGGGTGCAGTCTATTGCCCCTAGCACGCCAGGCATATGTGCTACCCTGTGGCACTCCTGTATGTTTGCTGTGCGCTCTGCCGGTGTGCTGGGAAATGGATGTACTCTGCAGCATGTGGCAGCAGTGCGCTGAGGAATTGGGTGAGTGGCGTGATGTGGCCAACTGGGTTATGCCTGTGGTGTCCCCAGTTGGTCTCTAGAAACCGTGGCAAGCAAGCACATGCAAGTTGTCACTTTGGTCTCCACTGACAGGGCATGGCTCTTGTCGGTAGTGCCTGCATCACATCACTGCACAGCTCACAAAGCCGCCTCAGTATTGTCTGATTCAGGCGGTACCGCCCACAATCCGGTATCACTGTACAGCTCGAAGCTGGTGCAGGTTCGTACTGCCTGTTGGGGCATACCGCTGATGAGCCCTTCCACGGCCACGCCCCCTGCTGCCCGCCTTCTCACCCCATAACAGCTCTATCTGGAAGGTGGCACTGGCCATGTCCCTGGCTTGTGTTCACCCCCTGGCAGCTGTTCGTATTCCCCCACTGTACTCACTGCTACTTCCCTGCACCAGGAACACCTGCCTGTGCTTGCCTCACTGCTGTGTGGTGTACCTCCCACTTCTGCAATGTCTCCCCACACCTTCCCTGTGGTTACTGCTTCCAGGTGCCCTTTCCTGCCTGGCCCTGTGTGTCCCTGCTGCCCAATGTGTCCTGCTGTGTTTTGCTCTCATGGTGGCTTCCTGTAGCATTCTTGCGCCTCTCCCTTGCTCCCTTTTATTCTGGCTTTCCGCTCATGGCACAACTTTGCTTGTTTCTATTGCGCATAAGGCGAAGTTGTTGAATATCGCATCGCACCACGGCGATGGTTCCTCCCCTTCAGTTGCGCATGCCTTCATTATCATTGCGCTGTTGCTCAGTGTGATTTGGGGCGAACTGCCTCCTGCTGAATATCACAGAATGGCGTTATTGTATTTGCGCAGGTGCAACCCTATTGTGCATGGCTCAACCTCTTTTGAATATCTGGGACTTAGACTTGACTATCTAATGTATACCTTCTTACAGTGCTTTAGTTAGCTGTTGTTTCAAGAGAGTCCAAACAGGAATGTCTCTAAGTGAAAATACAGAATACAGTTAAACTGTCTCTAAACCTGCTCCTTCCATGATGTCACCTAGCTCCTCCCTGTAAAATATAAAATGAATACACACAGGATGTCCCATCACTCAGGGTATATTAAATAAGGTGATATAAGCAAAAACTCATTTCCCCATATGACCCTTTGATCTTCAGTCTTTCTTTGATCTAGTGTGTTTTCCTGCTTTTTCAAAGACATTACAGAACTTTTACAACTCTGCAGTTTTCTCACCTAGCTGCAACATAGTTTTTCAGCACCAGTTGAAATTAACTGCCCATCCTGAGGATGTCATAAAATGGATATTTTAGTTCCTGGCTTCAAGCAACACAGATCCTATAGAAGGCTATAAAATGCAAGTTCTTGAAGTTAATCACATACAGAGATCTGCTGTTTAACATATCTTGTTCTTTAAACTGAAACCTGGGGGAGGGGAGTCATCCAGGAGCACAGGATGTCTCATGAGAGACACTCAATAACACATTTTGTATTACAAAATCACAGCACAATCAGAACCAGCTGTCCAAGTGACACCAACCACTATGTTTTTATGCTTGCTTGCACGCATGTGTAAGAAACATAGTGCCACTATATGAGTTTTGTAGGTGTGCCACCTCTACTTCCAATGCCCTGCTCCTTTACACAGGCACGCCGCACTAATAATTAATGAATGTCTGAGCTGTCTTTGACAGCCGTTGAGATGTAGTGCCGCAAGTTCTGAGAAAACCACCACTACAATTAGTGGTGGTAACATGTAGGCAATTTGCATACTGTCGCGTAGGCAATTTGCATACTGCCATCAGCAGCATGCAAATTGCCTACACATCAAAGTATTGCATCTGAACTGTCATAGACAGTTCATTTCTGATCCCTGTCGGATCCAGCCCCCCATGAAAATCTAGGTAGCATGCTGGGAGCCCACCCCAGCATGCTCATGTACTCCTCCACCCCCAAGACACTGTGGTGACCAATGGGGTGTCCAATCACCCATCGGCTCCACTGCTTCCCCAAAGCAAACTTCCAGGTGCTCACTGGGAGCCCACCCCAGAGTGGCAAAAGTCTGTGGCTCACAGGGTGCCCAATCCCCATCAGCTCCACTGCCCCCAACAATCTTCCAGGTCCCACGCTGGGAGCCCACCCCAGCATGGCAAAAGTCCCATGTCATCTTTATAGAAAAACAAACAAAGAAAATGATCCTCATTGACTCTCTTGCCCCTCCCCAACCCGCACCCACCCTCTGGTACCCCACCTCCCCACACCCCTCACCCCATACTTACCTCCCAAGGCCGGCATGCAACGATCTTCGTAGATCGGGAACACGCCTGCACTCTCAAAGTCAACCGTGAACTGAAGAAATCCTGGTAAGCTGTATAGTGACATAAATGGGTTTGTTTTAACTTTGGTGCATATCTCGGCCATTTTTGAATTTTTCACCAAATTTTCAACATGGGGTTCTTGGTACCCACCTCATGAACTCAGCCACTGTCATTTAGTTATTCGGTCCCAAAAGGTGATTTTGTGGTCACTGCAAGGAACCACCTTTTCGGACTGAGTAATGAAATGACAGTGTCCACAGTTCATGAGGTAGGCCCTCTCGAACCCCTGTGTTGAAAATTTGGTGAAAAATTCCCAAAGAATGACTGTTTTATGAGTATTGTTGCGCAGTTCCTACGTAGCTCGTAATTTTGAGAATTTTACTATTTTCACTCCAGATTTTCAACATTGCCATTTTACCACACCTTCTTATGAGCAGTACAGCTGTCATTGTTCACATCTTGCCCAAAATGTATTTTCATGCATGTAGCACACAATGGCACAGTCGGTGTATGAAATTAATGTTTGGGTCAGATTAAGAAAATCACAGTGACACTGTTCATGAGCAGAGGTCTTAAATGGCTATGTTGAAAATTTGGTGACAAAAGTCCATAAATGATTGTAGTATGAGCGTGCATTGCACAATTTCCACGCACCCTCATAAGTTCACAAATTTGTAATATTTTCAGTTCAGATTTTCAACATTGGCATTTTTCCACACCTTCCCATGAACAGTACAGCCATTTTCACATCCTGTTCAAAATGTGTTTCGCACCTGTGGTGCCAAATGGTGTAGTTGCTGTACAAAATCAGCTTTGGCTAACAAACTGACATTGCCACTGTTCATGAGGCGGGTCACAAAACCCATGTTGAAAATTTGAGGAAAATACCAACGAACGCCTGGGGTGTTAGGTTTCAACCATAACGCCTCACCCTGCAGAGACTGACAGACATCAAGGGTGTGACTTGGGATTGTCGCCTGTAATACTCATGCCATTCCACCCCACCCACACCCTGCAGCCAGTGACAGGCATCAAGGTGTGCTTGGACTCTTCGACCCAAAGTTCACCCCATTCTCCTATACTGCACCCATCTCACCGTATTTTATGGAATGGGGTGAGCGTGAAGGCCCAAAGACCCCAGCACACCGTGACACTTGTCAGTGTCTGTAGGGTAGGATGTAGGAAATTACTTGGGTGTTATGACCAATGACCCAAAGGCACACCCCAGTGCCTGTCAGTCTTCAGGGTGGTGGTGGGGTTGGCTTCAGTTCAATACTTCACTGCTATTCCTATTATGCATATCTCTAACTCTTACTCTACTAATGCCAATGCCAGCAAGCAAACATTCAGCATTGACAAATGCTTGTTTACAGTGGTTATTAAGTCACAGGAAATGTCAGCTGCCCCCACACACACACACTCTCTCTCTCTCTCCTCTACCTTGTCCATACCTACCAAAACACAACATGCTACCACCCACCCAATGTGTACAATGCCTACACTCAAACAAACACACGTATACCATGCTTATATGCACCCAAATACAATGTCATCATACTTTATCCATGTAAATGCCATATCCACCACCAGCATAACATTTGATATTATGTTCTCATCCACTGTCAGCATCCTTGCACCTACTGACGTGAATTGACATCGTGCTCTCCACCTACAGATACACATCGGCACTCGTGCTACCACCTGCTGATACAATGTTTTCCCATGCCACTATGTCCCACATACAGTACTTTGGTACCTACCTACCAATATACTGTACACTGGTATTACTTAGAGTGCTACAGTCTCCATGCAATGTGAAACTTTGATTTGCAGAATGTAACTTGCTGATCTAAAAAAAAAGTAGGTGTCATAAAATGCAAAACTGCTTGATTACAGGAAGCTAACTACATGCGAGAAGTCCTGGGCAAAGTCAGCAGTCTCTTTGCTACAGCCTCCATGCAATGTGAAACTTTTGGTTTGCAGAATGTAACTTACTGATCTAAAAAAAATTAGGTGTCATAAAGTGCAAAACTGCTTGACTACAGGAAGCTAAGACATGCCTGAAGTCCTGGGCAAAGTCAGCAGTCCCTTTGATTACAGACACAAGGGCGAAAATACTGTACAATCACAATCCTAAAACATTAATAAATCAAATATTGCAGAAGTTAAACTTCTAGGATTCCTTCCTGGTTTTCTGGCCCTTTAGCCATTTTGCAGCACTACTGTTATTACATATATGTACTGCCCCTACTAGACTGAACACTAAAATGGGGCTCATTCTCATTGGCTGGGTCTTTGCCAGCAACTCCTCCAGGATTAGACTGTTCGGCCATCTGCCAGACTCCATCAGTGATCTCCTACCACAATACAAAAGGCTTTGACCCACAAGCTTTCCAAGCTGATCTGGCATCAATGGATTGGTCCTTTATGGATGTAATCCTATATCTCAGCTGTACACTTGATTTTCTCTATCACTAAATTTACAAAACTGCTTGACACGCCTGCCCCTGAGCAGACGAGTAAAAAAAAAAACTAAATTCAGATTGGTTAAATGGAGACCTTTTCAAATGAATGAAGAACAGAGATTCTGCATGGAATGCTTACAGAAAATCACATCTGCCTGCCTGGTGGCACTGAGGTTTGAGGCGCTGGATGACACACCCGCCATGCCAGCGACCTGAGTTTAGGAACAACTTCGGGTTGCCTGGGTGGTCAGGAAGACAAGGAAGAATTGAGCGTCCGTAGACAGCTCTCCTTCCTCGGGTGAGGGGGGCTCATGCGGTACGCTGTAGACTGACACCCAGCAGTGGCTCTCTGTCAGCACAGGTGCACTGCCAAGAATGGGAGGGCTCGCATCCAGGGGCATTAGGCTGCCTCTGTGGAGGAGAGCCAGCCACTCTGCCCATTGCACCATCGTGGGCCCAAGGAAAACAGCACACTTGGGAGCTGACAGGGTCCATAATGACCTGTCTATCGGTCGGAGGATGAGTCCCTCCAAAGGAGGGACCAGATCTCCTGTCAGTATTCCACGAAAAAAAAAAAAAAAGAAAATTACACTCCCCAACGAAATGGAGAGCCTACAGGCGCCTATGAAATAAATGCATGCATGAACTCTATCTCGCCAAGAGGTCTTTACTTTAAATGTAGCAGGAAACCAGCTTGCGACCCAAAAATTCTGGTCTTGTATTAACAGCATACTGAGACCCAGAACTGTTGAGGCCCCATGACCATCAAAGCTGATGGGTCTAAGCACTCTGACCCAAAGACAGTGACAGATTTTGTTTAATGATAATTTCTGAACCTGAAAAGTTCAGCAATCTTAACACCAACAGAAGACCCACAATGCTGCACAGGAGCCATGCCTGGACTCTCCACCCCCCACCTTGTTTTCACCTAAAAGGTCACAGCCAGGAAGTCCAGAAACTGCTGGCCTCTTTAAACTGATAAATCCACTAGCAGTGATGGTTTACTTCCCAAGTTTCTTAAGTTAGTGGTGTCTCTAATTGCCAACCCAATCACCAAACCTTTAACCTCTCCAGGCAAAAACTGTCCCTGACACCTGGAAGCAGGCTGCAGAGTCCTCTATTCAAGAAGGGCAAAATCACCGTCTTGGACAATTACAGGTCCATAGCAATACTTTCTGTCCTGGCCAAAGTGCAAGAGAGGATAGTTCGTAGCCAGCTAATATGTTATCTAGAACAGCACAGCTTACTCTGTGAGAAGCAGCATAGCTTTTGAAAGAGACATGGAACCTGCACTGTCTTAATCAGCCTCATAGACCCTGTGTACTAAACCATGGACAAGGGGCTTATGACCACACAGTTTTCATTCACCTGACCAGGCTTTCGATTTGGTGGATCATTGCCTGCTCCTTGAAAAGACTCAGCTTCCTTGGGTTGGACCAACAGCAACAAAGTGTTTTTGAGCTACCTGAAAACAGTTCTCAAGCAGTTAAGCGTAACCCCTAGGTGGTGTTATCCCAAGAATAACTACCTGCCTCGTGGTTAGTAGCAGGTTAAGGGCCTGAGTTTTGAACGGGTGCCTCCACCCAGAGGTCAGGGTTGGTAGTGGTCAACTAACCTGGGTACAGCCCTTCAGATGCTGTAACCCTCTTCCTCTTCTAGTGGCCTGAACAATATACTATAATCAGTTTCACAGTACCCCTTGTACACCATACCAGTACCCACACTGTTGCACTTACCACCAGGGCTGGTTCCTCTGGCTCGACCTGGGGACCCCCTGTAAAACAAGCTTATGCTCATTAAATAGTAACAGTACAGTACTCTTAGCACAAACTGGAACCACAGTCAGGTTAAATGCAGCAAAAAGGTTAGATCTGATTTATTCAGAGGACTTGAACAAGGAAGGGGCATAATCAGGTTAATTGGCTTAAAGGCTATATTAATCAAACAGTTATGCATGCACTTTAAGTCCCCACACAGTCACACATTCTGGGTACCCAGGTAGGAAAATGGTGGGCTAGCCAGGAATGTTGCCAGCTAGTTGGGGCCCTGTGATGAAGAAAGCAATGTGCACAACACACACAACTTGTAATCCAGAGCCGGGGCCAATTCGTGAAAGAAGAAGCAACAAGACAATCAGATGACAACACTTTAGACTTAGCTGTTGGTGCAGGAAGCCATCCTGATGTTTACTCATGATACCCAATACTGGACACAGGCAGGACGAAATCAAGACTGCAGGTTGTTGAACTGGAGTGCCTAGAGAAGTGGGGCCCACATGAATCACCAAGGCGTTGTTCCTGTTCAATTTTTGTGCAGGGGCTGATCCTCAGGCAGGTCTCTCTCGACATGGCATTCTCTGTGCAGTGGTAGTCAGGCTGGCCAGTGTGGCAAGGCCCAAGCCCAAAGGAGATGATTTTAGATTCAGTCTGTGGGCTGGATGCAGCTTCCAGCAAGTACAGTAAAATAGAGTTCAAACCACAATGGGGAACCAAATCATGACCCACTAGCAGCACACAGCACATTTACATGTAAGGAAATTCTAATGCAGCTTCCAGCAAGCAGAACACAATTCAAACCACAGTGGGGAACCAAATCATGACCCACTAGCAGCACACAGCATTTACGTGAGGAAATTCTAATGCAGCTTCCAGCAAGCAGAATACAGTTCAAACCACAGTGGGGAACCAAATCACACTCACTATAAGCACACAACACGCTGTCCGCTCGCATAATTACAGAGTCTCTGGCACATCCGGAGTTCAGAGGTGGCTGGGAGTCTAGACAGGCCGATCGTATTCAGCAAATCTTCGATCTTCTTCAGGTAAGAGCCTGGTCACAATTCAGTGGCTTACTTCACTCTCCAAGTTCGGATTCAGTCTGAAAAGGCACAAGTTCCCTCTCAGGGACAACAGGCAGGCATGCGGGTCAAAACTCAGGCCTTTCCACAGTTCTCCCGCCAAGTTCACTATGGATTGCTGCTCAAACTACCTCGAGCTATTACTTCTTCACTTTCCAACTTAGATCTAACTGAAACTGCAAGCAGTTTGGGACTTCCCCAAGATCCAAAAGGTTCGGTTGGCTGATCTGTCTGTCAATCACAACAAGGGCTCCCCTTCAGGTTATTTTAGACGCATAAAAAAACAAACTACAATTCCTACAAGTTTTGACCCCACCAAGCCCCTGTAGGCAGGCTCCATTTAGAGACCCAAATGTACTGATTGGCCCATTTCAGCAGTCCAGGACCAAGATGATGGAAACAAACAGAAGAGACATGCTGCAATGAAGGCAGGTTAGAACAAACTGCAATATTATTACTACTCTAACCAATGATCAGCAAACAAGCACATTTTCTAACAGAGCACCTTTTAGATTAATTATGACTGCAATCCAGGCAGTTCTTAAAGAGACAGTACACAGAGGCTATATAGGCACTCTTGTCAATAACATTTAAACTGCAAAATGCAGGACACCAGCCTGGCAGTGAGCATTTAGACAAGCTCAAGGAAGACTTTTTGGGAACCCCATTTGTAGGGGGTTATACGTTGCCTGCCTGGAGAAACTGGCGCCTACGTCAAATCTGTACCATCACAATATCAAAATGCAATATAAACTAGACATATATATATATATCATTAGCTTGTTACATTACTGTACCTTTCATTATACTTCACATTATGACATCCATATTGACAATACTTATGCATGTTTCATACAAGTAATACTGATTCATTTAATAACTTCTTGTACATTACACAATGTAAGAGGGGCCCTTCCTATCAGCTAACCGGGCTGGATGGGGCAGGGGCACCAAGGTAGTGGGAACAAGTAACCTGGAGTTGGCCGTCAAGCTCAATTTGGGCAATGAGCTTGGTAAAACATAAACCCCTTTGTGAACCACATTGAGAGGCAAATCCACTGGTCTCCCAGGGGAATCATTACAAAAGCATAGCACTGGCTTGATAGCTTGGCCAGTCTTTCTGAGGGAGTGGCCATAGTCTCTGTACTTTCAGACTAACTTTGGAGCTTTTATCACTTGTGAAGGTGCCTCTGCATGGATGGGAACATCCAAACTTGGAGCACTGTCAGCTCCTTGCTCTGTAGGCTCTGTTTCTACAACACTTTGCTCATTATCTTCTGATGGAGGCCCAGGGTGCTCATTTTGAGGAGGCTCTGGCACAATTAGGCTTTGCTGCACTGAAGGAGGGCTGTCAATACTCTCACATTGTTCTTCAAGTTCTGGTGTGTCACCAAGAGACTCAGACCATCAGTCCCTTCTTGGGCAAGTCACACAGTTCCACAAAACACAGAGAGTCTGCAACTTCAGCTGTAATACTTTGCACTTCACTTTCAAGGAGCATTGGCTCCAAGGATGAAGTGAGAGTTAGGCAGTCCAGAAGGCCCAGCTTCATCCCCACAATTAGTCATAGGCTTACTTTGAAACAGCTGACTCAATTCATAATAGGGGTAATAGGCATTGTCACTCTCACTTTCGTCAGAGGTGGACTGACAGTCACTATCATTCTGGGCCTGCTATGGGGAACCTTAACTCTGTAACTACTGGGGTAGGTGGACTTGTCTCTTTTGCAGCAGCATGAGTCACCGTCCAGGGAAGCAATGTCTGCTGGCTCAGTTTCAATAATAACTTAGCCGATAGGCAGCAAGTGGTTACGTGCATGGTCTTGACATCTTTGGAGTTATTCTCTGGGCACACCTTGGACACTGGTAAATCATTCAACTTTCCAACTACTACATGGGGAAGATGGTGCCACCTATCAGCAATTTTGTGTTTACCGTGCAGTCCCAAATTCGTAACAACACACGGTCTCCAGGCTGAAGCTCTTGAACCTTTGCTTTTTTTCATGCCTCTCTTTGTTGGCAAGATTTCTTTTGGCAGCCATTGTCTGGGGCCACTTGATAGGCATGGTTCAATTGAGCTTTCAGTTTCTGCACATACTGTAGGTAATTTTCACCTTGGACCCATCTGGAGAGTCCCCAAAACAGACATCAAGGGAAGTCAGGCCTCCTCTTTCCAAACAGGAGGTGGTGGAGAACCCAGTAGCATAATTTTTTGTGCAATTGTATGCGTGCACCAAGGTGCCAGTCTGCTGGCTCCACTTAGGCTTGTCTTTGGGATGGAGGGTGCTCAGCATGTCTAGAAGGGTGTGGTTAAAACGTTCTGGTTGAGGGTCCCTGTGGGTGATAAGGGGTGGTTCTTGACTTCGCACTCCCCATACAGAGAGAGCATTTCTTTGATTAGCTGACTTTCAAAATCTCTGCCTTGAGTCAGAATGGATCCGCTGAGGGGCACCATAGTGGATGAGAAATTTTCCACTAGCACCTTGGCCACGGTAGAGGCATTTTGATCTTTAGTTGGAAAAGCTTGCGAATACTGTGTGACATGATCCTTAACCACTAACATATTGTCAATATTCTGCTGATCAGGTTCTAAACATAAAAGTCTATGCAGACCAGTTCCATGGGGTGCTGGTAGTAATACTGACAAGGGGCAGCCTCTGAGGCAGATTTCCTTTGCAGGCAATGACTGCAGGTCTTTAGTGATGCTCAACATCAATCCCATCTTGGGCCAGCAGAATCGAGATCATACCAAGTCTAGAGTTCTGTCAATACCAAGGTGCCCCATGTGATTGTGGAGGACCTCTGTATCAAATTTTAAAGGCCATGGGCAGGAACAATTGCTGCCTGTCTACTTGACCGCCATGATCCACTGTCTCTTTGTACAACAACTGATTGAGTAGCTTCAACCTGGGGTCTTCTTTAAACAATAGATCAGTTCACAAGTCAGGGGAATGCAACTTGGACACATCTTTCTCCGCATGCAGGGTATGAAGTGCATGCTGAACCACAGGATCTTGGGATTAAGCCCACTGAATGCTGTCATTGTCAAACTGAGGTAGTGCACTAATATCTAGAGCACAAAAGTGGTAATAGGCACCCGTATTGTAGGTATCAGGAAGGCCCAAGCACTACTAAACAGCCCAACGTGTCCGCAGACATCTGTTTATCTCGGTCAAATTTTGGCACAAGGCTTGGATGTCAGGTTCAGACAGTCTGACCCAATCACTCTTGAAACTGGCCTTCATGACAAGAGTCAACATCAATATGGTTCAGTCCTAGCCTGTATTTACAGAATAATCATAGGTTGAAATGGCAGAAAGCCACTGGTGACCAGTGGTGTCTAACTTAGCTGTAGTCTGTACATAGGTTAACGGTTATTGTCGGTCTTCACCAATACCTTTGCCCCATAGAGGTACTCATGAAACTGGCTGATGATGGGCCATTTAAGCGCAAGGAACTCCAGCTTGTACAGGGTAGTTTCTCTCCGACGGGGTCAAGCTCCTACTGGTGAAGGCCACTGGTCTAAAACCATCCTCATGGGCTTGATACAGCACAGCTCCCAGACTCTGCAGGCTGGTATCCATATGCAGCACATAGGGCTTGGTGGGCCATATAGACGAGGGTGGGGGTATGGGTGAGCTGGTATATGGCTTTGTGAAGGCTGCTTCACACTGTGGTGTCCAGCAGGGCCCAAAAGTTCACCTATGTGAAGTACACTTTCTCTGGTTCTTTGATGGACCCTTTTTATATTTATGGTTGGTAGGAGGGTAACCCTGTAAGATTCAAGAGCGGGCGATCACCTTTGAATAGTTTTTATGAACCTGTGGTAGTAGCCACAGAACCCAGGAAACATTGTAGTTCTTTCAAATTATGGGGTGGGGCCAAATAGTCAGTGATTCAACCTTACTGGGATCAGTCTCTATCCCTCTGCAGATACTATGTGCCCTACATACTTCACGGAGGTTTGAAAAAAATGGCACTTGTCAATGGACAGCTTGAGGCCAAAGTCTTTCAATCGGTCTAGGACTTTAAACAGTCGGATCTCATGCTCCTCTAATGTATCCAAACATAATGACATCGTCTAGGTATACTAGACATTCCAGCAAGTTCATATCTCCCACCGCATCGCTCCATCAGTCACTGAAAGTTGGCGGGCATCTGAAATCCCTGTGGCATTCTCAGGAATTTGTAGAACCCCAAAGGACAGATGAAGGCTGTTTCTCATTGTCCTCTGGGGCCATCGGGATCTGGTAGTATCCGCCTAGAATCGAATACTGAAAACCATTGCTCCATTCAAACAATCCAGGGCATCTGGTATATGGGGCACGGTGTATTGATCGAGGATGGTCTGCCGGTTCAGGGTTCAATAATCAACACACATCCTTACTGGACCCATTCTTCTTACGCACAACCACAATGGGAGAGGCATATGGGCTCCTGATTCTTGTATCACACCAGCAGCAGCATTTCCTGCAGGTGTCTCCTCACATCATCAACGTCTGCTGGGGCTAGATGTCAGGATCTCTCTTGAAATGGCTGGTCATCATACAGGCATATGTGATGCTCTGCACCCTGGACACCCCACATCCCATTCTTTTGATGAAAACACTTGGTCCCTCTGAACGAGTTTCTTGCTAATTCTAGCCTTCTGTTCAGCTGGCAACGGGAGTCACCAAAGTCAAATAAGTCCGGGTCACTCTCTCTCTCACCAGAGCACTTGTTGCTGGGCAATATGGCAGTGTCAGCGCGGTATACTGTAGCTAGGTGCACCCTCTGTTCACCTGACTCTCTGATCTGACACATTCTGAATCTGACCATCACTCATCGTGCGTGGGCGTGGGCACGAGCAAAGCAAGATGCTAGGTTTGACCAATAATCCCTCTGGCAACTTTCCATCTTCTGGTGCATCCAACATTAATATTTTGTTCTTTATGTTTCTTTTTAGGCGGACTTCTCCGGGACTGTGCACTGGGCATTGGGGTCCAATACCAAGAAGTCAGGTTCCTTTCCACACTATCCCCACTGGATCATCTGTCCACTTCATTGGGTCTTTGTTGCCAGTCATAAGCCCTTTTACTAAGGCTGGAATTCTTAGGCCCTGTCCAGTCAGCTATCCTTGTTTCTCATGGCAGAGTTGTGCTAGTCTCCCAAACATGTAGGCAGTTGTTCCAGTTAACAGGGAATTCCATCATACAGTCTGGTGGGGGACACACTAGGGCCAGTGTCTCTACTTGCTCCTCTACGCCAGTGACAGTTGCAGGAAAAAGACGACCAGAGTCGGGCATATCCTGAGATATGATAAGACTTGTCACTCAGCCCCACACATAGTAGGCCTTCCAGGGATTGTAAGGCACATTGGATAAGTGTTTGTCATACCAGTCCAGAAACACAATGGTCACTTACGACCCACTGTCAAGCACAGCCCAGTAGAATTCCATTCACAGCTACATTAGTCTCACTGAAGGCCCACTATCTTGGACCAGACTGGAGGGCAGTAGCAGGGCGGTACAGACAACTTAGCCACAAAGAAGTTGGAGTTGGGATTTCTGAGCCTTCACTGTGGTCGTTTCCAGCACCCTCGGCCATGGTTTCGCTTTCCGGACCTCTCCTTGAAGTCTATATACAACCTTATCTAAGTCATTTGGGGACCAGCATTCTTTCTTCATATGCCCTCCTTCCCACAATTATGACAGAGTATGCTTTCTAGAGTCTGGCATGGTGAGGCATCACATTGTGGGCTGAGGTGGGGGTACCACCAACAGAAAATCATGATTCAACCTCTGTCTGGTGTGTGGTGAGCATGGGGAGATGCCTCAGTAATTCCCTCACCTCCATAGTCAATTCATCAATCTTTGAGCTGCTGTCAACAGGGAATGCCTGGGGTGCACCACCACCCCCATGGCAGACATGTTCTGAGAGCAGTTTGGGCCCATTGTATCTCTGAAATAGGCTTGTAGGGAAATGGTAGCCCTCATTTCTCGGACCTCTCACGAGTATCTCACCCCAGGGCCAAAGCATCCTTGCTAGCCTCCCAATGTTCAATTGGCACTGTATTTTTGCCCGGGCATCACTCACATGTACATCCTCGGTCATCTGGGGCAGCAACATCAGATACAGCAGGGCCCCTCCACGTGGCTGCCTCCTCTCAATCCTCTGAATTTCCTTCATCAGTCCGTCATAGCTAGGAGGCGCATCCAACCAAGCAGCAATGCGTAGTTGAGCAGCAATAATTCATTGAATGGGGCTGACCTGAGGAGTTGGTCCAACCTATTCTGATCCAACTTAGCTGGGGCCATGCCATCTTTCTTTAGGCATTCCTGTAGCACCACTTTGAGTCGAGGCACATACATGGATCAAGGGCGGCTTCCCTGGGTACTGCTGGTGTGTTTTGACCTTACTCCACGGGTCCTCATCTGAGTCGGGACTCCCATACATTTTCAATGCATTCAAAAATCTTCAGCAGTTGCTTCTGGAATACTAGTCTGTGAGCGTGGATAGTAAGTTGGGTGGGGCCTCTGAGGCTTTCAACCACCCTTTCTCCTCTTCTGGTTCCGGGCATTGCCATTCTCAGATTTGAGGGCAACATAGTCTATCTAAGTCTCCCAATTGTCATTCCCTAAATTGTGGGGAGGTGCCTGAAAACATCCTCAGCGGCGTACGAGCCATGACTAATGGCAGGTACAGATATAGGGGCGGCATTGGCACAGGCACAGAAGACGGGCAGTAACAGGTACTGGGTGGGAGGGGTGTTGGAGAAGGAACACCCAGGTGGCAGGAATAGTTTCTTTTTTTTAAACTCAGATTTATTAAAAGTTCAATGTTCTGGGAAGTATTTGTAGCCTGAAAAGAACTTTATACCAGAGACACAAAAAAAGATACATGGAAAATGACATATAGATTATCATCAGGTTGCCTTTTCACCAACTTTGCAGTCATTAGTATGCTGCATATGTTGTAACATGAACACAAAGTTCTAGGAAATATCATTAAACTTAATCTCAGAGATCATTCATTCCAAGCAAAACTGATCTCCGAGCACATAGCCAAATTATGGATGATAACACATGAAAAAGAAAATAACAGAATAAATAAAGCATAAAAGGCCTCAACATCGGCCTTAACAATTAGGTTGTGTGTGCAGATACAGTCCTCTTGTTTTTAACTAAAGCTTATTTATGCAATCTTACCAAACTGTCAAGATGTGTTTAATACATGTTTGATTTGTTTTCACCAACCATGGAGGAATGAGGACCCTGTTCCTGCTCTCCATGCTGCAGTAAGCCAGGATTCCCATTGTTGCCAGCATTGCTGGTGCCGATCTGCTGCAACCTCCAACCTGGCCATGAGTGACTCCATCAGTACCTCTCCCTTGACCTTTTTATCCACTCACCCAGAGTGGGAGCTCCATCTTCAGTCAGTTGGAGTAATGCAGTTTAGTCCACTGCCAAAGCACCAGTGCCACCTTTCAACTATCCCCCTTTAACCCGTATGACTGTGGGGCCCCTAGGATCCAATCCTCAAAGGTATGGGAACTGCTACCCAAAATCTGTCACTGCCTCCTCAAATGATCCCAGAAATTGAATTAATTCAGGCAAGCCCAGAAAATATGACAATGGCTCTCCTCTCCTCCACACAGGGGTTTCCTCCCGTACAGTATTAGGTAATCAAGGCACTCTAAAGCGAATAAGACACTTCCAGTAGAACTCATGCCCGTACTGGCGAGGAGAGGTTACCTTCCAGCTCAACTCTTAATTTCTGGTTCCATCTATTTCTCTGAGTGTGATGCCTGCCTCTCTCTCTCCCAAAGTCTCTTTATGTTGTAGCAGCGAATCCCTCTTGGCCAGAAGCATCTTATATAGATGTGTCACTGGCTTTAATTTTAGCGAGGATGGTTACCACCCTGTATAAAATTGCTCCCAAAGGGGCGAATGGTCTTGTGAGCCTTAAAAGATGATCTGAAGTTTATAAAATGCCTGACCTGAATGTATCTGAAGAATTCTCTATTGTCCCAGTTAAATGTACCTTTTGCTCTCTGAAACAAGAGATATAGCAGTCTCTTTCAATTAGTTGTATAAATCAGGTAACCCCCTTCTGGCCCATCCTGCAAACCCCATATCTAACATGGGTGGGAAGAAGTCTGGTTTGATACCTGATTAGATATAATGGGCCTAATCCATCAAGGGTATTGGTAAGTTTTCTAAACTTCTCAGAATAAACAAGCTCTGTCTCACCTATCTATTCTGGAGTTGCCAGGCATATGCCAAAGATGTTGGGGTCAATGCCAGTGTGAAGAATGGTCTCCCATCTGGCAAGTCATCCTCCAACTCATACCATCTGGACCCATGCTGTTGTTTAGCCCATGAAAGGACTGGAACCATCTGAGCTGCCAGATAGTACAGATAAAAATTCAGGTAGGGCAAGGTCTTCCTCCTCCCAGGAAGGCAGAGTAAGTGTCTGGCCACTCTGGGCTTCTTGTATTTGCCAAATAAACTCTTGGGTCTCTTTGTTGATCTACTCAAAAAAGTTGGCAACTTCAGTGGAAGGATTGGAACAAAAAGGAAGCCTAGGAGAACTATTCATCTTGAACACTGAAATATGGCTGACCAGAGAGAGGGAGGGCGTCCACTTGGCCAACTCCGACTCACCTGATTCCAGAGCTGTTCATAGTTAAGGCAAATAATTCTGAGAGGTCAGTAGAGATTTGTATGTAAGGTAGCAAATATGACCCCTAGGGCTCAGCTGAATGGAAAATTGTCCCTGAAATCTCTGGGAGAAGTGTCACTTAGTACAAGGGCTTCTGATTTAGAGAAATTAACTTTATAGCCTGAGATCTCCCTGAAGGATTGTAGAACCTTACACAAGGCCGGGGTCGATTGCTCCAGAGAGATAGGAAAAAAATAGAATCATCTGCATGTGACAGCAAAAGCTTTTGCTCCACCTTCTCCCTTGACTCCTAAAATGTCCAGATTTTGTCAGACCTTATTGGCCAATTGCTCCAAAAATAAAGCAAAGAGGAGTAGTGAGAGGGACACCCTGCCTGGCACCCCTTTCCAAGGGGAAAAGAGGAACTTATCTCATTTACTCTTACCAATGCTAGGGGTTTGGAATATAATTGAGAGATTGTATGCAGAAATTTAGGGCCAAATTTCATCTTTTCATGGAGGCTTTTAGAAAGTCCCAATTTACTTTATCAAATGCCTTTTCTGCATCCATGGATATAGCTATCTGAAAGGCCTTTCAGTTGGTTTGGGAGGAGATAATATTAAGCAGTCTTCTGATATTATCAAAGAGGTGTCTTCCTGTGATAAAGCCAGTCTGATCTTCATGTATTAAAGAGACAATGTGGGTTTGAAGCCTCCAGGCTAACAAGCCAGTGAATAATGATTGAAATATGAGCCAGTTGCCATGAGTCAGGACAGGTTCCCCATCTAAGATCTCCTGGCATGCTGGGATCAGGAATGGCAGAAGGAGGTCCAGAAATTTTTGAAGAACTCGGAGGAGAAGCCATCTGGCCCAGGGGCCTTGCCATTTTTAGATTTGTAATTTGAGCCAGGAGTTCTGATTGCAAAATGGGGTCATCTAGATGTTCGAGGGCTGATTGTGAAAGGACTCTCACCTCTAAACCCTCATAGAAGGAAGTGACCTTCGCTCAAAATCCAATACTGGTTCTTGAGAGTAAAGCCTTTCACAAAAAATCAGCAAATATTTTTATCTTTTCTGGATGAGATATTAGCTTCCCAGGGTTCGCCTGATCCTTAATTTTTAGTATCAGTCTACCTAACTGCTGTTGTCTTAAGTGTGGCTGCCAAGACTTTTCCTGCCCTGTTAACCCCTCGTAGCACATCTGCTAACTCTCCTATGATGCCTCTATTTGTACTGTAAGAAGGGTTTCTAAGACTAAACGTTTGTCAGCCAGCAGCTGTTGCATTTGCTCATTTAGTGATATTTTATGTATGAACTCCAGTTCCTCTAATTCTCTTTCTAGTTCCACCCTCCTCCACATCATGCGTTTCTTAACTAATGAGTAGTATCCTATTATGGCACCTAAGGGCCACCTTCAGAGCATCCATCTAACCACATGAGAGGTTGTTCCTACCAGGTTCTCTCCTCCATAGGAGCAGATAGTGCTGGATACCAGGTCTTGGAATTCTTGGTCATTAAGAGACCTACATTCAGCCTCCATTGTGAGTTATGAGTTTGGGGTACAAGTTTTAGTACAAGCCTGACTGGGGCATGGTCGGAAAGGTACGTGTCATAATTTGACAAGATGTTAGTGTATGCATCCACTCCTCCATAAGAAAGGGAGATCAATTCTTGTATAACAATTATGTCTCTCAGAGTAATGTGAAAATCCATTGATTTCCCATTTAAATTTCTCCAGACATCTGCAAGGCCTAGGCTCTATGATATTCTCGCAAGGACTGTCCTGCCAGCCCTAGTTTTCCTCTTGTAGCACTCCCTCTCTTGTTTAATGAGGTGGAGAGTAGTGTTAAAATCCCCACCTATGATACACAGTTGATCAGTAGTCTGCAATGTGGTTAGGAAGAATTTTTAAAAAGAAAATGGCCTCTTTGTCATTGTTGGGCATACACAAGGCAGTTGTGCAAGGGTGTCTAGTAACTGCGCTTGTAATTTAATATATTGACCCTATGGGTCTGAATGGGAGGCTGTAACCTGAATGGGACAATTCTTATGAATTAAGATAGCTGTCTTGTCACGGTGGGGGTGTTCTAGGTAAGTGGAGGTGTATACCTGCCCTACCCAGCTATGGTGTAGCTTTTCATGTTCTGGATCTGTGAGGTGAGTTTCCTGAAGTGAAACAATGTGGGTTTCGATCTATTCATCTTTCCAAGGACTCTGGCTCTTTTATGGGGCTATTAAAACCCTAGCATTATGTGATGTAACAATTATACATGATAGGTATGTTAAGATATCTATAATATCATCTGTGCAGTACCCCTCCCCTCCACCGTGCCCTACCTCATGAGATTTTACATGGGAAAGCATACAGCCCAGGCAGTTCTAGTGGGAAGTAGGTGGTCACACAACCAAAGAGTAACCTCAAAAACTATTTGGATCAAACAGATCAAATTAACTAGTAAAAAATAAAACAAACATAACCTGGTAAGAACATTTTTCTTCAATAGTGTCATGCTTGTCCCTCGTACTGTAGGTGTGGGCAGCGGGGGAGTGCAGGATGAAATCCTGTACCGTGTTGCCATACCCCTCCATCCGGGTCAAAGAGCAACTGGCGTGGTCGCACAAAACACGCTGCAAGCATCAACAGTGTGAGTCCTCACAATCATGATATGAGCTGCAAAGCGGGGGAGGGGCTGGAGGACAGGGGCCAAGGCGATACATTTTACCGCCTCACAGAACCCTCCTCCTCCCCCACCAATCACATTCTCACCCTCCCCAGTAAGGGTCAGGGAATGACCTGAGGAGAAGGCAATGGGATGGGACTACCAGAAAAGCAAGCACTGTGGAGAAAAATGAATGGTTGTAGTTCCGGCCCTCCTCCCATCACCCCCAAGACATCCATCCCCAAAGAAACCAATAGGGAGTCGCAAACCAACTGTTTCCAGTCTTCTTGAGGAAAATAAAACAAACTTATCAGTCCTTAGAAGAACTAGCATCCTCTCTTCTATCTTCCATTGACTGGAATCCTGCCTAGCTTGTTTCTTGTTAAGGCCACAGCTTGGAGTCTGGGTCATAGTCCTTGGCTAATGGGTGCAGGAGCTGGAGGATCTTCTGTTCGCTGGGATCCATTGTCAATGATCTATTTCTTTGATAAGATTAGGGGCAATCAGTTCATCGAGCATGATACCCAAGGAGGCTAAATATTTCTTGGCTTCGGTGGAGAATCAAAAACTTTATTCCACTGTCTGAAATGATCTGCAAACGTCTTGGGAAATCCACAAGAGCCTTCAGACCCTTGTTCTTAAGTTCTCTGACGATCAGGAACCAAAGTTTTCTTCTTGCCATAGTTGTAGCAGCATAGTCTGGTTCAATGTACAATCTTTTGTCCCCAAAATGATTTCTTTTTGAGACCAGGCTTTTGAGAATCATTTCTTTCATGTGGTAGTCTAAGAAGACCAACACTATGGATCTGGGCCTGGCTTTGGGATCTTTAGGCAGTGCTGCTAAGGCATAGAGGGCCGGATAATATTTAAACTTCTGTCTCTATCTAGATTCATAGATTCGAGGCGTGTGATGGCAGAAAAGGACCGAAACAAGGCCCACCAAGTCTGCCCATTTGTCCAGCTATCTGCTTGGACCCTGTGCCCCCATAACACACCCCTGTGGTTGTCCCATGCACTTTGAATTCCTCCACTGCTTCTTCTCCAACGACAGCCTCTGGGAGTTTGTTCCACTTTTCCACCACCTCTCTGTGAAATAGTATTTCCTAATGTGCCCCTGAACTGCCCCCTTCCACCTGCAGGCCATGCCCCTTGTCCTCTGTTTTCCTTCATCTTGAAGATGCTCCCCCGGCACCTGTTTATACCCCTAAGATACTGGAAGGTCTCGATCATGTCCCCCTCCTATGTTCCAAGGAGTACATGTTCAGATCACTCAATCTTTCTTCATAAGATAAGTGGCTTAACCCTTTCACCATTTTTGTCACTCTCCTCTGAACCCGCTCTAGCCTCCTCACATCCATCCTGAGGTATGGCCTCCAGAACTGGACTCCATACTGCAAGTGTGGCCTAACTAGATGGGTGTACAAGGGTACTATAACCTCCCTATTACTACTGGTGATCCCTCTTCCGATGCATCTCAGCATTCCACTTCCCTTGGCCACTGCCCTCCCACACTGCCTTTCCACCTTCTGTTCTCTGGATATAATGATGCCTAGGTCCCTTTCTTGTTCCGTCTCTTCCAGATCTCTTCCCCCATACAGTATCCGCCTTCCGATTTCTGTAGTCAAGATGCATGATTTTAAATTTTCCTGAATTGAATGCAAGCTGCCACCTCTTTGACCATTCTTCAAGCCTCCCAGATCCCTCTGCATCTGTTTCATCCCTTCCTGCAGGTCCACTCTATTGTAGATTTTGATCTTGTCATAAAACATACTCACCCTCCCTCAAGGCCCTCCCCAATGTCCCCTACAAATATATTGAATAGTAGGGGCCCTAGCACTGATCCTGAAGGACCCCACTTGTGACCCTGCCCTCTCAGATGCCACCCCATTTATTATGACCCTCTGCTTCCTGTCCCCAGCCAGTTTCCCACCCATTTAACTACCCTCTGCCCCAGTCCCAGTCCTGACATTTTGCACAGCAGCCTCCCATGGATCACGGAGTCAACGCCTCCTGAAATCCAAATAAGCCACATCCACCGCTCTCCCTGATCCAGTTCCTTGGTGATCCGATCATAAAACCCTATCAAATTCATTTGACAGAATCTGCCCTTGGTAAAACCACATTGCCTTGGATTTATCAAGCTGCTTTCCTCAAGTAGCTGGTGATCCTGCCTTTTATTAGTTTCTCCATTAGCTTTCCTACCACCGATGTCAGGGTCACTGGCCTGTAGTTTCCCACTTCCTCCCTCCTCCCCTTATGCAGCGGGACCACATCTGCCCACCTCCCATCTTCGGCACAGTCTTCAGGGACTGATTGAAGAGTGCAGTCAATGGTACTGCCAATACCTCCTTTAGTTCCCTTAACATCCTTGGGTACCCCATCCGGCCCCATTGCCTTGTCCACCTTCGTGCATCCTAGTTCCTCAAAATTTCCTCCATGAGAAACAGCCTCATCTCCACTACCCCTTACCTGCCATTTCTTTTCCCCTGCTGCCCTCATCTTCTTCCTTTCTATTGAACACAGAGCAAAAAGTTGTTTAGCAAGTCTGCTTTCTCTCTGTCCCCGTAGCATCTCCCCTCGTTTGTTTTTAGCTGGAGTATCCCTGCCCAGTCTACCTCTTTTCATTTACATACTGAAAGAAAGTCTTATCCTTTTAACCCCTCTAGCTATTCGCTCCTCAGTCTGTGCCTTTGCCCTCCTTACCTCTGCCCGCTTCTCTCTGGCTCGCCTGGTATTGTACTCAGTCCTCTTCCACCTGTGTTTTCTTGAACTTCCTGAAATCTTTCCTTTTGTCCTTACCTTTTTGCTACTTCCCTAGTATACCACAGAGGTTTTCCTCTTATTATTTTACTTGCTGTCTTGGCACAGATGTCAGTAGTCCCTACAATAGCTTATTTTATCCTCCACCACATTACCTCCACTTCTGTCAACTCTTCCACCCTTGCAAAGCCCCTCCACTATTTCCCGATTTTCTGAAGTTTGCACCTTGAAATCCAGCACCTTAACCTAGACTGGTGAACCTCTGCAGTGTTTCTTATTCTAAACCTAACCATGCTGTGGTCACTCATACCAAGATGTTCCCCACTGACACATTTCCTACCTGATCCCCATTTGTCAGGGCTAGATCAAGAGTAGCTCCTGCCCTGGTTGGTTCTCTGATCAGTTGATCTAGGAGGGACAATTGTAGAGTCCAATATTTCCCTGCTGCTGGCTGAAGTAGCCAAATGGGTGCTCCAGTCTACATCCGGTAGGTTCAGGTCCCCATCAGCACCACTTCCCCTTTGCGCCATTCTCACAAACTCGTCAGTCATGCTTTTATCCACTGATTCCTGCTGTGCGGAGGTCTGTACACCACCCCATACACACAGTCTCCCTTCCCCACCAACAACGAGACCCAGAGTCCTTCGACATCTCGCCACTTGCCCTGCAATTCAGATGACCTGATACTCTCCTTTATGCAGAGGAGCCCCCCTTCTTTTCCACACTGTCTCTCCTGAACAATTTGTACCCTGCTATCTCCATTTCCCATCCCTGTTCCTAGTGGCACCATGTTTCCATTACTCCCACTATGTCAAGGTCCTCCTCCACCATTTTCGCTGTTAAATCTGGGATCTTTCTGCCCAGTGAACTAAATGGACATCCGTCTTTGTACAGCTCAGTATTACCTATGTTACTTCTGGCGTTTGCACATGACCCTCACTCTTCTTTCCTCCTGTCCATGTGTTTGTCCCTTACCTCCTGGCTGTGTGAGTAGTCTGTTTGCTCCCTAGATTTAGATTTAGATCTAGATTTAGTACCTCTTTAAGCAGGCTCTCAACAAATGTTGGGATATCTCCCGATTCAGTGTGTGTTCTGGGAGGCCATGGATCCTCAGATTAGCTCTCCTTGAGTGGTTTCAAGATCTTCCAGCCTCTCCAGGAGAAAGAGGAATGATCATGCAGTTGTATCACTGCTCCGTTGCTGCAAGTCTAAGGTGTCCGACTGCACAGTAAGAGATTGTTTGATATCCTGAAGCCTTTGATCATGCTGGACCAATTTTTCTTTGTTTTCGCTACCACCTCTCTAAAAGCATCCATTGGCGTGTCAGGCGCGCAGCTCTCTACAAAGCTGCCAAGAGGTAATCGTAACATCTTCCTCATCGTCAGAAGAGCTGTCCTCCAAATCTGGTGCCGTGGATTCGGTGGCCTCAGTGGTGGTGGAGCTTTGTTAGTGGAGCGAGCTTGTAGCTCCAATTTTGCTGTTTCATGCCGCTCAATGGTCCCAGTTTCAGCTTTCTCGACTGGCCATGGTTCTGCCGACATCCGACTGCATTTTATAATAAAGATTGCTAGTTGAGGAGGGTTTTAAACAGATTTTTTAATCCTGGGGGCTCAAGCTCTGCTTCAAAGTGGCCGCATAGCTCAGTGACATCACCGGAAGTCAGGAATAGTTTCTTAAAGTCCTGTATGGTTTTCCCTTCCTCCAGCAACAACTTAGCAAATTTCTCCTCAAAATCTCAGATAATGGTGGGAGCTCATCCTCTCAGTGTCCTTACTGTCTTTTGTTATCACTCTCCAGGTGGCTGGAACCCTTCTTAGGCAATAGTCTGGGCACTTTAGAGCTGTCCATGAGGTCACTACACTCTACCAAGGCTATGAAAGTTTGGCGATCAAATCAGCCCATCGACCCCCCACCACAGGGTTTTTGTAAACATTCAACTTTGGAGAGTGCTTCCTCTACAGTGTCCTTACTGGTATCCAGGGAATATCCAGTATAAGCAAAGCATTTTAAGGGTCAATCTTCTGCCCAGTATACCACCCCACCAACTGGCGTACAACCATTTCTACTGGGGTAGCCATTAATCTTTAACAATAATTCATAATTTTGGCCACTAGAAGGCACAAAATCCCAGCGGTGAGCCTCCAAGATAACCCTGGGTGGCACTATCCCAGGGGTAACTACCCTTGCCTGCGCAGCTAGTAGCAGGTTGAGGGACCTGAGTTCTGAAACGGGTGCCTCCACCTGGAGGTCAGGGCTGGTAATGGTCAAACTAACCTGGGCACAGCCTTCCGAGACACTGTAACCCCTCTTTCCGTTCTAGTGGCCAGAGCAAATACTGATAATCACTTTCACAGTACCGCTTTGTACACCACACCAGTACCCACACTGTTTGCACTTATCACCAGGGCTGGTTCCTCCGGCTCGACCGGGGACCCTCTGCAAAACAAGGTTATTCACAGTAAATAGCAACAGTACAGTACTCTTGGTACAAACTGGAACCACAGTCAGGTTAAATGCAGCAAAAAAAAGTTAGATCGGATTTATTCAGGGACTTGAACAAGGAAGGGTGTAATCAGGTTGATTGGCTTAAAGGATATATTAATCAAACAGTTATGCATGCACTTTAAGTCCCACACAGTCACACACTCTGGGTACCCAGGTAGAAAAATGGTGGGCTAGCCAGGAATATTTGCAGCTGGTTGGGGGGCCCCTTGATGGGAAGAAAGCAACATGCACAACACACACTACTTGTAATCCAGAGCGGGGGGCTCAGTTTGTGAAAGAAGAAGAAGCAACAAGACAATTAGATGACAACACTTTACATTTAGCTGTTGTTACAGGGAGCTATCCTGATGTTTACTCATGATACCCAATACTGGACACAGGCAGGATGAAATTGAGACTGCAGGTTGTTGAGGCTGGGGTGCTCAGAGAAGGGGCCCACCACGAATCACCGAGGCATCATTCCTGTTCAAGTGCTGAGCAGATGGCTGATCCCAGGCTGGTCTCGTCAATGGCATTCTCTGTGCAGTGGGTAGTCGGGCTAGCCAGTGTGGCAAGGCCCAGGCCCAATGGGGATGATTTTGGATTCAGTCCATGGGGCTGGATGTGGCTTCCAGCAAGTGGAATACAGTTCAAACCACAATGGGGAACCAAATCGTGACCCACTAGAAGCACACAGCACATTTACACATAAAGAAATTCTAATGCAGCTTCCAGCAAGCAGAATACAATTCAAACCACAGTGGGGAACCAAATCATGACCCACTATAAGCACACAACACATTCACATGTAAGGAAATTCCACTGTACCAGGCAAAAGGCTCTCCAGTTGCAATTACAGAGTCTCTGCACAGTCAGGAGTTCAGAGGTGGCTGAAGTCCAGACATACCGATCGCATTCAGCAAATCTTCAGTCTTCTTCAGATAGGAGCCTGGTCACAATTCAGTGGCTTACTTTGCTCTCCAAGTTCGGATTCAGTCTGAAAAAGGCACAAGTTCCCTCTTAGGGACAGCAGACAGGCATGCAGACCAAAACTCAGGCCTTTCTACAGTTCTTCCGCACAAATCCACTATGGATTGCTGCTCAAACTACCTTGAGCTGTTACTTCTTCACTTCCCAACTTAGATCTAACTGAAACTGCAAGCAGTTTGGGACTTCCCAAGATCCAAAGGTTTGGTTGGCTGATCTGTCTGTCAGTCACAACAAGGCTCCTCCTCCAGGTTATTTTAGGTACAAAAGCCCAAAACTACAATTCCTACAAGTTTTGACCCCACCAAGCCCCTGTAGGCAGACTCCATTTTAGTGACCCAAATGTACTGATTGGCCCATTTCAGCAGTCCAGGACCAAGATGATGGAAACAAACAAAACTGTCCATGCTGCAAAGAAGGCAGGTTAGAACAAACTGCAATATTATTACTACTATAACCAATGATCAGCAAACAAGCACATCTTCTAACAGAGCTCCCTTTTAGATTAATTATGACTGCAAGCCAGGCAGCTCTTAAAGAGACAGTGCACAGAGACTATATAGGCACTCTCTGGCAATCACATTTAAACTGCAAAATGCAGGACCCAGCCTGGCAGTGAGCATTTAGATAAGCTCAAGGAAGACTTTTGAGGAGCCCCATTTGTAGGGGTTACATAAGATAATCTTAAATCTTCGTCTGTGACTTTCTGCAGGGTGCTATACTATGACCCCTTCTTTTCATGCTTTTCATAAATGACCTGCTAAAGACCTTCTCAGCTGCCAAATCCCTGCTCTGTACAGATGATATCATTTTCTATGTACGACAGTGACATATTTGAAATCAACAGAACTCTCATGCTAAATTTCCTGGCTCTTCAGTGATGGTTTCTCAATGAGAAGCTTGTCCTAAATGTACCCAATAATAAGGCGATGCTCCTTGGTTCCACCCATAGAATTAAACACCACACACAAGATCTCCACATCTCTGCCTCGAGGGTACCCAAGTCGAACTGGTGGTCGATTTAAAAGTATCTGGATGTAACCCTCGACCCTTGCCTCTCATTCAAGAACCATATGAACAATACCTTCAAGGCCATCCACCAAAAATTGGTACAACTCTATTGCATGCAAAAGCTCTTTATGGCAGACACCAAAGTAAGGACTGTGCAAAGCAATCTTCTCCTTATTGGATTATGGAGCTACTATGAGGGACACCATCCCAAAATCAGTATGGAAAAAGGCTAGTTTCCAAGGGTGGCCAGATTTGCTACCTCTCACAGTTCCAGATCCCACCACTGCACCAGCCTTGAGCACTTGGGTTGGCTTCTAGTGTATACAGGTCCCAACATACTCTGGCCAGCTTTGTATATCAGACACTATATGGCAACATGCCTCAGTGTTTAAAAAGATACTCATACCTGTCAACCTCCATCACTCTTGTTCAACAGCCAGAAATTCGCTCCTGACTCCTGACTCCACTTATGCACACAGGGATGGGTCAGAGGTATTTCAATTTCAGGGTTGTCTCCCTCTCGAATGCCATACCTGCCTCGCTCAGGGGTCCACCTCCACTAAAGCATTCTCTCATAAGATGAAGGATCATTTGTTAAAACTCAGTACCTGCTCCTGCTTCTTGTAGATAGCTGTCTGCATAAATGTATGGTCACTGCAATCACAGCCTCTACTGTGAAACCTGCTGTATATCCACCTGCAATTAATGTTTGTTATTCATGCTCACCAACCCTCCAGCCTGGTGCTTGTAAAATGTAAAAATGAAATCTTTTGTGAAACTATTTTGTACCATTTGTTATATTCCACTTCCTTAAGACAAAGCACTGCACTATTGACTGTGATATTGCCTTGTTACTGATTATTCAAAGTACTTGTTGTTTGTTTTTGTTCTTATTTTGTTGACCAGGTAAGATACACTGGCACCAAAGGCGCCTTTTACAGGTACTGACCGTGTACAAACAGGGTTTAAAGACTTACCTGTATAGGAAAGCTTTATAAGCTGAGTTGATTAATTATTATAGAGTTATCTGATGTTAATGTGTGTTGATTATTTGTTGTTCTATCCCTGTTTTTACTGTGAGGTGCCATGGCATTGGAAAGGCACCATACAAATAAATGTTATTATTATTATTATTATTATTACAATAGTACAACATACGACAGTGTAGTATACATACAGATAAGTTACTATATGAACCTGTAATACAATGCATGGTTGAGACAAAGTTGTGCAACAGAACAGGGTTCAGGTCAGGCATAGACATGCTTAGTACATTAACCATAAAAATAAAATCCTCAGCACATAGATAAGGGGTAGTTATAAATGCTATGGAATTCAGACAGAACACACACAGTCATTTAATGTTAAGACATGATTTTCGTTTTTAGAAAATGAGGTGAAACTAGTCAGTGCTCTGATTGGTATGATAATAGTGTTCCACGAGATCCTGGGTTGTGTCTGAGAAAGGTGCCTTTGCTCCAGTGCACCTATCCGTACTCAAAGTATCAATAAATAAATCAATATATTTACATTGTGATTGCTGAGTATTTGTGTGATATGTACATGTTACAATACATGGATGGGATTTTTCTCCATGGAAGTGCTTTGCAGTTTTTCTGTAAACCATTTCCTGCATACACATTACAATCAAAACAAACAGTGACCATCTAAATGTTTTATATAAAATAAAAGATGGGTAAGCCTGCTATGATCTGAAATAAACCTAACAAGGCCAACCAGTTCACAAAGCCATTCACCCTTTGCGCTCATGGCCTTGTGAGCTGGCTAGCCCCCTCAGTGGTTTTATTTCTCTGTATACCACACTTGACCATCATTGATTATATGTGCATCAGTATAGCCAGTGGAAGGTTAGCCCAGCTGAATGAAATACAACATCTTATTTCCAATGGAATTCTGCATCTATCCATTTCTGCAGCTGGGTTGAGTGGTGCATTGGGAGGTCAAGACTTATCTTGTGGTTTCTAACATTGCTCTAAGCACTAGAGTACATTGCATGTTGTGTGTGTGGGGGCTGTTGTTGGCAATGTTTTTTTTTTTTTTTTTGACAGTTTATTCACCCAGGATAATCCAGCTGAGATGAAATTTCACGCTTATGGAGGGTCCTGCATTTATTCATTTTACAATGTATTTACCCTGAACTGGCAGTTAAGATGCCACATCCCATTTCCATTCCAGTGTGTGCCACTTCAACACATCCCTGCAGCTACATGTAGTGGAGTACTAGGAGGTTAAGCGTCTTGCTCAGGGTCACACACAGATGTTTTGGCTGTAGCAGAATTTGAATTTACAATCTTTGGTTCCCAACAGTGCTTTACCCATTTGTCCACAGTTTCTGAGGAGAAGGGATGGGGTGGGATAGGCAAGTGGCTGCCAGCAATATTTTGGGGCTACTACCCATTTCCACATTTGGGTGTTCTGGAGCACTGTGGAGATGAAGGATTTGTTCAGGGTCACACAGTGAGTATCTGACTCTAGCAAGGTTATAACTTGCAACCTCCTGGCTCCCAACAGTGCTCTAAACACTAGACCACACTGCCTCCACTGGCTGGGAAGGGCGGAGGGCTGGAAAAGGGTGATGACTGCTATTGATGTTTGTAACAACACCATGCTGCCACCCACCTAAACATAAACAATACGTACACCAAACCAAACACACATACACACCATGCTCACACCACCCAAATACAGTGGCACCATACTGCTAGCCACCCGGATACCACATCCACAGCCCAGCATCTTCAGTCACTGAAAGCATCCTTCCACCCACCCACACCGCATTATATCACCACTTACTGACACCATGCTGCCACCTACCCATACAAACTAGCACCATGCTACAATGTCGCCATATACACCAGTACCTTCCTACCACCTACCAATATACACTGACATCATTTATAGTGCCTCAGGGGTCCTTTTGAAAATATGGGCACCACAGTGCACAGACAACTTAGCTTGGGTGGCTGTCTAAAAAGATGTGCTCAACAGTGTTTTTTTTTTATTTCTGTGCTACTAGCCCAGCCTGCCAGCTGATGTAGGAAACAATAATGAAACTTGTTCAGAAGCTGGGAAGTTGGTTGGTGATTCTCATGCATGGGGTGAGCCAGAGCAGGGCTGACTTGAGAGTGCTGCTACAGGGCTTGTATGGAGATTCCAAATCGGATTCCAATCACCATTCAATTGTCCCCCGAGAGTAATGATTGCTTGGTGAGGAAGATCATTCTCTTTTCAGTAACTGATGTGTGAGACAATTTTTGGCCTAGTGGTTAGAGTGCAGAGCTGTAAACCAAGTGCCCCAGGTGTAAATCCCACCCCCTTTCTGCTTTCTCACCATGTGTGAGTTGATTATGGAGTACTGGAAGATTTAAAAGTTTGTATTTGCACAGTCAAAACACGCTCTGCATTAAAAGGGCAATTGGTCCTCAAATCACTGTTAGATATACATAAATACAGTAATTGGTAATTTCCTCTGAAAGAATGTCACAAGATGATACTGTATGTTTATATTATTTGTGGATATCTAATAATGATACGAAGAGCTAAGTTGTTACAGATTCGTACAACAAGTAATAGATTATACATGCATGCCTAAACTGGTGGTCCTACAAGATCTCCAGCTCCTGCTGCCCTGTTAAATTACAGGACCTTCCTAATGCTTGTACCAAAATCACTAGGTTTTCAACTCTGATTGCTTCACATACACACTCAGGAACAACTTTAACCACCCTCCAAGTTCTGGAAAGTAATCCACTCCTTATCTCCTGCCCCCTCAAGGTTGGCAACTCCACATCACTGACCCTGCTAGGAAGGCTTCTTTTTGATTCTCCTTTTTCACCACCTCTGCCCTTTCTCTCATAGGAAGAGATTTCAGAGTGAAAAGGGCAGGAGCAGGGCAAATGGAGGGGTGGGAGAGCCCGTGGTTAGGAAAGCGAATGAAAGCAGCTTTGCCAGCAGTAGATTTCATTGGTGGGACAGTGAAAGCAAGTGTTGCAAGTGGATATATCCCAGCTGAGACTCAATATCTCATTTGCAGTGGGATCTTGCCTTTACCCAAATTTAAAGCTAGGCAAAATAAGGCACTGAGAGGTTCATTTCATTTAATTTATTTTAAACTCCTAAACTTTGCTTAACTCCATTAAGCAGAGCTCGTTTGCAAGGAGATCCTAGTTAGGATAGTATGGTACAGTACAGTAGAAATCAACAGTGGTGACCAGGTTGCAGAGTAATATAAATGACAACAGTATATGTACAACTAGGATATAATATAGATACAGTTACAGAAAATAAAAAAAATAAAAATTAACAGCAAGCAATAGCAGTAGTAAGTACTAGCAAATATTAAGAGCAAGTACAGTTGTCAGAACAATTGGAGTCAATCATAGATTTGAAGGTGCTTAAGCTCACACCTAACAGTTTCATAGGTCCACACATAATTATTTTTGAGTCTCCTAGCAGAGAGAGAGGGTCAACCCACAGATGTATAAAGGGTATAGTGATGGGTTCTTGCAGGCAGACCAGTAATGAATCTAAGGGTTCTGTGATACAGCATGTTCAGTTTTGCAGGCTGACTGGGGGCAGCATCTTTATATATAAAGTCCCCATAGTCAAGCAGAGGTAAGATTGAAGCTCTGAGTAAGATTCTGCCGGCTTCTAGGGTAAGTTGAATTTATTTCTATAGTAAAACCCCAGCCTTGGCCTCAGCTTCTTACATAGATGTCAATATGGCTACTGAAAGTTAGTTTAGTATCTAGCCATATTCCTAGATATTTTTGTACCCCCAAATTGGGGTCTTACATTGACTGTCTCCCTGGACTCCAGCAATACCACTGCCTGGCTGACATCCTGCAAAGTAAGGTAAATCCATTTACAGTGATGCTGTGCTGCTGTCCTCGTGAGTGCACACTGCCATGTCACCTTTGTCCCTTTAAAGTTCAGCCTGTGTGTGTAGTGTACATAGCCTGGACTGGGTCTGATGAAACAAGGTTCATGACCAGCCAGGCAAAACCCTGATAACCTCCACTCTGTGGTCGCCTAATAAAGCAGAGGGAGCACCACTGGAATCTGTAAATATTTATTTGTGAAACAGTACTGCTGCCATTTAAAATGAACTGTGAGTATGAACTGTTTAATTTTTTTTGCATTTTTTTTTTTTTTATCCCTGCTACCCAGTTGCCCACTCCTTCAGGTGACCAAGCCTATTCCTCAACCTCTCTCCTGTTCTGCCATCTGCTGCACCCTTTTCATGCCATCCTGACTGACCCGTTGTATCCCTTCACTGGGGCTCCCCTACCCAGGGGCATCAGGCAGGGAGATCAGTGCCATGTAGGCACTTCTCGCTTCATGCTGGTCAGTGAGGCACAGCTCGCGGTTTGGTTTGGGGAGGTGGACTGCTGTCATCCAGCCGGCATGGATGGCCATTTTCTTATGTTTCTTCCCCCACCCACCAGGACACCACGGCATCTTTGCTTGCTCACGCATGTGAGTGTGGTCACCATATCGCGCACGCAATGCTGGAGTCCAGCCACAAGGAGCTGCCAAAGGGTCATGTTTCCATGCCTCCCTGGGAGGAGAGGATCCAGAGGACACTCTAAACCCTCCTGCCAGCCTCCCTCCTGACCTCCCAGGCTCAGGCGAACCTGGGTCACCAGCATGTCAGGCGATCCCCTATCAGCCAGCGCCATGGAGATGGCTTGTTTACTTTTCTAAAAGGAGCTGCCATGTTTGGACTGGGACCTTGCTTTTGGACCAATCAGAGCTCTAGGGTCCTTCTCGCAACCTCATTACAGTGCTTTATGGTAGAAACTGCAAACCTTCCTGCTTGGCACCTATTTTAACCAATCAGAGCTCTGGGACAGTAATTGACAATTTGGACAGCCAGCTGGAATACAGGAATCCTGGCTTCAGTCTGGGACTGTCTTGAACAAGGGAGATCAGATCGAGCCTCATAGAGTATGGAGCCTGTGTGGCTTAGGGTGAGAGAAAATGCGTGGAAAGGCCTGCTTTGCCTCCTGTGTGAACTGTTGGGACTGCCTAAAGGCAGGAAGACTGTTTTCAGGTACTAGAGCTGATCCTGGAGAACAAATTAGTGGATAAATGCATCGCTGTGCTGAAATATCTCCGACTTGGAGAAGTGCTTGTTGTGTATTTTTCTGAAATGCCTCGAAAGTGAGAGACAACTGTGAAGAGGTCTCCAGAGACTATTGGGGAGCCTGCAATGCTATAGTTGTCTCCTACCATGCTTTCCAGAGAAGGAGGAGACCAGAGATATTTTCCAACCTACAGTAAAAAGACTGAAATTCCTGAAGTGAGTAAGCTGTGTGAGCCTTGTGAACATCTCCAGAGACTGAACTGCATGTGCTGGTCCTGTGTCCTGGAAGGCCCCAGAGACTGTTGTTGCATACTAGACATCCTGGTAGAAGACCAGCTTGGGAGTCAGCTCCTGCAGAGAAGAATCGAGGTTGCAGCCACCTTTTGGGAAAGACCGTGAAGTGGAGGTAAGTCGGTCGGCCATGGTCCCCATGTTCTTGTCTGGCGAGAAAGAATCCAGTCTGATTACAGCCATCAGTTTTATTGGTCCTGGTTCCGTGAGTAACCTCAGCGATTTTACCCTGCAACAATCATTAAAGTGCTTTGTGTCATCTGATTTGCTTCTTAAGTTCACTGTGGTGTTTAACTTTGACTGGCAGCCCTTTGGCTGTGGATTACAATTACTGCATGGTTTAAAAGAGTATAAATCTAACCAAAGCAAGTTTTCTTTATTTAAGGGCTCCAACCAGCTGTGACGCCAGCCTACCTCGCCAGGCCTGCACCTAATTCAAATCTGGGTACCAGCAGCTGTTGAGACTGTCTAATACAGGGTCTAAATGCAATGTTTATTTGTCTGATACATATAAACTACTTACTGCTGTCGTCATCTAAATTCATGCCCCTCCATTGTTCACTTCCCCTAAATAAACTAGATTTACTGTTTGAAGTTTAAGCTGAGTTATGAGCATATTATTATTCAGCTTCAAGTTATTGTGTTAAAAAGGTATGCTGTTATTGCTGGTAAATGTTCTTGCCAGTACTCAGGGATGTCCTTGAACACAGAACCCTGGTGGCAAGTGTGTTGTCCATGAGCATATTATTAGCACTCACCAATAATTGTAATTTGAATGCCAGATAAAGTGCTTTGTGAAACTTTATGAGTAAGGTCACTAGCTGGGGTTGTGGATAGGCACAATTTTCCTGAGGGTTGTACTAGCAAGATCTAACCCACTTAAGTATCACTCTGGGTGGAGGCACTGCAATTGTAGTTTTACTGCTGGGCAAGAATCTCTAGTAACTGTTAATCCGAACCAGGCCCTCAACCCTGCAGTCAATGAAGCATGCAGGGTAGTAGCCCATTGGAAGTGTTGCCCAGGTTACATCTTTGGAGGCATCGCTGGGATGACTTCCCCTAGTGTCCAAATACAAAATTGCAATTGGATTTTAGATGAACACTGACATTAAAATGGAGAAAGTTTCTAGCTCTCATCTTGAGTTTCCAGTTAATAAAATAGCTGTACATCATTTATTGGGGTGGTGTGAAGTTGAGGAGGTTGATCCTCAAAAGGCTTTATTATTACTAGATATCCCACTGGGCACCGATAAAGTGTTATTGAGGGAGCCTTAGGTAAAGTCAAATGCCTGGGTAAAGCTACAGAAAAAGGGTGAATGGCTAATATGATTGCTCAAATGTTAATGGCCCTAGTAGAATGTAGTATTCTTATGGAGATTGATAGAGTACCCACTATCATTACCCCTAATGAGTCCCCAGTGGGTTGGAAGGTGATTGCTATGCATAATGTGGCATCTACACCCGGGGGTCACTCAGATTAGGATTGACAGAGAAACTGGGGAGGTTTTATTAGCTGAGGAACAGATCTTTGAGGATTTAAAAAGAGTTTAGATACACTGGGGTGCACCCTCCTTAGCCCCTCACCAGCACCATTGCCAGTTTCTTCACCAGCACCCTCTCCTACACCTGTGCCTTTACCAGTACCTGTACCCTCAGTGAACCTCGACTCTTACTGCAGGTTGAGAATGTTCTCTGGCACCATTCTCACACCCCAGGGGAAGATGATCTAGAAACTTGGATGGACTATGCATCCCCGAGGTCCAGGAGTGGCAATACAGAAGCAGAAAAATGGAAAAGGCTATGGAAAGTTTAAGGGCCCTGCACTTGAAGCAATTAGGTTTTTATGATCCACAAATCATGATGCTTCAGCCCAAGAGTATCTGTTTGTTTTAGAAGGTGTTTTGCAGCACATAATCTGGAGAAGACTTGATGTGGAAGTTCAAGTCCACCAAACAATGGAAAGGTGAGTGTTTGTCTGCCTATGTTACTAGACTGGAAAGGGCTTTACAGAGCGCTCACAGAAAAGGTGGGTGTTGACCAATGATTTGAACAGAGTGAGATTAGACCATATTCTTAAATCTGCCAGATTTTCCAGTGTGCTAATGCTTAAGCTAAAGTTCCAGGTTTGAAGGGATGATCCTCTTGTTACTGTTGGTTCATGAAGGTGATCAGAGAGGCTGAGAATAAGGAAGAGTTTTGGGATCCTATGTATGCGGCTCGAGTGGCCCCGGCCACTGAAAAGCCCACTGAGAAAGAGACTGCTATTGATGCCCAGCAACTTAAAGACTTATTAAAAAAATTAAGGGAATTGAAGGATAGTGCCCAGAGTGCTGTGGAACTGGTTAAAGGTCAGACTGCACTCACCATGCTGCTGAAGCTGACAGTGAAGCTCTGTCCACTGCCAACAGTGCAAGTGCTCAGGTCCCTAATGGAGAAACAGACAGTGATATGCTGAAAGAAATGAGAGAGTTAAGAGCCTTAGTGAGTGATCTTGCACGGTCATCTACTCAGTTTTTGTCTTGGAGAAGGTCTACTGGAGCTGAAAATGAGCACAGACCTAAAGATGATTATAAGCCTGGTCCATACAATAGTAATAAATCAGTTGAAGAACCTACTCAAACTCACAACCCCAGATCCAAAGTTTTCTACTATCACTGTGGTGAGGATGGGCACACAAAAAGTATGCTGGTCCCTTGAATATTTGCGAAGGGTAACAATCAAACTGCTCAACCAGTTCAGAAAAGCAATATAAAGTCTTCTTCTAATCTTCCATACATGCCTGATGTAGCCAAGTCTGCTGTTACTCCTCCTGCAAATAATACCCCTCCTGATTGGTCAGAATTGGTGGGGTCCTTCTATGGAAACTACTTTGCATGTGGATGGAATCCTGCTCGAGCTGTTCTAGACAGTGGCTCCCAAGTTACAATAATCTTTAAAGACTGGTATGAACAGCACTTATCTGATCACCCACTACAACCTCTTGATGGACTGCATGTATGGAGGTTGAATGACAAGTCGTATCCGTATCTCGGTTTCCTAAGAGTGTAGCTTTCTTTTCCGTCCTCTGTGGCAGGTGTGGAAACCCTGTGGAGACCCTAGCCCTGGTCTGCTCTCCTCTGGGCTATATGATGGTATTCCTGTACTAACTGGTGCCAACACATATATTCAGTCACCTTGCACAGTTATGTCAAGAAAAGCAGAAAAAGAAGACTGGGAGAGCCCTGCATGTTTATGCCATGATCAAAAGAGCCTATGAGATGCAAATGCACCCTGAAGAAAGTGACAAGGATGATCCTGTTTGTATTGTTTGAAAAAGGATTCCTCTGCTATCATACTCCCTCCAAATGCTCAATGCAGTGTCAGTGGAGAAGAGCGGTTGTGAAAAGATGTGATCAACAAAATACTGATGCTGGATGCCCCTGAAGAGGGAAAATTGCCTGAAGAACTGCTGGTCAAGCCAGTGTACTTCAAGCTTGTGCTCACGCTTATGCCCAAAGAGTGGCAGTCCAGATTCAAATGTCACAGACCGAGATATCAAGGTGAACTGAGGTTGTACTCTGGCAAAGTTTATTGTGCTGACACTGTTATTAAGCAATCCAAGTGCCAGACTGGATAAGAGTGTGAAGTGTCACCTGTCATGTTTGACTTCAGAGAGTCACCTATCCCAAGTACCTAGAGGAACAGAATCAGTAATAATTTGCTCAGCAAGCCAAGGTATTCTCCTCAAGGAGTGGGATGTCGCTGTGTTACTAGTACCGAACATCATATATGATTGCATGATGAGTGACCCTTCTGGGAAAGGTCCAGATGTCTAGCTCTGCTAGCATCTACGACGTGAGGTGTCATTTGCAAGAGATGCTAGCAGCTGGCATATAATACAAGAGTTACGGAGCCCATATGCTTCTCTGATTGTTGTAGTGTAAAAGAAAACGGCTCTGTCAGAATGTGTGTGGACTACAAAACTCTCAATAAAAGAACTGTACCAATCAATACACTATGTCATGCATACAGGATGCGTTGGACTCTCTAAGTGGGAGTAAGTGGTTTTCCATCTTTGATCTCCACAGCAGATATTATCAAATTCCAATGGCTCCAGAAGATAGGAAGAAAACAGCATTTATTTGTCCCCTGGGGTTCTACGAATTTCTCAGTATACCACAAGGAATTTCGGTGCATCCACCATTTCAGAGACTTATGGAGCATGCTGTGAGTGACGTGAACCTTCTTGAATGTCTGGTGTACCTTGACAATGTTATTGTTTTCAGGAAGACCCTTGAAGAACATGAAGCCCAAATGTTTAAAGTGCTTGATAGACTGAAGAATTTGGTCTAAAGTTATCCATAGACAAATGACAATTCTTTTAGAGTTCTGTGAAATGTGTAGGTCACATTAAGTCTCCCTAGGGCATACAAACAGACCCCAGCAAGGTGGAAGTGTTAACAGACTGGCAAAAGCCCAGTAACTTAAAAGAGCTTCAGAGGTTCCTTTGATTTTGAGGTTATTATCACCATTTTGTTAAAGACTACACAAAGGTAGTGTGACCATTGCTAAACCTAACTCAATGGTATCCACCTACTCATAAGAAGTTCAAGAATGGTACTTGCAAAGAGACTGAAAAGGCATATTTCAGACACCCATGAACCATTTGGCCTGAGATGGACCACTGAGTGTGACACTGCTTTCTACGAAATCATTTATCAGTTGACTTATGCTCCTGTACTTGCCTATGCTGATCCTTCAAAACCTTACGTGTTACACACAGACGCCAGTCTGAGTGGCCTAGGGGCCATACTCTGCCTAGAATACATAGAGGGGTTACGCCTAGTAGCTTTTGCTAGTAGAAGTCTGATGCCTTCAGAAAAATGATCCTGTCCACAAATTGGAATTTCTTGCTCTCAAGTGGGCAATAGTAGAGCAGTTTCACGAATATCTATACGGTGCAAAGATCCTGGTCAAGACCGACAGCAACCCATTGATGTATGTCCAGACCTCTGCCAAACTAGATGCTACCAGACACAGATGGCGTTCTGCTCTGTCGACATATGATTATGCAGTATAGTACCATCCAGGCTTGAATCACATCGATGCCAATGCTCTTTCTCGCAGACCTGCCTCAAATCAGCAATTGGTACATTTCCTGAATGATCAGTAAAAGCTCTATGCCAGAAATTTGACAGAGATGAGTCTCCATCCTCAGAAACTGTTAATCGCTTGGCCTATTGCTTGGTACCTCCTGAAACTTGCCTACCAGTAGCTTACTGTAATTTCGTAGCTCTAGACTAAGCTCTTCCCCAGCTAACCCCAGCTGGTACTCAAAGAAACAGCACTATAAGCAAATAATGATAAAATCATTAATGCTCTAAAAGAGAAGAGGATGTCTCTAAGATACGATTCATGGACCCCAAAACTGCTTTGTTATTGAGAGAGGGCCTAAACTCAAATTCGTGAACAGTTATTATATAGAGAACTGACTGACAACCAAGGAGAGATTGTTAAAAACAGCTAGTGTTGCCAGCCAAGTTCAAAATTGTTGTGCTACAGGCTTTACATGATAATATAGGACACTTAGGCAGTGAAAGAACTCTGGACTTGGCCTAATCACATTTTACTGGCCTAAGATGGGCATGGATATTGAACAAAACTTCAAGATGTGCAGCCGATGCATTCAGAGAAAGGCCCAGCCTCAAAACAGCACCACTGGTTAATATAACAAGAAGTGCCCAATGGAGCTTGTATGCATTGATTTTCTTAGCCTAGAGCCAGATTCAAAGAACATTTCCAGTGTACTGGTAGTGACCGATCATTTCACAAGATATGCACAGGCCTAAACAATCAAGGACCAGAAGGATTCTACAGTGGCAAAAGTTCTTGTAGAAACGTTTTGTGCACTATGGTACCCTCGGCACATTCATTTGGACCAAGGCTGAGATTTTGAGAGCAGTCTCATTAAAGAATTGTTATCTATCTGGGGCATTACAAAATCCAGAACTATCCCTATCACCCTCAAGGAGATCCTCAACCAGAGAGATTTAACTACACCTTATTGGATATGCTTGGCACCCTGCACCTAAAAGACATGCCCAGGTGGAGCCAGCAAAAAGTGCTTTAGTACATGCCTACAACTGTACAAAGAACAATGCTACTGGTTTTTCACCATACCACCTATGTTTGGTAGAGAAGCTTGTCTCCTGTAGATGTGTGCTTTTGTGTCTCACCTGATGATGCCTGATCTGATAAATACCTCCAGTTCATAAAAAAGTTAAAAGAGCAGTTGAACCATGCATACCAGCTGGCTAATACTATGGTTGCAAAAAGAAATTTGGCCAACAAAGCTCACCACAACAAACGTGTCAAGGCCCAAGAACTCAAGGCAGAAGATCGTGTACTCATGTGCTACTTTGGATTTCAAGGTAAGCATAAAATAGCTGACCGCTGAGTCATACCCCACATATTGTCAGTAAGCTGAATTATTTGCCTATGTACCGTACAGAGTGTGTCCAGAGAAGCCCTCGTGCTGTCAAAACCATTCACAGAAATCACCTTCTGCCAATTGGACAAATAGTTTTGGATCCAGTGCCACAAGCTGCAGCTCCAACAGGCCCATTAACTAGATCTGCTACTTGTACCAAGCAACTAATCTGCCTCTTGCTGCTCACTAGTCAGAGCCTCTGTCCAATAATGCAGCATCTGGCAATGACTGTAATTTTTTTTTTTTTAATTCAATATACTTCATTGAAATGTTTTATATTCATGCCATGGCATAAAGGCTGTAGAAATATATTAACTTATACATCTGTTACAATAGTCATTTTAGCCTTCTAGGTTACATCGGTACACTAATAACATTAACATTACTAATAAACTCCCCCTCCCTCCCTCCCCTCTACCCCTCCCCTTCTTCCCTCCACCATAAAAGCCCTCTCTCCCTCTCCCTCCCCTCCCCAACCCCTCCTCCCTCCCTAACCCACTACAGGGTCTTCTGGGGTAAACAAACTAAGGGAGGTAAACCAATACTAGGAACTTCAGTCCTTTCCTCTTGGTCGCATAGGCAGCCCTCATTTTAGCTCTCCTCATGGGTAAAGTCAATAAATTCTTTTGGTTACTGACTACTACTTTGGTAGGAAAGGCACAGCTTCAAGAAATGCTGGGATCTGCTACTGGGGATGGAGTACAGTGTTTGAAGTTTACCCCATTTCTTGTAATAATTGGGTGCATTATGCCTTAGACTAGCTATCATCTTTCCAGTCGGAGGTAAATAACAGCTCATTCAACCACTCAGAATAGGATATATGGTTAGATCCTTCCAATGTCTCAGTACTACTCTTTTCACTGAGTGGGAGATAAGGGACATGCAATACCTTCTCTCGTTGACTGAGATTTGGGAGTAGTCAACTATTAGGCAGACCTCTGGTGTAAACAGCATATCCAAACCTAAGAGGGATCTGCTTTGGCTTGTATCTCATGCCATAGAGAGTTGATCATGGGGCAGTCCCAGAAAACATGGAGTAGTGTACCATCCGCCTAGCCACACTTGTTACATTTCAGATCCTGAATTTTGCCCATCTCTGCCTAGCCTAGCGGGTAAGTAAATATTATGCAAAATATAAAGTTGCATAAGATGAAGTTTATCATTGAGGAGTAAGTATATATCTTGCCAGATTTTGTCCCAACGGAAGTTCTTACTGGGGAATTGGGAGGACCAGTATTTGGACTTTCCTGAATTTCAGGATAGATAGAGGGTAAAGAACTGAAACCATCTGGGAGACTGAGTGTTGTTGCCAGGCCAAATTGCAGAGTGTGTTGGCAATGACTGTAATTTTGAAGAAGATGAAAGTGAGTTTGGTGCTGCTTACTACCCATCTTTTGAACTTGCTCAATTGTTCCAAGGGATCTACCCTTTAATTCTAGTAATGCTTCCAATAGCCCTGTGGTTTCTGACAATACTAATCAATCCATTATTCCTGAGCCTCCAGAAAGGGATGTTTGCAGTGTAAATTCTGAAAGTGCTGATTTCCTTTGTATGGTAGAGTTGACTGAACTCAGTGCATCTGAACCAGGTGACTCAAATAGTTAACATGAAAGTAGATCTGAAAGTGTTAATGAACTAAGTGGGTTGAGTGAACCATTTCATTTCAAAGAGAGTATTGCTAGGGTGGATCAGTAACTGGTTAACTGAGCTGTTGCAGAGAGTGGTAGTTTGGGGAGGGGGCCTGTCCCCAGGAAAGTCATCAGGGGGTCCCCAGGGGTATGTAAGTTGGGCCCACCTCTGTTTAATGCATACATCTCAGACATTGGTGAGAGAACTAGGAGTAGACTGCACCTCTTTGCAGATGACTCCAAACTGGGAGCAGTGGTGGATGGGGAGGAGGGCAGAGGGGCACTACAGGACAACTTGGGACATTTGAAAGGTGGTCGCACATTTGGCAGCTGAGGTTTAATGCTAAGAGTGCAGCATAATGCACTGGAGCATTAGGAACCCTGGACATGACTACTTCCTGGGTGAGGTAAAGCTGATGGTCTCTGGGGAGAAAAGGACCTCAGGGTGATTGTAGATGCCAAAATGAATGACTAAGTAAGAGCAATATAGGAGGGCAGTGGCAAAGCTTGGGTATATCACCAGGGAATAATTTTGAGGAGAAGGGAGGTCCTACTGTCCCTGTATAACTGCCTGGTCAGGCCACACCTGGAGTACTGCATGCAGTTTTGGTGCCCATACTTGAGGAGGGACATTGCCCTTCTGGAAAAGCTCCAGAGGTGAGCGTCTAAGATGATTAAAAGTCTGGGGACATATCCTATGAGGAGAGACTTAGGAGCTGAGCATGTACTCTCTGGAGGAGAGAAGGAGCAGAGGAGACATGATAGAGGTCTTGAAATATCTGAAGGGATGAATCGAGTAAACATGGAAGGTCTGTCCTGACTAAGGGAGGAAGGGTCCATGAGGGTCACAGCATGAGATTGGTTAGGGGCAGGTTCAGGGGAGCGGTAAGGAGACATTACTTTATGGAGAGGTGGTGGCACCATGGAATGCACTACCAATGGAACTGGTGGCAGTGGACACAGTGGAGGGGGTTCAAGAGGGGTTGGGACAGATACAAAGGAAAGTACGGATGAGGAGTGCAGGGAATGGGGAGAAGTTCTGGGGGTGGGAATGGAGATGGAGGTAAAGTAGGGTGGGGGAGAAGCTAGGTGTCATAACCATGAGCTGCAAATTGAGCAGACTCGATTGACCGATAGGCCTAATCTGCTTGGCAACTTAGTATGTTAGTATGTCCCGAAACTGCCAGCTGTGTTTTGATGATTCTAACTTTGTGGAAATACCTCTGTTTGACGAAGATGAGCCTCAAGAACCAGAGAATAATGCTAATGTGCAAATGATGAGCTTACAGCAAGTTCTGATCCTCAAGAGAGCGCAGTGGTACCCCTTTTCATCAGAAGCTGTCTTGTTGGTGGACAATGAGCCGGAGTAGTTAACCCAAATGTTGATGTTGAAATGCAAGTACCAGCACCCCTATGCCTCACTGATCAGAAAAGCTTTAAAACCTGTGGTTCGCTCACGATGACACACAAGGAAAGCCTGTTGACTTGCCGATGAATGTTCTTCTTTGCCCAAAATGTGTTATGTTTAAATATCAAAGTGTCATGACAATGTGCTAGATGACTAAGTTAATGCCAATACTTAAAAAGGTACCATTTAAAATTAGAGCATGCTATAACGTATATAATGATTTATAGTATAGACCTGTATATAGTACATGGTTAGTAGTAATTGTGATCTATATTATAGACTTGACGCGGACGCCAATGTCTAATACCTACTAATTCACAGGGACGGGTAATGATTGGAGGGTGAAGGGTGTCATCATTGTTCACAGAAATTAAGCAAGCTGAGGTACAAAATATGTGGCCAAAGTGCATTTTGTTTAATGCAGCATCAAAGCAGACAGTATAAGACACTGTGGCCATTAGTATGGTACACATATACAGAGACATAAGACCAGGACTAACCCACAGCACTTTGAGGAGCACCTACCTCTTCATTATGGAATGGGGCTATGGTGTACTGTGCTAGGAGATATTGTACTGTCAATGGAATAATAGAGTCTAAGGTATAATAGAAAAGATCTCACATAGCAGCCAGCATGTCAAAACATCATGCTGCAAAATAAGTAAAGTTCATTCACCCATGAACAAAACCAGAAACACCAGTGAAGAACTACGTGGGAATAAAAAGTAAGGAGAATTAAATAAAAATTGTATTTTTTTTTATAGGGGCAAGTATGAACACACAAATGCAAATTTTTGGTGTCTTGACAACATAGAGTTCATTACGGAGTGACATTGATGGGTGCAGTGGGTTTTGTGGCTCTGTTCTAGGACAAAGCTGAGTGGGCTTGCTTGGTGCCCTTCCTGGTCTCCATGCCTGCTTGTATAGTAGTAGCCCTGAACAAGGTAACTGTCTGCTGCTGCTGCCACCTTGGTGTATTTGCTGGGAGAGGGCTTGGACTGAGAGCAAGCCCTTAGCCTGTTCTGCTGCTGTGTTCTAGATAACTCATTCGACACCCTCAGTGCTCAAACCACATCTGCCCAAGTGAGCAACCTTACTGGGAAGGAGGAATGGACAACAGGAAGGCTTAAAGGAACAAGGCCTCTGGCAGGTGGAGGGCAGCCACATGTCATTCTGAGGTCAAATGGAGAGTGGAGACCTAATATTATGGTGAGGTGAGGTGAGGGCTCCAGTCTGGGCTGGATTCAGGGATTCCTAATGGGAAGTGGGAGTCTCCATGCTTCAGCTGGGCTGACTGAAATCATTATTCTTTTGTTTTCCTAACCCATCTCTCTCCACCACCCAACCAGCAGCAAGCCCACATCCTCTGACTTTGCCAGACTAATTTAGTTTGCACTCATAGTGTCGATTTAGGCAGAGGCAAAATGTGGAGAAAATATATCCGAGAGATGTTAGAAACACCCACTCAAAGTGCAGGCCTAAATGTATCCATCTCTGTGCATCGCTTTTCAGCATTGTTTTTATAAAGTGTAATATCACTGTGATCTCAGTACCAGCAACACTAGGGCAGGGACCAAATTGACAGTTCTAGGTAAGAAAGCACTGCTGTTATAAACATTTAACTCTAACCTGAAAGAAAAGTTAGAACTATAAATAGTCAGATAAATATTTTTCTGCTGCCCATATTTGGATCAATGCATACTGTTGTAACATAGATATGTGGATCATTGTGCTCTGGATGGGAACAAAACTTCAGAACCATTGTGCCCAAACTTACAGTTCTAGGTAAAGAAAGCAACATAGTGCTGGAGGGACAAAGGCATCTGGGCAATGCTGGATGTCCTCCTACAGGCACCTTGCCAAAGGTCTCCTAGGGCCTTTAGTTATGGTTCCACCTGCCTTGGGCAGATTTGGTGTTACCTACAGCTTCAGAGCACCATCATCACCTATCTCAACAGCCAGAAGCAAGCCCTAAATCTTTCCCCAGCCCATAAGAACATACAAACATATGACAACGCAGCAGATTTAGACCATAAGGTCTATTTCATCTGCCAAATGCAGCTCACAGTTAAGACAATGCTGCTGCCCCTCCCTTATTCCTCTCCCTCCCTCCATAGGTTGCCTCCTGAGTCTTCCCTCTGTTCACTTCCCTCCCTACTTGTACCTTGCCCTTGAACCTATCCCATCCTTTCTTACGCCTTCTTATTGATTCCAGTGAGATCACCTCGGTAGCATCTCCACGGTGCCACCACCCTTTCCGTGAGGTAGGGCTTCCCAGTTCTCTCCTGTACTCCCTCCCACCAGTTTCAGGCTATATCCCTTCATGGTCCCTTCTCCTTCAAACTAAACAAACCTTCAATGTTAACTCTGTTGATACCCTTCATGTACTTAAAAGTCTCAATCACATCCCTCTGTCCTCCAGGGAGTACATGTTGAGCTCCTTCAGTCTCTTCTCATAAGGCTTCCCCCATTCCATGGATCATCCTAGATGCCCTCCTCTGGACTCTCTCCAGGAGGATGACATCCTCTTGAAGTATGGGCACCAGAACTACATACAGTACTCCAAGTGAGACCTCAAGTATTTGTTCAGTGGCAGGATAACCTCCTCCCTCCTCAAAGTGATCTCCCTAGCAATGCAACCCAGCATTCTGTTTGCTTTTCCTGCTGCTTTCCTACATTGTTCTGAGTGGTTCATTTTACCTATGATTACCACCCCAGATCCTTTTCCTGCTCAGAGGCCAATAACTGCTCCCCTAAAATGGTAGCTGTATACTGGATTCCTAGCCCCTAAATGCAGTACACACTTCCTTGCATTGAACTCCAACTGCCATGTTTTTGACCACTGTTCCAGTCTTTCCAGATCTTCCTGGAGTGTCCTCCTCCCTCCTCCCTCCTTTCTGTCTTCCACCACTCCTAGTTTGGCGTCATCAGTGAACAGGCTCATTTTACTACAACTACCTCAGCAATGTCCTCTATGAAAGCATTACATAACAGTGGACCCAGAACAGATTCCTGTGAAACCCCACTAGTGACCCTCCGAGGTGCTGAGATCTCTCCCACCACCACCACCACCCTCTGCTGCCTGTTACTCAGTCAGTTCCCAATCCACTTAACCCTCTTAACCCCACCCTCAAGTTCCTCAGCTTGCCCAGCAGTCTCCCATGCAGTGCCAAGTCAAATGCCTTGCTAAAGTCCAGATATAGGACATTACCGTGACCTCCATCTAGAGAGCTTGTCACCCAGTTAAAAATTTGACCAAATTAGTTTGACAAGATCTCCCTTGATGAATCCATGTTGCTGGGCATCCTGAAGGCCATTACTTCCAAAAATCCACTAGTCTTTCCTTCAAGAAGGTCTCTAGTCATTTCCCACTATGGACTTAAAACTGACCGGTCTGTAATTTCCTGGCTCATCCCTAGGTCCACTTTATGGAAGAGTGCCATCCTCCAGTCCAGTGGTACACATCCGATTTGAGGGAGGTATTGAATAATTCCATCAAATGTGCTGCCAGGACCCCCACCAACTCCTTCAAGACTCTGGGGTGGATCCCATCTGGTCCTGGTGCCTTTTCTGTTCTCAAGGACTTAAGGCCCCCATACTCTCTTCACTGAGATTTCTCCTTCTGTTAGTTTCCCTTCATCCTCACCCTTGCCCTACCACCCCTGTGGAATTGGCCCATAACAAGGCTTAGGTATTGCCAAGAATGAAAAGGGGTAGAGCTGAACAATATACAAATCCATTTTAGACTCCCAACTGGACCAGTTACAAGGGGCTTGGCAAAAGTGGGAATCCCAGCTCTCTAGCTCAGGCACAAACTCCCAATGGTCTGATGCCTGAGGCTCACTAAAGATGCCTGTATGGAGGGTGGGCCCTCTGGATCAAAAACAAAATCATGATGCATCAGTGGTATTGGACTCCCACTCAACTCAAAGTCATGCCGCCTCCTACCCAGTGACTGATGCTTGAGGTGTGGCAACCAGGAAGGTAACCTGGCATACATTCTCTGGTACTGACCTATGGTCACTCCTTCTGGCAGAAAGTTACTGCCTTCTGTAAGAATACACTGAAATACTCTCTTCCAAAATCCCCAGAGTTCTGGCTGCTAATGGTCTCCCCAGAGATTGTCTGTCTCCCCAAGCATCTCAGCAGTTGGATCATGGCAGCTTCAGAAGAAGCCAAAAGACTGATCCTCCAGCACTGGAGAACCTCGGAAGTACCCTCACTGAAACACTGGAAAGCATCAATGGGGAAACTGGCTAACTTTGAGAGGATGTCCCACTTCACTAAGGGTATTCTGCTGAAGTATGACAGAATCTGGGCTTCCTTTAGTGCCTCAATGAACCCCTCTTCTGGCTCAACTGGTCATCCTGCCTCCCCAAGACCCAGCAATGTCACACTGAGGAGGTCTCCCTGCCCAGCTGACTCTCCTACTGTCAGGTTAAATATGTACTGACTCAGTCTCCTATCCTAAATATGGTAGCACTGTACCTAACAGATGATTTAACAGTAACTGCATATTCTGTATGTTTACAGGTAGTTTTGTTAGTGATGTCCGTTACTGTTGACTGGATGGTACTACATGCTTTACTCAAGTGGACGTACCTGCCTGGGTATTAACTCACCTGTGTATGTAAATCTCATTTTACCAGGCTCTTTACAGGCATATAATTGTACTTAAGTACAATCCTGCTGTACCGACATTGTACTGTGTAATGTATTTTTATCTAATAAAATAAAATAACAGATAAAAAACTGTCAGCACTTATCTCTCACATTTTTAAAAGGCACTCCTGTTATAAAGAAGCAGCCAAGACCAGCAGAAAAAGGATTTACAGTGCAGAGCAAGCAAAGCAAAGCAAAACAAAAGCGGTAGTCTCAGTCTTTGAAGTTCTTAGCTTTTTAACAAGTGTGGCTTCCTCGGCCCTGCCCTGCACTCGTCTCTGGCTGCCCTACACTCCTGACTGTGACTCCACCTATTCTTATGCATTAAAATTACATATTTATTTATTTATTCAAGAGATTTACCAGATAAGCATACAGAGCGGGACCGCTGCTTCAGATGCGACCTGGAGGGTTACATAGATCCAAACAGGTTCAGAATATAAAACAATACAGTGGTTTGACAACAGGTTCAGAATACAACACAATACAGTGGTATGGCAACAGAATGAGAGTGGATTCATACAGGGAGAGATTACAACATGTTCAGAATAGGTACAGGCTGGGTTGACCATTTTTGACATTACAAAGTTTAGTCCTCAGATCAGAGTGCATAGTTTGCTGATATGGTTAGGCCTAGACTGCCGGTGAAACAACAGAGCAGTAGAAATGTAGTAGGAATTCTAGGCTTGTAAATTTAATTCTAATTTAAAACATCTGGATGCCTCTTGGGGCAGGTCTTGGCTGTAGGTTGCAGTTGCATGCATCTGAGAAGTGGGCTTGTAGGAGCGGTTTGAGGAGCCTTGGGGAGGGGAGAGCCTAATGTCTGCCAGTAGGTCATTCCAGAGTTTGGGCAGCTGATGTTTAAAGGCAGATTGGCCCTTTGATGTGCACATGAAAGGAACTTGGAGTTGTTTTGAGTCAGAACCTCTGAGGGAGTATGCCGGGGGTTGAGTTGACAGTACGGAGCTGAGATGGGGAGGAGGGCATTTGTCCTGTATTTGGCTATGAGATTAGCGCAATGTAGTTGATGCAGACTCCAGCGATGGAAGGGCAAGGGCGCTGTACAGGTCGCAATGATGGGTGGGAGAGGGGCATTCCAGGATGAAACGACAGAAAGAATGATAGAGGGGTCCAAGCTGGCCAAGGTGGATGAGGAGGCTGCGCTGTAGACCACGTCGCCATAGTCAAAAATGGGGAGGATCATTTGAGCACTAATTCTCTGTTGACCGTGGTTGGTAGGTTGCCTTTATTTCGGTATAGTGCGCCTAATTTAGGGTGTAGTTTTTCTGTAGCGAGTCAATGTGGGTGGAGAAGCCTAGGTGTTGATCAAGTTATACCCCAGGTAGCTAAAGGAGGTGCAGGATTCCAGGGTGGATCCGTCTAGAGTGTGGAAGACAGGGGAGCATCTAGACGGAGAGTCTCAGCTGTGTGCCAAAGGTTAGGGAGACGTTTTTCTTTGTGTTTAGGACAAGTTGGTTGGACCTGAGCCAGGCTTGAATGGTATCAAAATCATGCTGAAGTGTTGAGTTTGTGTCCCTGATGGAGGGGCGAGGCATACAATACAGTATCATCAGCATACATTTGTATGGCTGAGTTGGAGCAGAACAGAGGTAGATCAATTTAAAAATATGGAGAATAGTAGGGGCCCAGGACCAGCCCTGTGGGACCTCCATGTTGACGGGGAGTGAGATGGATACGTGAGGGCCAGGTTTTACTGCCTGCTTCCTGCCTGTCAGGTAGGCTTGGAACCAGCTGGTGGCTAGATAAGAGAGGCCTGCATCTTGCAATTTTGTGATTAGCTTTGGGTGGGATATCATGTGTTATTAAGTGGTGCTGCTGCTTTTTTCTGTCGGCAAACAAAACAAGGTTCCTCTGTAATCCAAGTGTCAGCAGCATGTGTGGAGACTAGTCCTCCTCCTCTCTCTCTCTCTCTCTCTCTCTCTCCCCCCTCCTTTCTTGGGCTCGCACTCATTCTCTCTCTCTCGCTCTCTCTTCTCCCCAGCTCACTCACTCAAAACAAAGGCAACAGACAGCATGGGCAGACTAGGTGGCCCAAGTGGTCCTTATCTGCCATCAAATTCTATGTTTCTATGACAGCACAAACCAGTTAATTTATTCTAAGCAGATTATTACATTTGTTGCCTTGTGGGCTAGATGGAAGCTATTTGCCCAAGTGGTTCCAGTTATAATAGACACACACATTATTTTGGCAATAAAGGCAGTAGCTTTGTTAACTTCAACACTGGATTTATACACATCGAATCAGTTTAAAATATATACATTATATATACATATATATTTAGAGAGAGATGTGTGTGTATATATATATATATATATATATATATATATACACACACACACACACACACATATACACTGTTACACATTTCTAAGTATATACATTTACATTAATCACAATCCTGCTAGGTTCTGGGCACCATCAAGGGTATTGTTGGGCAGGATTCTAGCACCTTTCTACCAACTCAATTGCACCACAATAATGGCTCTATTTCTGGCAAAATGGAAGTTCTGGATGCTTTCAATAACCACTTCACAACTGCTGGCCTTGCCTTTGACACCTCTCCAGCTAATCTGCTTCCTGCACAACTAAGCTCCCAGTACACTGGTGCTCAGAGAGCTGATTCTTCCTTCTCCTTCAAACCTGTCCTGTTGAAGCAAGTAGAGGATCTTTTATGGCAGTTGGATATTAAAAAGCACAGGGCAGACTCTCCTGACCCCTACTTTCTAAAGATTGCATTTCATGTACTTACAGTTCCCCTAACACATCTCTTTAACCTATTTTTAACCTCTGGTTCTATTCCTACAGTGCAGGAAGACAGCCAAGTGGTCTTCTAAAATCAGGGGACCCTATGGACCTTAATAACTACAGGCCCATTTCCATTCTTCCAGTGCTATCCAAGATGCTAGAGAAAATAGTGAGCATCCAGCTAAGAGAATATCTTGATGATGCTAACCTCTTGAATCCAGCTCAATCTGGTTTAGGGCCAGGCACAGCACTATCTCTGCACTGGCCAAAGTTACAAATGACTGGCAAACTGAATTAGATAAAAAGAATAGTGTCTGTGCAGTATTTCTTGAACTAAGCAAGGCATTCGACACTGTGGACCACGAGCTGCTACTCTCTTCCTTGCATTCCACTGGCCTAGATCCACCCTCCCTTAAATGGTTCAGGTGTTACATTATGGATAGGTCACAGCAGGTGAAAGCTGAAGGTGATCTATCCCCATTAAAACCACTGCTAAGAGAGGTTCTGTGAGGATCTATCCTGGGCCCTATCCTTTTGCCATCTACATTAATAATATTGACTCAAATCTCACCAAAGCCACTGTCCACCTCTTTGCTGGTGACACTGTTTTGCATGTCAGCAACCCATCACCTGCAGTTGCCCGTGAAATTTTACAAGCAGAATTCTCCTTGCTGCAATATCAACTACTTGAGAAAAAGCTTCTTTTAAATGCAAAGAAAACTAAAGCAATGCTTTTCTCAATCAAAGCTCCACCAGCACCTCCTCACTAAGCAGTCTCCCCAGCTATGCACTATCCTTGGAGAAAATCTGGAGTATGTAGAAAATTCAAATACTTAGGTGTGTGGATTGATAGCAGACTTGACTTCACACATCATATTGAAGAACTGCTGAAAAACTTCGCCAAAGGCTTGGCCTATTCTATAGAAGAAAACACTTCCTAACCAGAGACTCAAAGATGAGGTTAGTCCAGGCCACTTTTCTTTCAGTTCTTGACTATGCAGACTTCCTTTATAGTCACTGCCCCATCTCCTACCTAAGCAAGCTGGATACCCTGTACCATAGAGCAATAAGATTCATAACAGATCTTCCATCTAACACTCATCATTGTTCTCTCTATGCTGCAGTTGGATGGGTTTCCACATCTCAGAAGGAACAGAAATGCAGCACTATGGATCTACAGAGTGTTGTCTAAAAACTTCCAAATTATATTCTAGACTGCTTCACCCAGGCCATAGCTAGCTCCTATACCCTAAGAAGCAACAACGTCATCATGCTCAAGATACCTAAAGTCAACACCAGACTAGGGAGGGCGGCAATCAGCTATTCTCTAGCTATGGCATGGAATACTCTATAGAAATCCTAAAAGCTGTCCAATCTTATGCCTGTAGCATCCTTTAAACAGCTTTTGCACAGGTTTCTTCAGAGAAATGCAACTGCTACCACAAGAGCTAGTCTTGCCATTTCACAACCCCCCTTCCAGACATCCACCATATATGGCATAATTTTGTTCCACAGTTCTCCCTCCCAGGCAGCCACCCTTTTTATAGTACCTCAGTTCCATTTAACTCTGCCTAACTACCTACTACCTACCTAATCCTTCTCCCACTGATCACTGGCCCTAACATCATTCCTAAATGCTCCCCATTCATCCTAGCATTACATTATGCTGTGTGTATGCCTTGACTCCTCTATTGGGATATGTATATACTTTATCTGTTAGTATAATTTTCCTATAACCTACCTTGTCATGTAAGTCTTAATCAACTTCTTACCCTTGATCATCGATTTATAAATGTTTTTTTCTGTATCTGTTATACATATATAAGTGCATTGATGTATCTGTTGTACCAACTATTGAACCTTGACCTTATCAGGTCCATCTTGTAAATGAGCCTTACTCAATGATGTTCACCTAAATAAATAAAGATTTGATTGATTGATAATGCAAAGACCCTGAGGCATCAAATACCTGTGGCATGGCATTACCCTCAATAATTCAGTGTCTATTCAATAGGGGAATCCTAGCCCTTGAGTTGGGCAGACTCACCCAGGGCCATGCCTCTTCCTCGGACAATTCTTCCCCATTTTCTGGATTTGGGGATACCCATGACCCTTGTATGAGGCTGGTGCCCATCCAGGGCCACCCTCCCCACCTGCAGGTGATGCCTCCCCTGCGTTCCATTGCATGTTTAATGTTGGGTTACTGCATCTGATTCCGTGCAGCATATCCACCCGGGGTCGTGCCTCCAGGCCATGTCTCACCCAATGCAAAGCAGCTTAACTGCACACTTTATTATCAAATCTAGCCATGAATTTACCACCATTCTTGACCCAAAGCTGCAATTAACTGTGCAATAAGCTTTTATACAATTAACCTTAGAATATGCAATAACAGACAATACAATTCCATCAAGTTATGTGTAAACCAGCATCCTACTCTGCTGCAGCATCAAGCAAAAAGGAGTGAGGGAATCTTCAGGAGTGGAGGATCAGAAGAGGGCGCTCCTCTCTGACTTGCCACTAAATACCTGCCCTGGCCCTCCTATCCGAAGGTCCCAGACAAGCCCTCCCTCAGGTACCTTTGTACTGATAGGGCTGACATGGCTCTAGACTGCATCTTGCTGGAGGGCCTTGGCAACCCAGACCCTTTCCCATGTGGCTCATGTGCAAAACAGCTTCCCCAGTGAAAGGCCTGGGGGGGGCCATTGCCCAAGTGGATCCACATTATAATAAAGATACCACGCATTATATTGGCAATTTATTTTTATTTTATTTATTTTAATTTATTTATTTATGCTGGATTCAGTACCTTTGGACCAGAGGTTCTTTTACAAAGGTTCTGTGTCAAAACAAACAGTACAGGAAATGCAGTACAGGATAACAAATAATAAACATAGGTGATTATAAGAGTGAATAACAGGATCAACGAAGGTACAACTATATGCAGTTATTTACAATTCAGCTCATTTGAGGTAGAGCAGAACTACAGGACGGATAACAATTAAAGAGTAAAGCACATATAGGTTATAACAACCATTTCAGCAGGGAAGGAAGGCAGAAGGTCAAGGGGAGAACATTAAGAAGTGCAGTTAAGAAGTCATAGGAAGAGGTCAAAGGTCAAGATCAGCAGGGATGGAAGTGGGGTGGGAGCAGCCAACAGGTTAAAGGAAGGGTGGATAGGAGGGAGGCAGGGATGAAGGAAAAGCAGAGTTAGAAAGGGGATGAGGCAGCCAGGGATGGCTTTGTCATAAAAGGTATAGGTAAAGTGGTGCTTGAAAGATTAAAAGGAGGATTGGGATTCCAGTATAGGGGAGAGGGAGGGATGAAAGAAAGCAGAGATTAAAATGAGGGGTTGAGGCAGTCAGAGGAATGACTTTGTCCTGATAGGTGTGGGTATTTCATGGGGATGGAGGCCTAAAATAGGTGAGGCAGGCTTTCACTAGGGCAAAAAGGTGAGCACAGGGCAGGGGCCATAGGGTTAAGGGCAGTCACAACTATTTTAAGCAGAGATGCTAGGCGTAATGTATTTTTAAAGGGGGCCTAAGAGAGGTAATTGTTTATCTCAATGGGGAGGTTGTTGAGCAAAAAGGGTATCAGAACCTGAAGGATCACTGCCCCTGGGCAGTGCAACAGAAGGGGACCAGGAATCTTGATGCAGTAGAGCCACGGTTGTGGCGGACGCTTGTTACTAGCCGCAGAAGAGGCAGGGTGTTTGGTGGTAAGGCCAAGGTTAATTTTTTGGGAAATAGATATGTCTGGTAGGTGATCCTACTCTTGAGATTCAGGCATTAGCTTTATGCATAGAGGTCACAAGTGTGCATATACCTGGGGCATCAGAGACAATCCTACATGCCTTGATGAGAGCCACAGAGACTCTTTTGAGTGCGATATTGGTAGCAGCTCCATAGATTATCAGTCCGTATTCGATGATTGAGACAATGGAACAGGAAACAGCAAGCCTAAGGGCTTCAGGGGTGAGGTAGTGTTGATGTTTATACAGCGTGCAAATCCGTGAGTTGATGTTTTTAGAAATAAGGTTAATATGGGTGGAGTAGGACAGAGAGCATTATAGAGTTATATCTAGATATTTGAACTCCTTAACTTGATCGAGGGGAGGTTTTGGTTGTTAAGGATGGTTAGGTTGGCAGATTTGTGTTGGTTGTGGGGCTGGCAGAAAGCATTGCTTTTGTCTTTTATAATTCATTAGCAATTTATGTTCACTAAACCATCAGCTCAACTGCAACAAAACTTATTTGGAGCTGTTTGGTGAGCAGGGTGGGGTTGAAGTGGAGGAAAGGACAACATCATCTGTATACAGAATGATATTGTTTGTGCAGACTTTAGGGAGTGAGTTGAGGAAGAGGCTGAACAATAAGGGTCCAAGGATGAAGCCTTGGGGACTCCAGTGCTAACAGAGCGGCAACCAGATAGGGTATCATTAAGTTTGACTCGCTGTGTCCTACCAGTAAGGTAGCTGGAGAACCAGTTGGTGACCTCCTTGGAGAGGCCACTGACTGGAGTGAGTAGAGAAGGAGCGAGTGGTTCACAGTATCAAAGGCCTTGGTGAGGTCAATGTAAATTTACTCTACCAGGGACCACGCCTAGAGCACAGTGCAGGAAATCTGAGTGTTCAAGTAAGGTGGTAGTTGTGCTGTGTCCCTTCCTGAAACTGTGCTGCTACCCACATTGGATGTTGTATTTGCCAAGATGTTCAGTCAGTTGGTCTGAGACAATATGCTTGAGTGTCTTGGGGGAATAGAGATCAGATGATAGAGAGTTGTGTTCAGTCACCACTTTTATGGATAGGCACGACAAGAGCTGATATCCAGACCAGTGGGAGTTGCTCATGAGAGTGGGATAGGTTGAGAAGGATGATAAGGGCTTGAGTACAGAGTTGAGAGTCAAGTACAGGAGTTTAAGGTCTAGGGTGTCACTACTGAACGAGACTTCCCAGGACCCTTTGCAGATACTTCTTTGCATCCTTCATGGTGACTCTCCTGAAGTAGAAGGGGGTCCATGGGGAGGTGGGGAGCCAAGGGTACTGAGAAGACTGCCAGACATCATATGGACGTCAGTGGGGAGATAACCGTTGAGGTTAGTGATAGCCTCATTGAGGGAATCTGCAATTTGTACAGTGTCCTGTGTGACAGCCCCATTTACATTGAACAAATTAGGGAGCACTTTAGCGGGTTTTCTGGTGAGGTCTTTGATACTTTCCCAGAAGCATTTCCCATTGCCCCAAGTGTTTGTGAGTTCCTGCTTAAAGTATTTCATTTTAGCATGATGGATTTCCTGTGCAGGCATTTCGTATGCCTTGTATCGCTTTATATTTAGAGGTCTTCCAGAGTTGTGAGCAGGATGCCAGAGATTGTCCCGGCGCACATCATTTTGATTAAGTTGGGGTGATCAGGGATTTGTAGCCCTTTAGCCTTCCATTTACTGAATGGGGTGAAAATGTTGCAGCTTTGTTAAATTGAATGTATGAAGTAGGTGAGGGCAGTATCAACACTAGAGGCAGAGTTAAAGGGGACCAGTCAATGTGCTCCAGGAAAAGCGAAGGTGCTGGAGTTGCCCTTTCTTAAGCACATGCTGGGTAAGAACCTTAACAGGAGCCTTGGGGGCTTTGTTTGTCCAGTGGCAGATGAAAGGGGAGTGGTTGCTTAAGAATCAGGTTGAACCTCAATGTGGGTTATCCTAGCAAGGTGGGAGGTAATGATGAGAGTCTAGGTGAGTTGTTTCCAGTTCTGTAGTTGGTCCTAGTTGGGGTGGCAACAAGTTGAGTGAGGTTAACAGCTGCAATAGCATCCTAGACAGGTCAGCTTCAGGGGCCAGCCAATTTGTGCTAAAATCACCTAACACTGCAACTTCAGTGTTAGCAGGCAAAGGTCAGTTAGACAACAAAGGACCAGGTCAAAACCTATAGCTTGTTCAGACACGGGGATGTACATGGATAGTATGGTAATAGATTTTCCATTTTGGCCAAGGATGACCTTGACAGCTAATATTTGTGTCTTGTTTGGGTGTGTCGGGGTAGAGCTTACCACTATACATGTCCTTTAGGTAGAGTGCACAACCACCACTTTTTACCAGTCCTGTCTTGCCTAAAAGTACATAGCCCATCAGAGAGACAGCATATCAGGAACCTTAGGGGACAGCCACTTTCAAGCACATCTGGGTTGTGCTGAGGGACCCAAATCTGGAGATCATCTATCTTGTAGGAGGCTCCGGATGTTCATGGAGCAAGTTTGAGTGAGCAGTTACTCCAATTGGCACTAGGAGTAAGCTGGGGAGGGCCAGGGTCGGGGTGAACGTTCCCTGACAGAAGGAGGAGAAGCTGAGAAAGTCTGAACAAGTAGTGCTGGCACAGCCACTGTGAGGCATGCTGCTGGGGTCGATAGGGCAAATTATGCAAAGTTATTATAGGTGAGATGTAAGAAGGTGACTATAAGGGTAGAGCAATGCAATGAGATAGCCCATCCGGAGCCAGTCACTACTGTGGAGGTGGGGGAGGACCAGTAAGCAGTGTAAAGAGGATCAGTGCCCGACGTTATTTCTGGTATACCTGTGACCAGGTCATGGATAGGGAAGCATGGGACATTAGGAGAGGTTGGGCAAAGGAGGATGAGGAGAAAGGTGATTGCAGCCAGGTAGTTAGGAGGCCACATGGCAAGCTGGGTATTGGAAAACTAAGGAATTAAGACAATAAAGGCAGCAGCTTTACTAAACTTCAACATTGGGGTTATATACATCAATCATTTAAAATTATATTTATATATATATATATATATATATATATATATACTGTTATACATTTCAATATATACATTTACATTAATCCAAAGACCCTTGGGGTAGCAAATTCATGTAGCATGGCATTACCTAAATAATTCAGTGTCTATTCAATCAGGGAACTCTGGCCTTGAGTTGGGCAGACCCACCTAGGAGCCATGCCTCTCCCTCGGACAGTTCTTCCCTCCATTTCTGGATTCAGGGAATATCCATGACCCTTGTATAAGGCTGGTGCCCACCCAGGCCCTCTCCCCACCCACAGGTCATGCCCCTCTTGTGTTCCGTTGCACATTTAATTTGGTTGACCACCTCCCATTCCCTGCAGCATACCCGCCCCAGGTCGTGCCTCCGGGCCATGTGTCACCTAATACAAAACAGCTTAACTGCACACTTTATTATCTAATCTAAAGCCCCAGAGGTCTTGCTTATCTTTTAGTATCTTATCACAAAAGTCTTGCATTGTTGAATTAAATATATTGTTACCAATCCCTGACAGGCGTACTCATCTGTGTTGTAGGCGTACCACTGCCTTCATGATCAGAAGGTGTCCGATGACTTCAATCCCGCATGAGATGGCAAACCAGGACACCTTCGGTTGACCTCTCGTACTTTTCTATGGCCCTGTGCTTATGCACTCCTCTCCACTGTTGTCGTTGGATGATCCACCACCACCAAACAAGTCGAATTTCCGAAGTAGAGTCTTCAGATGGGTCAGACTCTTCTTGATCTCTGAGATTAGCTTTGGGGCCCTAAGGATAACCAGGTCATTCCCTTCCAGGTGTAGCACCAGAGCCAATGGTGGTTGTCTTTGGAGCCAGCCTGTGCACTGCTCTGATCATTTGCCCCACCTCCTGTCCCCTTTTCCTGCCCAATGAATTATGGTCAGCTGTTCCGATACCCCTATCTGTGTGCCATATGTGTGAGTTGCTGCTCTGCTGTGCACTTCACGAATGTAGAAATGCCCTGACAACCCATATCTCCAGGACTACTCCACTCTTAGCTGGAATATAAACAAAATAGTGTCAGTTGCATGCATAATAAAAGACATCTATCCTTAACCAAGCTGTAAGGCCTGCCCAACTGCATATTGTTTTTGCATTTGCCTATGTGCCCTACTGAGACCTGATATAGCCCTTGAAGGCCTTGGACTCCCATCTGCCCTCCTCTTTTATCTGCTTCTCCTTCATTCCTAGCTTCACTGCCTCAGTGGCCGCCCAGTTCTGAAGGAGTGTGTCGTAACCCTCGTGTCTCTGCCAGCAAACCAAAAACTTTCCATAAGACAGACAGAAGCTGATGCCTGGTGACCGGCTTTCCATCCTCGTCTGAATAAGCGCCCTTCCTTTGGGTCTGTCAGTCATGTAGTCCTGCAGCCAAGGATCATGGACATGACTCTCCAGCCCCAGTCTTGTGTAGTGTTATAGTTGTTGGGGAGCCACACTGATTCGTCTTGGACCTCCACAGTCAGAGGCAGACTCTATCCTGTGACCATGTGATGTCACTGAACTGGAGGTTGAATGTGTCTGCATGTGGAGCCAGCTGTCGGATTGGTTGAACTGCAATTGAGACAATGCATCAATGATCTCATTTGTCTTGCTGGGCAGGTGTTGCACCCTGAATGTGATATTCTGCATGAGACAGCGTGGGACAAACAGCTGCAGTACCCTCATTACCTCTTCAGACTTGGAAGTTTGTGAGTTGATTATGTCAACTACAGCTTTGTTGTCTGTGTAAAACAGCATAGCCTGATCTTTCAGTTTATGTCCCCACACCCTCACTGCCACCGTGATTGAGACAATTCCAATAATGTGTTACTTTTTGTAAGTCCTTGGTCCACTCACTCCTCTGACCACAGGCCGACAAACCATGCACCCTGAAAAAGAGCCAAAACTTAACCCACCTGAAGCATCAGTTATCATGTCCAGTCCATGGTGCCACGTGTACCTTGTCCTGTCACATAGTTATCCCATTATAATCCCACAGAAACACTTCCATACCTTTAGGTCATCCTTCAGGCCTTGTGAAATCCAGATATGATGGTATAGCCTCGTGGGGCGAGCCGTTGCGGCCGCCAGTCTCCTAGGGAATGGTCAACCTGGGCTGACTACCCTGCAAGCAAAGTTCAGGTGTCCTAAAAGGGACTACAGCTGCAGGAGAGTGACCTTCTTGGCCACCCCAACTTCACCCAGCAACCTTCTAAATGTAATTGCTCTATCCTGTGGGGAGCCTGGATACCATGGCCATAGTGTCCAGCTTGATTGCCAGGAATGACATACAAATAGTGGGGCCCTCTGTTTTTCAGGGCCAGTGGTACACCAAATATAGCCAGTAATCTCTGAAAACCTTCCAGAGTGTCAATACACTTACCAGTTTCACTGAACCCTGCAAAAGAAAATCATCCAGATAATGAATGATAGAGGTGTTGCCTGTGTAGGCCTTGGTTGCCCATTCCAAGAATGATGAAACTGCATCAAATGCCACAGCTCATGGAGCACTACTACATTGTCATTGCCTTGTCATAGTACCACTGGATCCAGAACGTAAAACCCAATAGCTCATAGTCCTTTGGTCATACTGGGAGAAGGCAAAAAGCTGACCTGATGTCATTTTTGCCATCAGCGTACCTGGTCCCAAACCCTGAACCAGTTAAGCGGCCACATCAAATGATGTGTTCTTGACTGAGCTGTCCTCGGGTGCAATGTGATCATTCACCAGCTCACCTCAGGGCCGAAAGGTGATGAATCAGGCAATATTCCCCGGTGTCTTTTTGGGGACGATCTCAGAGGGGAAACCTAAGTGTAGGAAGGGGTGGCCTGTCGATGGACCAGCCACTTGGTCTGCTTCTACCTCTTTCCTAATCTTTGATTCTAATATGTCTGCATGGTGGCTCTATTTTGGTTGCGAGTGGTCGTGGCAAATTCAGGGCTCCTTTATGGGATTTCAAAACCAATGTTAAAGATTTCAAGTAACAATTTGGTAAAGAGGGGTGGTTTCCCAGCGGAACAATATGCAGGGACTGTTGTGGGCACCCTCTTTACCCCTTCCCCAGTCATCCCAACAGGAAACGGGTACTGAGTGGCTTCAGGTTAGTCTCCTCATTTTATTCATTGGCCTAAGGTTTGATTTGTAAGTTTACTATTGGATCAGATTGTGGATAAGGACATTAGGGTTAGTGGTAGCCCACATCAGCGAGATGTAATTCCCACTGAGTTATGCTGATCCCGAGGAGAGCCATTATTCGCCTAGGCAGCTCCTAATAAGAGCTATGTCCCTGATTTAACCACAGTTTTTATGCAATAGTAAGTTTTAGGAGGTGGGGAATGGCCAGTTAAGATTTACATGGCTGGCAGTGTTTATCTATAATAGGCACATTAAAGGAAATTTGTTTGGGCTTTCTGTAGTTTAGTTTTGGAACGATCGGGTTCTCCTGATTCGAATAAGGCCCACTATATTTAAGGTGCATTGTTATAATCAATGGGGTTAGGGTGGGGGCTTCAGATGGGGTATCTCGAGAACACTGACCGCGTACTGGTTTGGGGGAATGGTGTCTGGATCATCCTTTATCTAAGTATCACTTATCCCAGTGGCCCCTTAGATCAGTGCTCCATGGCATCTTTTGTGAGCTGCGAGGGCAACAACTTATTATTCGTTTTTACATGTAACCCCCCTGCAAATGGGGGTTCCCAAAAGACTTCAGGAGCTTGCTTGAATGCTCCAAGCCTGAATGGTGTTTGGCGTTAGCCATTTATCAGTGAGTGTTTTAGAACCTCTGGTACTGTCTCTTTAAGAGCTGTCTGCTTGCAGACATAATTAGTTTGTATGGGGGACTGTGTGTTTCTTCTCTGAGTACCACTCGAGCTGCTGCCAATTCACTTCATTTTTGCAGTCACTAGAGTGAAAGGGAACCTATGTGAAAGATGTAACTCTTGCCAGAAATTATTTAGAGTAATAATGAAATTACAGTTTGTCTAACCTGCTTTCTTTGCAGTCAGAACTGTGTCTGCTAGTTCCCATTCTAGTTTTGAACTGCTGAACTGGACCAATCAGTGTGGGGTAGCTAGCTCTAAAATGGTGCCTTGACGAATCAGAACTTGGACTCATAATCTGAGCCAGCCACAAGAGGATTGTATGGGCAGTGACTCTGGGAGATGTAGTTTAGACTTCAGTGCCTTTTGGACCAACAGCAGCAGTCTATTGTGAGGACAGCCAATCCAGTCAAGAACTGGGAGGAACTCAAAGGAAGTGCCCGTTTTTCAGTTGGAGTGTCAGTTGAGCTTTGGCAGTGAAGAAGGAAGGAGCCCTGTGCTTTTCAGTGTGCAGTTTTAGTCAAAAACGTGGTGTAAGGCCCAGAGTTCGGTTCTGCAGCTTGTGTAACAGCTTGTTAGGACTGAATCCTTCTTCTGTGAAAAGATAACCAAAGGATCTCTGAAGAGTAGAACCAGGCTCACCCTGTAGAAGACTGGAGGAATTCCTGAAAATTGCACTTGGTCTGTCAGGAACTGAATCTGCTGTGTGTTCTCCGGGTATTGTGCAGTAATTGCGATCGGGATACAGATGCAGCCTGCCTGGTATAGTGCTTTCTTTTATATGGATGTGTGTAAGAGTTTGTGTACCTCAAGTGAGCCCTGCTGACATTGAAGGACCCTATCTTATTTGGAGGTCGTGAGTACTAATTCAGGGTCGCTCCTGTTGAATTGCCACATTAAATCCAAATGGAATTACTGTACTGCTGACTGTTTAATTCTCCCTTTCTCTCGTGTGAAAGGCCCTACCAGCTGCCACGGTTTGGACTAGCCACTAGGGCTTGGGTACCCAGGGACAGTAACTGATAGGGATAGGCCTGTGCACAGAGCCATAGGTAGATTATTAGAGTGATAAGCTAATTAACCTGATTTCCCTGTCCTTGTTATATCCCCAAATAAATCAGAGCTGTCGTTTCAGCAAAGTTATACTGCCTGAGGTATTTGTCTATGTTAAAGCACTGTACTGTGATTGTTGCACTGTATCTCATTTCACAGGAGGTCCCAGTGCCGAACCAGACCTGGGGGAAGTGTATACTGTGAAGGTAATTTGGATATATATGTGGGCCACTAGTGGGAAGAAAGGGGTTGCAGTGTCCCAGAGGGCTGTGACCAAGTTAGTTTAACTATTGCAAACCCTGACCTCTGGGTGGAGGCACCCGCCATTGGATTCAGGCCCCTCAACCTGTTAGTGGCAAATCAGGCAGGGTAGTAGCCCTGGGATAGCCATCTAGGGTTGCATCTTGAGGCTCACCGCTGATTGTGTGTCCTCTAGTGGCCATATTTACTAACCACTGTTAAGAAAAAATGGGTACCTCGACAGAAGTGGCTGTGCACCGCTGGTGGAGTGGTGTACTGGGGAGGAGATCACCCAAAATGCTATATTATCCTGGACATCCCCTGGGATCAATACGGACACTGTGCAGGAGTACTTTCAAGGTGGAAGGTTTACAAAACCCTGTGGTGGTGGGTCGGCATGCTAATCTGCTCACCCACACTTTCCTGGCCCTAGTAGAGTTTAAGGATCCCATAGATAGCTCCAAAGTGCCACAGACCATTACCCCAGAGGGAGCCCTCACTGCTTGGAGAGTGATAACTAAGGACAGTAAAGACCTGGGGAATCAGCCCCACCACTATCTGAAACTTTTGAGGAGAAATTTGCTGAATGGTTGCTGGAGAGGGAAACTGTGGAGGACTTGAAGAAACTATTCTTGCCACCTGGGGTGTTCCTCCCCAACACCCCTCTCCTGCTCCAGTGCCCGTAATGGTGGCTGAACCAATGCAGACTCCCTATTTCTGCACCTGCCATTAGTCACGACTCTTACCGAAGGTTGAGGATTTTCTCTGGCACCTCCCCACCCCCAAGGGAGGATGACTGGGAGACCTGATAGACTATGTTGCCCCCAAGTGCTAGGAATGGCAATGCTCGGAAGGCTAAAAGCTAAAAGAGGGTTAGTGAGAGCCTCCGAGGTCCTGCCCTGGCTACCATCCGTGCAAACGGGCCAGTAACCCTGAAGGACTGCACAGGCCTCATCTTGAGGCCTTGGAGAATGTGTAGGGAGCCCAGATTCTGATGAGGACCTATGGTGAGAGTAAGAAATGCACAACAGTACCAAGGGGAGTTGTTGTTCGTGTATGTCTCGGCTGGAAAATTGTTGCAAGAATGCCTCAGAAAGGGTAGTTTGCCAGCGATTGAACTGGACCGAACCAGACTGACAGAATCCTTAAGTCTGCCCTTCTCAGAACTGCTGTTGCTTCAGTTACGCCTGGCAAATCGACTGGAATCCCCACCCTCCTATGATGAGTTAATGAGAGAAATTGAGGAGTTGAGAAAAGGCTACCCTGGAGGTACCTGCACCAACAGCTGTGGCTACACCGAGTGACTGAGGGTGACCCATCAAGTGAAGTTCAGGGAGAGGTTGACAGTCAATGAGTGCTCTGACAAGGAAAGATATGCCACAATGGGGCTAACTGTTGAGAGAGATCCGGAATTCAAAACAGTCCCTTTATGAAGGCCACGCCTGCAAGTACGGGCCCTGACCTATATCCCAACTGCATCTGCTATGGGGGTGGGGTACCACACCATGTATCTCCTGCTGATAACAGCTCCAAACTCAATTCCTTGACCATGGAAGTGGAGAAACTGACGAGATGTCTCCAAATGCTTATCACGCCAGACAGAGATGGCACCCAGGTTTCCAGTTAGTAATACCGCCCTGGCTCCCAGTGTGGCGCCTCGGCCAGCTCAAACTCAGAAGTATGTTTTGCTATAATTGTGGGAAAGATGGGCACATGAAAAGGGAATGCCAGTCCCAAAAGACACTGACAAAGTTGCATATAGGCTACAAGGAGAGCTTCGGAGAAGAAATCAGTGGTTAAGAGGTGCACGACATGATCCCAGTGAGGGCACCAAAATGCTAATTCACGTCCTTCTGTGGCAAGTTCAGCTGCCCAGGCCCCCACTACTGCCTCTCCAGACTGGTCCAGAATAGTGGGTCCCTCCATGGAGACCACTGTAAAGGTGAATGAGTGTCTACAAGAGCTGTATTAGACAGTGGCTCCCAAGTGACAATTATGTTCCAGGATTGGTATCAGAAGCATTTGTCAGACGCACTTTTACAAACATTAGAAGGACTGCATGTATGGGGGTTAAGTGAGAAGGCCTACCCTATTCCGGTATATCCGAATTTGGCTGTCTTTCCCCACCTCCGTGGCTGGAGTGGCCGAACAAGTAGAGACCCTAGCCTTAGTGTGTCCCCCCACTGGACTGTATGATGGTGTCCCTTTGTTGATTGGAACAAATGCTCATATGTTCGGAAGGCTACAGTTGTGTTATGAAAAACAGGGTCAAAGATCAGTAGAGCTAAGAGTTCCGGGTTTAATTAAGAAGGCCTATGAGGCACAGAGATGCTGAAAACAGAACCAGAGGAACCGGTCGGAATTGTATGGAAGAAGGATCCTGAGTCTCTGATCCTGGCGCCAAATGCCCAGTGTACTTCACAGGGAGAGGTCCGTATCAGAAAGGATGTTAAGAATAAAATATTAATGTTGGATGCACCAGGGCGATGGAAAATTGCCAGAGGGACTGCTGGTCAAGCCTAGTATTTTGGCCGCTAGAGCCCATGCTTATGCCAGAAGGGGTAATGGTCCAAGTTCATAATGTGTCTGAAAGAGACATTCGAGTAAACAGAGGTTGCATCCTGGCTAATGTGCATTGTGCAGACACTGCAGTGCTACCCAGCAGCAAGAGTTCAAGGAAGAATGACAGAGTAACGCCTGACTTGTTTGATTTCGCGACTTCGCTGCCAGCTGAATGGAAAGTGAGGATCAGTGAGAAGCTTGCCCAGAGAGACCAGGTGTTTTCTTTAAAGGAATGGGATGTAGGATGCGGCAAGGAGCTGAGCACAATATCCGCTGCATGAATAAAGACCATTTCGTGAGAGGTCTCGACGCCTGGCACCTGCTGACATAGATGATGTGAGACGGCATCTGCAAGAGATGTTAGTTGCTGGTGTAATATAAGAATCCAGAAGCCCTTATGCTTCCCCATTGTGGTAGTGAGGAAAAGAATGGAACAGTAAGGATGTGTGTGGATTATCGCACTTAAACCGGGCGGACTATCCCTGATCAGTACACAATGCCCCGCATTCAGGATGCTTTGGACTGCCCAAACGGGAGCAAGTGTCTTCTGTGCTGATCCGTGCAGTGGGTACTACCAGATCCCGGCTGGCCCCAGAGGACCGTGGAGAAGACGGCCTTTATCTGTCCACTTGGCTTCTATGAATTCATGAGGATGCCTCAAGGGGATTTCAGGTGCCCCAGCCACTTTTCAACGATTGATGGAGCGGCAGTGGGGACATAGAACTTACTAGAGTGCCTGGTATACCTAGATGATGTTATTGTGTTTTGGCAGCTCACTGGAGGAACATGAGAGCAGATTATTTAAGGTATTGGACCGACTGGAGGACTTTGGCCTTAAACTGTCCATTGATAAGTGTCAATTCTTTCAAACATCAGTAAAGTATGTGGGACACATAGATCCACCGAGGAATAGAGACCGACCCAGTAAAGTTGAGGCCTTGACCACCTGGCCTACAGCCCAAAAATCTAAAAGAACTGCAAAGATTCCTGGGTTCGTGGTTATTATCGGCGCCATCAAGGACTATTCAAGAGTGATCCCGCTCTTTACTTAATCTTACCAAGGGTATCCCAACCCACAAAAATACCAAAAGTCAGCCCCTCAAGACTGAAAGAGTGTATTTTCATCCTAGTGAAGTATTTGGGGCCCATGCTGACCTTGATGTGAGACTGCTTTCATGAGATCATATATCAACTACCCATGCTCCAGTGCTGGCCTATGCCGATCCAAGAAAACCTATTCCTGCACACTGATGCTAGCTTGCAAGGGTGGGGACTGTGTTGTACCAAGAGTACGTAGAATGGTGGCCTGAGACCAGTGGCCTTTGCCAGTAGAAGCCTGACCCCATCCGAAAAGAACTATCCTGTACATAAGTTAGAGTTCCTAGCTTTGAAGTGGGCTATTGTTGACCAATTCCGCTGAGTACTTGTATGGGGCTCAAAATACTAGTAAAACCGACACAATCCTTGACCTATGTGCAGACCCTCAGCTGGGTTGGATGCCACTGGCCAGGTGGCTTCGTAATATCTACATATGACTATGCTCGGGAATAATGAGCAGGTCTGAACCACATAGATGTTGGGATGTTTTCTCCTGGAGGCCTGTTCCCCAGAATGATTGGGTCCCGATTGGGAGAACCTGACATTCGGCACCTGCCGAAGTTTGACAGGGAGGAACAAATGTCCACGGACCAGTGGACTGCATGGTGGATTGCTTGGGAGCTCTGAGAATTGCATACCTGCTGCTTATTGCCACTTTTTCTGCAATAGACATTGCACTGCCTCAGCTGGACAATGACAGTATTCGGCGCGGCATCATCCTGCGATCCCATGATCAAAGCAGCTTTAGAAGCCCTCTATGCAGGAAAAGATGTGTCCAAATTACGCCCACTGATTTGAGAACTGCACTGTTATACAAAGAAGGTCCTGAGTTGAAACTGATCAATAAACTGTTATACAGAGAAACAGCAGACAGAGGGGGACAAGTAGACAAACAACAACTAGTGCTGCCCACTGCTCTTCGAGACTCAGTACTGAGGTCCTTGCACAACCACATGGGGCACCTTGGTATAGATAGAACACTTGACTTGGTGAGATCCAGATTCTATTGGCCTAAGATGGGGGCTGATGTGGAGCAACACATTCGAACTTGTAGTCGCTAAGTTACAGAGGAAAGCTTTGGCCCCAGAGGGCTGCCCCTTGTTAACACATCACCACCAGTGCACCCATGGAGCTGGTCTGGTATTGATTTTCTCTGAGTTTGGAGTCAGATCAAAGAATATCAGTAATGTGCTGTGGTCACGATCATTTCTACATGAGATATGCCCAGCTTTCCCCACCAAAGACCAGAAAGCATCCACTGTAGCCACAAGTACTTGTAGAAAACTTTTTTGTTCACTATGGGGCTCCACAAAGAATCCATTCTGATCAAGGAGAGACTTTGAGAGTCGCCTGATCAAAGAGATGCTTTCTGGGGAGTGGAAAGTCCAGAACCACTCTACCACCCCCAGGGGACCCACAGCCTGAACGTTTCAACCGCACTTGCTAGATATGCTAGGCACCTTGCACCCAAAGGACAAGCCTAGATGGAGCCAACAAATTAGCACCCTGGTACATGCTTATAACTGCATCTAAAAGTGATGCCACTCGATTCTCCTCTACCGCCTGATGTTTGGAAGAGAAGCTCGACTACCAGTAGATGTGTGTTTTGGGGTTCTCCTGATGGGGTTCAAGCTGACAACTATTTACAGTATGTGCAAAAGTTAAAGGCCCAGCTAACTTACGCGTACTAACTGGCTCAAACCATGGCTGCCAAAAGAAATCTGGCCAACAAAGAAAGGTATGATAAAAAGGGAAAGCCAGGAACCCAGAGGGAGATCGGTATTGCTAAGAAATCTGGGACTGCATGGCAAGTACAAGATTGCTGACAGATGGCACCATCTCCTCACATTGTAGTGGGCAAACTAGATGATCTGCTAGTATACAAAGTAAGGCCTGAGAATAATTCAAAGATGTAAAACAATGCATAGAAATCATTTACTGCCCATTGGACAAATCTTAATTGAGTCTGAGCCCTGAAGATGCCCCTCTGCACCAGTGACTAGAGCTGCAGAAAAGATCAAGAAAGTCTGCACCTACAGAAGCAAAGTTAAAGTGTTCCCTCCATAAGTCCCAGTTGAGCATGACTGTCAGTCCATATCGGAAGAAAGTGAGCGTGACTTTGAATACTATCCTTCTTACTTAACTGAGTCAATTGTTTCGGGGCAATCCCTTAGTCAATACTGGAGACAAAGCTGGGCCTTCTGGACTGTCTAAGCCCCAGCTTCATCCCTGGAGCCAATGCTCCCAGAAAGTGAAGTGCAAAGCATCAGATCAGATGAAATGGAATCATTGTATGGTTGAACTGTTTGAGCTTTCAGGGAGGAAAATGATAGATTGGGGCAGACTGGTGATACACCAACAAGAAGAGTATTTTGAGTGCCCTGACAGTCCACCTGCCAGTGTCCCAAAGCTCTCCATGCGAGCCAAATGTTGTGGACTCAGAAACTGTAACTCCTGGAGCTGAAAGTGCCCCAAGTTCTAGCCTCTCTACCCCCCATGGAGACTCCTGACAAGGAGGACAATGTTGAAAATGAGGCTCAGAGTGCAGAGACTGTAACAGTTCCCCTAGAAAGACTGGTCGAGCTGTAAAGCCTGTGGTGCACCTCAGTTATGATTCCCTTGGGAGGCCTGTGGATTTGCCTCTCAATGTTGTCCATAAGGAGTGTATGTGTCCCTGAGCTCATTGCCCAAACTGAGCATCAGTGCTAACTCCAAGTTACTTGTGTTGTCTTCTAAGTATGGTGCCTTGCCCTGCTCCAGCCCCAAGGTAACTGATAGAAGGGCCCTCTTCAGGTTTCCATGTACAAGAGGTAATAACTTGAGTTATGGTACAATGTGTATGTAATGCTGTAAAGAGTGACGTACTGCAATGTTTCAGAAATGTGTTCTTGGTAAAATGATATATTGACTGATGATTACATGTGCGAGCCTAATGCAAATGTATATGGTTGCAGTTGAAACTCTATGGTACTTTTGCTTGACGCTGACGCCAAGCTTTCCCAGGCTAGGAAGGGTGTAACCCCTGCAAATGGGGTTCCCAAAAGACTTCAGGAGCTTGCTTGAATGCTCCAAGCCTGAATGGTGTTTACGCTTTACCATTTAATGAGTAGTGTTTAGAACCTCTGGTACTGTTCTTTAAGAGCTGTCTGTTTGCAGACATAATTAGTTTGTATGGGACTGTGTTTCTTCTCTGAGTACCACCAGCTGTGCTAACTTCACTTTATTTTTGAGTCACTAGAGTGCAAAGGGAACCAATGTGAAAGATGTAACTCTTTGCCAGAAATTATTTAGAGTAATAATGAAATTACAGTTTGTCTAACCTGCTTTCTTTGCAGTCAGAACTGTGTCTGCTAGTTCCCCATTCTAGTTTTGAACTGCTGAACTGGACCAATCAGTGTGGGGTAAGCTAGCTTCAAAATGGTGCCTTGGACGAATCAGAACTTGACTCATAATCTGAGCCAGCCACAAGAGGATTGTATGGGCAGTGACTCTGGGAGATGTAGTTTAGACTTCAGTGCCTTTTGGACCAACAGCAGCAGTCTATTGTGAGTGACAGCCAATCCAGTCAAGAACTGGGAGGAACCTGAGGGAAGTGCCCGTTTTTTCAGTTGGAGTGTCAGTTGAGCTTTGGCAGTGAAGAAGGAAGGAGCCCTGTGCTTTTCAGTGTGCAGTTTTAGTCAAAAAACGTGTAAGGCCCAGAGTTCCGGTCTCGCAGCTTGTGTAACAGCTTGTTAGGACCGAATCCGCCCCAGAAAAGAATCGAAGGATCTCTGAAGAGTAGAAACCAGGCTCACCCTGTAGAAGACTGGAGGAATTTCTGAAAATTGCACTTGGTCTGTCAGGAACTGAATCTGCTGTGTTCTCCCGGTATTGTGCAGTAATTGCGATCGATACAGATGCAGCCTGCCTGGTATAGTGCTTTCTTTTATATGGATGTGAAGAGGTTTGTCGTACTCGTGAGCCCTGCTGACATTGAAGACTCTATCTTATTTGGAGGTCGTGAGTACTAATTCAGGGTCGCCTCTCGTTGAATTGCCACATTAAATCCAAATGGAATTACTGTACTGTTGACTGTTTAATTCTCCTTTTCTCTGTGTGAAAGGGCCCCTCACCAGCTGCCACGTGTTTGACTACAGCTCACTAGGCTTGGGTACCCAGGACAGTAACTGATATAGGATAGGCCTGTACAGAGCCATAGGTAGATTATTAGAGTGATAAGCTAATTAACCTGATTTCCTGTCCTTGTTATATCCCCCTTAAATAAATCAGAGCTGCTCTGCTCAGCAAAGTTATACTGCCTGGGAGGTATTTGTTCATGTTAAAGTACTGTACTCGTATTGTTGCACTGTATCTCATTTCACAGGAGGTCCCAGTGCCGGAACCAGACCTGGGGCAGTGTATACCGTGAAGGTAATTCTGATATATTGTGGGGCCACTAGTGGAAAAGGAGGGCTTGCAGTGTCCCAGAGGGCTGTGACCAAGTTAGTTTAACTATTGCAAACCCTGACCTCTGGGTGTGGAGGCACCTCATTGGATTCAGGCCCTCAACCTGTTAGTGGCAAATCAGGCAGGGGTAGTAGCCCCCGGATAGCTTCATCTAGGGGTTACATACATATTTACCAGAAGTAGTAATTCCATCGGGGTTTGGCCAATCACACAGAAGTTATCTTGGCATGTACCTACTCAGATCTGGGTGAGAGGTCCACTGTAAATAGTTATGGGGGTTTACTAAAGGGAGGAAGGGTTGGGGTTTTGGGTATCTGGGAATGGATATTTGTACGAAGATTTTGGTTATTATCCAAGTAGAGGACTTAAGGAACACAAGATGCACGATGATAGTGTTTCTCTCTGTGAAGTTGAGTTCAAATGTTTCTACCATTGTTATGGGGAGGATTGGGGGTGATTTAAGGAGTACAGGATACAAAATAGAGCATTTTTTCTGTTAAGTCAGGTATATCTGTACCTAACAATGTCCTGGGAGGATGGGGAGGTGGGCTGGAGTGTGCCTTAAGGGGTTGATCTGGGATATGCTGAATTTCTTAGGGTTGATACCTGTAGTGGGCAGTAACAATGGCTAATAGTCTAATTAAAATAATTACTTGGAATGTCAGAGGAGTAAAAGATGTCCTGAAAAGGTTACAAATACTTAAGCATTGTGCTCTTTTAAATGCAGACATTATTCTGCTTCAAGAACTCACCTGACAGGTGCGGAATCGCTGTGTCTCGTAGACAGGGAATATCCCAGGTTTTGCAGCAGGGATCTCATCTTCAAGCCGAGGGTGGCTAGTGGCTATTTTACTTAAAAGGAACGTTGCATTTCAGGTAGATATGACCATCACTGATCCTCTTGGGAGATATGTGCTAATTAAGGGTATCTTAAACAACAATATGGTGGTCTTGGGCTCAATATATGGTCCGGTGGAGGGATCCAGACTTCCTGATGGACCTGGCTAACAAGATTGCAATGTTCCTACCCACCCCCGTGATTTTAGGGAGATTGGAACATTCCCCAACCAAAGATCTGGACAGGACCTATAGGCCGCTGAAGCCACTTTGTCCTCATGAGAATGCCTTGAAAGACCTAACAACTTTATTAGGGCTGGGTGACCCATGGCGCATCTTAAACCCCACGCAGCAGCCATACACATTTTACTCAAATGTTCATCAGACCTGGTCCAGATTGGACTATTTCCTAATCAGTTGTTCCTTATGCCTGGCCTTTATCAGACTGGTATAGAACCCATAGTGATATCGGACCACGCGGTGGCCTGGTTGGCTCTCGTTAGATCCCCATACTCAGAGAGAAACAATCTGGAGACTGAATACCCAGTTGTTAAAGGATGAGTCTTTGATCTCTCACATTAAAGAACTCATTGCTACCTTTATGGAACATAATAGGATTCAGTTCTGAGATGTGACCTCCTTTGGTGTTCTTTGAAGTGCTATCTTCGAGGAGAGTTTATTAAGGCTGCCTCTAGGAGGAAAAGGTTACGGGACTCCAAAGCTTTGTCTTTATTAACCCAGATTAAAGAGAAAGAAAACTCCCTGTCCTCCACTACTCCTTCGGGTACCTTAGAGGAGCTGTTAGCACTGCGTAATGAATATGCAGAATTAATAAGACAGAAGGCGGAATATGCCCTTGTTAAAACCAAAGTTAAATATGCAGACCAGGGTGAAAAAGCTGGGAAGCTGCTCACCCCTCGACTGCATCAGTTAGAAAGCTCCCATCTAATCCCTTCTATCTGGGCCTCCGATGGCTCTATTAAACGGAACCGCAAGAGATAGTTCAGGTCTTTGAAAACTTTACAAGTTATTGTGCGGAAGTGCCTTTCCAATACAAAGTCTCAGGATATAGAAACTTACTTAGAGTCTCTAAACCTTCCAGTGTTGGATGATTTATGTCAAGCCTCTTTAATTTCACCAATATCTATCACGAAATAGAAATGGCCATCAGTAGTCTTACCCCGGACAAAGCACGGGCCTGAACGGATTCCCATCAAATTTTTATAAAACATTTTCTAAAGAACTAACTCCCCTACTGCTTAATTTATATAGCTATATGTTCAAAGCTGATAACTTAGATCTGATCTCTTAGGTTGCTACGATTATTCTTTTACTCAAACCAGACAAGACCCACCTAGACCCAGCTAGCTATAGGCCGATTTCTCTCTTAAATTGTGACATTAAGATCTTAGCAAAACTGCTCTCGCTCCAGATAAAAGCACAATGGATCCAACTTCTAAGCCCGGAACAGGTGGGGTTTGTAGCAGGACCCTCCTGCTGACTACCTCAGGACACTCACATATATCTTTCAAGCGCCCAACCTTCCCAGTCCCCAATGGCATTAATTTCCTAGATGCCGAAAAGACTTTCGACAGGGTGTACTGGGAATTCTTATTGTTAACCTTATGGAAAATGGGCTTTCCCCTCAATTTATTGCAATGATACTGTCCTTTATGTCTCCCCGTGGTCAAGATTTATTGCAATGGGTTTTCCACCAGATTTCCTTTATATACGGCCACTAGACAAGGTTGCCGCTTTCACCTTTTTGTTTAACTTTATCTAGAGTCCCTACTCCGGCATATTAAACAGTCCCCCAAATTAAGGGCATCCCTATTCATACTCAGACCCTTAAACTCTGTCTATGCTGATGACATTCTTCTCCATTTAGCTCACCCGCATCTTCGCTAGAACAAGTGTTAGAGGTTGTTAACCAATATGGTAAGCTATCCAACTATAAACTAAATATCTCTAAAACCGAAATTTTCCCTCTGAACAAGTACACCTTGAAATCGAATTTAGACATCTAGGTATTAAATGGTCCTCACGGACACTCAGGTATTTAGGTATCTATTTAGCTAGAGATCCTAATACCGTGCAGAAGCTTAACCTAGGCGATCTGGTCAGGGTTATCCAACAGCATCTTCTGAGATGGCAGAATCTACCCCTTTCTTTATGGGCCTGGATAAGTATAATTAAGATGAATATTCTTCCCGTCTTTTTACCCCTGAACCTACTAAATCTATGGCTTCCGATTTCTTTTTCAAATGTCTACATTCCATGATATCAAAATTTATTTGGTTAGGCAAGCACCCTCCGTCGTGCTTTTTATAAACTTAGTCGCCTAAAGCCCTGGGTGGACTTCACCTCCCTAATTTCCTTTTGCATTACTGGGCGATCCATTTAACTAAACTGGGAAGTGATTCTCTCAGGAAGATACGGAGTATATTCCTAATTGGCTCCAGATTGAGAAGGACCTCTTAAGGTCTAATAACATTAACCTCTCTATGGTTTTACTTAACAAAATCATCACTGCCTGGGGGTTACAAGACTCAGTAATTAGCATTTCCCTAAGAGTACTTTCTCAGTGCTGTTCATACCTTAAGATACCCTTAAAGTTGACACGGATCAGTCATCCTCTAAATCCCAACATCAAAATTGTGGGGTCAAGCCTTTCACCTCAATGGCTCCCACAGCTACGGGAGGCATGTGTGGAAGACTTATTTTCTCAGGACAACCTTCTCTCCTCAGCTGAAATTCTCGGCAAGTTTGACATCCCGAGGTTGATGATTTTTAAGGTATACCAAATAAGGCATACTATATGTACCTTGTTTGGGGTTAAACCCTCAACCATCGTTAGTCAGACCCTTAATGGCTCAAGTTAGTGAATGCTCCCTAAAGCCACACTCTGTTTCTACAGTATATACCCTTCTCCTGTTGTCTACCTGTTCTGACCCTCTTCATGGTTCTTCAATCTGGGAGCTCTTGCTTCCGGATGTGAACCTTGACTGAGCTCAGATCTGGAAAGATCTCTATATCTATCACTCTCAGGATGGACTTAGACTCACTCAATATCACATATTGAACAATATGTACTATACCCCCATGAGACTGGCTAAATTGGGCAGGATACCAGACACTATTTGTACCAGGTGCGGTAGAGAAGAAGGAACATGGTGCACATATTCTGGTACTGTGAAAAGGTATCCCCACTCTGGCATGAAATCAGAACCAAACTGGACCCCTGCTTGGGGTTAGAAGACCTTTTCACAATTGAGGTTTTGTCTCCTAGGGCAATACGAGGTATCAGAGTTAAGGAGTGTAGATACCACATGGCCTTAATAGCCATTATTATTAAAAATTGGTCCTGAAACACTGGATGGATCAACTAACAATCTTGTATAGTGAATGGTTAAGGATATTTCTAATTTTTAGATCTGAACGACTGATAGCAGGTTTTGAAATAACATGACAAGTTTTGATAGGAAATGGGGAAGCTATATGCATTATATTTGCAGTAAGTGTATGATAATTTAACTGCTCAGATATTTACTTAAGGAAAGTTGACGTCTCTTCTCCTCCTTTAATTAATAAAGTTGGCACACTCCAGGAGGGTGAGTGGGAGGGTAGAGGAAGGAAAGGGGGTTAGGGAGGGTGGGAGGTTTGGGGGCTTAGTTGACCTATGTATAGTCTCAGGATGATATGACTACCGCTGTGTACTATGTGTGTAAGTTACGGTTTATGTATAACTGCCTTTTGCAAAACTATTAAACTTTGAATTTTAAAAAAAGTAACAATTTGGCAGCCTTATGACTCAGATACTGGGAAGGCCAAGGAAACATTCTTTCGAGCTGTCACCGGTGTGTAAGCCAGTTTTTCAGGCACCTTGTTTTGCCTTGTCTCCTCCTATATGATTGGACCCATGGTGTCCTGCAGAGGTTCCTGCAGTCTGTGACCCGATGCCCCACCACAGTTTTGCAAATATGGCTGTATTTGCAGTAGGTCTAAAAGCATTTACCTTTATCATAGTTGTAACATGCTTTCTTATCACCTTTCTTGAATTCCTTTCTGTGTTCACCATATGCCTGCTGTGTAATAATGTGCCCGCTGTCAGTATAGGTGACATTATTATTAGGTCTCCCCTAGTCATGTACCTGGCACATAATCCAGATGCATGTTCTCCCATTTTAGACTAGGATGTCAAGACAATTTTAGCTGGAACTGCTCATCATATTTGAGCCATGCATAGCCATTAAAGGATAGGTGATCAAACTTTATTGTGGCCCTGTATTTAAGCAGGGGTAACAGCTTGTCTGGATACTTCATCCTATACACTGACATATAGATGTCAAATGCCACTGCCCAGTTCTCAAATGTAAAGGAACCTTGTGCCTCTGTGGCCTCTCTCTTTTCCCCTTCTTGTCACCCTCATCCACAGGGGCTCCCTGTGTAAGAGGGAGAACATGTCCATATATTCACCCTTCCAGATGTTTTCCTAAACAGTGTCGGACAGGTGATCCCTAGTGGGTCCGCCACCCCATTGTATGCCGAATGACTCTTGTTCCATTTTGGCTCAGTGGGATTTTCATGTGCTGCACCCACTGGCCCTGGGAAGCCCCAATCCTGGTGCATTTCCTGGTGCTGTTGGACCTACACACTCAGTGGCCGGAGGTGTAGCGGTGTATTTGACCCCCTGCTGAGCCGTAATCCTCTGATCCCCCAACTGTTGGCTCAGGGGATTGGGAGGTGGTGCATTACCTGTCCAGACTTGGGTTGCTCGCCCTCTGTGCTTGTGATATTGTGCTGCATCCCCCTTCCGTCACTGTTGGCAGCGAGCCAGCGCTGGGGATTGGCAACTGTGGCTCTGGTGCCACAACCGTTACTTGCGACTGCCCGACCCCTGCAGTACTGAGTGCCTACTCCCTGTAGATGGGGAGGGGATGCCCCACCAGCCCTACTGGCTCAGTGTCATTTGCCTGCTGACCAGCTGACTGCCCATTACGCCGGGCAATGGTGGCCACACTGGTGGCCACTGTATCCATGCTGGACCCCATGGGAATGCAGGCCACTGTGGCATGTAGGAATTACCATCAATATATGATTGTGCCAGTCTCCTGTCCTCACTGTTATCCATGCCAATCAGCCCACTGGGAGATTGACCATCACCATGGAGGTACACATTGGCCACCTGTCTGCTGAGCCACTACATCATGATTGTGCATCAGTCTCCCATTGCTGTTATTACCGATGTTAGTTGGACCATTGGGAGATTGAGCAATCCCTGTGGTGGGACCCAAGGGCTACCAGGCTGCTGAAACATAACGTCCCAGTTGAGGATGCGCTGTCCCTCAGCCGCTTCCATTGTGGAACCCTGGGACAGGGCCTTATGGTATTGTGGAATTGGTGATTGCCTCCACTGCCCTCCTTCACTCCCCATATTCTCATTCTATGGCTGTGCCACTACTGTCCCGTCCTGGTTGGCCTCCCAGGCTAACCATTCCGTTCATATAGACTTCCATATGAAGGGCTTGTATGCACCCACATTCCATCCAATGGCCCTGCCTGTCTTGACAGCCAGGGGTTGTCATCTCCCTCTCCGGTGTCCTCCCCATCTGTCTGCTTAGCCACCTCCAAAGCAGGCGATGAGCCCACTGATTGAGACCTCTCATACTCACCTGAGGGTCCTTGTTCCACCTAGTCATCCTGCCTCTGATTCTCTTGTCTGCTAACCATCTGTAGTCGCGAGTGCTGATGTTGCTGCTCCACCCTCCAGTCACTCTGCTGCCATCTGTTGCCATCTCTGTTCCACTGGAGTCCATGCCTGATGCTTGGCTGACTTACCTTGCCCTTTTTATTTATTTATTTTTATATATGCATTTATGGTTTTTGTCCCATTTTTTTCCTCCCTGTAACCTGGGACCCGAGCACACTGCCGTGCTTGCGTGAGGCGCACACACACCCGTGAAGCCGGCTCAGCCCCTTCCACCCCTCCCAGGCAAGTGCTGGGTCCCCTGTAACCGAACTACCACCCGTCTTCCACTGAGTGGCAGCCAAGGGCCAGGAAACCCCTCATCCCTCCCGGAGAGGACAGCTAAATAAAGTGTGATGAGCTTGCTCGGTTTTCGCTGATAAGATTGCCAGCATTAGGTCGGATATCGGCCAGGCTCACTCTTCAAGGGTTTGCAGTGATCGGCGGGAAACAAACACCTGTGTTACCTGGTTTGACTTTGGTAGGCTGGAATTCATGGATATTGTGAGGATTGTCCAGACTGTACGTCCAACCAGTTGTAGTTTGGATCCTGGCCCTACACCTCTATTATTAAGTTGCGTAGATACTATCTGTCCGACCATTGCTGAAATTGTTTGGAAATCTCTGGAGCAGGGGATCTTTCCTGATCCCCTAAAGGAGGTGGTCGTTCGACCACTCCTAAAAAAACCTTCATTGAACCCGAACTGCCCAGCTAACTACAGACCTGTCTCTAACCTACCTTTCTTGGGCAAGGTTATTGAAAAGGTGGTTGCACTGTAACTGGACGACCATATTACAAATCACAATGTCTATGATACTCTCCAATCAGGATTTAGGAAAAGACATAGTACTGAGACTGCCCTTGTCCGGGTTCTAAATGATCTCCTGATAGCGAGAGATTGAAAGGCTTGTACTATTCTAGTCCTTCTTGATCTCTTTGCAGCATTCGACACTGTGGACCATGGTGTGCTTTTGGAATGCCTGCAGTTCTACTGTGGACTGTCTGGTACAGTTCTGCAGTGGTTTCAAGTCTTTTCTCACGGGACGGAGACAGAAGGTTATCACCGGAATTTATTCCTCAGATACCTTCCTCTTGCCCTGTGGGGTTCCGTAGGGCTCCATTTTAGCAGCCATGTTGTTCGCTGTCTATATGCTGCCATTGGGAGACATTATTAGGCAATACAGCTTGGGTTTTCACTGCTATGCAGATGATACCCAGCTGTATTTGTCTTTTAGTCTCGGACAGGAAGATGCAGTCTCTACACTTAACAGCTGTCTATCTGAGATCAAGGATTGGATGAGTGCCAGTTGGCTAAGGTTAAACCCGGATAAGACTGAGGTGTTGGTGGTGGACCCAGGTCACCTTGAGGCAGGTTGTAGGGCTGGGCTTCCTTCGGGCATATGGATCGATGGTGCCCAGCTCTCAACCTCAGACCAGGTGCGTAACCTGGACGTTACTATTGACGATGGTTTGACCCTGAAATTTCAGGTGTCATCCATTGTCAAATCTTCTTTTTATCATCTTAGGAATATCGCTCGGGTGAAACACCAAGTTCCTCCGGCTGACCTTCCGGTATTGGTCCATGCCTTTGTTACCTCTCGCCTTGATTACTGCAATGCCCTGTGCCTAGGGCTACCAGGGATGATATCCGCCACTTGCAGCTGGTGCAGAATGCAGCAGCCGGCTTTGACTGGGACATCTGTGAAGTCATGTTACGCCTGTGCTGCGCGAACTGCACTGGCTGCGGTTCAATGGTGGATCACCTTTAAGGTTGGGTTACTGACCTATAAAGCCCTACATGAACAGGGACAGCGGTATCTTCAAGATCTCCTTATTCCCTACTGTCCCTCTCGCTCACTCCGCTCCACCGACGAGGGATTGCTAGAGGTTCCCAGGGTCCGCTAAAAAACTTCTGGAGCTCGGGCATTTTCTTATGCTGCCCCTACCCTGTGGAATTCTCTGCCTCATCGAATACGAAGCTGCCTGACCATTGAGAGTTTTAAGTTAGAATTAAAAACGTATTTATTTAAACAGGCATATGGAGAGGGATTTTATTGTGATTATATTATTATCGCTGTTGTTTTATGTTATATGTATGTATTTTAATTGTTTTTATTGTACAGCGCTTTGGTTTTGAAAAGCGCTTAAAAATAAATATTACTTACTTACTTACTTATTTCCTACAGCACCAAATGTGGTACAATGGGAATTTTGTAGGAAGCTTGTGTCCTGCATTTCCAGTATAAAGGTGGTGCTGCTGCCCAGTGCCTAGCTCATTGGGGTAACTTTGTTAATTGTTCCACCCCCCTCCCAAGTGTCTAGAACCAAATATACATGGAAATATTAGAGGGACTGAAACTATCAAGTGCCTGCAGTTACATAAATGGACAGTAGTCTATTTCAGCCTAATCAGTTCTGCAACACTGCCTCCTGGAATGGAATCAAAGGGCTCTCCTTTTTGTAGTTGCCAAGAAAATATGAGAAAGCCTCTAGAATAGATCATTTTACTCCCCTTCCCATCTCATATGTATCCCCTCATTCTGGGAATCAGAATAAAATGGATACCTAAACTTTTAAAAATGACACCAAAATGCCCCTCTCCACACACACAGAAACATATGGGTTCCATAGGCTTAATCAGGCAGTTTATGATGAATTTAGAGAGAGAGAAGGAGACAGAGAGTGTGTGTGTGTGTGTGTGTGTGTGTGTGCTTATCTAAAGGTACTGCGATCAACAGTTAGTTTTGTAGCAAACTGTTCTATTACCATGTCTATTCAGTGGGTCTATGTGATAACAGCAAATGCCTAAAGGCGATCACCATTATCACTCAGTAAGAGTGCCGAAAACATTTTCAGCACTCTGACAGCGGCGCATCAGGACAATAGCGCCAGGACAGTTTTACTGCTTTCTGTGGGGGAGCGGCCCCACACACCCTTCGCTGAGGGCTTGTCCCCGCATCCTCTACCTAAGGATTCTCAACTCCAGGGGGTGGCACGGGGAGTGAAAGCAATAAAAATAAAGGTTCGGGCCAGGTGCAATAAAATTGCATCAGCGCCCGGACCTGAACCCGGTACCTCACCCACCCCAACCACTAGCCAACCCCCGATGCCACAACGCAGCTCGGCCAGCTACCGCAGCACCACCCCTACAGCCTCTCAGCCCCCTACCAGCCCATGCTCGCCATGCTCACTCCCACCCCCCCACACGCATATGCATAATGACATCCTGTTGCCCAGTTCGCCCACAGCCTCATCCGGTCACCTTACCCCCCCCATCGCCATGAGGGATAGTGCTGGGAAGGAGTCGCCATTACGGACGATGCCCTTCCTCATGCGCCCACCTCACGGGTTACCCTATCCAACTTGACAGGCTCAGCTAATCAGTGGACACTAGTCTCCTGGATATGCAATGATTGTTCATGCCAAAAAATTAACAGGAGGCATACCTGCCCTACAGTGTATGTATTGTACAGGAGCAAAAGGGAAGGGAAGGTGCCTGCCTGTCTTGCTCCATCCTCACCCTCCATTGCCTGACTCTCAATGTGCAGACCATACCATTCCACCCTCCCATCACACCTCACCCCACTGATCTAATATATTATGTAATATATTGCTTCCCTGATACAACCACCTTTGGAATGGTTAATCTCAGTAAAAAAAAGTTATTCCAAAAAAGAGCAGCTTCAGCTTTTTGCTGTATCTGTGGCTTCATTCCTTGAAAGCCCAATAGCTCTGCTGTGAATAGGACATAGCAGCATGCCAACAGTGATAGTCTCTCTTTTAGGGCTGTGCGAATACCTATTTCCAAATATTCAGCTCAAATATTCATATTCAGCAGCCAAATATTTGCATATTCATAGTCGGAGCCCACAAAAATGAAAATAAAATAAAAAAATCTCCCCCACCATCTTTTCTAGCTCAAACAAACAATAAAGTGTAACCTCTATCTCCCCACCCTCTATCAGCAGTCCAATCCAGTCCTCCTCGCCCTCCCCAGCACCCACAATTTGTTGTATTTCATTATAGAATGTTAAATAAAACCCTTGATGGACAACCAGCACAACCCAACCACCTCCATGGTCAGCTGCCATCTTTCTAATTATATCGTTCGCCCACCCCACACCATGGCAGCACCCTACTCCCATCCTCCACCGCTCAACACCCAATTCCTGATAGGAGAAGGTGACTGGCACAAACCCACCCTCCTCCACAGGCAGCCACTTCTCATAAATGAAAGCATTTGTGCTGGCACCCTCTTTGTATAGTAAAATCAGCTGAATGGTTTTACTATACAGAGAGAGCGCAAGCACGAGCAATTTCATTCATGAGAGGTGGATAGCCATGGAGGAGGGCGGGTTTGTGCTGGCTGCCTTCCCCTATCAACAATTGGGTCGTGGGGATGCCAGCCCAGTGGTACTGAGGGTTGAGGCACTGGATGCCACAGCTCATGCCATGCCAGCAACCCATGTTTGGAGGTGAGCTCAGGCCCCAGGGGTCAGCAGGGGGGACTGGGAGAGGATTGAAGCAGCTGCTGGACTGCTCTCCTCACCTGGATTTGGGAGACTAGTCACCTTGCTCTCAACTGACACCTAGTGAAGGCTGGATGTCAGATCAAGGGAAGTGTGTGAGGCTGACATTGGGAGGGTGAAAGGAGCGTGGTTTCCTGGAGTGCGCACACTCCTCTACATACACGATCTTGCCTGTATTTGCCACTGCTCTGTAAAGGAAGGGGAGAAAATCACAAAATCCTATGTTTCCCTATGGTTGACAGTGACAGTCCCCACAGTCCTGCAACCCTGTTCCTTGTAGATCTCCAAGAGGGGGGGCATGATGAAGTCGGGAGCTAGAGAGAACCTGAAGAAAGGTATAGGTGACCATGAGGGATGAACAGCTAAATAAAAAAAAAAACTGGGTATTGGGGTGGACAGTGGGAGTAGGGCACTGCCAAGGTGGGGGGGGCATTTTTTTTTCACAAAATGAGCATAAGGGCTTTCATTCATGAGATGTGCTTGGTCATGGACAAGGGTGTGTTTGTGTAAGACACCTTCTCCCATGAAGAATTTGGTGTTGGGGGTGTGGAGGGTGGGAGTAGGGTGCTGCCAGAAGGTGGTGATGGGGACATGACTGATTTTAATTTTTTTACAAAATGAGCTATAAATTTAAAAAATCAGCAGCCTGCATGGAAGTGGGTGGGTTGTGCCAGACATCCATCAAGGGATTCATTTAATATTTTATAATTAAATACAAAAAAATGTGGGTGCTGGGGTGAGGAGGATGGAATTGAACTGCTGATAGAGGGTGGGGACAGGGGTTACATTTTACTGTGTTTTCTTTTTGGTCTGTTAAGGGGGGGGTCTTTCTTTATTTTAATTTTTAGTTGGCCAAATACTCTTTTCCAAATACAAATAGTCCCCTACTTGGGAAGGCCGTCCGACTACTTGAGAGCCCTGCTATTCATGGTATTCAGGCAATAATATTTGGCCCCTGCACAGCCCTCTCTCTCTCTCTCTCTCTCTCTCTCTCTCTCTCTTTATCATTTCTACCCTCTTCCAGCTCAGCCAGCCCTCACTCTCATTCTTCCCCAATCTATTTTAGTTTAATAAACATGAACTAGGGTGCCCACCCCCTTCCATGTCTCATGTCCCGACTCCCTCTCCATTCATAGGCCGACATTGGGGTGCCCAGTCCCCAGTGTCAGATCCAGTAATAATAGTAATTCCTGCAAAAAACAAAACAGTCCCTCACTGTCTTTTGTTAACCATGTAAAAAAAAAAGTGGACCATTGTCGATCTGAACCCCTGATCCACACTCACCCCAACCCAATCCCACACTTAGCACCCACCACCCCACACCCCCACACACTTTCACTCACCTGAACATGTCCTACTGCAGAGATACATTCTCTGATAGAAAACATGTCTTGCTGCTGGAACCAGCAACTGCGATATGAGAAAATAAGGTACGTCCAGTTTAATGTAGCTCAGTGGGGTTTTTACTTTTACTCATAACTTTGGCATTTTTCAATATTTTTAGACCAGATTTTCAAAATGGCCTTTTTGAGGCCCCACATCATGAATGAGGCAGTGGATTTTTTCAAATCCAGATGAAAGGTGATTTTGTGGTCACTGTGCAAAATCATTTTTCGGGTGGGATTTGAACATTTTTACCTATGGGGTTCATGTGGTGGGATTATAAGAAGGCTATGTTGAAAATTTGGGATCAAAATATTAAAACAAGTTGAGTGTATATTGACATTTTTCTACACTCATTCATAGCTTTGGTCATTTTCAATATTTTGACCCCAAATTTTCAACATAGCCATTTGTTCACATCACCTCATGAACATGACAGCTGTCATTTTTTCAAATCCTGGCTAAAATGTGTTTTTATACCTGTGCTGCAAAATAACATTTCAGCAAGGATTTGAACATTTTCACCTACTGCATTTATGAGGTGGGGTCATAAGAAGGCTGTGTTGAAATCTGGTGTAAAAATAAGGTAAAATGACCAAGTTATGAGTGAACATTTAAATATTTCAATGTTCCCTTATAATTTCACTAATTTTTTATATTTTAACTCAAAACTTTCAATGTAGCAATTTTTTCACACCACTTCATAAATGTAACTGGTGTCTTTTTTTCTGAATCTTGGTTGAGACATGTTTTCGCACTTGTGGTGCAAAATGAAGTTTCAGCCAATATGCTATAAATGCTATATGTCATGTTTATCAGGGGAGTCAAAAAACAACTATCTTGACAATTTGGGGACAACATAAATAAATAAAATAATAATTAATAAGAAACATTTTATGTAGTGCCAGACTTTACCCCAGAGGGTAGTGTTTTGTGATCCCATGCCAGTGAGCTGGATGGGCTGAGGGTGGAAGGGATGGCACTGTTATACAACCCCCCCCCAGACAGGGAAGGAAAGGTGCAGGGTTGCCTGCACAGGCCCATGTATCTTATGGTGAAGGCAACTCTTCTCTTGGTATAGGGCCCTGCAACTCTACACCTGTAGGTGGCAAAGGGCCCTGTGCATTGGCTGAAAGATGTACTTTTCACCCTGTGCATCTGTTTCTGCAGCCGCATGGAAGTGTAGAGCTCAGAGGACCCTGATCTTCTACAGCCCACCAGATAGCTCCATGAATTTTTGACATCTGTCATTGCATGGAAGTGCAGGGCCAGCAAGGCCCTGCACTTTCATAGGCAGATGGCGTCTTACTTGGTCCAGGCCCTGTGCATCTGCATCTGCTCACACAGGTCCTGACGATACTTGCATGAATGAGTATATGATTCCTCCATCTCAAAAAGAAAGGACTTTTTTTTGCAAATAACTGTGTTAATGAACCAGTTAGGTTCATCTTAATGCAGCAAAAATAGGAAAACGTGGCATAGGGTTTTCAGCCTTAACTCCTGCCCCCAACCCCCCAAGCAGCAAAAGGACAACACCACACAAGCAGCCACAGACAGCAATCATCAGGTAAGACAAACAACATACACCTGTTTCCAGATGACACAAATACATTAGCACTGATGGGTAAGAAGGGAAAGGGGGAGACTGTAAAGAAGAGAATCAGGAAAAAGCAGATATCCTGAACAGATACTTGTGTGCAGCCTTCACAGTGGAGACAGAGGGGGATGGACTGCATAGAAGTAGCAGGAACACTGAAGAGAGGGAGGTAGATTCAAGTCCAGTCACAATCACAGAGGAAAGCATCCTGAGAGGGCTTGCAAATCTGAAAATGGATAAGGTTATGGGGCTGGACAGGTACACCCAAGGGTGCTGAAGGAGCTCAGGAAGGTACTGGCTGCACCTCTGACAAGTGTATTCAATAACTCACTGGAAACAGGGGTGGTTCCAGAGGAGTAGAGGAGGGCAGATGTAGTCCCCCTTCAGATGAGTAACAGAAGGAAGGAGGCTGGCAACAACTGGCAAGTCAATCTAACATCAGGAGTTTTATTTATTTGAAAGTTTATGACTAGGAGAGGGGTTTTATGTGATAAAGACAATTCTTAAAGACCACCTATCACATAAAGCGACCACAAAAGACCCCATGGTCAAAAGAGCATCCCATATTGTAGCGACAATCGCAAATAGTGACGATTGCTACAATGCTTGCAATCCACACACAGAAACATTCTTTTTATGCAGGGGGCTGCACCCCCACACCTCCTGTACCCCCAAACTAAAATAATCAACTCCAAGGGGAGTGCGGACCACGGAGCAGGTTATTATTTTTGTTTACAAAAAATAATTTGTTCCATAGCCAGACTCGAACCCAGGTCCACTGGCATTGTAAGTGATAGTGTATTCCACTATGATATGCAGCCCACTCAGCAGGACCCTGGCACACAGGATCCTATATCCTGTACTAGCGAGGATAGCTCCTTGCTATCCTCCCTCTACAGGATACAGTGGTATTATTCACCACTCGCTATTACTGACAGCGGTATTATTGAGTCGCTCACATAGTAGCACTCAATAATATGAGCTCTACATGTGTGCTACCTGAGAGAGGCTCATTGAGCCAAGGCTTGATTCCAGGTGTGACCCAGGGACAAGGGAAGGGGAATATTTGTACAGATGTAAACTGACTTACAGAACTAGATTGAGCTGTTAGTGGTATTTTAGTGAATGTTAGTGTTGGGGAAATTAATAGAGAGAGTTTTTAAAGAAAGTGTAGTGGAGTATCTTGAATTCAGTGAGTTACAAGACCCGAGGTAGCATGGATTCATGGTGGTGTCATGTGAAATGAACCTAATTGATTTTTTTAATTGGGTGACCAGGGCAATAGATCAGGTTGGGGAGATAGATGTGGCTTACTTAGACTTCAGCAAAGCCTTTGACACTGTACCTGGTAGAAGGTTAATAAGGAAACTAGGCAGTTCAGGGGTGGGACCTGTAGTGGAAATCTGGGTACAGAACTGATTGATGGATAAGCAACAGAGGGTGGTGGTAATTGGCACTCATTCTAATCAGGGGAAAGTGACCAGCAGGTTACATCAGGTCTCAGTACTAGAACTATTCCTCTTCAGTTTCTTTATAAGCAACATTGCAGAGCAACTGGAAGGGATGGTAGGCATCTTTGCAGGTGACACCAAAATCTGCAATAGTATAGATACTTCTCTCTACTTGCTCCACTCTGAGCAAGTGCAGAGAAGGAGTAAAGACCTTGGGAAACTCAAGCAGTGGTCAAGGGTATAGCAGCTGGATTGCAATGTGAAAAAGTGCAAAACATTGCACCTAGGGCACAGAAACCGAGGGGCAGTGTATAAAATGGGGAAAGAGGTAATAGAAGTCACAAAACAGGAAAGGGACCATGGGATTATCACACCTGGTGACCTCAAGGCAGTGGGCAGGGCAAGTGGGAAGTTGAGGTGCATAGAGAGGAGAATCATCAGCAGAATGAGAAAGGTGGTATTACTACCATGTTGATCATTGGTGAGACCCAGCCCACATGGAGTACTGTTTCCAGTTCTGGAAACCACATCTTAGGAAGGACATTGACAGGGTGGAGGCTGTCCAGAGGAGGGCAACTAAAATGGTGCAGGGGCTGTATCATAAGCCCTACAAGGAGAGACTGAAGGATCTCAATATGTATACCCTAGAAGGGAGGTGGGGGGACAAGATAGAGACCTATAAGTACCTCACAGGATGGATTAGGTACAGGAGAGGAACCTATTACTATGTTCTGGTGGAAGTATCTTGTTACATGTGATGATTATATGTTATGTTGTTATTATTACTATGTAATTGTTATGTACGTTCACTCAAACTGTTATGTCTTAACCCTGTTGACAATTGTTTTGCCCCAGGTCCATCTTGTAAATGAGCTTGTCTCAATGATGTTCCACCTGGCAAAATAAAGATTTTGATTGATTGATTGATTTTTGAGAAGAGAAGGGGCATGAGAACAAGGGGGCATGCTGTGGCTGAAGTGGGGAATGGGAAGGATGTGATGAAATTCTTCTTCCACTGAAAAGAGTGGTGGATGTCTGAACAGTCTTCCTGCTAAAGCAGTGGGGGCAAAACCTGTAGTGGGCTTCAAAGCATGCATAGGATGGGCATAAAGGATCTTGGTAGGAAAGTGGGGTGGGGGTGGGGGAGGAGTTAGCCAGAGATCAGTTAGGGTCTGCAGTGACAGTTTAGGCAGGGACATAACGGGCATTCTGGATAGGCCAAGTGGTCTTTATCTGCCAACAAATTCTATGTTTCTGTGTATACAAGGAAATAATACCATCGAGAGACTGAACAAGCCATAAAGTCTTTATGAGCTTGTTTGTCTCTGAGATAGTATTATTTGATGTGTATGCTGGACTTTGCCATTTTTTATTTTATATAATGCGTTATGATGGGCACTTCTTGTTATGTCCTATGTTTTACCATAGTGTAGTTATGTTCTGTAGTGTAGTGGCTTGTGTTAGTGTTTTTCTGTAGTTTAGTGATGTTCTGTAGTATAGTGGTATGTAACTTTAAGAAGGTTCATACTAAGGTGAGAGAAGCTGAGAGAGGTGTTTGCCTATTGATGCTCCTTTCCATTATCCATAATAAGACAGCTTGTTACCTTTTAGTATATGTGAGTCCAATCTAATTTTTAATTGCCCTGTCTTTGCTGATTATAATCTCCTGTGGCAGGTTATTTCAAGGATTGTCTTGGTCTTACACTTGGTGCACACCTTTGTGATATCTAGGTTTGACTACAGTAATGTGCTCTATCTCGGAGTCTCCGGAGGTACCCTCCTCCAGCTGCAGCTGGTGCAGAATGCAGCCACTAGGTTGTTGACAGGGCAGTCTAAGTTCTTTCACATCAGCCCAGTGCTGTGTGAACTGCACTGGCAGACGATCAGGTGAAGGGTCCTCTTTAAGGTGGGCTTGCTCACCTTTAAGGCCCTACATGACCTGGATCCTTGTTACTTAAAGGACCTTCTTACACCTCCTGTCTCGTTCCACTCCCTTCACTCCTCTTCTAAGCGCCTCCTTGTGATTCCCAGGATGGGGTTAAAAATGGCTGGCAACAGAGCATTTTTTGTCACCAGCCCCGTCCTGTGGAATTAGCTACCTCCAGCTGTAAGAAAGACCCCTTCAGTTGAGGTTTATAAAGCCCGCCTCAAGCCTTTCTGTAAAATTAGGCCTTCCCAGACTTTGTGTCATAATCCTATCCTATGCCTGATTTCTGTGAGTTAATTTCTGTCCATGGTTATGTATTTAGATTTTTATTTCTTTTTGAGTAAATTATTTATAACATTTTATAATAATGAGTTATAATTTAGTATACTTATTACCAGGTTTATTATATTGCTGGTTTTATTTTTCTAAGTGATTTGAATGTGTACAACACCCAGAGCCCCCGGGATGGGTGTCTTTTTAAATAAAATGTGCCTTGCCTTGCCTTAACTGAAGAAGGATACCTCTAGTACCCTTCTGGTTGTTTTTCAATTCTAGATAGTTTATTAAATAGGTAATTGTCATTTATAATTCTGTAGCAGAGGAGTAAGTCTCCTCTTATTCTTCGAACTTCTAGGTTTCTTTTTCTTAAATGTTCTTCATAAGGTAAAGTCATGATATTATATATCATTTTAGTTGCCTGCCTTTCAACTCTCCTCAACCCCCCAATAGCTCTTGCTGCTACAGGGCTCCACACAGGGCTACCATAATCCAGAACTGGTCTAATATATGTCCTATAAAGTGGCACAATCACAACTTCACTTCTACTCCTGAAGTTTCTTTTTATAGTCCAGATTAACCTTTTTGCTTTAGCTATTTGTGCTTCACAGTGTGACCTGCTGGTCAAGTTATTGTTTATTATTATTCCTAAGTCTTTGTCTTCTAGGGATTCTCTAAGCGAGGAACCATCCAGAAAATAGGTCCTAACTGATGTTTGTTACCTAAGTGAATGTGAAAGGTCCAGTTAGTGACCAGAAATGTGTCAGGTGGGCAAACCTGTTGCTATGCATCATTTTAGATATTAAGCCTTTTTATCTCATATGCAGTTGTCAGCGTCGATATGGTGGTGTGTGCCTGGTTTATACATGTACCTGTATGCCTTACTTACAGTAGGTAAATGATGCAGCATTTATCCATATTGAATTTCTTGACCCAAGTTTTAGCCAAGGTCATAATGTTATTCAAATTCATTTGTAGCATTATTTTCTCATTTCCATGTTTATCATACAAGCTATTTTTGTGTCGTCTGCATATTTGCTGATCCAGCTAGTCACTGTCTTACCTATATCTGCTATAAAGATTTGAAAGAGCAGGGATCCAGGGCAGATCCCTGCTGTACCCCACTAGTCATCTCTCTTGTGCTAGAATAGTATGCCCTTATGTTCACCCTCTGAGTCTTATTGTCTAACCAGCTCTGTGTCCACTTAACAATTTTTGTATCTATGTTTAGGTTTATTAATTTCTGGATTATAGCCCCATGGGATACAGTATCAAAAGCCTTTGAAAAATCCAGATATATGCAATCAACTGGACAACCTCTGTCAAAGGATACAGGTACTGGATTTTCTCATAGAAACATATCAGGTTCATCACACATGACCTGTTCTGGATTTCTGGATAAAACCATGCTGCTCCGTATCCTGTGTCTCATGTTTCTTTAGGTGTGCAATAATCATATCTTTTATTATAGACTCTAACAATTTCCCTGGCACTGAGGTCAGACTAATTGGCCTATAATTTTTACAGTCCATTTTATCCACCTGTTTGTGTATTGGAATCACCATGGCAGTGAGTCAATCTGAAGGGATTTCATTTTTTTGTAAGGATGACTGGAATAATATTTTTAGTGGTTTTAAGATGTGTGGTCTGAGAATCTTTAGTAATCTTGGAGATATGTTGTCTGGCCCTGCAGAATGCATATTTAACAGATGTGTCACCCAGGAAATTTATATTTTTTAAATTTTACTATTTGCTTTGCAGATATTTTTAAGTCATGTGGGAAATCATATTACAGTTTATTTCAAATCTGCTGTCTCTGTGAGTTCAAGTGGGTGTGGGTAGTAGATGTTTTTGGATCTAAAGGGCTTTTGTTTTGGTTAAACTTCAAAGGGCAGAGTCCCTTTCATAAAAAATACATGTTTTAAATGTAAACAGTGGCCTAGGTTAGGGAAGATATTTCCAGCTGAGCAAGCAGTGATGATAACAAAAGGAACAATAACAAATCCAGTTTGAACCAGTCTGGGAAGAAGGTGATCCATACAGATCAAAAGCAGAGACAGGGTGTGATGTCAGAGAGGCTGGTCGAGTGATGCTAATACAGTGGGCTGGCCAGCTGAATGTATTTCGGTTGTATTATTTATTTAATTATTTCAAAAGTTTCACTAGGAAAGACATGTTGAGCTGGTAGCAGATCATTTCCAGATATGTCCTGGGGAGGGGTAAGGGAGGGCAATGAAGAACATCAATAACACAATAATAACATTACTACCATAATACATTAAAACAAGGATAACACTGATAACGATAACACAATAATAACATTAATACCATAATAGGTGAAGACAAGGATTGCAAGAAGTAAACACATTTATTTATTTTTTGTTGACCAGGAAAGGAGGACAAGACAATTCTGCCTATTTTCAGCCTTGTCCTGGGGGAGGGGGATACAGATGGATGCCAACTGACATTGAACCAGATTAAAATGTTAGTGGTATTTTTAGTGAATGGGGGACATTTGGGCAGGACACCGTGGAAATTCCCTACTCTGTCAGATGGGGGCATGTTGGCCAGCCTGATTGAGGATCCAGACTTGGAGGAGCAAGAAAAGGAGAATCAGGCTGGGTGTCAGTCCTCCAGCCCAGCCATGGAAACTAAGTAGCATGAAGAAGAAATGTCATCTGTGGTGTCAGAAGTGGACACCGAAGTATCAGAAGTAGGAGATGTAAGATCAGATATGGAAAATGAGCTGCACGGCATGGATGCAACCACCAGTGCGGGTATGAATACCACAGAGGTGGATATCGCATCTACCGAGGCTCAATTGCAGAAGGAGCTTGATGAAAGGAGGACAGTGCTTTTTACCTTACTGGCTGAGGATGAGGAGCATTACACAAGGAGGAAAACTGCATCCTGTCCAGTTTCTCTTTCTGGACAAAATTCTACTGCAAAGGAGCAGCCGGGGCCTAGTACGAATAGACCCGCAGAACCTTCACATGGAGAACAAAGTGTTGTGACTTGGCCACAAGTTGAAGCAGACAGCATCAGGCCAATGATGGTGCAGGAACTGCTAAAAGCAGCGTTCCATATGAAAGAGGTTCCCCCAGTACAGGAATGGTTGCCTGAGATGGCGTTACATGAGGCTGACTAGAAGCAAATGGCCACAGAACAGTGGTTACCAGATTCAGATTTTGTGTTTTTGGACTCCCAGGTGGAAGAGGTGGTGATTCTTAAGGAAATGGGATCAGAACTGCCAGGAGCAGAAGGTGACATCAGTGGACTTTGCCTACAACTGGAGGGGAATCCGAACTCGGGATGGATGTCCCACAGGTACCTGGGGAAGTGGGGAAGGATACAGGTCAGTCTGGGAAAGTCTTGACTTTGACGGGGGAAGGGGATACTTTCAGAGGGCCTGGTGAGGTAGCCCGTAGTTCTCCAGTTTGGTCCAGAGGGGCAGGAGAGGGAGAGAGAAAGAGAGACACCCACAGTGGAGTCTCCAATGGTGGCTCAGGTACAACAAAGAGGTCAGCCAGAAGATTCAAGTCCTAAGAGTACTGAAACTAGAACACTTTCCAATATGACTTCTGGGGAGTCAGGTCAGGGGGCAGGTGCTTGCTCTAAGACACCGTCGGAAGGACACCCTCTCCCCCAGGGCTTTTAGGCTGAGATCCTTGGATTTCTTTTACAGGGCTGAGCTACAACAGCGAAGGAATGCAGTGTAGCTCCATTATAGGGGGGGGGTATGGAGGTGAAACCTGACAGATACTTTGTGGGAAGGACACTGATTAAGGATTCTATGCTTTCATAACTTCAGAGGTCTACGCCCTTATCCATGTGTCTGGAAAGGACACCTTTGACATTAGTTTCTGCTCCCCACATTCTTTGGAGTGTTTCTGGGTAAAGTATGGGTAGTTAAAGTGTTCTCCTTTGTGGTCTCCATTTATGTGTATTCCTCTTTCTAAGCTAACCATCAAACAAGTCATGATTATGTTTTCAAATGAAGGGGTCCACATCAGTGACATTTTCCATTGGCTGCAACAGCATTGCGACATGCTAAGTACACCAGAGGCCATGTTGGATAGAGAGAATTTTTGGACTGGGGCTTGGACTTTTAAAGTTAAATGATGGCAGTCTGAAGAAGGGGCTATCCATTTACCTAACAGTTTTTTCCTGGGCCGGGACAGAGGGGTTTGTTGCTATACTGGGCAGCCTAAGGTGTGCCACAAGTGTGGGACTAGGACATATCTAGCAAATGTGTGTGACAGGTTATGGTGTGGCATATGTAATGAGATTGGTCACATCAGTCATCACTGTGCAAATATGGCCAAATTTAATCTGTGTGTTGAGTTTGGTCATGTTTTTCAGGTGTGTCACTGGGCTGCTTATAACAAGGCTCACCCTGTAAACCCAGACAAGCTTATCAAAGAGGCATAAACAAGGGAGAAGCCCTCAGAAATGAACTTAGTGAAGTCAGCCCCTGAGCTAAGTCCTGCATCCACCTCAGCTAAACAAATGGTAGTTCCTCAGGGCTATTCTGCCCCCCTCCCAACTTCTGCTCCACCTCCAAGTAGAGCACCGGACCTACACATTCCTTCAGTACAAAAAGAGACAGAGAACGAGATACTAATAGTGGACCCAGAACCAGAAGCCGTGGGTTCTATCCAGGAAGTGGTGCCCTCCATTTCAAAAACTGGGAAGGGGATACCCCCACCCTCGCCCCCATGGAAAGCACTCTTATCAAGGTGAAGAAGTTTACTTATGCAAAAAACGAATCCAGTGGATATTGAAATGACAAACCCTTAAGAAGTACTTTGAAAGACTAGTAGTGGTGGGTCTGACTTGGGTGATCTAGACTCTGATGCCTCTTCCTCCAATACTCTGTCAGAAGAACAAGATGAGGTGGAAGCTGGGGACAGCAAAATGAAAAAAAGAAGAAAAAGAAGAAGAAATAAGGGGTCTTTTTTTTAAAAATCTGACATGCCATTTTCCCTAGCAACTTTAAGTGTTCACAGCATTATGCCAGGGGTTAAATGTCAAGCTGTATTTACATTATTTCCTGATCTCCTGATTGATGTGGTTTTCATACAGGAAACATGGCTTAATTCAAGTGTTCATATGTCCCAGGTTAGAAGGGAGTGGACATGGGCACCTTCTTACTGGTTGTTTGGGGAGGTTATAGCAGATGGGGTAGGCATCTTTTGGTAGATCTTTTACCTGGACAGGTGCTTCTTCTAGATGGCATCTGGCAGGGGAAGCCCAGTCATTTTATAGGGTTGTATGTAGCTCAATGCAAGGCAGAAAGGGTGGAAATGCTGAAGGAAATTCATCCGTATTTGGCAACATCTAGAATGGGATTCCTGGCTAGTGACTTTAATTGTAGTTTAGAGGTGGAAGGGAGAAGAGAACAGAACAGGGGAAAAAGGTTTATTGTGATTCCATGGCCTTGAAAGCCTTTGTCAAACCAGCCCGGTGGCACTGAGGATTGAGGCACTGGATGCCACACCTCGTGTTATGCCGGCAACTCAGGTTCGGGAACAAGCCCGGGCCATTGGGGGTTGGCGGGGGGGAGGCCAAGAGTTGAAATGAGGAGCTGTCAGGCAGGTCTCCATCTCAAGTGGGGATCCAGCCACTCCCACTGTAGGGCTACCCCCAGGTGGAGACCTGGTGATAGTGCAGTCAGGGAGTGACTCTAGTTTGGAGGGTGACATGGGTCACTGTGTGCGTGTGCCTCCACATGGGTGCAGGCAACTGCAGTAAGGACAGGGAGAAAAACTGAAAAAAAACTCAGATGGCACCCACAGTATCCTGATCCAGGCCCCAGATCCAGATGTTGGTCTCGGGTTGGGGTCAATGCCTTCATCCTCTGCCCTGCCATGGGGGCGTAACCCATGAGGGACTGCTGGGTGGGTCGGGTCGGAAGGTTGGGTTTCTGAGACTGAGCCCCTCAGAGAAGGGGCCAGAGCCAACTACCAGAGCCTCTATGTGCTCCCCCGTCACCGAGGATGGAGGTAGTGGGGAAGAGAGCCAAAGAGCTGGATAAAAAAAAAGCCTGCATTGATAAAGCTGATTTAGTGGACTGCAGAATACATGCAGTACCACAAATTACTTATGCGTATGGAAGAAGTCATTTTATGTCTAAAACCGACTACATTTTTTTGTCCAAAGCTATTAGCATTCACCAGGTGAAAATTGTTCCGGCTGAGTTCTCAGACCATGTAGTGGTGATGGAGGTAGTTTCCACAGAACCAGAAGGGCAGATTTCTACACAACGTTGGAAACTGAACTCTGAAAGTTTACAGCTTCCAGAGGTTCAAATAGGTATTTTAATCAGGGTTTCTGTTTTGGGATTATATTCCAACATAGAAAATTGGTGGATTAAAACAAAGGCAGATGTCATTAAATGGTTACAGGCCTATCACACCAGGTAATAATGTTGTACACTTAATAGTGTATGGCATTAAGGTGAAACCCAGACCTGTGCACACTCCGGGTTGGATCCCCCCGGAGCTGGAATCTTTAGTGGGGAGGGTCTGGGGGTGTAGTCCCCCGTAACAGGGGTTATGTAGGGTAGAGCCCCCACAGAACAATAAATAAATAGAAATTGTGCAACTCGATTCCGCTGCACGGCATTCTGCCATGCGACATTATGACCCTGTGCCCAGATCTATGCAAAACTCACTTCAAATGTTAGGAGACCTAAGTATCTATCCCTATGGGAACAGTTATTTACACTATTATCAAATACTTTTGCTAGTGGGAAAGATTTCACAGCCCAGATTACAAACATCAAAGGGGAAATTAATTCTTTACAATATGATAGAGCATCTACTGTACAGACAGAACATAGCTTTGGAACTAGAAAAAAAGCTTTTCAGATCCTTGTCAAGTGTGCAAGGACAGGAGAAACTAGGCCCATTTCTCTTCATTACAGGATGAGGGAGTGGTACTTACATCAGATGCCGGAGGGATACAAGAAGTGGTGGATGGGCACATAGCCCATTTGATAAGTCCAGTAAACCTTGAAGATGACAGGATGTCGCAGTATCTTGAGGCTTTAAATGTCCCAGCCTTTACTCAGGATCAGTTGTCTGAGCTAGACAAAGGCATTTCAGAGAACAAAGTCCTCAGGGTTGTTCAGAAGCTGAAACTGGGGACCACACCCGGGGAAGATGGACTCCCAAATGAGTTTTATAAGTTATTTCCTAACATCATGGCTAAAATCTTGGTTAGGGTTTATATGTATTTAACTTTTTTACCTGAATTGCCGAATGATTTTACCAGAGGATTGATAATGTATTTGAACAAAGCAGGAGACAGGACTTTGATTGACAACTGGCAGCCTATCTGCCTGCTGAACTCTGACTTTAAAATATTAAAATTGTTATTACAATCCAGGTTAAAGCAGGTAGCTCCTATGCTTATTTATCTGGTGCAAACTTGTGCCTTACCAAGAGGACACATACGAGCAAATCTGTGTCATATACAGGATGTTTATTTTTTGTGAGATACCAGGGATTCAGGGATATTTATTATCTCTGGACCAATGCAAGGCCTTCAACCAGGTTAACCATGTGTTTATGTTGCAGGTATTACAGAAATTCAATTTACCTCCAGCATTTTCTTTGGATAAAATTGCTTTGTGGGAATACGGTTATTTCCTCAGTGTTGGCACTCAAGGGTGGGTCTCAATTCTAGGTATGTAAGGGTGTGCATCAGGGTTATCCCCTGAGTCCATTACTATTTGTTTTTGTATTGAACCCCTTGATTAGAAGGATAATGTCATTGGCACACTTTCAGGGACTCTTGAGCGCACAGGTCTATTTATTTATACACCCAATTTTGTATATATATTTGATTTTAATTCAAATTTAAGCTGCCCTAATTGGTTATAGAATAGTTTCCGGTTAAGACAGGGAATTGAGACATTTATTATTTTCTTTTTCCAGACTATATTTATTATGCTATAAATCATGGTGATCCCTTTATAACCTGGAAGCTATACTGATAATAGATTAGGCATGCATTGTATCACTTGCTACAAAGTTTAATACATTAATGTCATGTAATTACCCCTCATAAGTAATATTAAAACATAGTTTTTATATATAAGGCCAGGATATTCAAACTGCGCCAGGCTGTGGCGCAAGCCTGGGCGCAGCTCAACTTTATTGCACAGGGGTGTGGCCTGGGCGATATTCAACGGAGCTCCGCTATGGCACAGCAGCTTTGAATATCACACCCTGTCCACCCCCACTGTGCATGGTGCAGTGGCACTGCACCAGCGCAAGTGGCCAGAGTGGAGCATGGAGATGTGCTGGCGCAAGTGCCATTGTGCCATGCACAGCACCTGCGATATTCAAACGGGGACATGGAAATGGGGTTATAATATATGCAAGGCGCACAGGGGGCCATTTGCATCTCATTACGGCCCCATTTCCATGCCATTATCATGCAGATGCGCGATCCCCAACGACTTGCGCCTGGCACCCTGCCAGGCAGCAGCCGTCCGGGATGGCGCCCCCTGCAGCCGATCACGGGCATTCCTGTAATATAAAAAGTCCAATATCCTGGTGGTCCAGTGGACCTTTATGTACCCCTCAATATCTCTGGTGGTCCAGTGGACGCGTAGGCCCAATCACGGGCATCATTGATAGGAACCCCCAAGTCCAATATCCCTGGTGGTCTAGTGTTTCCCCATCCCACCCCACCCTGGGCCCACCCACCCCCTCCCCCCGTCAGCCAGCGGATGGCAGCATCCTACCACCTGCCGCCCGCCACCCACTGACTGACAGCTCGGTAGGGCTGCACACCCCATTAGTTCACAGCATGAGCCAATGGGCATGCCTTCCATACCCGTACTACTAAGACCAGATATGTGAATGAATTCATTCACATATCTGGACAAGTCATGGAATATGGGCTGTACACCCATAGGCTCATGCTGTGAACCAATGGGCATGCAGCCCTACTGAGCTGTCAGTTGGCGGGCGGTGGGCGGCAGGTGGGTGAGGTGCTGCCCGCCGCTGGATGGGGGAGCAGGCGGTGGGGCTCAGTGGGGGTGGGTGGGGGTACACTAGACCACCAGGAATATTGGACTTGAGGGGGTTCTCATCAATGATGAATGCAATGAGCTCAGTGCGGTCCACTGAAACCACCAGAGATATTGGACTTGGGGGGCTACAGTGGATGTGCTTCGCGATGGGCATGGGGCCACCGCCAGGTGCGCGACAAGAACTCGTGGTTACCCACAGGTGGCACCTGCTGTGTTGCACCTGCGTACGCGGCAGCTCACCTGTGGGTGGCCATCACTTGTTCCTTTTTTGGGGGCATAACTTTGTACAGGTGCAGGTAGGTTGCACATGCATGACTCTGCACATCCTGGGCTGAATATCAGGCTGTGCAGGTCATGCGCTAGGCACACCTACCTGTGCCTGCACTTCACGATACTGATGCGCTCAGATCGGGATTTGTTCAGGACTTTTCCCTTTTGAATATCATGCTGAGTACATCAGTGGGTTGTGCATGCCATTCGCAACCCTTTTGAAATATCTGGGCCAATACGCTTATTTTGTTCTAGTATTTATTTTGGTCTATGTGTTTATTTTTGTTTTTATTCCATTCCAAAATCAAATAGAATAACTTAACTATATACTTATTCTTGCCTAAAATAAAATTGAAACAGGGAGATGAGAGGAGGAGAATCTATTTATACAAAAAAATTATGTTTTGGGGTAATTACATTACATTAATGTATTAAACTTTGTAGCAATTGATACAATGCATGCCTGTTCTATTATCAGTATAGCTTCCAGGTTATAAAGGGATCACCATGATTTGTAGTATAATAAATATAGTCTGGAAAAAGAAAATAATAAGTGACTCAATTCCCTGTCTAATCTGGAAACTGTTCTATAACTGATTAGGGCAACTTGAATTTGAACAAAAATCAAATATATATACAAAACTGGGTCTATAAATAAATAGATCTGTTACATGTTTATTTCTTATTCTGTTGGCAGGCATTGGTTAAGACCTTGTTATGATTTTATTTGAACCTTCTTCTTTGATTCTGAATGTGAAAACTCAGTATTTTTTTAAACATGTACCTTAAATGAATGTATGCTATCTCTTTAATTGATTACAACATAAAAGAGGTCTGTAATTAGCCACAGGTACACACCCCCTGATGAAGACCCAATGGTCGAAGCGCTGGGGCCGTGGTAGTTGGCATGCTGTCTATGTCGCTACCTTCCTTTATCAAATAAATAGTATCAAGATTATTCCTGGAGTGCTAAATTTCATTCTTAATTAACTAATTGGTATCATATACTAATTGGCTGCCATCGTATATGGGAATATATGATGGCTTTTTCAATAAGGACGAGGGCCCAACCATTCGTTTTATTTATAAATATATATATTTATAAAACAGGTGAGAAAAATCAGTAAGAATACTGTATTCTGATTGGATGAAACACACTACCTGATTGTGTATTATCCCACAATGCCTGCATGTCTATAAATATAGATATATAGTTATATATTTTAGTGGTGCTGTAGCAACACTATATTTATGGTTGAGCAGGGCTTTCTATGTTAAACCTGAAATTTTGCAGTTTAATAACTTTGCAACCATTCAATGGATTTGCACGTCATTTTGCATGCTTGGTCTCGTGAAGTAGATCTCTTGACATGCTAAGTTTAATTCCCGTCAGATGTGTGGATTCTAAGATCCAGATAGCACAGAAAACATTTTAAAAAATCACCCTTTTCTGCTGTATTCTTGTCAGCACACTGCACCTAGACAGTTAGAATTTTGGTCTGACATTTTCAGGTTAGAACGTGCTTGGGTCACAGTTTGCTTGTTTGGTGACAAAATAACAGTCCATTCCAAAGTTATTACATTTTAAAGTTCTCATTACTTTCAATAAGAATTTCACCCTCCAGGATAGTGGAATGGAATGAAAAAAGAATTTCATCAAATGAAAAAGGATTCTTTTTCATTAGTGGCCAATCCTATTTTGTGAGGAAACATTCCTTTTTCATGAGCTCCCATCTTATTTTCTGTTTTTTCATAATAAAGAAAAATCTTGAAAAGTCACAAAAATGAAATTCTGCTCACACACCAATGCATGTTTCCTGCTCATTGGGACTCCATTAGATGGATTATGTGGTTATCTGGTGGAAAAATGACCACAGAATGTATGTTTTTTTAACAGTTAAAATCCTTTTTCGTGACACACTAAGTCTTTTTTGGTGAGTCCTTTTTCATTCTCACAAAATAGGATCACATCTCATGAAAAAGGGTTCATACTTAGTTTTTTCTGGCTTTATTTGTGAGTTCTTTTTCATGAGAACAAAAAAGGATCTATTCTCACAAAAAAGGGATCCCTTCTCACATAATAGGTTTTCTGACTTACAGTAGCTTTTTCCCTTGATTCTTTTCATGAGGAGGAATCCTTTTTCATTAGCCTAGAAGTTAGAGTAATGAGCTGTGAATAAGCTCTGTACATCCAGCACACCCGGGTTTGATTTCCACAACTTCCACTTGCATACTGTGTGACTCTGAGCAAGTCACTTAACCCCCCAGTGCTCCCAGGTCACCTCTGAAAACAGGCACTTGCATCTAATGGGCCTTACCCAGTTACCAAAGACTTAAATAAATTAAAAAAAGGATCCCTTTTCAAAAAAAAATTTTTTGGACTTAGTTTTTTTCCAATTCATTTTCATGAGAATGGATCTTTTTTGGGAGCTTCTTTCATTCCCATGAAAAAGGATCCCTTCTCATGAAAAAAATGTAGGATTTAGTTGTTTTCTTATTCTTTTTTCTTGAGAAAGGATCCTTTTTTGTGTGCTTTTTTCATTCTTAAGAAAAAGGATCTGTACTCACGAAAAAGGATTTTGGACTTGGTTTATCCCCCTGTCGTGGGGTGTAAGAAAAGACTTTTACAAGAGACAGCATAAGTGGTACAACATACCTTGAATAGGTATGATTTTTATTCAAAAAGAAATAAATTTGAAATAATAAAAGTTAAAGACTCACTTTGTTCAAAGTAAAGAAAACAAATACAAAAAGCACAGGTTTGGCATGAACAATTAGAGCTATTCTACCAACATCAGACTGTACCTGACCTCTCAGAATCTCTCTGGGAGGAACAAACAGGTCCTCTCCCAACGACTATCTGAATTACAACATCAATTCTGCCTTGATATAGGACTGTGATCCCACCCACAAATTGAAACTCCACCTATTAATTAATACAAATACTGAATTTATACATATAATTCCAAGTATTAATTTCCTTTTTACATACAATCTGATTCTCCTATATGAATAATCAATATAAACCATTATGTTTATTTTAAACATTGGATCTTGAGTGATTTATTCCTTAATTATGGGAATATGAGCAGTATTAGGCAAGGTACCGCCCACTTAAATAGAAGGAGGGGTTTTGCTCATGTGTAAAAATGACCAAGATGTGCCACTCACTCCCTCCCTATAGGACACACCTGGAGAGTCAGAAGGTTTCTTCATGCAGATACAGGGTTACCTAGCTTGCTAACAGGACTTGGCTCACAAAGAACAGTAATGTAGTTCAACTTCCTTAATTCATGTACTCGCAACACAGAATGTACAAATGTGCATGGAAATACTACTATGCTGTTTGAGATGTATAACATTCAAATTGGGATGAAAAACTCAGCGCTTAATCTCTGCAGTTACTTAAAGCACTTTTACTGATTTTAAAAGGGGTTCCTTGACCTCTTCTATGAGCGGAAGGTAAACTAAGCCTTTTTATACTAAAAATATCTAGTGGAAAGCAACAAATCTGCTGTTTGTAGTCTAATGGAACTGAGGCATACATGCTAGTCTCCTGTTCACTGGCAGAATTAACTCTTGCCACTCCCAAATGGAACTATAAATAAAAAGAAAACACCTTAACTGTTTTTCTAATTTCAGAGTATACTAGGAAGGTGGGTTTATCATAGAAACATAGAAGTTGACGGCAGATAAGGACCGCAAGGCCCATCCAGTCTGCCCATTTCTTTTTCTACCTTATAAATGTGCCATCGGCCTTTGCGATGTCAGTGACCTATCTATTCATAGTCATTTGTATTGCTCCCTTATGCCTATCCCATGCCTGTTTGAAGCCCTGCACTGTATTCATAGCTACCACTTCTTGTGGTAAGCCATTCCATGCATCTACCACCCTTTCTGTGAAAAGAATTTCCTCACATTCCCCATAATCGGCCTCCCTCTAATCTCATGCTGTGTCCTCTTGTCCTGCTATTTTTCTTATATTTAAACATGTTAGACTCTTTCACCTTGTTTATGCCCTTAAGGTCTTTGAATGCCTCGATCATATCACCTCTCTCCCTCCCTTTGCTCAAGGGTATACATATTGAGCTCCGTTAATCTGTCCTCATATGTCTTCTGATGCAGTCCCTGCACCATTTTGGTTGCCCTTCTCTGGACTGCCTCAATTTGGTTAATGTCCTTGTGAAGGTGTGGCCTCCAATACTGCACGCAGTACTCCAGATGAGGCCTAACCAATGTCTTGTACAGAGGGATTATTACCTCCCTCTTACGACTTGTGATACCCCTACTAATACACCCTAACACCCCCCTAGCCTTACCTACTGCTTTAGAGGTCTGCTTGGATGATTTCAGGTCATCAGTGATGATGATGCCCAAGTCTCTTTCTTCCTTTGTGACTGCTAGCAACTCCTCCCAGCCTATAAGTGGCTTCGGGTTTCTCTTCCCTATGTGCATGATTTTGCACTTCTTTGCATTAAATCCCAGTTGCCACTCTTCTGACCATTCTGCTAGTTTATCCAGATCTCTTCTCATTCTGCCCACCCCATCTGGATCATCTACTCTGTTGCAGATCTTGGTGTCATCTGCAAACAGACAAGCCTTACCCTCTAGTCCATCTGCTAGGTCACTAATGAAGATGTTGAATAGGACTGGCCCCAGGACTGATCCTGAGTACCCCACTTGTGACTTGCATCTTTCTGACTGTATACCATTTACCACCACTCTCTGTTTTCTGCCAGTCAACCAGTTTGCCACCCAGTTGACCAACTTCTGACCCACCCGAGCCTACAGCTTATTTATCAATCTTCTATGTGGAACAGTGTCAAAAGCTTTGCTGAAGTCAAAGGTAAGCAACATCAACTGCTCCCCTTGGTCCACCACTCTGGTTACCCAGTCAAAGAAATCTATGAGATTAGTTTGACAGGACCTTCCTTTGTAAACCCATGCTGTCTTGGATCCTGTGCCCCTATGGATTCCAGGTGTTGCACTATCCTTTCCTTAAGGGTGCTTCCCATAATCTTGCCCACTACTGAGGTAAGACTGACCGGTCTGTAGTTCCCCGCCTCCTCCCTGCTACCACTCTTGTGGAGTGGGATCACATGAGCCCTTCTCCAGTCTTCTGGGACCTCTCCTGTGCTCAGAGACTCACTAAACAATTCTGCTAATGGCTCTGCTAGTTCCTCCTTTAGCTCCTTAAGTACCCTGGGATGTATGCCATCAGGTCCCATTGCCTTATCCACCCTGAGCTTAGCAAGCTCTTGTAGGACCCTTTCTTTGTGAAGGGAGTAGTGCTCACCTCCCTCCCCTGTGTCCATGATGCTGAGCTGTGGGCCCTGCCCTACCTTCTCTTCAGTGAATACTGAGCAAAGTATCTATTTAGGATAGATGCCTTTACAGGGTCCTCCTCCTCACATGCTCCCTTTTCTCCATTAAGCTTAGCAATACCCCCTCTGGACTTTCTCCTTTCACTAATGTATCTATAGAAAGTCTTGTCACCTTCTTTTACTGTTTGTGCTAGTGTTTCCTCAGTTTGGGACTTTGCCTGCCTTACTGCTTTACCTGCTTCCCTTAGGGCAGTTTGGTATGCCCCCCTATCTTCATCTATCAATAATTTAGAGATACGAAACAGTCCACTTTTCAAAAATAAACAAAAATGAACCTCGGTGGAGCCATTTGTCTTGTAAGTCAGCTGTGCTCACTTGGGAGTTAACCTTTCTTTTCTTTCCCAGACTATACAATCTTAAGGGAGCTCATACTTTTACCATAGGGATGCAGGATAGACACAAGATAAAATATTAGTATGGGATTATGAGCTTGTTAGCTTGCTCTGTGTCACCCGTTTCCCCTAGACTTTTCAGAAGGCACTGAAAAAACGCCATACATTCATATTATTTCTGTTAGCTTCCCACATGGGTATGGCAAGGGTTTTACTAAATAGATTTATCCCATTTTCTGTGTCCATAATCATGGAATGCACTAGGCTTTATAATTAGCTGTTTTACATTACTGAAAAACCTGAAGAGGAATTGAAAGGAATAGATTTGATAGCGAGTGGCCAACACGCTATTCAACTAGGAAAAAAGTACAGAAGTACAGACATAGAAGTAAGAGAGAAGGAAGGGGGAGAATTTAAACAAAATAAATATGCTGTTGCACAACAGACTAAAAAAATATATTTAATAGGAGAAAAAGAAACTTCAGGTCTTAGTTCTGCACAAACAGTTTTTGGGGGTGGGGACACCATCACAAATACCCCCTTTTCAAAAACGAACCAAGTGCTATTGGTTTGTATGAAAGGTTACTATCTCCACATTCCTATAGGAATGGGATGGAGTTTCCACCCACCCTCACAGAAAACCACCCCAGGGCACCCTAAATAACACGAGTAGGATGTTATTTTAAACAACCTACATTCATCTGTTTTAAGTACATTAATTACTTCATTTTGCCCTGGGATTTAATTGATCCATCATTACCATATCTGGACAAAAACATCAGCATTTTTATGCTTAACTCCAGACCTGTGTTTAATCTCAAAGGAATAGGGTTGCAGAGCTAAATACCATCGAAGGATATGGGCATTCTTATCCTTAATTTGCTGTAGCCAGCATAAGGGATTATGATCAGTGACTAATGTAAAATGGTTACCCCATAAATAGAACTTTAAAGCTTCAATTGCCCATTTAATTGCCAAACATTCCTTCTCAATGGTGGCATATTTGAGTTCTCTTGGAAATAATTTACGGATGACATAAAGGATAGGATGTTCTTCACCTTTGATGGTTTGACATAGTACAGCTCCCAACCCAGTGTCTGAAGCATCTGTGTGAACTACAAATGGTTGTGAAAAATCAGGTGAACGTAATATGGGTGAAGCGCATAAAGCAGCTTTGATGGAATGAAAAGCTTTATCACAAGTCACAGACCATGGAATTTTGTTAGGTACAGTTTTCTTTGTTAACTCAGTGAGAGGTGTAGCAATTGTGGCGAAGTCAGGAATGAAATGGTGGTAGTATCCTGCAAGCCCCAAAAAATATCTTACATCTGTCTTAGTTTGAGGGACAGGACAGTTTGCTACTGCTGCGACCTTGTCCACTTCAGGTCGAATGATACCATTACCTAAGATGAAACCCAGATATTTGGCTTCTTGCATAGCTATACAACATTTGGAGGGGTTCATTGTAAGCCCTGCTGATTTTATAGTTTGTATAACTTTGCTTAACTGGACAAGATGGGATGGCCAATCCTTACTATGGACAACTACATCGTCCAAGTAAGCAGAGCAATACTGTAAATGTGGTGCCAATAACTGATCCATGTATCATTGAAAAGTTGCTCCGTGTAGACCAAAAGGCATATATTTGAACTGAAATAAACCATAAGGGGTACTAAACACAGTTTTGTCTTTGGATTCAGGATCTAATGGAATCTGCCAATATCCTTTTGTAAGGTCTAAGGTAGTGATATATTGGGCTTGGCCAGTTTGGTCAATAATATCATCTACCCTAGGTATAGGATAGCTGTCGAATTGAGACACCAAATTTAGTTTCCTAAAGTCTAAGCAGAGGCGAATTCCTCCTTTCTTTTTGGGGACTATAACCATGGGAGATGACCATGGGCTTACTGAAGGGTCTATGATCCCTAAGGCCAATAATTTATCAATCTCTTGTTTTACCTCTGATAGAAGTTTTTTCAGGTAATCTATAAGCTTTTTATCTTATAGGTGAAGCAGTGGTTTTGATTTGGTGTGCTACATTTACAGCACGCCCTGGTTTAGTAGTGAATACTGTGGAAAATTGATCAAGAAGGTGATCAATATCTTTTTGTTGTTCTTTTGTTAAAGCCGGATTAATGATCACTGTCTTGTCTTTTTCCCTGTCATTTTCCAATCTTTGATATGCCAAGTCTAAGTCAGTATTCTGACTCTCTGTATAGATATAACAACAGGGCTTTGGTTCTGCTTGTTCCTGCCATGCTCTTAACAAATTGGCATGGTATATTTTGTAAGGGGAACGTTTTCCTGGGGTTTCCAATTTGTATGTGACTGGTCCAGTTTGTTCTAGAATATTGTAGAGACCTTGCCACTTCATTAGTAACTTGTTTTCGGATGATGTTAAGAGAAGCAACACCTTATCCCCTGGTTTAAAATCCTTGTCACATGTTTTTATATCTTACAAAGTTTTTTGTTTTACCTGGGCTTCTACAGCATTTCTATGTGCCTGTTGAGTGTACAAAAGTAGTTTTTTCCGCATTTCCTTCCTATATTCTAAAAAATTCACATGTTTGATGTAAAGATCACCTTCCCAAGCTTCCTTTATTACATCTAAAGGTCCATGGGGATTACGGCCATATAACAACTGGAATGGTGAAAATCCAGTGGAGGTCTGAGGGACCTCCCGATAAGCAAATAGGAACAGTGGAAGATAATGATCCCAATATTTCCCTTCATCATCCACAAATTTTTGTAGCATGCATTTTAATGTTTGATTAAACCTTTCTACAAGGCCATCTGTTTGTGGGTGATAAGGGGACGTTCGTATGGCAGTAACACCAAGCAGTTTATAAAGTTCTGATAGAAAACCTGCACAAAAATGTGTTCCTCTGTCTGTTAATATTACTTTTGGTATTCCCAATCTGCTACAATAATCAAGAACCTTTTCAGCTATTTTAGCTGTAATGATAGTCCAGAGAGGATAAGCCTCCGGATACTTGGTGGCATAGTCACAAATAACCAAGATGAACTTATTTCCTTTAGAACTTTTAGTCAAGGGGCCGACAATATCCATTGCTATTCGCTAAAAAGGCTGTGTAACTAGAGGTAAAGGTCTGAGGGGTACTTGGTCTTTTTTAGTTACCTGGTTAATCTGTTGACATTTTGGGCAACTATGACAGTATTCGGCAATGGAATCATGGATACTGTGCCAATAAAACTGTTGTAGGAGCCTATCTAAAGTTCTTTCCCTCCCTGCATGACCAGCACTGGGCATATCATGAGCAAGAAATTATAAGTCAGACCTGTATTTCTTAGGGACTATTAATTACTCAACCTGTTCTTGGGTGGTAGGATGGACACAGATTCTGTACAAAATATTTCTTTTTGTTACTATAGGGTTTTTGGTTAGATTATCTGATCCTGCTTGTGTAAATATGGAAGTAAGAGAGGTATCTTCTTTTTGTTCCTGAGCTATATTGTACATCTGTAGTTCGGGCATTGATTCTAGAGGTGTTTTCTCTTTTTTCCATTGTTTTTGTATTTTCCTTTTTTCTGCCTTAGTTTTCCTATTGTTCCCTAACTTCCCAAAGATTTCATCCTGGAAGAAAAAAGGTAAATCATTCTGTTCAGGATTAGTAGCAATCTGAGATCTAGTAGCAACTGCGATTAAATTATCAACATTTACATTCTGACAGGAAGATACTATTTGTGAAAATCTGTCGTAATCTTGACCTAAAATAAAAGGAACAGGCAAAGTGGGTACTACCCCCACAGTAACAGTGCCCATAAGTCCATTTATGATAATTGGTACTGCAGTTGTTGGATATTGATGAATGTCTCCATGAATACAAATTATACCTGTTGTGGAAACGGGATTTGTCAAATGAACCAAATCTGCCCGAATGAGGCTTTGTTTGCTGCCAGAGTCTACAAGCCCATCAACAGTTTGTCCATTAACTTGTACAGGAATAACAAAGTTACCCAAGTCTATAGAACCAAAATAGGCTGGCTCTTTTCTTTTTTTAGGACAGAACTGGGCAATATGTCCCAAGCCATGACAATAATGACATTCTATTGTAGTTTCTTTTTGTTTAACAGGAACAGTCATATTTTCTCTTTTAACACCCCCGATGTTATGATTAGTTGGAAAGAAAGGTCTTACCAGTGTTGTTGTAGTAGTAGGTCTAGTAACAGGGTTACTGTCTGTCCTTTGAAATCCTTTCTGCAGGGGCTGTTGGGTGACAAGAAAATCCTCAGCCAGCATGATGGCAAGATCTGCATTATCTGGATTATGTTCCCTGATCCATAGCTGTACATCGGTGGGCATAATCTGTATGAACTGTTCCAAGATAAACATATCCATGACGGCCTTCACTGTCTTCCCCTCTGGTTGGATCCACTTGCCACAGAGGTCTTGGAGTCTGGTGTATGTTTCTCAAGGTGGAATATGAGACACGTGTTTTAAAGATCTGAATCTTTGCCTATAGGTTTCTGAATTGATATCGAAACATTTCAGAATCTCCTGTTTAACTGCGGTATAGTCATTAACAGAAGCACTGTCCATGTTGGTATAAGCTAATTGTGCTTTTCCTGTTAAATAAGGGGCAAGAAGAACCACCCACTGTGTTGGAGGCCAATTGCATGCTTGTGCTACCTGTTCAAATGTTGTTAGATAGGACTCGATATCATCTGATAGTGTCATTTTAATTAGTTTTATGTCTTTTGGAGTGGTTTGAGCCCCTGTCCTGCCCCTAATGTCTGTAACAATTGTATGGTGTCTACCCACCTCTGGCCCTGTCTTCTGCATTCCTGCTCTTGTTCCTGGTACTCCTGATCTCTTTGTCTGTCCTGCTCCACTTGCCTTAGTGCCAACCAGTGTAACAGCTCCCATAAGTCATCTGGGGGTACACTATCAGGTCGTTCCCCTGGCTCCTCCATATTTACGTCCTGCATACGAATGGTAAGTTCCTCAATGTCATCAGGGACCATACCCATATTACTCTTAGGTCTAACAATAGGAGGAAGTCCTGACAACATTGGTTCCCCAGTTAAGAGTGTCTGGCTTCTTGTTACAGCTCCAGATGGCTCCTCCATTTTATGAGCCATGTACCTGCTGTCTCAAATTTAAGTCAGAGATACTAAAAAAGCAGTATCTACTACTGGGATCTTTTAGTGTGAATCACCAGGGTACCCCACTTCTGGTACCAATTTGTCGTGGGGTGTAAGAAAATACTTTTACAAGAGATAGCATAAGTGGTACAACATACCTTGAATAGGTATGATTTTTATTCAAAAATAAATAAATTTGAAATAATAAAAGTTAAAGACTCACTTTGTTCAAAGTAAAGAAAACAAACACAAAAAGCACAGGTTTGGCATGAACAATTAGAGCTATTCTACCAACATCAGACTGTGCCTGACCTCTCAGAGATCTCTCTGGGAGAACCAAACAGGTCCTCTCCCAACGACTATCTGAATTACAACATCAATTCTGCCTTGATAGAGGACTGTGATTCCACCCACAAATTGAAAACTCCACCTATCAATTAATACAAATACTGAATTTATACATATAATTCCAAGTATTAATTTCCTTTTTACATACAATCTGATTCTCCTATATGAATAATCAACATAAACCATTATGTTTATTTTAAACATTGGATCTTGAGTGATTTATTCCTTAATTATGGGAATATGATCAGTATTAGGCAAGGTACCGCCCACTTAAATAGAAGGAGGGGTTTTGCTCATGTATAAAAATGACCAAGATGTGCCACTCACTCCCTCCCTCCCTCCCTATAGGACACACCTGGAGAGTCAGAAGGTTTCTTCATGCAGATACAGGGTTACCTAGCTTGCTAACAGGACTTGGCTCACAAAGAACAGTAATGTAGTTCAACTTCCTTAATTCATGTACTCGCAACACAGAATGTACAAATGTGCACGGAAATACTACTGTGCTGTTTGAGATGTATAACATTCAAATTGGGATGAAAAACTCAGCGCTTAATCTCTGCAGTTACTTAAAGCACTTTTACTGATTTTAAAAGGGGTTCCTTGACCTCTTCTATGAGCAGGAGGTAAACTAAGCCTTTTTATACTAAAAATATCTAGTGGAAAGCAACAAATCTGCTGTTTGTAGTCTAATGGAACTGAGGCATACATGCTAGTCTCCTGTTCACTGGCAGAATTAACTCTTGCCACTCCCAAATGGAACTATAAATAAAAAGAAAACACCTTAACTGTTTTTCTAATTTCAGGGTATACTAGGAAGGTGGGTTTATCAATAATTTAGAGATTCGAAACAGTCAACTTTTCAAAAATAAACAAAAATGAACCTCGGTGGAGCCATTTGTCTTGTAAGTCAGCTGTGCTCACTTGGGAGTTTACCTTTCTTTTCTTTCCCAGACTATACAATCTTAAGGGAGCTCATACTTTTACCATAGGGATGCAGGATAGACACAAGATAAAATATTAGTATGGGATTATGAGCTTGTTAGCTTGCTCTGTGTCACCCGTTTCCCCTAGACTTTTCAGAAGGCGCTGAAAAAACGCCATACATTCATATTATTTCTTTTAGCTTCCCACATGGGTATGGCAAGGGTTTTACTAAATAGATTTATCCCATTTTCTGTGTCCATAATCATGGAATGCACTAGGCTTTAGAATTAGCTGTTTTACATTACTGAAGAACCTGAAGAAGAATTGAAAGGAATAGATTTGAAAGCCAGTGGCCAACACGCTATTTAATTAGGAAAGTACAGACATATAAGTAAGAGAGAAGGAAGGGGGAGAAGTTAAACAAAATAAATATGCTGTTGCGCAACAGACTAAAAAATATGTTTAATAGGAGAAAAAGAAACTTCAGGTCTTAGTTCTGTACAGTTTTCGGGGGGGAGAAAAACACCAGCACACCCCCGATTCTTTTTTTGTGAGAAGGGTGTACTGTAAGCTTTCACTCACAACTTTGTGTCATTCACAGTCTGAGCAGTGTCTACCAATGTGCTTCTAGGTGTACTGCAAACTCTCATTCACTGACACCTCAGTCGGTTGGCAGCCATGGTATTGTGTGGAGGGATGTGCTGCCCCCTGGCTCTGTGGCCAACTGGCCATGCTGGGTTGGGGGAGTGGGATGGGATGTGGCACCTCAGTGGGTGGGGGTCTACTGGACCACCAGGGATACTGGGATTTCTGTATTACCCTATGATTGGATTCGGGATGGATGGAGGGCCCACTAGACTACCAGGGAAGGATTTACTAATTGTTTCTGATTCAATTGTGGATTTGGGGATGGGTGGGGGGACACTAAACTACCAGTGTTGTTCACATGAACATTTGTATATTACAGATGAGTACTGGGGAAGGGAGGGGGGCCACTAGACTACCATGGAAATATTTACTAATGTTTTCTGATTCGATCATGGATTCAGGCAGGTAGGGACACTAGACTACCAAGGCAGTTTTGCTTACATTTCTTACAGGTCGGATGGGATACATGGCTGGGGTACCACTGGACTACCAGGCAAGTTATGGCTACTATATTTACAGTCAGATGGGGTACATGGATGGGGGTAGCCACCCAGGGGCTGGTGGCTGCTGTGCTGAGTTGTGAAGTACAGCAGCCTGCCTGTTGGTGGCTACCAGTTAGGCATGTTTTTACATGCCTAACTTTGTGCAGTATATCTCTGAGATGTGCAGGCAGATGCACCACACCTCCTGGCCAAATATTGTGATATGCCACATATGCATGGGAATACCCCCTCCAGATGCGCCGCATACATTATCTTTGCACTGCGGCACATCTGGGATTGAACAGTGAATCCCTTCCTTTTGAATATGGTCTAGGAGCACACTTCTGGAGATACACTGGCACAACAAAATTGCACCAGGCACATCTCCTTTGAATATCTTGGCCCTAGTATAATTAATTTCAAAAATCTTCATTATTGAATCAGTTAGGGTTGTTACTAACGTGACAAAAGCAGGGAAATGTGGTGTTAGGGTTTCCAACCCTAACTCCCCACCCCCACCCTTCAGACACTGACAGGCATCAGGGGTGTGCCTTGGGGTCATTAACCCTAATGCTCACCCCATTCCACAAGAAAATAAGCTGAGCCAATGACCCAGGATTGGCAACAGACCCAGGAGTCATAGGGTTGGCTGGGGAAAAGGATTGAGCACCCTGGGGACTGCTCTCCAGCTCTGGGAAGAGGAAGGGGAAGGGTATCCAGTGCTTTATGGACCCCTGGCAGAGGCTGGGGGTACTGCTGTGACCAGTACCATCATGTTAGGGGGAAGGGCAGATGCTGGATGTCATTGCATGTCCTCATCCACAGGGAGCAAGCATGGAAAAAAATCTGTCCCTCTGGCAAGATGACCCACTCTACCCCACCATCCACTGCCTCTGTCATCCCCTAGTGGGAGGTCCCACTCCCATGGCCCTGACCTGGGCATAAGCTGGGGCTTGCCAACAATGTCCATTGGGAGGGGGAGCTCCCCTGGTGGCCCCACCCAGGGGGGACAGCCTGGGCATGGGGAAGGTGAGTGGAGCACATCTGAGGATGGGGGAACTGGACAAAAAAAAGAAAATAAGCTGAGATGAGTATAGTATAGGAGAAGGGGGTGAGCATTAGGGCTGTCAACCCCAAGGCTCTCCCTCATTGGAAACTCTAACACCACATATCCCTGATTTTGTTGCTTTAGTAAAAATTCTAACTGATGCATTAATTAAGTTTTTTGCAATGAATTTCCTTACTTTTTTAGATAGTATAATCATATCCTTATTTATCTGTGGGAGAGCAAGGCCCTCTGGGCCCTGCACTTCCATCAATGGGACAGCAGCAACCAAATTGTCAGCATAGCCATCTTATTACCCCACCTTATGTACCCCAGTAAAGAAAATTTTTGAATCCAAACCAAAACTTAATTCTGCGCAACTGCAATACCATTCTATGCCACAGGTGTAAAAACACATTTTGGGCAGGATTTGCAACAGGACAGCTGTGACATACATGAGGTCAGGTAATAGGGCTAAGGTAAGAAGGCTATGTTGAAAATCTGGGGTCAAAATATTTAACATTTCCAAAGTCACAATCAGGAGTACCAAAAATTGCAGCAAATGGTCATAACTTAGGCATTTTTTCATATTTTGACCCTAAATTTTGAACGTGGTCTTCTTATGACCCCTTCTCACAATCCCCATAGGTGAAAATGTACAAATCCATGCCAAATGCCATTCCATGCCATAGGTGCAAAAACACATTTTAGGCAGGATGTGAAAATAACAGCTCATTTCATTAGGTGTGTGAAAAAATGGTTACGTTGAAAATTTGGAATCAGAATATTAAAAATTACCAAACTCATGCATGTGCATAGAAACATTTCAACAAACGCTTGTAACTTAGTCATTTTTAGGAATTATTTTACCAAATTTTCAACATGGGCTTTTTGGGGTCCCACTTCATGAACCCTGGCACTGTCATTTTGTTAACTGGTTCCAAAAGGAGATTTTGCACAGTGACCATGAAATCACCTTCCAGTTCTGATTAACAAAATGACAGTCACAGTGTTCATGAGGTGACATCCCAAAAAGCCCATGTTGAAAATTTGGTGAAAAAGTACCTAAAAATGCAACATTATCAACATAAGTTCAAAACATCATTGAAATACATTATACTGCATGCATCTTGATTCCTCAGTTTGCGGTTTGGCTTTGAAGAGTGCAGAGATGCCCTGGTCCACAGAAGATGACAGCGGATGACCTCTGAAGGTAAGTATAGGGTAAAGGGTGGGGTGGGGTGGTGGGTGCTCAGTGGGAGGGTCAGGTGGGGGAGGGTGTGATGGGGATGACAAGGGACTGCTTTCTTTTTTCAGGGTAAAAAAAGACATATGGGGACAGTTTTCTAGTTTACAGAAAAATACTAAAATACATATTTGGGGACACTGGGAGTAGCTCCCCAGTGTCCCACACTGCTGAAGGGTGGACTTTCATTGCTGGCATGGGGATTAGGCCCCCTGATGCCGGGAAAAAATAACTCAAGTGACTGCAGTGGGAGAAGGGCGCATCTGACACTGGGAGTGGGCATTCCAGTGTAAGATTTTATAAATAAATAAAATCATGGCAATGGGAGGGTGGAGGTGCCACTAGACACCATGGAATATGTTTTTAAAGGGGGACAGTGATTGTAAGGGTGGAGGGTGCCACTAGACACCAGGAAATATTTTTTTTTTAAATGGGAACAGCAATTAGAAGGGTGTAGGTGGTGCCACTAGACACCAGGGAAAAAGCATGAAAGGGGATGGGGATCGGTGGGTGGAGGGGTGCAACTATACATTAGGGAAACAAAACATTAAACAGGATGGGAACTGGAGGGTTGGGGTGCCAGTAGACTCTGTGGAAATCCTAGGAGAGGATCCTTTTTTGTCACTCATAATATGAAAAATAATTTTTTTTGTATCATGCAGTGATGAAAAAGAATTCATAACAGCAACTAAAACACATTTCTGGGGCATATCTCTAACACAGAAGTGCACATTGCACCTCAGGGGATCCCAATCAACCAACTAAGTGTGGTGAGCTCTCTCTCCAGGATGTCATTTTGAAAATTTTTTTAAGAAAAAATGGAAGCAAGATGGCAGCAAATGAAAAATGAATTTTCCCATAGGAAACTGGATTCCTTTTCATTTCTTACAGTTATATTTTAGTTCTTACTGATGCTCAGAAATGATTTTTTCACATTTTTAAATTGCAATAACTTTAAAACGGCCAATTATTTTTTCACCAGACTAGCAAAAGGCACATCTGTGGGCTAGTCCCTTTCTGCCCGGAAAATTTCAGACCAAAAGCCAAGCTATCTGCATTGTAGGTAAGCTCAAAGAAAAATCCCATCAAAGTCAATGAGTGACATCATGTTTTTTTCACCACTCCATAATTCAGAAACCACAGATCTCACCAGAATATAACTTGCCACAACAAGAGTTCTACCCCATAGAACGGTGCATACCAAATTTTTGCAAATCCATTGAATAGTTGCAAAGGTATTAAAGTGCCAAATTTTGAGTTTAACACTGAAGTACTTAACTCAGTCCTAACTATTGGGGTGTGACCCACCTCGATGATAGATAGATAGATAGATAGATAGATAGATAGATAGATAGATAGATATCGCAAAAAACTTTATTAATGCATCAGTTATGGTTAAACCGACAAAAGTAGGGAAATGTGGCATTAGGGTTTCCAACCTTAACACCCCATTCCCCACCCTACACAGACCCAGAGGCAAGGGGGTGTCTTGGGGTCATCAACCCTAACGCTCACCCCATTTCCATTAGAAAGTAAGTTGACATGTGTACAGCATAGGAGAAAGGGGTGAGCATTAGGGTTGACAACCCCAAGACAGACCTCCCCTGCCTGCGGGTCATGTCTGTACTGACCAGATGGCAATCAATGTTTTTTCATGACTAGCTGGCCATTCTGTGATTCTTTTTTTACCAGCCGATTTCCTTTTTCACCATGACGAAAAAGGAAGTTTACAAGTGGCAAAAAAGGAATTAATTCTTAAAAAAACAACTTCAGAGGGCATACCATATATCAAAAAACATGCAGAACAGCTCATCAACCCCAATATGCAAGATACATGGTTTGATGTCTGCAAAAGATATCTGTGGGCACAGTTATGACAGTTTGGGCCAAAAATAAAAAAACAAGATGGCGGCACATGAAAAAGGAAATTTTTCTTGGGTAAATCCTTTTTCATTCCAGGAATCTATCCTGGAAAGTAAAAGTCCAATGTAAAATAATAGGACCGTAAAAATGTAATAACTTTTGAACAGATTAGTATTTTTTCACCAAATAAATGTGGAGCAGTTCTGTGACCCTAGCTCTTTCTACCATAACAATTTCAGATCAAAATACACCACCATCTGTGGCAGGGTGATGAACAAAATGCAAAAAGTGGTGAATTTTAAGGTTTTTGTACTATCCGGATCTCAGAATCGCACATCCAACCAGAATGAGCCATGACACGTCAAGAGATCTACCCAACAGGACAGTGCATTCCAAATTTTGTGCACATCCATCAAACAGTTGCATTGTTAATTGTTAATAAAGTGCAAAATTTGAGGTTTAACATTAAAGTGCTACATATATATATATATATATATATATAGATACAAATATAGATATAGATAGATGTGTACATATATAGATATATAGATACAAATATAGATATAGATAGATGTGTGCATATATATATATATATATAGATAGATAGATAGATAGATAGATAGATAGATAGCTAGCTATACACACACAGACAAATAAACCACTACAGAGCATGCAATCATGCTGTGATATGCACACACCTTGGTGTGTGTTGTGAGGTATGAGGGTGCAGGCCGAATGCATTCAATCATCCAAGGTGTGTGTATATCACAGCACAACTGTATACCTGGTAGTGGAGTATCTGTCTCATAAAATGGTCAAAATTGTTTTGGAGGGGATAAAAACAGAAAGACATGCAGGTGTGTGGTCATTGTGGTAGAATACATGGTCAGGTAGTGTGTTTCATTGAGTCAGGAGACAGCACTTTTACTGATTTTTCTGACCCATTTTTTAAATATATACTCATTGCAAAAAAAAACACATTTATCCACCAGTTAAGGTTCAACTTAAAGCAACAAAAGTAAGGAAATGTGGTGTTAGGGTTCCCAACTGTAGCCCCCCCAAGCAGCAAACCGACAAGCCTACACAACCACATACAGCCATTATCAGGTAAGACAAACAACATACAACTGTTTCCAGATGGCACAAATGCAGTATCACTGATGTGCTAACTTTGTGGATTTGTACAGTATTTGCAGCATGCACACAGCAAGACATAAACATTCACTTGTTGCTGCAGATAGAAATCCAGGATACTCAGATCATAAAAGTGCTTCTGTGTGCAGAACCATAGGCCTCTGCAGCCAGAGATATAAATCCACAATACCCAAATTACAGGAGTTATTTTCTCTGTAGAAGTGTAGGCTGTATGATGCTAGTGCTTCTGTAGCCTCAAGTACTCATGTGCACAGTAAGATATACTGTACATACACATGATAGACCTGCAATTCTGCAGCTGCCGGTGAAAGACATACACACCAACCTCTGGCTGCAAAAGTATGGGAATCATAAAATCCATGACACCAAAACTGCAACAGTACTATTTGCAGAAGTGCAGGCCCTTGAGGGTCCTATACTTCTTCAACCACAGGTGTAAGACATACATACCAACTTCTGGCTCCAGAAAGGCAAGCCCCTGTGCAGTCTTCCGCTACACAGACAAAAGCACTGTTGCAATGTGGTTATCATGGTTTCAGCAGTGGATCTAGAATTTTTCAAGGGCAGCAGGTTTTCAGATGCAAAAATTACAACAGTATTTCTGTCTGTGGAAGAACCAGCCCCTGAGGGGCCTTTGCCTCATCAGCCATAGGTGTAACACATAAACACCAACTTGTGCCAGCTGAAGCACAAACCCCTATGGGGCCCACCACTATGCTGACAGAAGTACTGTTGCAATATGGGTATCATGGTTTTAGCAGTGGATCTAGAAATTGTTCAGGGTAGTAGCAGGTTTTCAGTTACACAGCTGCATATAGAAAATCACGCAGAGGCAGATCATGCTATCTAGCAAGATACTTCATACAGTGTGTATATGTACCTCTTTCTGCAGAGGCAAAGGTCCTATGGGCCCATCTATCTGCAGAACAGTAGAATACAATGACACAAGTGTGGCTGCATGTGCACATGCCTCTGTGGTGCCTGTTCTTATGCAGTCACAGATAGAAATCCACAAAGGTAGCACATCAGTGCTACTGCATTTGTGTCATCTGGAAACAGCTGTACGTTATTTGTCTCACCTGATAATCACTGTCTGTGGTTGGTTGTGTGAATTTGTCCTTTTGCTGCTTTGAAGGTGGTGGGGTTTGGATTGGAAGGAAACCCTAATGCCACCTTGCTCTACTTTTATCACTTTAAGTTGAACCCTACCTGATGCATTAATTTAGTTTTTTGCAATGAATTTCCTTCCTTTTTGAGATAGTGGAATCATATCCTCATTCACAGAGGTCCATACCTGCCTGAACAGATCCATCTGGCTGTGGAAGCACAGGGCCTGGAGGGTTCTGCACTTCCATGCATCTACAGATGCAGATGGGAAGGGCCCAAGGGCCCTGCACCAAATGTGGAGTCCATTAGGCTGAGGAAGTGCAGGACCCTCTGGACCCTGCACTTCTATCTGGCGACAGATGCAGAGTCCATCTGGGCATGGAATTGCAGGGCCCAAAGGGCCTTGCACTTCCATGTAAGTGAGGAGTCCACCTAGATTCAGTAGCTCAGAGCCTTCCAGGCCTTGCACATCCATATAGCTACAAATGCAGAAGTGTAGGGACCTCTGTGCCATGCACCAAGTGAGAAGTCTGTCTGGCTGTGGAAGGGGCCCTGCATTTTCTTGCTGCTACAGATGCAGATGTTTAGGGCTTAAGTTGCAGAAACACAAAAAATATTTCAATGTTCAATCATAACTTGGTTCTTTTACCATATTTTTACACCAACGTTTTCCTCATAGTCTTTCTATGACCCCACATCATGAACCCAGTATACAAAAATGTTCAAATCCCATGCTAAAATATTTCTTGCCACAGGTGCAAAAACACATTTTGGCCAGGATTTTAAAAATGATAGCTGTCACATTCATGAGGTTGTGTGAAGAAATGGCTATGTTGAACATTTGGGGTCAAAATATTTAAAATTACCAAACTTACAAGTAAGCATAGAAAAATGTCAAAGTATGCTCATAACTTTCTTTTCTTTTTTCTTTTTTTTTATATTCTGACCCCAAGGGTCAGAACAGTAATACTGGAGGCAGTATAGCATAGTGATTAAGAGCACTGAGCTGCAAAGTTTGGAGAACTGGGTTTGAATCCCAACACCACCACTTGCATACTGTGTGACCATGATCAAGTCACTTAACTTTCCTGTGCTCCCTGGACACACCTGGAAACAAGCATCAGCTTAGTGTGTCTTTTCTGGACAAAAATTATAAAATAAAAAAATAGTTTTCAACATGGTTGTGTTATTATCCCACCTCATGAACCCAGTAGATAAAAATTCTCAAATCCAAACCAAAACATAATTTCATGGCGCAGGAATGAAAGCGTGTTTCAACCAGGAGTTGAAAAATGACAGCTGTCACATTCATGAGGTGTTGTGTGAAAAAATGGCTGTGTTAAAAGATTTGGGGTCAAAATATTGAAAATTGCCTAAGTTGTGTGCATACATTGAAACTTTTCAATGTATGCTCATAACTTTGTTGTTTTTAAATATTTTGACTCCAAATTTTCAACATTGTCTTCTTATGTCCCCACCTCATTAACAAGAGTGGAGAAAATTTTCAAATCCTGATGAAAAGGTGATTTCATGCAGTGAAAGCAAAATCACCTTTCAGGATGAATTTGCATAATGTTGCTACCCTTGTTCATGAGGAGGACTCTCAAAAAGGCCATATTGAAAATTTTGTGTAAACATTTTCAAAATGATAAAGTTATGAATAAAAGTTTAAACTCCGCTGAAATACATTAAACCTCACTTACCTTATGTTCCTATATTGCAGTCGCTGGTTCCAGCAGCAAGACGTGTTTTCAATTAGAGACTGGATCTACACTGTGGGACATGTTTGGGTGAGTGAGGGTTTATGGGGGTGTGTGGGGTGGTGGGTGTGGAGTGGGGAGTCAGGGTGTGGGGTGGGTAGGGGTGAAGGGGTCAGATTGCTAATCAATCATTTTATTTTTCAGGTTAAAAGAAAAAAGATCAACAAGGGATTTTGTTTTTTTGTAGGAGACAGAAGCTAACAATGGGGATTGGGCATCCCACTGTTGGGATGATCTCAACATCACTGGGGGGTGGGCACCCTGGTGCTGCCACCTATTTTTTGGGAAGATGACCTAGAGGGGATGGGGATTGAACGGAGCAGTACCGAGGGGTGGGCTCCCTCATCCACTATTATTTTATTATATTAAGAAGGGGGAGTGGGTGACCTGGAGAGGAGGGGGGCAAGAGAAGTGATACCAGGATGGGCAATCTGGTCCACTTATTAGTTTAAAAAAAAGCAGCATTGGGGGAGCAGGTGACCTGAAGGGGAGGAGGAAGAAAGAAGCAGTACTGGGGATGAGCACCCTGGCCAAAAATAGATAGATACCTACATACATACATAGACAGAAAGACAGAGAGAGAGAGAGAGAGAGAGAGAGAGATCAGGGCATCAGTGGATCACTGCTCTAATTGAATCTATAGCTAGCTGTCTGTCTGTCTAATACATCTGTTTTAATATTTTTCTTAAGTGGACCAGGGTGCCCACCCTATACCACCCTCTCCCATCCAGGTTGCCCACCCCCCAGTTTTTTTTTTCAACTAGTAAGTGGACCAGGGTGTCCACTCCTGGTACCATTTCTCCTGCCCCCCTCCAGGTTGCCCCTGCCTTCCTTTAATTTTATATATGTGGTGGCACTGGAGTGCCCACTCCTGGTGCCACCAAAGATCATCACAACACTGGGATGCCTAATCCTGGTGTCAGCTATGGTCCCCACAATAAATAAAACCATCCCTAATTGATCTTGGTTTTTCTAACCTGAAAAAGGAAAACAGTCTATTGGCAGTCTGCCTCCACAACCCCACCCTACCTCCCCACTTAGCAACTACCACCCCACTGCCATGCACCCAGTGTCACCATGTATATAAAATTAAAGGAAGGGGAAGGCAACCTGGAGGGCAGGGGGCAGAGAAGCGGTACCAGTGTTGGGCACCCCAGTTCACTTACTAGTTTAAAAAAATATTAGAAATGGGACAGGTGACCTGGAAGGGAGAGCTGAGAAAGAAGCAGTACTGGAGTGGTCAACCTGGTTCAGTTACTATTTAAAAAAAAAGTATTGGGTGAGCAGGTGACTTGGAAGGGAGGAGGGGAAGAAGTTGTACTGGGGTGTGAACACCCTGGTCCACTTAAGATAATTATAAAAATAGATAGGTTAGGTAGATCGATCGATGGATAGACAGAAAGACAGACAGATAGCACTGAGTGGAGTGGGTGAGGCTGTGGAAGGCAGATTGCCGATGGTCCGTTTTCTTATTTCAGCTTTAAAAAAAGATCACGGATGGACAGTTTTCTTTATTGTAGGGGGGCAGAAGCTAACACTGGGGATTGCACACCACAGTGTCAGGATATCTGTGGCAGCACCAGGGGTGGGCACCCATGTGCCAGTACATATATTAAATAAGGGATTTTGGTGACCTGAAGTGGCAAGAGAAGTGATACCGGTTGTCGGCACCCTAGTCTACTTACTATTTTAAAAAATAACATGGGGAGATGGACGACCTGAAGAGGAGGGGGGGAAGGAAGCAGTACCGGTGGTGAGCATCACAATCCACTTAACAAAAGATAGATAGATAGATAGATAGATAGATAGATAGATAGATAGATAGATAGACAGACAGACAGTCAGACAGACAGACAGAGTGACAGAGAGACAGAGAGAGACACACATACACACATCAGGGGATTGGTGGCTCACTGCTCTAACTGAAGCCAGCAGCATGATACCTGTTGCAGCTTCACACTTCAAGAAAGTATGTCTGCTCTCATACTAATAATGCAGATGAACATGTCATGGTACATGTTCAGGTGAGTCAGGGTTGTGTCGGGGGTTGGGGGCCTGAGTGAGGAGGGCAACTGGGGTCAGTGGGGTCGGGGGTGGGTCAGATCATCAATGGACCATTTTCTTTTCTCAGATTAAAGAAAAAGATCAACATGGGACATTTTTCTTTATTTTATGGGACAGAAGATGACTCTAGAGATTGGGCATCCCAGTGTTGGGATGATCTTCAGTGGCATGGGGTGGGCATCCTGGTGCACCATGTATATTAAATGAAGGAGGGGTGACCTGGAGGGGGGGCAAAAGAAGTGGTACTGGGGGTGGGCACCCTGATCCACTTAAAAATGCAAAACTAAATTGATTAGAGAGATAGATAGACCCATAGATTGATAGATAGATAGACAGACAGACAGACAGACAGACAAAGAAAAATGCAAAACTAAGTTGATTAGAGATAGACAGACAGACAGATAGAGTGACAAACACCTCTCTCTCTCTCTGGACTGTAACAGCTTTCAGAAAGGTGTCTGCCTCTGCTTATGGTTTCATGTCAATTGCACATGAGAAATAATGTTTCAGTTAATTACAGCATGGTCATTTGGTAGTGATGAATCAGTGCACATAGCAATTTAGATGAATGTCATTTCATCGTGCTAGGCTCCATTCTGGCCTACCATTAGGCCTCACTCCGCCCCACTCTCTGGTCACCTTCCTGGGCTGAAATTAGTTCCCCTAACTCACCCTTACATTCCCATCCTGCTTCAATTTGTTTTTTCACTTTATCCTGGCCACCCTTTCATTGTGTGCACATCTGTGCCTTAGCCTCTTTCCTTTCCCCCACCAAACCCTTTTCCATTTAAGCCTGTCTGCTGTTTTTTTTAACTATCCCATTCCCACTGTTGCAGCACAAGCCCCTTTCTTAATCTGTTCATGTTACATGCATTCCCATTCTCTTCACTGAACCCCCACCAACAAACAACTATTTCCTTGCTTACCAGCCCCCTGTCCCAGGCCTGCCTTTGTGAACCTTTACCCCAGCCTTCACCACCCCTGGACCACAAGTGGACAAACCTGGATTACCACATTGTGTACATCCAAAATTGCTAAGCCATAGTAGCCGACCCTGTTCACCTCACTCCCTCTCCTCCCAAGCTCATTCTGCACCAAAATAAAAACACAGCATGCTGCAGTCACCATTTTACCCCATTTACAATTGGAAAGCTGTTGACCACAGCAGCCTGCAGCATGCTTCATAATTCCGAAAATGTAAAAAACTGCTACATAATATCACTTACAGTGCTACTGTACATCCTGTAAGTTTCAGCCCTCATTCCTTTATGCCTGTTGTGCTACTGGTACCTTAACCATATTATAATTTCTGTTTAAACCCTGCTCATTTTTTTAACATTTGCTGCACTTACTGTCTCCCTACTGTTGATACCTTCCTTGCTATTTATTTTATTTAGTTTTTGTTAACCGGATTAGGTGCACTAGCCAAAGTTGACTATTTGCAGGCATGATCCAGGAGAATACATACATAAAATGAGATGAGATTATACAATACATAGTATACAGTACAGGTACATAGTATATAGTACAGGTAGGTTAGAATACAGATCAAGTCAGACAGTACTCGAGATAATACATATAGCTATGCAGAGATGACAAAAGTGACATTAGTACATGCAAATAACAACTGAAACTGGGCTAAGTGGAAGCTATAAAGACATTTTATAGCAAAGCTTGTTTAGAAGTGCAGCAGTGCCTTGGGCAAAATAGGGTGGTTAGCTGTGAAGCATTAAGTGGGATCAAAACATGTGCAGGGGTCCCAGGATAGGTGGACATAGAGTTCTTTTTTGAAAATTGGGTGGGAGTTAGCCTGCCTCAGGACAGGAGGGATGGAGTTCCAGGTGGCTGGGGTGGTGCAGTGAAATGCATCAGCACCTTTTGAAGTAAGACACCTGGGTATGGTCAGTAGAAATTTGTTTGCCGAGCGTAGTCCATGGGTAGGTAACTGTGGTACAAGTAGAGCTGCAAGGGAGGAGGGGATTTGGGTATGGATTACAGAATCTGTGAGGGTCCCTAGGGAGTATTGTCAGTAGGCAGTTGGGGAAAGCCAGCCTAGGTCACTATACAGTGTGCAGTGGTGCTTGATGCGATGGGAAGAGGAGGCATGCTGACATATGTTGTTACACTTGACATCCCATTTATGGACAGCAGTCTTATGAGCATTAGCAAAAGTGGAGACACCATATGTCAGCGCTGGAAGCAGAATACCCTTGGCAATTGCCAATTTGGCGGATGGTGTTAGCAGGTGACAGGTCTTATAGGCGATTCCAAATTTGGCATTTGTTGCTTTACAGGTTGACTGGATGTGCAGACTGAAATCAAGGGATTTATCAAGGAGGACTCCCAGGTATTTGAAGGATGTGACACAGTCAATGAGAGAACCCCCAGAGTCATGGACTAGGAGTGGTTCCTTACAGGCCCTGAGTTTGGGGCAGTGCCAAATAGCATGGCTTGGGTCTTTTTTGTGTTGAGGATGAGCTTATTAGCATTTAGCCATGTTTGCACATTCCTGAAATCTGAGGAGAGGTTTTCATTAATGATGTCAACTTTGTCAGCATTGGAGTAGAGGACAAGATCATCAGCATGTAGGATAGCTGAGCAGGAGAGTATGGCATAATCTATGTTGTTAATGTATAGTGAGAAAAGAAGGGGTCCCTGGATGGAGCCCTGGGGTACACTGATGTCAGTGCTGGTCACATCTGAGACAACGGAGTTGAATTTAACAAGTTGTAATCTGTTTGATAGGTAGTTGTTAAACCAGTCAACTACTGAGGATGAGAAGTTAAGTCCATGCAGGGTTGAGAGAAGCAGGGGATGATAAACAAGATCAAAAGCTTTGGCAAGATCGATAAGTATTGCTCCTATGAGTAGGCCTTTGTCCATGTTGCAGAGTACATCGGTGGAGAATTTGAGAAGAGCGGTTGAGGTACTGTGTCCTTTTCTGAAACCATGCTGAGTGTCTGAGAGAAGGTTGTTCTTTGTGAGATAGTCAATGGTTTGGGTTGCAACAAGCTTCTCCAGTAGCTTGCTTAACACAGAGAGGATGGCTATGGGCCTGTAGTTGTTGATATTCTTTGGGCCTCCTTTTTTAAGGATAGTCGTAACTCAGGCAATCTTCCAGAGATCTGGAACAATGCCAAGAGAGAGAGAGAGACAGTGTGAAAATCTTGGCCAGTGGCAAGGCAATCAGTGGTGCTGCTAACTTCAGGAGTCGTGCCTCAAGTGAATCTAAGCCAAGGCTAGTGTTGTCGGATATGTTTTGCAATAGCCTTTGGACCTCGGATCTAGATATAGCTTTAAAGTGGAAAGGGGGGGTAGTAGTTAGTTGGCAGTGGTCAGCACCAGATGCAGCTCTCTGGGGTGTGCAGTAAGGCTGAGATGCTGTGGGAGGTGAAGCGAAGGACGAGGTGTACTGAGACAGGTCTGTGAATAATCTGTTAAAGGCATTCGCTATAGTGTTTGAGTCATTACAATGCACACCATTTAGGATCATATCCCCTGGGGTCAATGACTGGGCAGCTCCAAGAAAGGTCCTGATGTGTGTCCAGAATTTTCTAGGGTCACCAGCAGAGTTTGTGAGAAGTTCCTTGTAGTAGATGCTCTTTGCTGTTCTAATTTGTTTTTTTACCAGTGCTCCAAGAGGCCCTGTAGGTATTGTAATACTCCAGTAGTCTGGACACTTTATACTTCTTCCTGAGTTTGTCCGGTGTGTGCAGGTTAGCCAGCAGGTCCTTGTGTAGCCATCTTGTTTGTTTACCCCTGACCCTTCTGGTGACCTTTGGGGTATGTTTATCCTGAAGTGCTGTGAAATGATCAATGAAGATATCAAGGGCTATTTGAACATCATGGGAGTGATAGATCTCAGACCAGTTGATAGAGGATACATCATAGAGGAAAGGTTCCATGTCCAGTTTGGCAAAGTTGGTAATTGTGATCTAGCATGGAGGGATTGGGTGAGCAGTCTCTGGACTCCATACACAGAAAGTGGGGGAGTGGTCTGTGATAGCATCTGCCAAGTTGCCTGCAGTTTGCATGTGGTCAAGGTGATTCACCAGTACCCAGTCTATGAGGGTGGAAATAGTCAGAGAAGGGGTGGTTCTAGTGGGTTCAGTTAAGATCTGGTGCAGGTTATAGCTCTGCATTAGTGTCAGCAGTGTGCTGTGAGTTGTGGTGCTATGTTGTGGTACATGCTAAGAAATTCATTGCAATGTATTTAATTATGCGTATATCGCTACGCTGAATTGATCATGCTGTAATTGATGAGCCCAATTGATGTGATACAGCTATTTATTTGCAGCCACCAACCTTAGAAATGCTATGTATTTAAGTTATTCCCTGCACAGAGCCAGGGAGGTCAACACAGGTCACTGTTTGACCCTGATAGAATGCTCTTGAGATGGCGGATGCCAGACAGTTTTTCCTTTGCCAATGAAAATTAAACATGGTGCGTCTTAGTAATAATTTAAGTCACAGCCACAATTGTTGTGTAAATAAATAGCCCTTTACTTCAAGAAGGTCAGCAGTTGCATTACAGGATATATATGTCTAACACAAGAGAAGAACACTGTTACCGGAAAATTAAACAAATGGGTTTAAATAACAGATGACAAAAGAAAAAGGCTATTGACTAAAGTAAGCTATTCTTTCTTACCCTGTGCTGCACTTGGAGAGAGACTGAATTCCTATGTTATCTAACAGCTCTCGCAAATCTCCATAGCCAGAGTAGTAGGCTCACAGCTTAAACCCTCATGGATGGTAACCCAACAGAACACTACCCCTCATAACTGTCTTTCAGCATTTTATAGTCTCCCTTTGAGTAGGTAATACTTGTCCCCTTTGAATGCACCAACCATGTACCATGTATGTGTTTAATTGTTCCAATCAGTTTAAACACCTATAGGTGTCCAATTACATTCATTTAACATTCAGTTTATATTTGAATGGTCCAATCCTTTTAAACTCTGTATGTCTGTAAGTGTGTATGTCCACCCCTGTCTTGGTCACTTTGTCTGAAATTTACTGCCTAGTCCATCACCTTATCTAGATGCTGCTAGTGGAGTGGAATCCCAGTGTTTTTTTTTTCTCAGAAAGCCAGAAAAGTCTGAGCCATTAACTCCTTCCTTCCCATTTCCATCACCCCCCCAGGTGATGAAGGTGTGTCCTTTGAGCCACCCCAAGTGACACAGCCATTCATGCAGCTGCTGGGAAGTGCCCAAAGTATCCATTCATGCTGTTAGACCTGTTAGATAGCCCTTCTGCATTGGCATTTTGTTTACCACTATGGTGCTGGATGGTCATGTTGTATGTCTGCAATACCAAGCTCCAGCTAAGAAGTTTCCCATTTAGCCCACTTGACCTATGAAGCCAGATTAGGGGATTATGATCTGTGACTACAGTAAATTCTCTCCCATATAGGTAAGGCTGTAGCTACTGAAGTGCCCACACTATTCCCAAGCACTTCTTCTCGACTGTGGCATAAGCCTCCTCCTGGGGCAGAAGCTTCCAGCTGAGGTACATGACTAGGTGCCCCCCCCGCTGTGTAACCTGGCTCAGCATGGCACCAAGCCCATGGTCTGAGGTGTCCACATGGACAATAAACTTTAGACTGTAATTGGGGCTGGTCAATATGGCAGGCCCACTTAAGGCCTTCTTTAGCTCCCGAAAAGCAGCTTCACAGCCCTCTGTCCACTGCACCTTATCTGGCTTCCCTTTCTTTGTTAGGTCTGTCAGTGGCTTGGACAGATCACTATGGTGAGGAACAAACCTCTGGTAATACCCCACTGTCCCCAGAAATGCCCTTACCTGTTTCTTGGTGGTAGGAGTGGGCCAGTCCAGAATGGCATCAACCTTGGCAGGCTCTGGGGCAGATGTGTCCACAACCCACCCGGTGCCGAATGTAGGACACTTTTGCCATACCTATCTGGCGCTTATCCAACTTGACTGTCACACCTGTGTCCTTCAACCTGTGGAACACCTCCCACACATTCTTGATGTGCTCCTCCCAGGTCTGGCTGTATACAGCTATATCATCCATATATGCCAGTGCAAACTCACTTGCCCCAGACAGAATGCGATCCACAAGCCATTGAAAGGTTGCAAGTGCATTCTTCATTCCAAAGGGCATTATCTTGAATTTGTATAGGCTAAATGGGGTGATGAAAGCTGAACTCTTCTTGGCTGCAAGGGTCAGAGGTACCTGCCAGTAGCCCTTTGTTAGGTCTATTGAGGCTAGATACTTGGCTCTCCTCAGTCACTCCAGGGTATCATCTGTTCTGGGCATGAGATAGGTGCCTGACTCCATGCAGCTGTTGAGCCTCCAGTAGTCAACACAAAATCATGTGATACCATCTTTCTTGGGGATCAATACCATGGGCGAGGCCCAGGGGCTACTGAATTCCTGGATTACTCCAAGGTCCAGCATCTCCTTGCGCTCCTCTTTCACAGTCTACTTAACCTGCTCAGGTACCCTGTAGGGAGACTGTTTCAGGGGCACCTGGGTCCCAGTATCCATGTGGTGCTCAGTCAGTGTGGTGTACCTCGGTTTTCCTGTGAACATGTCCTAAAATTCTCTCAACACGCCCCGAATCTCCTGCACCTGGAATGGTGTCAGCTGGTCGGAAAGGGTGAGGTTGTCCATGGAGAATCTGACTCGGGCCTACCCGAGGAGGTCCACCAATAGATCAGCCTCCGTTTCCCCTTCTGGGGTGCTGCACACAGCGAGAACCAATTCCTCCCTGTCATAGTAGGGTTTCATCATGTTAACATGATACACCTTCCTCCTGCCTCTTCTGCCAGGTAGCTGTATCATGTAATTGACATCATTCACCTTTTGGACAATAGAGAATGGTCCTTCCCATGCTGCCTGTAGTTTATTCTGTCAGACAGGGATGAGTACCATCACTCACTGTCCTACCTTGTAGTCTCTGGCTCAGGCTCTGTGGTCATATCAGACTTTCTGCCACTGTTGCACAGTTACCAAGTGCTCCTGAGCATGCCCTATGAGTTCCTTAAGGTAGGTCCTGAAATTTAGGACATACCCACAGCAGACCCTCCTTGGGAGGCATGGTCAAACTCCCATTCATCCCACACCAAATCTAGGGGCCTCCTCACCATATGGCCAAACAGGAGCTCGAAAGATGAGGATCCTGTGGACTCCTGTGGGACTTCTGTATGCAAAGAGGAGATGAGGCAAATATTTGTCCTGCTCACTCTTGTACTGGTCAGCAAAAGTCCTTAACATGGTCTTAAGGGATGAATTAAATCACTTCACCAGACCATTAGTCTGGGGATGGTATGGGAGGGTTTGAGCTGTTTTATCCCACAATTCTCCCACAAACTATTCATTTACCCAGACATGATATTGACACCCTGATCTGTCAGTATCTCCTGGAGAAAATCCACCTGGCTAAATATTTGCAACAGTGCATCAGTCACTTTTTCTCCTTCAGTGGACAATAAGGCCACTGCCTCTGGGTATCTTGTGGCATAATCAACTACCACCAGGACATACCACTTGTCAGTGCTACTTGGGGTTCTTAGTGGCTCCACTGTGTGCACAGCTTCCCTTCTGAAGGGTTCATCACTAATGGCAGGGGCAGCAAAGCTGTCTTGGCCTTGTCTCCAATTTTTCCCACCCTCTGGAACTGTGGACAAGTCCTTCAGTAATTTGTCACATCCTTGCCAATACCAGGCCAAAATAAATTATTGGTCAGGCACTTTTTCATGTGTCTCACACCCAAGTGGCCTGAAAAAGGGATATCATGGGCAAGGGTCAAAAGCTGCGGGCGGTAAACCTTAGGGACTACCAGCTGCTAGAGCACCTCTCCATCTAGCCCTTCCCCTGCTGTACATTCCCTGTACAACAGCCCATTGTCCCAGCAAACTGACTCTTTACCCCCCCGAGGGCCCTCAGCCCTGTTAGCTATTTCCCTCAGTTTCTGCAAGGTAGGATCAGCCAGCTGCACAGCTCCCAGCTCCTTCTCTCTGACTCTCCCCAGCTTCCCTTCAGAAGGAAGTCCTGTGAGCTCCTCCATTGGTAACTGGGGCTCAGGACTGCAGCTTCTAGCCAGCCCATTCCCCATGCCAGCCAACTCCTCAGCTGCTGAGGGAGAGGCTGGTTCCAATTGAGTCACCCCTCTTCACACTCAGAAGCTTACCCTTTTGTCTGGCTGTGGGTTGCAACACACACCAGAGACTCCCTGTGGTCAAAATAATTCCCCATGATCAAATTCACAGGGAGATCCTCTACAACTCCCACCTCCTTTTCTCCTTGGCCACCCTCCCAGTTCAGGAAGACTCTAGCCATTAGTATTTGGACTGCTGGCCCTGTGACTCCCCAGATCTTGGAGTATTACCCTGGCAGCATCCGCTTCACCTGGATTAGATCCTGTCTCACCAGGGAGATGTGAGTGTCTCTGTCTCTCAATCCCTGGGTTACTGTCCCATTAACTACAGAAGGGTGCATATGCTTGGAGAAGGTGTTTGGTACTTCAGGCTGCACACAACCTACCATCAGATTAGTGCTATTTTGATCACCCCCTCCCCCAGGCTTTGGCCCCTTAACCACTTTCTGAGGGCAGTTATATTTTAAATGACCCACTTGATTACAAATATGACATTTCTTGGGTCCCGGCTATTGAGTCCCTTTAGTATCAGATGGTTCTCCTTTGGGCTCAGGTGCAGGCAGGTTTGCTTTGGCTGCCCCATGGGACCCCTTATAACCATGTGGTGCCCCCAATAGATCTTTCAGTGCATACTGGGTCTGCTAGCCATATACAGGTCAGTATTTTCTGCCACCTCCTTTGAGGATCTGCATGCCTTGTCTAGCAGCCATATGAGTAATTTCTCAGGTACAATTCTAAGAAATTGTTTCTTTGCCATTAAATCTTTTATCAGTTCCACAGAGTCTGCTTTTGCCCCATCCACCCACCAGTCAAGATAAGTGTACAACTGAACATGCAATTCTGTGTAACTGTCATCTGTGCTTTTCCTTAACTCCCTAAATGTATTTCTGTAAGCTTCAGGAGTTAATTCAAAATATTTTAATAACACAGTTTTAACCTTATCATAGTCAACACAGTCTACATTGTTCATTTTATTCACTGCCTGCAAAGCACAACCCATAAGTAAGGGGTAAGATGAACTATCCATGAAGTTTTTTCTACTTGGAACTGAGGGCATATTCTTTCAAATGCCTTTACAAATAGATTAAGATCATCTCCCTCTCTATATTGAAGAAACAATTTAGAATTAATTCTGACTCCATGGGATGACACCTCCCCCCCATTACTTCCGTGTTGCTGCATAGTGTCACCATCTCCATCTCGTGCTGTTGTCTCTGGACTTCATGCTGGTGTTCTTTTACTCTGTCCTCCAGTCTTTTTGCTTCCCATTCTTTCTCTGCTTCCAGTCATTTTGCTCCTGTTTCTGCTTCCAGTCTTTTCATCTCTGCTTCCAGTTTCCCTGCCTCTGCCTGCAGCCTTTTTGCTTCGAGGTCCAGCCTTCTCACCTCCAGTTCCTTGTCTTGCAGCAACAGCTGCAGTTGCAGAGAATTAAGCTGATTTGGGAGGGGGGGCTTGATTCCCTAGCTCCTGGCTCATTCACACGGGCCTTCTGCTTCTGGTTATAAACCACCCAGACGGCTATGAGGTCTGCCTTCTTTTTCTTTTCTAGAACTCCAAGTTGGATCCCCTTTTCTTAGCATTTGTCAGTAAGCTGTTGCACAGTAAGCAAATCATACTCTGTGGAGCTCATTCTCTCAACCTACACTAAACTGTGCTGACTAGAAACCATAAAAAACAATTGTACAAGTGTACTGTTTTGTATATCCTGTTTAGTGACTCGCTGTGGTAAACATTTCACTGGCAAGCTGGCCCAGTGGTGCAGAGGGCTGAGGCGCTGGTGCCTCATCTTGCACTATGCCGGTGATCAGGGTTCGGAAGCAACCTCGGGTCACCAGGGTGCCAGCTCAGGGGGTTGGAGTGAGATTGAGCCACAGCTCTCCCCTCCAAAGGGGTGGATGCCCACCCATCTATAGTCCTGCTCCCACTGAGTGGAGGTCCGATGGATGCGTAGGTGGCACAGTCTGGCGACGCAAGTCAGGGAAGGGGCAGAATGGATCCTGGCATCTGTTTGCTCCTCCATGCACACACACATGTGTATGCCATGGCCTCGGGGGGGAGAAAACTGAAAAACTGATAAAAGTACATATGAAAAAAAAATCCACTGGCAAACACTGTCTCTCAGTGTACTAGAAAGTCCACATCAATACCACCTCTACCACCAATTTGTTACAAACACCTCTGTCTGGGCTGTAACAGTTTTCAGAAAGGTGTCTGTCTCTGTTTATTTGCTGTCACCAACCTGAGATACACTCAGGATTTCAGTTTTCCCTGCGCAGAGCCAGGGAAGTCAACACAGGTCACTGTCTGGTAGAATGCCCTTCAGATGGTGGATCCCAGACAGTTTTTCTTTGCCAGTGAAAATTAAACATACAGAAACTTAGTAATAATTTAAATCACAGCGACATCTGTTGCCTAAATAAATAGCTCTTTACTTAAATAAGGTCAAAAGTTGCATTACAGGACATATATGTCTAACACAAGAGACAAATATTGTTACAGAAAAATTAAATGGGTTTAAATAACAGATGACAAAAGAAAAAGGCTATAGACTAAAGTATGCTATTCTTTCTTACACTCTGCTATGCTTGCAGAGAGACTGAATTCCTATGTTATCTAACAGTTACCACAAAACTCTGTAGCCAGAGTAGTAGGCTCACAGCTTAAACCCTCACAGATGGTAACCCAACAGAACACTGCCCCTTGTAACTGTCTCTCAGCATTTTATAGTCTCCCTTTGAGTAGGCAATTCTTGTCCCCTTTGAATGCACCAACCATTAACCATGTATGTGTTTAATTGTTCCAATCAGTTTAAATACCTATAGGTGTCCAATTATATTCATTTAACATTCAGTTTATATTTGAGTGGTCCAATCCTTTTAAACTCTGTGTGTCTGTAAGCGTGTATGTCCACTCCTCCTCTTGGTCACTCTGTCTGAAATTTATTACCTAACCTATCACGTTATCTAGATGCTGCTAGTGGAGTGGAATCCCAGTGTGTTTTTTTTTCTAAGAAGGCCAGAATAATCCACGCCATTAACTCTTTCCTTCCCATTTCTGTCATAGATAGATAGATAGATAGATAGACAGACAGATAGACAGAAAGCTAGATAGTTCTTTTGTGAGATGTCATGAAAGAAAATAGTTCTTTCATATCTACTGGATAGTTTTTTGTGAGATCTCATGAAAAAAATGGTTCTTTCATATGACCTCACGACAGAACTGTAAAGAAAAAATAACCTAAGTCCCACTGTCTCCTTTCATGAGCAGACCTCCTTCTTTCATAAGATCTTTTGTGACTCACAAACAATGGTTTCTCAAAGAAGATGCTGGGACTTAGTTTTTTTCATAGTTCTTTCATGAGCTGACCTTCACATTTTGTGAGTCTTGAAAAAATTCATGATAGAAGAAGGTTTACTCTTGAAAGAAGATGGTGGGACTTATGTTTTTTTCATAGGTTTTTTGTGAGCTGGCCTTCTTTTTTGTGAGTTCTTTTATGACTCATGAATGAAGAAGATCGCCTTATAAAAGAACTATGAAAAAAAACTAAGTCCCACCATCTTCCTTTGTGAGTTGAGATTTTTCATTCATGAGACTCATGAAAGAAGAATTTCGGCTCAGTGTCCAGCTAGGATTTTAAGGATGTCCCAAAACCAATTTAGGGGTTTTCTTTCAAAAAACAAACACCAGAATCTAGCTAAACAGGTCCCATTTATCTAGATTCTATGTCTTTGTTTCTCTCCAGGGTATCATTTTTATGGGTTTTCAAAAAAGGTTTTTTGAAATAATAAAAAAGAAGATGGCGCCATACAAAAGAAGAATTTTTCTCCTGAAAGAAAACTTTCAGCTCATGAAAGAAGGTTGCCCCCCAGACTGCGCATGCAAAATTTTGTGCAATTCCATTGAACAGGGGTGAAGCTATTAAGGTGCAAAGTTAGGGGTTTGACATTAAGCATCCTACTTAAACTTAACTGTAGAGGTGCTACTGCATCACTAGAATATATATAAGGGATATGTCACAGCCAAGACAGAAGCATCTGCGATATCTTTCCCAACAGAGTAACCTTATGATATCATGAGTTGCAGAGCCACGAGTGACATCAAAGGTCAAAGTACCTGAGGGAAGGATATAGCAAATATTTCTGTCTGGGCCATGACATGTTCCATTTATGCAGTGCATTTTGTTTTTGCTTCAGTTAGTTTTCTTTTACTTTAGGTTATTTTACTGTGTTTTTTACCTTTCGGATGACTGAACGGTTGCTGGAGTAAGTGTATGTGTTGACACTCATTACACTTATGTGTGGTACATCACTGAATCAACATATGCATGAGTTGTAGTGGTAAAGGTCTGCACCAAAGCTCCAATGCAGCATGTTGTAGTGCCTGGCAGAGTTGGAGAAGTGTCCAGAAGAGCACTTGTTCCCAAAGAGTAGCCAGTTGGTGCCAGTCAGGCAGAGAAGGAAAGCACTAGTCAGGGGGATGTGGTAATGCTGGTAAGGTGGGTGGTGGGGATGACTTCTAATTGTGTGCTTCTGAGATAGTGAAGTAGTATAAACAAAAAAAAGATTTTTAAATATTTAAATTATTTGAAAATCCATGAGAGAACAATTCAGTGTGACAAAGGGTTTCATACTGAAAGGAAGTGAGCTAGAGCTGGCGTACAAGTCAGCAGGATGGGGTCAAAGAAAGTGAAAGTGTGCTGCGTGCAATGCCAGTGGTGATCTACAGTGTTGATAGATTCTTGCATGTTGGACCTAGAGTGAGGATAAACATGATACCCTCGCTGTAGGTTGGACCACCCTCTAGATAATGTAAAATATTGACAGAATGTAACCTCACAAGCATTCCCTGAATGTTAATTTTCCACACAGGCGCTATTAGGGTGTATTTCCCATTATACCTCACTGATTAAAGCTGCATACCAATTAATTAAAGCTGTATACCCCCAATTAAAGCCATATACCTCTGCAATTAAAGCTCTGTACTGTGGGAAAAATGCATCTAGAAAAGCAGTATACACATGAGAATAAGTAAACAAACCAATTAAACAATTATTATTAGTAGTAAAATGTTTATTCATAAATCACTTTATGAATCAGGATAATCTTAATTGAGTAAAATCCATTTACAATGAGGTCCATGAATACAGACATCATAGTATACAAACAATGTAATATAAATTCATAATACAACTTCAATAATAAATATAAATGACACATAAGAATAATGAATATACAAGCATAATATAGATCAAACATTATACTAAGTTACAATCAATTCCTGAACTCTATGAGCTGCACTAAGTTACAATCAATTCCTAAACTCAATGGACTGTACAACAATACCTAAAGTTCCCCTGGATACCTCTTAACCAGTGTTTTATTCCCCTCCAAAATTTATATTTACCCATAGATCATAGAGTAGTAGGCCAATCATTCCATATCAATGGTCCTCTGTAAAGTACTGACTGTCTCCCAATTTCCATATTATATATGGGCAAAGCTAAATCTAAGGTACCCACAGATCTAAGAGAATCAATTTTCTCCATAAATTTTCTCCAATTTGTCCATAACATAAATAGGCAGTTTACCAATTAATCCCCTGTGGACAAAGGCTAGAAGATGTTCTTTACAACTTTCATGTAAGTGTGTCCATCCCAGTTGTCTGTATAACAAGCACTTATGGGTAAGGCGAGGGGCCTCCGATATAAAATGGGTCAATCTGCCAAGACAAATGTCCAGCTTGGTTAGATCTTTTTTTAATCCTCCTGAGTACAGGATATCCCTGTAATTAAACAGGGGTAAAATCATATAATCCACAACCTGCTTTCTTGCTTCTGGGCTCATGCATGCTTTTATCCTGTATAGGGCACCCAACCTTTTCCCTATATTTGAGATCAGGGTACTTATATGGATGTCCCAACACAGGGAAGCATCCAGTCACAGGCCCAAATATTTGTAGGATTGAACCTGCAGGATCAGGGATCCACAAAGGCAATCAAGTCCAACGTCAAAACCCCTAGGTACCCCACCTGACCTATGGAATAAAACAGACTGTGTTTTCTTCATGTTCAGCACCAGTTTACTGTTGTCAAGAAAGGACTGCAGCTCATTAAATGCTCTCTGCAACCTAGTCTGTACAACAGTCGTGGCGCTATCAGCAATGTAAATTACCATATCATCTGCATACAAATGACAGGAAATAGATGGATCAGAAAACTGCACTCCAGTAGCATAAATGTTAAATAATAAAGGGCCCAAAATGGATCCCTGGGGAACCCCCAATCCAACAGGAAGCAATCCGGAACCCCACGGTCCCAATGACACCATCTGGGATCTACCCCTCAAATAGGAGGTCAACCACTCACATGCCAATCCACCCAGGCCAATGGATGCCACCCTGAACAGTAGGCTGTCATGGTCCAAGGAATCAAAAGCCTTGGACAGATCAACAAATAATGCACCTACTGACATCCTCCTGTCCAGTGCCTCCTGAATATCCCTCACCACTTTTACTAAAACTGTAGTTGTCCCATGACAGCTTCAAAAGCCAGACTGCATGCTGTTAAGAAGATTTTGAGAATCAAGATGTTCTTTAATTTGTGTTGCCACCAGTCTTAGAAAAATTTTTGAAAGCTGGGGTAGCAACAAGATTGGGCGATAATTGTCCAACTCCAATTTATTTCCCCACTTAAAAATAGATATAACCTTTGCTTGCTTCCAAGCAACAGGGTAGACTCCTGAACTCAAGGATACATTATAAATGTATGTCAAGAGATAGGCAATGACAGGAGTAGCATACCTTAATAGACTAGATAGAACATTATCCAAGCTAACTGACTTGGCAATGTTTAACTTCAACAATTCCCTAATTACAGACTGAACCTTTATTTCTACAAATAAAAACTGTTTGACTAAACCTGAATCTCCCCTTGGCAACTAACAGCTATCTTTGGATCATCTGAAGGTTTTCCTAACCCTAAGTTGGCAAAATATATGTTAACCTGTTCTGCTACCCTGTGGGATGCAGGAACTAACTCATCCTTTATAATAAATACATTCGATAGAACATTTCTCTGACACTTCAGCAAGGTATTTATTGTTTTCCAGAAATCTTTAGGCTGTTGTGTACGATTTCTGTCCAGTATCTGAGTATAATGTCTCTGTTTTGCGATCCTGACTTGTTTAAAGGGATACTGTCAACCTGTTTATCATCATATTATTTCTAGTTAAAAACCTACATTTTAAGATTGCTTAACTTCTCTAAAATTCATTGATGTTGCTGTTTGTTTTGTCTGTCTCCTTGTTTAGTACAACTGAAATTCGTGTTGATGTATATTTATAAACAACCTTGTTTTATTTGCAATCCTGGATCTGCTCTTACTGCATACTTCTTGAGCATTAGAAAAACACACAAACAGTGCAGGCGCTAATGAGGCAGTTGCCTCCTAAACCCCCTTTGCATCATTAGGAGCTGGACTGTGCTGTGGGTGTTCCCAAGTCCAGGAAAGATGCAGCTGGAGCTGCTAAAGGAATGTAAACAAACCTGTGTTTGTTTAGTAACACCAAATGCTGGGCAATCTTTTTTTCATCAGAAAGGAGCAAGCACAAGGACGTGGTGCTTCAATGCCATAAAACATCAGAAAAAACATAGAAATGCAGCGCACACACAACCACACATACCAAGGGCACTGGTCATTACATTTTTTTTTATTTACATACCAACATATAGGAGGACTAAAAAGCCTGATGCGTTTCGGATACTAACACATCCTTTGTCAAAGGCTAAAACCATAATGAGAAAGCAGCAGTTAAATACTCTACTTTCAGTATGACATCACTCACAGAGAGACTTTCAATTGGTTGACACATAATGACTAAATGACACACATCTCAATTCACTTAAGACTCATTTCTGCAGTTAACATACATCAATTAATTAAAACAAGCCCCAGATATATTCAAAGACCAATTTAAATAGCCTGGTAAAGGAAAACAAAAAGAAAAGAACTGGAGGGTGGGGTGGTGGTGAAAGAAGACAGGAGAAAGATAGGAGGAAGGAAACAGAAACCTAAAAGATGGGATGGAGGAAGAAGAGAAAAAAATTAGAATTGAAGAATATATATAAGGGAGGGGAAAAGAAAAACCGGGGAGGGGAGAAACCAGAGAGAAGGGAAAAAAGGCTGTTTACAAAAGCAAAATCATAATAAACTCAGTACACTTTCTTTTTTAAAAAAGGCTTAAGTTCAAATCCAGAGTTAAGACCCTTGCCCTTTGTTGCATTAAGACTGATAATCCAGAAAGCTTCCCGGGTAACAGGTCATTAAAATTGCCACCATGAGTTTTTGGACAGACCTTGTCAATACCCATAAAGGTAAAACTATGTTCCCCATTTCTAAAACATTTTGCTGCATGTTCTGCTGTAGCATAAGTAAGATCTTTTTTCTCTATTGCCTTTACATGTTCTCTGACCCTCACCTTCATGGCCCTGATTGTTTTGCCAACATAGAATGCATCACAACTACACCGTGCTAGGTAAACAACTTCTTCAGAATCACATGTAATAAGCTGTCTAATTTCATAATTCTGTCCTTGCTGATGTACTTTAAATTCCTTTCCTTGTTTTATATATGTGCACATGGTACATTTTTTACATGAATGGCATCCTACTACACCTTTTCCCAACCACATCTGTGTATTCTTATGGTTCACAAAATGACTGTGTTACGCTGTCTCCTATAGTAGGTGTTTTTTATAAAAACCATACATGGAGGCACTGAAACCAATTGCTTTAGACCAGGATCACTGGCCAAGATATTCCAATGTTTTCTGATAATCTGTATAACAGCATCTGCTTGTGCAGAATATGGAATCACAAAATTAAATCTGTCTTGCCCCTGTAATTCCTCATTTTTATTCTGACCATTTAAAAGACTAGCTCTATCCTGATTTTTTCCCTTCAATAATTATTCTGTTGTTATACCCTCTTTCTTCCAACCTCATACACAAATTTTCAGCACCATTCTCAAAATCTTCTGTCTTACTACAGTTACGTCACACCCTTAGGAATTGCCCCTTAGGAATATTCCTAGTAATATGTCTAGGGTGACAACTTTCAGCATGTAATAGTGCATTACCATCAGTGGGCTTCCTATTAATATTTGATGAAACTCCACCATTACTGTCCTTTAAAATGGTGAAGTCCAAGAAACAAATCTGGGTCCTAGACGCCTCAAAAATAAATCTTAAATTACTATTCATATGTTCAATATATCTTACAAACTCTGTGAATTCAGCCAAATTCCCTTCCCAAATAAAAACTAAATCACCAATGTAATGCTTCCATAATGAAATGTAGGCCTCCTGTATGTTGGTATGTAAATGACATTTTTTTTTAATGACCAGTGCCCTTGGTATGTGTGGTTGTGTGTGCTCTGCCTTTCAGTGTTTTTTATGCTGGGCAATCTGTTTTTAAATTTTTTAAAGAAAATAACGAGTCAGAATCAAACTACCAGCTGCATCAGCAATCTTTACAGAATGCTGGCAATCATAAAATGTGTTTTTTTAAACTAGGGACTCTTTGAGAGCTAAGGAAATTGACAGTGTGTCTTTAACATAATGGTTGCGAAGCTTCCTATACTGAACCCAATCCTGCATTTTCCCACTCCTTTTAGCTCTCCACTATGTTTTGTCCCTACTCAATTTTAACTTCCTAAGTTCAGTTGAGTACCATAAGGCATTATTGTATTTCAAGACCCTAAATTTGAGAGGAGCATGCCTATTACATACTGCCATAAATTCACTTAAAAAAAATTCCCATGCATCTTCTACCGTTGGACTTAGTTGTAGTCAATCCCTCTTTATATCACTTACAGCTTGCATAAAATTAATTTAATCAAAATACTTGTAACTATGCCAGTGAATTATTTTACTACCTTCCTTTCCCAAAGGTTTAATCCTGGAACAGAACACAAGTTGGTGATCTGAGAAAGAGTCATTCATTACGCCACTCTCTGAGACGTTGTCTGTCACATTCATGAAAATTAAGTCCAGAATTGCAGAAGAGGCTAGGTGAGCAATATTGATTCTTGTTAGTTTGTGGACCAATTGAGTAAGCCCAAGATTTTTCTGGAGCTCAGCCAATGGGTGCGCCCCACTGACATTTTTCCAGTCAAAGTTAAAATGCCCTACCATTAAAATTTCATGACTATTAACAAACTCAAAAGGTTGATGCTGAAGCAGGTAAAAAATGTGGGGATCTACCTTGGGAGGACAATAGACCCCCACCACCAGAATTCTTTTATTGTGAGGCAGTCTTAGTTCCAGAAACAACACCTCTCATCCCCTCAAATCCTGTTCAGACTTTATTTGGATTATAAATAAATTAGATTGACCATAGATCAAGGTACCCCCCTTTTTGTTCCTGTCCTTCCTCTACAAGTTGTACCCCGGGATACTCAACAAATAATCCTCAGTTTTGTCATTCAACCATGTCTCGGTTATTATGACAATACTGTGTTTTTTTTCCCTGATCCAAACATTAATTAAGTCCCTCTTATGAAACGTACTACATACATTGAAATGTATCAAAGTAAAACCAGACTCCTTCCCTTTAATAACCGTTTTTTTTTTTCAAAACTCATCTGCACCTGATAAAGCACTAGAAAATCCCTGTAGCTCTTTACCATCGATCTGCGAATTAAATACTGCAGGCCCAGGGTTAGGTTGAATGTCTCCACAAAGTAGGAGGCATATCAAGAATAATTGCTTCATAACATGAGCAAACCTGTTTAGATTTGAATTTATGTGACACCTTGAGTAACCAAGATACAACCCCAGGGTCAATATGTTGGACCAGTCTAGTGTTGGTTAATAAACAGTGTAATCTAATCAACAAGTTACTAAACAAGTTAGATAACAAACTGACCTTGATTAGAACTTGTGCCCGACAAGCAAAGCTGCCCTCTGATCGTGTACAGTGCTTATTTAAATTACCAATTACCAACCAAGTAAACCCTAATTAACAAATCCAATCACCAATTAACACATTAACAAACCTACCAAACCAATTCAACATTTTCCATGCTCAATAAAATACTCTTCCAAAAGACCTAGAACACAAAAGAAAGTTACTGCAGCCACACAAACAAGAACTTCCCCCATTTTTCTCTTGAAACAGCCATTTCCCTTGATGCTTCAGCTTTGTACTCAGCTGCCAAGCTCTCGATGCTCCAGCTGTCTCCCCATATGCCATGCCTTCAATGCTGCTGTCACCATTACAAGGTTGCCATGCTGCTCCTGACCACTTAATCCATCTGCCCCAGTGACACGTTTCTTCTGACTGCAGAATCCAGAAACTATCGACACCTCATGCTGCTATCGACTGCAATCTGCAATCCTTTTTTTGTATCTTTTTATTGACACAGTTTTAGTACAAACAGAACTGTGCTTATACAATACATTTCATACAGAGATCTGTTTTTGGAGCTCCCCCTCGACATTTGCCTTACAGTACCAGCATTATTCCACTTACTGCCATTGGCCTGGGTATTACATCACCATGTATCAGATTAATATATTTCCTATGATCAGAGTAGGATGTCAGGGAGGGGGGCGATACCCCTATAGAGTCCTCGGGTGTCAGGGCAGAAGGTACTGGACCCTGAGCCCTTGCTTCCCCACTGTCATCTTCCAAATCAGAGCCATAGCCCCTCACTGGCATTCTTTGCCTCCCCTTCTCAGCCTCCTTTCCTAACCCTAAGGGCACAGAGACAAGATCTGATAGTATCACATATAGAACCAAGGTATTCCATCTCAGCGTAAATATCCATTTTGTCATTTAGCCCATAGGTTATTTTCTCTATTTGGTAAACTGAGTTCACCACTCATTGCCATTCCTCTATCATCACTTGTTCAGCCATTAGCCTTTTTTTTTTAGTTAGGCATTTTTTAGCTGCAGTTAACATAATACCCAACAAGTATTTAACATGCTTATCTTTGCAGCTGTGTGGGTAGTGGTGTAAGAAGTACAGTTCTGGGGTAAAGTGGATTTGGGCATGTAGGAACTCAGGGATAGCTGTACTAAGTCCCTCAAGAATCCCAGAAGTGCTGGGCACTCCTGCATGGTATACTGTATATATTGTATGTGTGGCCTTCCCCTCCCCACACTGTCTCCAGCATGCTGAGCTGCCCCTGCTTTGTATTTAGATGCAATGGCTGGGGTCCTGAAAAAATGGACTGAGTGCTTCCAGTGTATTCATGCCAGGCATGTGAGTGGTGACCCTGTTGGCTTCATAGCATTCCTTCTCTCTCTTGCTGATGGATTAGTTAAGATCTATAATTCTATAATGCTTCCCACTTTTTTTTTTTTGCTGTATAGCTGGTATCTCAGTTCTGGGATTCTTGTATTGCCCTATATAATAAATATAGAGATTTGGGGCAGGATTCACAAAAGGGATGTGCCCAGCACATCCGAGATGCACTGGCGCATCCCTGAAATGTGCCATAAGGTGATTCTGGTAGGGGTCCGATGTCCCGGCACAACCCCGATGCACCAAGGCATTGCAGATGTGTCGCACAATGTCCGTAATGACATGCGGTGTATTTGGGGTGGCTGTGAAAGGGGCGTGCCCATGCATACGGGGCATAGCCCCATTCACGGCCCAAATCAGAGGTGCATCCGCGGGGCAAGTCTGGGAATGTGCCACCAAAAGATAAGTTGGGCAAAGCAAACTTAAGTGGGTGGCCACACACAGGCAGGCAGCATACTGCAGACAGCAGCATGGCAGCCTGCCCACCCAGGTGGTCCTGTGTGCCCTCCCACCCTGTCCTACACCCTGTTAGGTAGCCACTCTCTGCAGTAGTGCAGGATGAGTGGATCCCCCCTCTCTGCCTGCAACCCCAGTGCCATGCCACACAGTGGGGCAGTAGATGTGTTATATGGGAAGCCACCCACCCCACCCCAACCCAGTTGATACAGTGTCAGGGTCCCACCTTTCCCATTTAGCCCAGTGGCCCCCAACCCCTCCATCCACACAGGCACCCCTGACCCACCCTGCTCCCCCAAACCAGTGGTCCCAATGGTCAGTGGGCAGCACACCCACCCACATTCCACCACCAGAGCGTGTCGGGGACTCCTCAGGCATGACACATGAGGCAACAACCAACCTGTGATCTGTAGAGCATGCTCCAGTGAGATGGCTCAGGACAGTGGACAGTACATGTCCACACCCCTGATCGAAACACAGAGCTGCAGAAATTACCCGGCATAATGGCAGGTGACCACTGTACTACTGCATTCAACCTAGCCTACAGGCAGTGGATTTGTATTGGGCTCCACACATCCCAATAGCAGCATTGTACAAGTGGACCCGTGGAGGAGCAGAGCCAGCAGCCCATTGTGGAGTACACAGTTTGAAGGGCTCCTGCAGCACTGTGAGCCTCCCCGCAATATCCCTAGGCACTTTAGTCTAGTCTTAGGACACAGCACAGATAGTGCAGGTTGATAGTGTCAGAGGTGTACAGCTATGCACTACTGATTATTCAAAGCCCATACATTCAGCGCTGTTGGACCCCATGCTCCACACCGGTCGACGAGCCATTCATGTCTGTGCCATATCGGTACAACCGCCAGTTACCACGCTAGGGCAGTATGTGGCGGGACTGGCTGTGGTTGTGTCACAGATGGCTGGGGTGCTCACACACTCAGACAATGCAGAGTGTGCAGCCATGACTGCATTGGCTGTAGTGACCACCACCATTAACATGCAGGCAGTCATGCAGTCACAACCTGTACAACTGGCAACAGTAGGACCTGCACACACCCACATCCTTGGGGTCCCAGATGGGACAGAGGGAGACATTATGGGGTTGTCCCATGAATGGGGCTGCTGGAGGCTGTGGAACTAGGCTATGAGGTACCAGAGCTCACACCATACCACATACCCTCATAGGGCCATCACAGTGGATGTTGGACACAGTATGCAATTGTTGGGGTCTGCATCCCTCAGTGCAATGGATGTGCATGCAGATGAGCACCAGCAACAGATACCGTTGGGGTCATGTGTTTTAGGTTTTACTGGATTGCAAATTTGTGGCCCACCAACAGCAGGGGGTTCTCGGTACAGTACCGCCCGATGTGTGCAAAATGACTTCGGGGTTGTGGGCAGGTGGGTGGGTGGCAATACCCTGACAGGGGTGCTGGGTTAACGACTGCACTGCTGCTCCTGCAGGATACCCATTGCATTCCACCAGGCGCAGCCCTGCATGGCACATGCAAATGGGGCCATAATGACATGCAAATGGCCCCATTGCACCTTGCATGCCTAATGGCTCCATTTGCATACTGTTGTCTCTGAATGGCAATTTTGGGCACAGCACATTGTGAGATGCACTGCCCCATTGGTTTCCCAGCCTGACGTGGGGGTCATCCACATCCAGGGCTGGGCGCAACTGTGGTATTCACAGAAGGGATGCACTGGGGGCATTTCCCAGTGCATCTTCTCTGAATACCACAGTTGGCACTTGGCACATCTCATCTGCACCAGGGCATCTGAAATGTGCCAGGTGCAATTCCTTTGAGAATCCTGCCCATAATGTTTTGTGTCTTGCATCTTTATATGTTCAGTAAGGTTTGTTATAGTGAAGGTACCTTGGTGTGGCTTTTTGTGTACCATGGTTCCGAAGTCAAAAAATGCCGGTCTTGCAGATCATACCAATAAAAGTCACTCCTGTTTAGACCATATTGCTGCTGTATATCATCAAAGGATTTCAATGTATTCTTCAAGAAAAACTGGTGCAGGCATAGGAGTTGTGCTTGCTTCATGCCCAGTATCCTTGATCCAGTCTGACTGGAGCAAAAGCCTCAGTTTGGGCTATTGGACATACATGCTGTACATCCGGAATGACGTAAGGGACGAGGTGGTGCATGTTTCTAACCAGATCTCCCTCACCCTGCTTATCCATGGTTTCTGATGGGCTTATGTCCCATGTGGTCTTATGGAGCCAAACATGTGTCTAGTCATAACACAGAAAGACAAGAGATCCATGTCCATCCTGGGTCACTGTGGCCCTCCCCAGCTAAATGCCAGTGGAGCTGGACTCTCAATTGGGCCACCACATAGTAGGATTTCATCAGGGAGTGCCAGGCCTCCCCTGGCCGTGGGTAGCATTAGTGTCTGCAGTTTAACCCTCAGCTGTTTCTTAGCCCAAATATAGTGAGATATGCCTAACTGGCATTTTCTCCATTCTTTCTCAGGTGTTGGGAGAGGAACATTATAAAAGATATAAAGAAGGTGAAAAGAACCACCATTCTAATACAGTCAACTCTACAAATTACAAAGGAGTACTACTTTTAGGTCCCACTAGCTGATAAAGACAAAAGTAGGCAATTTGCCCATTGAGATAATCTCCCACTCCAGGTAAATGAATTATTTTAAAGAGAGCTTTGATCTGATGCAGTCATCTAGCCTATTTCTAAAACCCAAGAAAGTTGTTTGGTTGACTATCTCACTGGGCAGCTGATTCCAGGTAGGGTATGCTTGTGCCACAGCTCCTCTGTTACAGTAGCTGTACTCCAGTCAGCCCATAGTTAAGCTCATACTGTACAACCATTCCAAATTTACTGAGATTTTTATACTGAGATGTTTTATTTTACTAATGTCTCAATGGCACGGGAACCTCTGCCTCATGGTTGGAGTCAATTTGCAGGACAGTGTGAGCTCCTGTATCTTGGAGGCATTTTGTGTGTAGTTTGTGATTGCCCTGAATTGGGTCAAGATCTCAAACACTTCCTCCACTGCACTCCAGTCAGTGCTGTGTGTTTCCAGATTGCCTGAACTAAGAGCTCTATATGAATCACAAACAGCAGTGCAGAAAGTGGGCAGCCCTGTCTTATACCTCTGCTAAGTAGAATGAGGAAGATATATGTCCACTTATCTAGATGGAGGCCTGGGGGCTGCAGTAAATTCTCTGCAGGGGAGGAAAAAAAGTGATGAGAATCCCAGCCTCTCTGATACAGGAAAGAGGTAGGGCCAAGATACCCAGCTGAATGCTTTTCAGCAACTAGGCTGACCAGCAGCAGTGGAGTGGCCATGGTGCTGATCCAGTAGAAAATGTGTAGGGTGTGTCTTGTGTTGCCTTCCGTCTGTCTGTCCCGTACAAATCCAGTCTGGTCTTGATGTGTTAGGGAGCAGAGGAGGTGGTCTAGTCTTTAGGCCAGGACTGAAGTGAAATATTTATAGTCTGCATTCAAGACTGATATTGGTCAGACTTCCGTTGACGTCGTTGTGCAGTAACCAGCTCTTCTGACGTGTCCGATCGGGACGCAAATTAAAACCTACAACACTGCACCCATATTCAAACTAACCTCAGTAATAACACACCGGAGGATCACCTGCAGAATAAGGCTCTCCAGCAGAGCTCCATCCCCTGCAGAATCTTTTGATGGTGACAGAGTCAGTCAAGGTGGGTCCGACAGTGAATGCTCCTAGCTACCACAGACCATGCACCAACCAAATAAGTGGCCACAACCCCTGGTACTATTGTTCTGCAGAGACAAATGGATGTTATGTTTAAGGAGTTACAAGGCTTTCAAAAAGAGATGAAGCTCACAACATTGGCACTCCATATTGACATCAGCAAAATCTAAAAGAGGATAGTGGGCATAGATGATCAGCTAAGTGACCAAGAGGGCAGTTGTACAGCTCATGACTCACTACAAACATTAATGGACAGACCCAAAGATGCAGTGTTCCAAGCAAGGAGGAACAACCTCATAGTGTTCAAGTTACACAAGGGAGCAGAGGGAGAAGATATGTTGGCATTCCTGCCAACCATGCTGCAGAGTATCCTATCCTTAACCCCAGGCTCACTGTGCTCTGGGAACAAACTCACCAGGTCTGGATGCTTGTCCTAGCTCCATCATCCTCTGTTTCCTCTGCTTCCAGGAAAAAGAGTGAGTCCTGCACCTTGCCTGGCAGCAAAAAGTAGTTAAATATCAAGACACACAGCTTTTTTTTTTTTTAACAATGACAGCTCCTCAGGTATAAATGATAGGCTATCGCCTGAAGTTATGCGGGGGAAGAGCTCCTCCCACACATCCTATTTAAGCTAGCAGGCTACATCTGCTCTGCTTAGAGAGAGTCGCACTCACTGCACTCACTGACATGCTGTGGGGTTGTGGTTGCTTGTGTTTGTTGCCCTCCTTGTGCCACCCCCCACTCGTTCTCCTGTCTTTGCCTTTTGTCCTGTCTGTCTCTCTTCATTTTTCCCGTTGCTGTTCGTTTGTTTTCTTTTCTTCTTTTGGGGGGGGTTCTGCGCCATGCTCCTCATCAGCTCTTCCCATTCCCTCTACCCTGCAGCCGTTTGTTAGCCGCCTTGCTCTTCCATTTCCTACTGCTTCTCCTTAGCTGTTTGTTTGTTTAGCAACCGCCACCCCTTGCCGCCACTCAGTTCACGTCCTGTGGATTAACTTACCAACAGCTTGTCAGAATGTCCTTAACTCCTCTCCTACCAGCTGCTATCTGCCTCCCTCAAACTCCTGCTTGCCCTCCATACCTGCCGGACTGTGTTCCATACCATGTTGGATGCTACCTAGCTCAAACCTTCTGTCTACGCCTTGCTTTGAACTCAGCGTTTTACACGTTCTTGGCTCTTCTGTCAGCTAGAAAATACATGTGCCCTGTGCAGCATTTGCTCCTACTTGTATGCCATCACAATAGACTTAGGCCTATGCCTTATCGCCTTACAGTTGCTCATATTTTGTGGCAGGGAGTTTTGACCCATTTCAATCATAATGCTGTTTTATCTGGAACGTACCATCCACTGTAGCCTGCCTGCTCCACCACTTATCAGCATCGGAACTGCTGCGGATTATCACATTTGCCAACCCAGCTGTGTGTTGGACTCAAACTGACTTTATTACTTCCCGACAAATTCACTACAGTTTGTTCTGTTGATTTTCAGCTCCTTATGCCTCGCCCTGCCTTGGATTCCGACTCGTGGCATCACACCACCGCCTCCGCTCTGGCTTCTCCAACCTTATTGCTGCTAGCACATATATCTTTTCACTCGCACTTCAGTGCTTCTGGGCTGCCTCCTGCCTCACTTATCAGCTGCCATATATACAGCCCTATATATCGACCTTGTACAGGACTTGGATGCTCCTAATATGGCATGGGTACTTCCTGCTTATTCCTAACAGCGCCTCTCCTTATCTACCTATTATTACAGCCTATTCCATGCCTGTGCATTTTGTATCACACCACTAGATGGCGCCATTGTTCAGTCAAGATTCTAGCTTCAAAAACTCGCATTCCACAACTCATCCTAGACTATGGGAGTCACATTTATTAATTATGTACAGACATCTCTCCTACTCAGGTCCCTCAAACCTGTGACATCAGTACCTGGATATCGGCATACACCTTGCCATGCCTGATATCATTCAATTAGCATTGCTGCCTGTCCATCTAACCTGGCTTGCGTGCACCTATTTCTCTACCGCCCCATGGATTACCGCTACCAGTGACACAGGCGACTCCTGTATTGCATGATCAGCTATTCTCCAGGATGTCTTCTAGTCATACCAATAGACTTCAGGATGCTGCAGCTCACCTTCCATGTTTGCTCCTCTCCATTCCTCCAAGACCATCTGAGCCTTATTCTGGATTTGCTATCCGACCGATTCCAGGAATTTACCTCACTGCCTCTGGATGCTTCCGCCGTTGCTTCACTTAATTTAATGATACTATTGTTTACTTTCTGGCTGACCTACATGTAGTCCAGTCGTACTGGCTTACCTTTCTGGGACTCCATTGCTTTTACTTACCTCACTAGCTGACCTATGTATGGTCCAGCTATGCATGTTAGCTTATGTGGGGCTAGCTGCCACCCTGTACTTAGCTTACCTTAACTAGCGGATCGCCTGGTCTGAATTTATGCCAGTCTTCTCGGGTTCAACTACATCTCTATTCTTCAGGTTGACATATGCAGTTAACGTACCTACTACAGTCCATCAACTGACCTATATATGCTCTAGCAGCACTTCTTATCTCATTGGACTTAGCCCCCTTTCATTCCATGATGCTAACGATGGAGCTCTTTCATTTATTCGGACTTGCCTCTAAATCATGCTTCATCCAACTTTGCTTCTGTTGGACTATTTCTGGAGTACACTAATACATCACCTCAATTCCTTTGGATGCTTCTTGTCAAGCTAGTTCACTTCCTTCGAAGCTACTGTTATCATCTGACAGAACATCCTGCTGAACGCTATACCAATTGCCTACCTCAGTTTAACCAATCCCTAATCATTGATTTACACTCAGAATGCATACTTCTGGTCGAATTGCCATTTTATCCACCCAAGTATCTCATTGCACTCCTATCCAACCTCAATCTTCAGGATACGAAAGTCTATAATGCCGTTTAGCTTCATGTCCTGCCTCAATCATGTTACTACTCAGCACCAAACCGACTCAGGATATGCTCCTTTCGTAGTACCATTTATAATCTATTCTTATTACTTAACTGCTAATTCTGATTTATGCAGCTCATCATTACTGTTATTTCATCTACCAATGCTCTAGGACCTGCCTTGCCTCGTTCAGGCCAGAGGTTCACCACATCGTACTTCCTAGACCTGCGCCCTATGGGCCAGGAGGTCTCGATCTTATCTATTACATCTTAATCGCCTGCTCGGTGATCTGCTTTGCCATTAGGCCTGGGGGTTACTACTTCAATGCTACACCTGCCCCTCCCAGCTTCTGGGGCCGGAGGTTTGAACATTCTACTATACGCCTGCTTGCCATCATATCAGTCATCTTTAGGAGCTCCATTCTACTATGGACTCATGCCCAAGATCATCTAGCCATATGTCATCTGTTCTTTGACTGCTTCTGCCTTGCCATTCCAATCACATGAATCACTGCTACTTTATTTCTACCAAGACTTCTTCGAAATTATCTGAAGGACTTTGAATCTCAAGATTGCACGCTACGACTTCTTGGACCTTGGGACAACGCTACCTTATTCAACTTCAACCTCTTCAGTCATCACCATTTATGACTCAGAAGCTTGACTATTTGTGCCTCATCAGAGTATCCTTACCAAGTCAGTTCTAATATTGTACCTCTAGCTTGGATCGTAGTTATCTCAATCACTACGCAATCATTCGGAGCACCAGTTGAAGCTTCGATTCCAGAACGTTGCCATTTCTTCCTGCCTTTTTATTGTACACCTAACATATCCTATGCTATATTACTACTACTGACCTAAGTACAGGTCCACTTATTTACATTACTTGCTCATACTACCTGCTTCACCCTTACAGGGCCTAGAGGTTATCATGACCAACTCGCCATTTACAATCAACTGCACTCCTCATGAGCTGGAAATACTTCTGACCTATGTCTACCTATTCATTAAGTTCTTTACTTACTTCACATGCTTGCTTCCCCTCTCCAGATTGAAACTTCCTACTGCTCTGTCCTCCCAATCAAGCAGCATAAGACAATTCTGTGCTTCATCGCTACGGCCTTCATTTTCTAATATTGCCATGCAGAACTTGACTCAACGGTCCTCCTTCTAGACATGGATGCTGAACCTTTGATTCTTGGATCTCCTCTGCGAAGTCATCCTTACTTGCTAGAGTGCTTCACCACCTGCAACTTGTCATTTCAAACTCATATCAACCTTGGATTCCACTCTACTTCATTCTGGCCTGCTCATGGATTCTCAGACTTGGAGTTTACTAGAATGGATGCTTGCTTTATTCACTTGACATGCCACGAGTCAATACATCTTCAGTTCTCCATTTCTCTGGATTAGGTTCTACAAACTTGGGGGTCAGATTAGCTGATTAAAATATTTAGGATTACTCTCCTTTAGTATGCCCAGAAGGACGGGCAGGTCAGTAACCATGGGTCCTCAGAGGTTTCCCCCCAAGGGGGTCTGTCCTCTCCTGCGTGCTACTGGTCACACTCTCAGGAGTTGGAGGAGGTGATCATACTGCTACTCATTCTTCAGGGTGTCATCCTACTCGACTCCTTCAACAGTCGGATACTGAACAACCGTGGATATCTTTATTTTTTGGGGGTCTCATAATACTGGACTAAGCATTCTTTACGGTAGGATACAGAGTAAGGCCAAACCAAAAACCAGGCTATAACAATGTTACTCATCAGCTCAAGCATCTAAGCACTTTGCATAAGACTATCCAGCTCACTTGTACTATAAGCACTGACTGTATAACTATGTTCAAAGTACCTAAGCACAGATCAATTCAAACTGCTACATATCTGAAGAGCAATGTCCTACTTACTATCTGACCTCTGTATCCAAGCACAAACCTACAAACCTTCATTATCCAATTACAGTACATAGCACAAGCACTGAGCTATGAACCACACATAATGGCTAGACGGTAACAATACATCCCACTACTAAATGCACTCTGTTCCAATGAGATCCACTTCAACGCCCCCTTTCCTGCTAAACTCATATTTTTTCTGCCCAAAGAGACTAAAACCTTTGATTCCACCAAATCCACCATCAGGGAACTATCCAACCCCCAACACACACACACACACACACACCCATCAGACACAGAAACAGCAGCAGACCCTAGCATCTAAATTGTCCTAGCAAGCATGGAAGAAGCAGACAAAATGCAGTTAGAAGTACAGAGAAAGTAATCTACAGATGTGATCCAAGAAATAGCAAAACTGCAGAAGGCCACCCTTAGTCAGCTCCTCTAAGACTGCTAAATGACTTTTTTTCTTTCCTGAGTACCTTGCAGGGCCTTGTGTTTCCCACCTGCTTTTGCTCTGTGGGACTGTCTCCCCTCTCCTACCTGGTGTGGCAGCCTAACCTGTGTTTAAAAGGGGAAAAACAACATGTACCCTCAACCCGTTTATTCTGTAAAATGTGTATGAGTACCTCCTCAGCAAGCTGGACCCAGCTAGTCCTCCCGGGATTTTATCCTCAGCATCCCAATGACAGCCAGCAGGGATCCTGGACCTCTACACATTTGGGCTTTCCATTGGTGAGGCCCCCAGTCCCATTATCACTATGCTTGTGTAAACTCCGGTTTCAGCAAAGTAAACATGCACATTCCGATAGGGCCCATGTTCAGGGTGGGCATCCCATAGACTCATATGAGCTAGATACTGTTAGGCACCCGGAGTCGCTCTGCAGTCTGATTCTCAAGTGAGAGCCTTCCAGGAGTCTACCACTCGCTTACACAATGGGAGTGACAGCTGGCCTCGGAATCCCCAATAGACCAAGGTCTCAGTGCTCAGAGGTACATTGAACTTAAATAGAATTTTGGCATTGAAGGGGTGGCTGCTGCCATTTCAAGGGGGGTGCTGGTCGGGGGGGATTGGGCGGGGCCCTTGGGTGAAGGGGGCATGGGTCTTCCCTCATACAGGACCTGGGTTAAGGTCTGACAGCTCCTGGATTTCTTCACCATGCTTCCTGAAGGAGAACCTTTATCACAGCAAACCACAGACCCAACTGATCATAGCCATAGCAGTGGTAGGACTGTTACGCGTCGCAGAATTTAAAATCACCTTCATTCCAGCCCTAGGGACTGCTGCACCTCCTCAGAATCTGGGAATCACTGGTCAAGTTCCTGGTCTGAGACTTTGCCTTACATTTGAACAGACTACCTTTAAGTGTATATTCCCGAAGTGTACTCTCTGTCCCTACAATCATTATTAATAGCTGATAGGTCTGGTTTAACATCCGCTGCTAGTTAGCGATATTGAGTTCCCTGGAGGATAAACTGGATTTTTTTCCATTTGACCTATATAAATTATTTGTAATGGTATCCCCACAGGATGAAATACTCAAACTCAAGCCTGTGACAAGGCCACTAGAGGGCAATATCACACCCTGCCAGATTATTTAATGTTGAGTTTTAACAACCAGCCTGCCATCAAGCTTCCTGGACCTTTGAGTTATAATCTAGTTATAGAATGCTCTGTTAGCAGGTTTGTATAATGCACTGTTGTAGAAATTGTATCTGGTTCTATGTGATAAGGGCAAAAATAAAAAGGATGAAATATGGGTGAAGAAAAAAGCCGAATCAAATACCACACAGACCGATAATAGTGACTGTCACAATAGTGACTTCCGCATCCAAAAAAGCAACAGAAAGCAACAGATATGGGCAACCACGACAAAGCAACTCAGCAGCTCACCCTAGCCACATTCAGGAAAACATCCCAAACACAGTACCCGCACAACAACTTGGGAGACTCCAGGATATCCCCCCTGCAGCCCCCTCATTAACTATAACTAATTCCAAGACTGCACATTATTCCCAGTACCCCAGCACACTTTGCCTTTGCATAGCTGTTCTTACACCCTCGCTATTTAACTCACAAGCTATTTTGCCACTATTGCTGTTATTGTACTGTTACTCTTGTTGCAGGTGCTCAGATTGGGTCACTGTTGCTGACTTGCTCAATTTGAGTCACCCATATTACGGGATGCCATTGTATATGCATGGTATGGACACCTGTTGCCCTGTGAGTTAATTTGGGGGGTCCTACCCCAACCTTAATAAATGCCTCAGCCTTGAGACTACACAGGCTCCACCTGGACCAGAGGTAATAGATACCAGGTCTCCATCCAGCCTCCACCATTACTCAGTCCTGAGTCTCAGAAGGTACCAGAGTGAGACATGCACTCTGGATTGGGCTACAACATGTAAAATCCAATAATGTCCTCTGCACAGCTCCAGATCTCTCTAGGGTATGTATGGAGACTATAGAATGAACAAAATGCCACCCTAGTGGAATGTATCCCTAACAGTGAACAGTCCATGGACAAAATACGTACAGCTTAGGGGCTGCAGGTTAACTGGGGGTAGGTACAATTGTTGAGATGTGCCCACCCCTCACTGGCTGCCACTGTAAATATACAGTTACAAAGCCACCCCAAGAGGAGCGGTGATTTCTTCTAACACCCCCTCACCTCTAAGCCATATCTGGCTGGGAGCTTCTCCTATGTGAGGGACACCCATCTGACTGGCGGTAGCCTGTCAAAGGATCTGATTAGCAGTCTCCACCTTATAGGCCAAGTTAAAGCCCATTGGCTAAAAGTTAGAATGTTAACAGTTCTTAATGTTTATAGGTTCTACAGCTGTTAATATTGCAAGATATTTTGTATCAGTCATCCCTAACAAGGACTGAGTGTTATTCTTCTACCCATTGGTTCAGCCCCATGCAGTGGTCCCCTGCTAAACAACAGTATGTAGAGTTCAGCCTAAATAATTTCTAGGTGGGAGGGGACCCCCCCACCAAGTGTTGGGGAGGGACATCAGAGTCATCAATTTGCAGTACAGGCCAGGGAAAGCATTTAGATGAGTAATCCTAAACTTAATCTATACTGAATAAATGTAAATGGGCTCACCAATCCAGTTAAATGTTCTAAGAAGCTACCTCAGATTAAACGTCTTAAACCTGACATCCTGTATCTGCAGGAAACCCACCTGTCATGAGTAGAACAAGAAAAGCTCACAAAATTTGGTATTTCCACACCTACTCCTCTCTTACATTGTGAGGGCCAAAGAAGAGGTGTGACAATCTTAATCCCAAGAACCACCCCATTCCAAGAGCAACTAGTCTGGTCTGACCCTAAAGGCAGGCTGATCTTGGTATGAGGCACTCTCTATGATCTGGAAGTTACCTTGCTAGTATAGTATACATTTAACCCCAGCTCCAACACTCCCTCTATCAGAAATCTAGATAAGATAGTGACACATACTCCAGGAGGCGTTGCTACTATCCAGAGACTTCAATATTACTCCTCAGCCCAGTTGGGTCTCTTCAAATCCTCCCCACCCCCACCTCAGACATCTGGCAGACCATCAATGTTTTCAGAAGATTGTGCAGGAGGAGGTGGGTTAGACCAATGTATGGAGAACACTTCACCATAGAGTCCCAAATTTCTCATTCTCCTCACAGGTTCATGGAACCTACTCGGAACAGACCACCTCTACATGTGGACAATATCTGTCTGTCAGACCACGACCCCCCCTCAGTTGCTGCTTGAACTGGGCTATCAGAGAGACACTAGATGGCGACTCAATCTGTGCTTTTAAAAACACAAAACTTCAGCCTTTCCTCCTGGAGAAATTTGAGGAAATTCTGAGGGACAGCTTGGCCTAGGATACTACACCACCATTAGGTGGGACACACATAAGGGGGTTCTGAGGGGCCTGATCATACAATATACATAGGCCCAAAAGAAAAAACAGAAAGAGAGGCAGACCCAACTGGAAGAAGTTCTTTATTTTTTACAATTGGCACACTAACAGGGTGATACCCTCGTGGCCACTCAACTGGCCAGAGTGAACTAGAAACGCAATGCATTATGCCTCCAACAGATGGAGATTGCCTCAATGTTCCTGCAACTAATGTTCTATGAAACAGGGGCCCACTCTTTCAGACTGCTGGCATACCAGCTATGAAAGCTTAAGAAGCAGTCCACCATAACTGCCCTACTACACCCAAAGACTGGCACCTGACACACAGTTATGGGAGATAGGTGCAGCATTTCAGGCATATTATCACGAGTTAAACACTCCAGAAACTGAGCCATCCCTTGATTCAGTCTCAGCCTTTCTGGACTCCTTAGAACTACATATTCTTCCTCTGAGCAAGGAGCCCAACTGGTAGCCCCAATTACTATATGGAAACAGCAAAGGGTAATAAAACAATCCAAGACAATGAAGGCCCTGGGACCTGACATCTTTGCAACAGAATTTTACAAACTCACCCTGGAATATATAACTTGGCCCCTCCAAGCAGCCTTCTCCTCCACACTAAATGGGGACAATCCTCCCCCTTCTGGTCTCTTGCAGCCATCTCAGTAATATTGAAGCCAAACAAAAACTTGCAGCAGTGCGTCTCCCACCACCCATTCTCAGTGTAGATCACCAACTCTAAATACTTTATGTAGATCCTGGCTAAGTACCTAGACAGGCTACTCCCAGCCCTAATTGGCAGAGACCAGACCAGTTTTGTGCAATCATGCACAACAAATGACAATACTGGCCACATGCTGTATTTGGTGTATCACATGCAAAGGACCTCCCCTTTTCTTATCAGCCTTGATGCAGAGAAGGCATTTGACTGAGTGTCTTGGCCGTTTCTGTACTCAGTACTGCGGCAGCTGGGGCTTCTGTTCCAATTCATCCAGCTGTTGCAGAGAATTTATGGCTCACCCTGGGCCTGCATGAAAGTTCACAGATATATCACTCACCGGATTTTCGCCAGAGATACAGCACCCACCATGGCTACCACTTTCACTGCTTTTTTTTGCAGCCTATATCAAGCCCCCGGCACAAACCATAAGGGAATCAAATTAGGTTCAGTGCATAATGGTGGGAGCAGAACACCGTATTGCCCTTCATGCAAATGATGTGCTGCTATACCTTTCCAACCCTGCTAAGCCCATACCCTCCCCATATATCCTCCTTATTGCAGGCATTCAGTAAAGTGTCTGGGTACTTAGTTAACACACCCAAGACAAAAACTATTTGTTTCCACCACACACCCTCCCCTGGCAACTAGAAACCACTACCCATTTCAATGGAAATTAAGTTAAAGTATCAAGGTATCCAAGTCTCCAATTCCATACATACCACGTCTGAGGATAACTATCAGCCTTTCATGAAAAAGACAAATGACACATGACTACTCCCAATAGAGCATCTTGCCATTAAGCCTCTTCCAGTGCACAGAGGTAGTAGGGAGGATGACCCTCCCCTTAGGCATTCTGCCTCTTCCAGAATGTGCCTTTGTACATCATGGAAGCATGATTGGTGGTTTGGAACACAGAGCCATCCTGCTTTATCTGGGCAGAACAGAGACCTATAATCAAACTGAAAACACTGTTCCTACCCAAATCACAGGGTGGACTAACCCTACCAAACCTATGCCTCTACTGCTGGGCACCACAAATCACGTTTCACTTATACAGGCACCTTGAAACCACGCCAGATGTGTGGCTGGAGCTGGAGGGAGAAGTCCACCCAAGTGTGGACCATGCTCCTGCCCTATACTACACAGTTCCACTACCACAGTCCAAAAATGTAGATAATCCTTGGCTGCAATAGCAGGGGCACATCTGGAACTCCATCTGTAAGCCACTACACCTAATGCTTTTCCTCCCGCTGTTATGTCCCATATCTCTACTGGAAAATTTCCCCCCACACTCCTAGACCCAGGCTATTGGACCTGGGAGAAGTATTCTCACAGTATCTTTAGCAGCTGCTTATGAAGGCTGGAGTCCTCAGCTTTACTGAGATTCAAATCACTTTTGGGCTCAGGGGACAGGAGCATTTTATATTTCTCCAAATCCACCAGACATACAATCCATATTGACAGGGACCCATTCTCCGCTTCCTACATGGCAATTGTCAATTACTTTCTCATGTTTTTTAAAACTGGTGCTGCCTTACACATGGTTTCACAAATCTACAAAGCCTTGCAGGAAGTCCACACTGGAGACAGCACTTAAATGGGGCAGAACTGGAAACAGATTCCACTGGAGTCCTGGCAAAATCCTGCCCGACATCCTCAAAAGTCACCAGTTCATATGCATGGCGAGAATACAACTGGAAACAGCTTATACAATATTTTAGAACCTCAGTGATCTTAGCCCACTATCTGACCTCCCAGTCCACAGCCTATTGGCACTCCTGCAGGCAACCACAGGCCACACACACCCATATTATGTGAATCTGCTTGATTCTCACCCTGTTCTTCCAGACACTGAATCTTGAACTCAGTGAGCTATTTGATAAGCCCATACAGCTCATGGTGGACATGTTCCTGCTCTTGCAATACCCATGGAGTTTTAGAGACAGAAACACAAGATACCTGCTTGGCATCTTAATAAGAGCTGCTACAAAGGTCATCATGAGATTATGGCTGACCCTCAAAGCCCCAATGGTGTCAGCTAGTGAGCCAAATCTACTGCATGGAAAAGATAACCAATTCCTAAATGGCTGATCAGACACTCGTTCCACTAGGCAACCAAGTGGCTCATATATGCCATGGCAAAAAAACAACACACTGGTTCCATAACTGAAGACAGTGTGTCAAGAACTGGGATGGTGATGCCATTCACACAAAATAAATTAATAAGTGTTAAGTAGCCCCCCTTCACTAGCAGATCCTACCTGACATCTGACTGCCCCTCCTCCACTCTTGATACATATTTGTATGGATTCTAAACCAGGAGCCTCCACAACGACACCGCTGCCACTTCTTTTCAACAGCTCACAAACAGGTGCTCCTCTAGCTGTTTCATAGAATTGTTGCTTTTTAGCTGTAAAATGTTGGTTAAAAAGGATAAACTCCTGAAATGTTATTCTGTATGACATTATATATAGAAAATATCCATCTGTAAACATGTACAACATGTGCTGTGGCTATGTACTGTGACCACAGGAAAAATTTAATAAAACTATATTAACAACAACAAAAAGGCTGATACCAGCCTGAATGCAGAAATGTCCTGAGGGTTCCTACCAGGTTTGGGTATAACTGATATAGCTGCATACTACCAGGTCCTCAGATCATCCCACTCCACCCCTCCCCCAAAACCTCATTATCTACTTGGAGCAACTGAGGAAGGAGCAGTTCCTCTGGGTTTTTTATAAATGCACCTATACACCCATCTGGGCCGGGGGCCTTCTGAGTTTTGGTTCTTTTTATGGCTGCTTCCAGATCTACATCCTGGGTGAGGCACACCAGATGCTCCACTTGGTCTCTCAGGAGTCGAGGTAATGTGAGCCCTCCAAGAAATGCTGCAGTTGCCTGTGCATCATGTTTGTTCTCACGTGTATACAGCCACTGGTAGTATTCCTGGAATGCTTCCGCCAGGTCCACCACTCTGTTCTTTTGTCTCAGTAGCTGGTGCACGAGAATTCTAGTTACTCAATTTCCTCTTCATAATAACAGTGCCATAGAAACATTACGGCCACTTCTGTTTTCTGGAAGTAGATTTTGTCAGTCTCCCTCTTGACCTTTTCTAGGTGTGGCTTAACCAATCTGTCCCCCTGTTGGTGTGCTTCCTGTAGGAAATGGAGGGTACCCTGTAGTACTGAGAGATGCTGCTGCCTCTCATTTGCATTCCTGGGGTACACTCAATTTCATACCCTGACAGTACTGTCTTTTTTTAACTTTCTTTATGCTCCCTACTCACCAATCTCCTAGCATCACTCTGGTGTGGTCTCTCAGGTAGGGCCTTTCTCCCACACACCTGAAGCCCCCGATGGACTTCTACTTTGGGCTCATCTCCTCTCCATCTCCTCTGGCTACCCAACCCCTGGCTCTGAGCCTCCCAGGGTGGGACCGCCAACTCCTACTGGTACTCTATCTAGAATCAAGTAGCACGACTAGGGAGTGGAGGGAGAACCAGTCATCAGCCAGCAGGACCCGGTACTGTGCATGGGGGCTGTACCACTAGACCCACCTTTGCCTACCAGGTGACCAGGGCTTTTCCACTTTTCTGTCCCCCCCAGGCTTGGCAGTGCAATACGCATCAGTGCAAGACATGCGCACTCCTGTGCACGTTCACGGGAGTGCCACCACAGCCAGTCCCCTTACTGGAGATCCCAAGTGTTGCTGCTCCTCCAGTCTCCACTCGGGGGGGTGCCAGACAGTGGGATCTGCTACCCCCTCCCTCCCAGGAAAGGAGAGCTGTCCTCCAGATGCTCAATCCTTTCCTTCCCCGATGACTCCCGATTATCCGAGTCCGCTCCCAAACCCAGGTCACTGGCATGGCACAAGATAAGGCGTCCAGCGCCTTAGCCTTCTGCACCACTGGCCCGGCATGACAGCACTGTCTTAAGGATATAGAAACAGAATTTGTCAGCAGAAAAGGAATGCTTGGCCCACCCAGTCTGCCCTGCTTCTGAAGACCCTAGCTGGTCTCCAGTGACCTTCCCTTTTCCCTGCCCATTTCCTATTCCGTTGTGTCTGTTCCATGCATGCTTGAAGCCCTCTACTAATTTTACCTCTCCCACTTCCTCTGGAACTCTATTCCAGGCATGCACCACTCTTTCAGAGAAGTAGTACTTTCTCAAATCCCTTAAAGACTCTGCCCTCCAGTTTCATCGAATGCCCTCTGCTTCTGGTGCACTTTCTCATTTGAAGGAGACTCTCCTCCTGCACCCTTTTCACCCCTGTTAGGTATTTGTAGATATCTATCATATCCCTTCTCACACTACTGTCCTCCAGGGTATAGATGTTGAAATCCCTCAGTCTCTCCCCATAGGGCTTTTGGTGCAACCCCTGTACCATATTATGTATTTTGACTCCAAGAAAGCTCCTGACCTCCTCCAATCTAAGATGTCAGAAATTAAATCACCACTGAGCTGTCGGGTGCTTTTTGGCCAATTTTAGTGGAAACTTGAGCGGGCATGATCTGACAGCATCATACCCCTTTTTTGGCAGTACAGTGACTTAGCTCTTGCTCCTGCTATAGCCATAGTCAGTACGGGAATATAATCTGTGTACTGTGGAGTGGTGGGAAATGTCTTTGCTCTAGGGTGCAGCTCCCACCAGATATCTGACCACTTCAAGCCCCCAAGACTGGCCATGCAGGCTTTATGTACTGCTGGCTGCCTTGACGGAAGGGGATTCATGGAATCTAGAGTGGTGGATCTTAGCATGTTGAAGTCCCTGGCCAGGAGGAGCATTTGGGATGTGTTCATCAGAACCATGTCTAGGAGTCTTTAGGTACCTGGGGATATGCTCTCTAAACTTTCCCTCTCTTGTTGACAGGAGAACATTGCACGCAGCAAAGTTTACCTCTAAATCCTGGCTAGGTTCGCTCCCTCTTACCTGTCTGCCTCCTTATCTGCCCCTCACCCCTCCAAATACACCCCCTGATCTGATGACTCTCGCTCACTGAATATACCTTACAGAAATACTACATCCACCAAATGGCATTATCCCATCGCCTACCTAAGCTCTGGAACCAACTACTGACCCAAATCAGTCACTCCTCATCTGCCTACTCTCTCTCATCCCTAGAAAACTACCTGCGTGATGTGTGCAACTGCACCTAGGCCCTGGGGCCCTGCCTAGCTGCTGGTCTATACCTCCTCTCCTTCCTCCAACTGGGCCAAATATGCCCCTATCTCAAACTCCTCCTGCAATCCTAGCACTTTCTGCAACTTAGCACTTTCATCACTGCTACTGTTCCATCCCCTCCCTGAGTACCTTTTTACTATACCCTCTACGCAGTCTCTCTTTAAATGTATCCTAGTCTAGCAATGTTATTAGCTATTGTTTGGTTGTAAACTGTACAGTCTGTCTATATGCTGGTAAGCTATTTCATGATGTATGTATCCTGTTGTATTACTTCTTGTTCCCAATCCCAGTCCCCAGGAATTACCATGAGACAAGCTGTTGTTGCTCAGTTTAACCTTCCTGGTGAAACATTTCAATAAATAAATGTACATGCTTGCTAACATCAGCTCCACATCACAAAGCGCGCCCTGTACCATTGCCAAGGCTTTCCACGTCCTTAATCACCATCATTTGAAAACTGTAATGTGAGGGATCAGGATGGCCACTCCACTACACTTGTTCTCAGGCAATTCAGAACTGTGTACCAGCTTGTATCCAAATGTACTCAGTTTACCATATTCTACCCCTGTGAGATATGTCTCTTGGAGATATACTGTATCAGGGCATTCTTTCTTAATCAATGTAATGTTCAGTGAGTACCATAAAGCCTAAGTTGTAGTCATTTTTATGTTTGCTTGTGTGCATGCACAAGAAACATTATGCGGCGGCTTAGGAGAGAAGTGGGTTGTGGAGGTGTCACACTCTGGCAGCCAGTGGGGGCACTGCATTTGGGGGCTTGGCACTGGTGGACCATTGCAGACCCAATATCTTGATGACACTAGTTCTGCAATAGTGCTACCAAGTTGAAACGTTTTCACCGCTGCAATCGGGGCAGCCCTGTCATTGCAGCATCAGACATCCTGCTGCAATGAGGGTGTGACCCATCATTGCAGGGTGGTACATTGCGTGGTGCCCCCGCATCTTCATTTGTCAACAGGGGAGCCCACTCCCCATTGGCATACTGTGACCCCCTTCCCCTATTTGTTGTGTGCCGAGGGAGTCCTCAATCCCCCTCGGCATCATGAACCCCCGCAACAGCCTTTCATTGCCGACAGGTGCCCCAATCTCTGTCAGCTTCAGTGTCCACCCTTCCCAGTAAATTTGCTGACATGGGAGCCCACTCTCCGTTGGCATAATGTCCCACCCAAAAAATTTGTTATGGGCCGAAGGGGGTGCCCAATCCCTCTCGGCTCTCCCCCCCACTCGGTATGTGCCGAGGGGGTGCCCAGTCCCCCGTTGCTACAGCCCTCCCAAAAAAAACACACTCAGGTGGCATGCTGGGAGCCCACCTTAGCATGCCAAAAGTCCCTGAAAAAAAAACTGTTCCACAATATTTTTTTTTTTTAACGTGTAAAACAAAAACGGTCCCTCGTAGAGTCCGCTGGCTCCTCCCCCAACCAGTGCCCACTATCCGCATACTGTACCTCCCCACACACACCCTCACCCCATACTTACCTCTGAGCTCATGGATGATCTTCAGAGGACCGGGAACACATCATCGCCACTTTCAAAGCTGATCGTGAACTGAAGAAATGCCAGTAAGCTGTATAATGGCATAAATAGGGTTTTTTCAACTTTGGTGCATATCTCGGGCACTTTGGGGAATTTTAGCACCAAAGTTTCAACATGAGGTTATTGGTATCCCTCCTCATGAGTTCAGTCACTGTTATGGCATTATTCTGTCCCGAAAGGTGATTTCACAGTCACTGCACAGAATCACCTTTCAGGACAGATTAACAAAATGACAGTGCCACTGTTCATGAGGTGGGCTCTCAAAAAGCCTAAGTTGCAAATCTGGTAAAAAAATCTAAAAAAATGACTGTTTTAAGAGTGTGCATTGCGCAGTTTCCACGCATACTCGTAACATTGCAAATTTGTAGTATTTTCACTCTGGATTTTCAACATTGGCATTTTCCCACACCTCCTTATGAACAGTACAGCTGTCATTTTACACATCCTCACCAAAATGTGTTTTCTGACGCTCGGTACAAAGATAATGGTCGCTGTGGGAAATCAGTGTTTGGGAAGGATTAAGAAAATGATAGTGACACTGTTCATGAAGCAGAGGTCCTAGGATGCCTATGTTGAAAATTTGGTGATGAAAGTCCATGAAATTACTATGTTACAAGTGTGCAATGCACAGTTTCCACACACCCTTGTAACGTCACAAATTTGTAATATTTTCACACCAGATTTTCAAAACTGGCATTTTTTCAAACCTCCTTATGAACAGTACAGCTGTCATTTTTCACATCCTGGCCAAAATGTGTTTGCAAACTTCCAGCGCAGAATAGCTTGGTCAGCTGTAGGAAATCAGTATTTGGGACAGATTAAGAATGAGCAAGTGAGAGAGGGAAGTGAGCAAGCTCAATGGAGCTCTGTCAGGACTGCTACGGATTTCTTGTGGGCAGAAGAAAGCACCAATATGGGCAGGAGTCCAGTACAAAAGGGCAGCCTGCAGCACCTGAAGAAACTGAATGAGCGAGTGAGAGAGGGGAGGAGAGAGCTCAACGGAGCCTGTTGGGACTGCTGCATATTTCTTTGTGGGCAGAAAAAGGCACCAATGCAGGCAGGAGCCCAGTACAAAAGGGCAGCCTACAGTGCCAGGAGAAACAGAATGAGCAAGTGAGAGAGGGGAGTGAGCCAGCTCCAATGGAGCCTGTCAGGACTGCTGAGGACTTTGTGAGCAGAAAAAAGGTGCCAACACAGGCAGAAGCCTGGCAAAAGGGAGCAGCCTGCAGCCAGGGAGAAACAGAATGAGTGAGTGAGAGAGAGGGAGGAGCGAGCCCAATGGAGCTTTGTCGAACTTTAGGGTTGCCCACCCACCCACCCCTGTGTTCTGTGTGGTCTTATATTACAGCAGGGTCTCTGGGGTGGAGACAAAGCAATGATTGGATACTTTTAGGATTGCTGTAATAATGCAGATTTAGTCATTCTGTTTATTTCTCTAACTGAGCTAAGTACTGAGCTATACTGTTAGGATTGCTGTAATAATACATATTTATTTGTTTGGTTTACTTCTATAACTGAGTTGAGTAATACTTGGAGTTCAATAGGATTTCTAACTGGGCTAAGTGAAACTATATGAGGGCTGATAACAAAAGTATGGTAGCAGTGGGGTGAAAACAGACAAAGAGGCTGTGGGATTGCTACAGTAATACAGTATCTAATCGAACGTGATGAGATCTGAGACTGAATTAACCCAGTCAGCAAGGGGCAGTAGGGGACTAGTGTGGGGAACAGGAATTTGAGTAAATAGGGGCCTAACAGTTGTAGTAGAGTACAGAAACTGGGAGTAAGAGCCAGTAACATAAGATGGGGCCACAACGAGGCAGTTGTCGTATGTCAATAGAGCGAGCATCTTTGGAAGGGTGGTGGGGTGTACGGGTGTGGGTCCACCAATGATCCTGGACTGGGCTTGGAGGATGGGGGTGTATGGTCTGATACAACTGACTAGTTTGAGGGAGGAACTGTGGAGGTTAGGGAGGAGTCTAAGTGGCAGGGAAGATGAGTATGGTAGGCATCCTGGCTGGGGGGGAATAGGGGATGGCAAGGGGGATGGGAAAGAACAACTAGGAACTGAAACTGACCCCAGTATCAGAGGCCCTAGCAGAAAAGAGTGGAGAAGGGAGGGGCTGCACGAGGTGAGGGCAGGGGCCTTCTGATGGGGAGGAAGAGACTATGAGCAGTACCAGGGGAGAGAGCAGATGGTTGCGGGTAGGGAAGGACCAGGGTTGGGACCGAGGGGGGCATGGAGTGGAACAAGTAATAGAGGGAAACCTATAGGAGGAAGAGATGTATTATGGGTATCAACTAGGAATAGATTCAAGCCTCTACTATGGAAGGGGGGGCAGGAACATACTGAGGGGGAGAGGACAAGTGGGGCATGAGAGGGATGGCAACAGGTAGGGGAAGAGATAGCGAGGATGAAAGGGTAGCAGGGGGATAGTAAGGAAGGAAGGGGTGACTGGAGGAGAGAAGGTTACGGGAAGGGGGAAGGATGGGAGGGCATCACTAACGGGGTAGAAGGAAATCGGGGCTATAAATCAACAACAATGGGGATAGGAGAGGGGTAGGAAATCAGTAGGGGAGGAGGGGAGGTCGACATGAGAAGCCCAGTAGGAAGTAGTCAGGCTGGGCCCCTCCAGGTTCAAGGGGGATGGGAGGAATAAGGTATAGAAAAGGGTGAGGTGGAAGTAGGGGGTGAAGATACAGAAGTCACAGAGGGTGCAGCTGGGGAGTAAGGGGCAGGGAAGAATGAATACTGGAGTGGTGGAAGGGGCATTAGAAGGGAAAGGGGGTAAGGGATGGGGGTACTCACCATGAGGGATTCTATACAGAAAGAGGTGAGATGGGGCAGAAGGGAGGAAAGGCACAGCCATATTTGGGTTGAAGCTATCCCTGGGTTGACGGCAGGAGGGACAGGGCAGGCACTGCTCAAGCGTGCAGCAAGGGGGTGGAAGAAACCTCATTTAGTGTTGCATGTGGGTAGAAATGACTTAGCTGGGGAGACTGTGGAAGCAGTGAGGGGGAATTTTGAGGAGTTGGGCAGACAGTGCGAGGGGGTCAGAGTGGGTGCCATTCTCAGAGGTACTCCCAGTACCATGTGCAAGCAGGGGGAAGAAGGGTAGGATTGAGGAGTTCAACGAGTGGCTGAGGGATTGGTGCCACACCAAAAATGATAGGTTAGTGACTAAGTGGGGTAGGGTCTGGGGGAATAGTGACTAGTATGCGGTGGACAGGCTACACCTGAGCAGGAAGGGAAGGGGAGTATTAAAGGTGGGATTAGAGGGCTATATCTCTACTAAGGTGGATTTAAACTAGTGGGGGGGGTGGCCAAAAGACTGAGGTTGGTAGAAAGGTCCGGACAGGGGAGCCTAATGAGCCCACCCCTAGATATAGGTAAAGGCTGGAGGCGTGAATAACCCTGGAGGGGACAAGCAGAGGGTCTGAGTGTAATACAGACGCACCACCAACTGCTAAGAATAAGGGAGGAGAAAAGGCAGGCTACCAGAGGAGGACACAAGCCAAGGAGAAGAGGAAGAGAAGGAGGGTGCTGGATGGAAGGTGGTCTCCTCCAATGCAAGAAGCCTGAGGAACAAAATTGCAGAGCTTGAGGTGCTTCTTTCAGAGGGAAGGTGGACATTGCTGCAGTGACAGAGACTTGGGCCACAGAGTACTATGAATACGACTTGGCAATGCTGGGATACAGTATATACAGGAGGGACTGGGGGATTGGAAGGGGGGGGTTGCACTCTATGTGAGGGAAGGGATCAAATGCATAAGGGACAAGGGAGAAGAGGAGAGGACAGCTGTGCATTGGGTGCAGCTCCTGGACTCCAAGGGCAGAAAGCTGAGGTTGGGAATGGTGTGCAGACCACCAGCCCAATCCAGGCAACTGGATGGGGAGTTCGCAGAGCAGATAAGGAGGGTGTGTAGAAGTGAGAGTGTGGTGATAGTGGGGGATTTGAACCTACCAGGGGTTGACTGGAGCAACCCGGCCTCTCACAGTACCAGAGAACAGGTGCTCCTTGATGCATTCTAGGACAGCCTTCTGACACAATTGGTAAGTGGGTCTACAAGGCTTAGTAGCACTCTGGAGCTAGTACTGGCAAATGGAGAGTCAGTGAGAGAGGTAAGGGTGGAGGGCCCACTAGCAGGCAGCGACCAACAAACAGTGTGGTTCATTCTCATGCCGGCAAGCTACAGGAGTGTATGTGCAATCAAGGTGATGGACTTTAGTAGGGTGGACTTTGGGAGGATGGAAGCAATACTGCAAGGGAGACTCCAGGATATAAGGTCTGGAATGGATGCAGAACAAAAGTGGGGAGTCATAAAGACTGGGCTAACAGATGCCACAGTAACCTGCAGCAGGGCCAGGAGTAAGAAGAGCAGAGCCAAGAAACCATGCTGACTGAACAAGGAAGTGCTGCAAGGGGTGAGGACAAAGAGGGCTGCATACCAGCAGTACAGGAGAACAGGGAAGGGAGAGGATAAGGAGACTTATGGGAGTTGGTCAAGGGAGGTGGCCAGAGGGTGAAAAAGCTAAGGCCTCCAGGGAATTAAGGCTTAGTACAGGATAAAGGGAGGGGAAATGACTTTGTAGGTGTCAGGAAAAGAGGAAGTGCAAGCAATATATTGTGAAGATAATGCGGGGAGGGATTGGGTGTGAAAAGGGGAGGAGCAAGCAGAAATTCTAAATGAGTACTCTGCTCTGTTTCACTAAGGAGAAGGATGGTCCACTACCAGCATGGGTTGGAGGGGTGGGGAAAGGAGAGCGAGGAGGTGACGGACAAAATGATCACAGGGAGTAGGTGTTAGAAGGGCTGAGTGCAGTATTTGTAGACAAGGCACTAAGTCCTGATGGCATCCACCCCAGGGTGCTGAGAGAGATGGTGGAGCTCTTGGCTGAGCTGCTAGCAGATCTGTTCAACACCTCCCTGAAACAGGGTGTGGCCCCAGGACTGGAGGGTGGCCCCATGTGGTGCCCATACACAGAAGTGGGCCTAGGGAGGAGCCAGGAAATTATCAGTCGGTCATTCTCACGCCCATAACGGGCAAGCTTGTGGAAGTGATACGGAAGGAGAGGCTGGTGGCATTCCTAGTGAGTAATAGCCTCCAAGATGAGGCGCAACACAGGTTAAGGTCTCAGGGAGGTCTGGTCAACCAACCTAATAGAGTATTATGACTGGGTGATAAGGGAGTTGGACAGGGGCCATGCGGTACATGTCCTGTACTTGGACTTCAGTAAGGCCTTTGATACCATGTCTCATGGGATATTGGTGGGAAGCTGATGGCAGTGGGGGTTGGAAAAAGCTGACTAAATGGATAGAGAACTGGTTACAGTGGAAGTTGCAAAGGTGGGGTGGTGGTGGTGGGGAGCTCTCAGTATCCAGAGCAGTGACAACTGGGGTGCCACAGGGGTCAGTGCTGGTCGGTGCTATTTGGGCACTTTATCTCTGATATAGCACACAGAGTGGGAGCAGGGAGTCTGTTCACAGATGATGCCAAATTGGGGGCTGGCTGGGGCGAAGAAGCCAGATGGGAAAAACTGCAGGGAGACCTAACCAAACTAGAGACATGGTCATGGTGGAGTGGCAGCTAGGATTCAACACAAAGAAGTGTAGGGTGATGCACTTCAGGGCTTAGAACCAGAAGAGGAACTATTGGTTGCGGGGGTGAGGTTGGGGATCACAGAAGAGGAGAAGGACCTAGGGGTGTTGGTAACTGGGAGCAGGGAACAACCCGGCACAGTGCAGGACAGCAGCAGCGAAGGCAAACAGGATGCTAGGGTGCATTGCAAGGGGTTCTCATCCAGGCACAGGGATGTGATCCTACTGCTTTACAGATCATTGGTCAGACCACACCTGGAGTACTGTTTGCAATACTGGAGGCCATATCTGAGGAGAGATATAAAAGTTACTGGAGGGGGGTAAAAGGAGAGAAACAAAACTGTTAAAGGGGATGGAAGAAAAGGCATATGAAATTAGATTGAAGGAGCTGAACCGTGCACACACTGGAGGAGAGGAGGAATGGGGATATAATTGAATCATTTAAATACCTGAGGGGGTAAATCACTCAATGATAAGTTTAAATGCTACATTGACAAGCATTTAAACTAGCAAAGAGGGCAAGGGCCAGCAAGGAGGGTACCTCCTTGCTCACCCCCCACAGCTAGCAGTGGAACCAGTGAACCAGAGGAGTGGCTATCTCTGCAAAGCAGTGTGCAAAAGATGGAGATTAGTGCCCAAGAGGTGGATAAGCAGAAAGGAGGCAAAAATTCAGCAGAAGGGCAGACAGCAAGGAGACCAGGGATGAATGACAACCAAGGAAGGGGCTGGAGTAAAACAGTGAAACAGCCTAGGGAGGTCAAATCATGGAAAGCCATGAGTGCAAATGCGGAGCCTTAGCAACAAGATGGAAGATCTGGAGGCTGTCATGGTACAGTCAGACCTGGACATTGTGGCCATCACTGAAACCTGGTGTAATGATAACCACGACTGGGAGATGGCCATACCTGGCTACAACATATTCGGAAGAGACAGAGCAGGCAGAAAGGGAGGAGGAGTGGCACTGTATGTGAAAAATGACATAAGGGCCACAGAGATCCAGGAGGAACAAAATGGGGGAGAGATACTGTGGGTTAAGCTGGAAAGGAAAATGGGGACAGCCATCCACACAGGTGTGGTCTATAGACCACCAGTACAGGAGGAAGAAACAGACAGGAAGCTGATGCTAGCCATCCAAAGGATGGCAGACAAGGGTGAGGTAGTACTGGTTGGAGACTTTAATATTCCAGACGTGGACTGGAGCATCCCAGCAGCAGCATCAACCAGGAGCAGATTTATCCTGGACTCCTTCAGGGTGCCTTCCTCAAGCAACTGGTCATGGAACCAACCGGAGAAGGCAATACTGGACCTTGTGCTCTAAAACAGGGACAGTGTGATGGGGGTAACAGTGGGGAGCACCCGGAAACAGTGACCACCAGTCATTGTGGTTTGAAATCACAGAAAGAGAAGAACCAAACCACACAAAACAGTATCCTGGATTTTAGGGGCATACTTTGGGAAATGGGAGATACTTGAAAGAGGCATTAAGGGAATGGGACAGGAATCAGGGGTTGAGGAACAGCGGCAGTATTTAAAATGGGGATTACAAGAACAACAGAATTATGCACTAAGCAGGTTAGCAAGAGGAAAAGGAAGAGGAGACCATTATGGTTTTCCAAAGAGGTAGCAAAGAAAGTGAAAGCCAAAAAGATTGCATTCAGGCAATACAAAAGACACAGGCAGAAGGGATAGGGAGAAGTACCAGGAGAAGCAAAGGGAGACAGGGAGGTCAGTAAGGGAAGCCAAAGCTCAGACAGAAGAACACATTGTAAAATCAGTGGGTAGAGGGACAAAACCTTACAGGTACATAAGTGAAAAAGAAAGACAAAGGAGGGATAGTGAGACTGAAGGGGAGGATGGGGCCGTGTGGAGGATGACAACAGTAAAGCTGACATATTGAACAGGTATTTTGCTCAGTCTTTACAGAGGAAGAGGAGGGTAATGGGTCTGAAGGAGTACAAGGGGTGAGAATGGCAGAAATGGACACAAGTCCCTTTTACGAGAAGGGTCCTGAAGGAACTGGAAGTAATAAGAGTTGATAAAGCAATGGGGCCAGATGGGGTGCATCCCAGGGTCCTTAAAGAACTAAGAGAGGTGGTGACTGAATCTCTGGCTATCCTGTTAGCCGATCACTGGAAACAGGGAGGCACCCAAAGACTGGAGGACAGCAGATGTAGTCCCTTATACAAGAGTGGGAACAAAGAGGAAGCAGGGAACTACAGACCAGTCAGCCTCACCCCGGTAGTGGGAAGATCATGGAAGCACTACTGAAGGAGAGATTGGTGGAACATCTGGTTGTCAATGGACTACAGGACCCAAGGCAGCATGGTTTCACCAGGGGAGGTCATGTCAGACCAACCTCGATTGAATTTTTGACTGGGTGACTAGGGAGGTGGATCAGGGGAGGGCAGTGACATGGCCTATCTGGACTTCAGCAAGGCCTTTGACACTGTGCCACACAGAAGACTATTACACAAACTGGGGAATATGGGTGTGGGCAGGACAGTAGTGTGGTGGGTAGGTAACTGGCTGGGTGGCAGGACACAGAGGGTGGTGGAAAATGGCTGTCACTCCACAGAGGGAAGAGTGACCAGTGGCGTACCACAGGGATCAGTGCTGGGACCAGTCCTATTCAACATCTTCATCAGTGACATTGCGCAGGACCTAGAAGGCAGAATTTCACTGTTCGCTGATGACACAAAGCTCCGTAACAGAGTAGACACACCAGAGGGTGTAGACAGAATGAGAAGCGACCTGCAGAAACTTGAAGAATGGTCAGGGGTTTGGCAGTTGAAATTCAATGCAAAGAAATGCAAGATAATTCATATGGGGCACAAAAACCCTGGCACAATATATCAGTTGGGAGGTGAGGATATAACATGCACCAAGCAGGAAAGGGATCTTGGGGTTGTCATCTCTGATGACCTCAAGGTAGGGAAACAGTGTGACAAGGCGGCAGGTAAAGCAAATAGGATGCTGGGATGTTTAGGCAGGGGCATCACCAGCAGGAAAAGGAGGTCGTAATTCCGCTATACAACACACCAGTGAGGCTCCCACCTGGAGTACAGTGTACAGTTCTGGGAGACCATACCTACGTAAGGACATAGACAGGGTAGAGAAGGTTCAGAGGAGGGCAACAAAGATGGTGCACGGATTGCATCACAAGTCCTATGAAGACAGGTTGAAGGAACTGAACATGTACTCCCTGGAGGAGAAGAGGGAGAGGGATATGATAGAGACATACAAGTATCTTACAGGGAGGAACAGGGTGCAGGAAAACACTATTTTTAAACGAAAAAGATGTTCCAGAACAAGAGGGCATGGGATGAAGTTGGAGGGAGGACGATTCAGAGGAAACATGAGAAAGAATTTCTTCATAGAACGGGTGGTGGACAAGTGGAACACCCTGCCAGAGGAAGTGGTGGGGGCTGAAACAATCACGGGATTTAAGAATGCATGGGATAGACATAAAGGAATTCTGGAGGTCAGGGGTAAGGGGCAACAGACTTCCAGGAAAACAAACTGAACTTACAAGCTCAAATGGACAGACTGGGTGGGCCATAGGCCCTTATCTGCCGACACTGTCTATGTATCTATGTAAATAAACCTAGCACTGAGGGGGTGTTTAAACTGAGGAGTGAAAGAGAGATGAGGGGGCACAGACTAAGGTTAGAAGGGGGACATTTCAAGAGGGAAATGAGGAGGCACTACTTCACTGAGAGGGTGATATCTAGTTGGACTGCACTGCTGGACAGGGTGGTAACATGTAGGACAGTCAATAGCTTTAAGAAGGAGTGGGATAAAGCAAGAGGAAGAGTTAGGGTATCAGGGGCTGGGACAAGCGGGGGAGGAACTGAGGGGGAGGAGGCTGGGACACCTGCAATCTAAGGTGCCAGCCGCACACTCTCTAGCAGACTTAGACTGACCGACTGGTCTGTTCTGCTGGCAGATTTGTATGTTTGTATGTAAATCACAGTGATTGTGTTCATGAGCAGAGGTCCCAAAATGCCTATGTTGAAAATTTGGTGACAAATGTCCATAAAATGACTTTTACAAGCATGCATTGTGCAGTTTCCACACCCTGGTAACCCATGCAAATTTGTAGTATTTTCACACCAGATTTTCAACGGCATTTGTTCAGACCGCCTTATGAACAGTACAGCTGTCATTTTTCTCATCCTGCCTGAAATATGCATTTACACATCTGGTGCAGAATAGCACAGTTGCTGTAGGAAATCAATGTTCGGGACAGATTAAGAAAATCATAATGACAGTGTTCATGAGCAGAGCTTGCAAAATGCCTATGTTGAAAATTTGGTGAAATAATTCCACTAAATGACTGTGTTACGCGCATGCATTGGGCAGTTTCCACATACGCTCAGAAGTTTGAGCATTTTTAATATTTTCACTACAGATTTTCAAAATTGCCATCTCTTCACACCTCCCTATGAATGGTACAGCTGTCATTCTTCACATCCTGCCCCATCTGTGTTTTAGTACATCTGGCACACAATGGCTTGGTCACTGTAGGAACTCAAAGTTCAGAACAAATTCACAAAATCACAGTGCCACCATTCATGAGAAGAGGTTCCAAATGCTTTCATGAGGTGGGGGTTACAAAAAGGCCATGTTGAAAATTTGTAGTGCAAATACCAACAAACGCCTGGGGCATTAGGGTTTCTAACCATAAAGTCCCACCCTGTACAGACTGACAGGCATCAGGGGTGTGTCTTTGAATTGCCAATGGTAATGCTCATGCCATTCCACTTCACCCTACCCCCACACTGCAGCCAGTGACAGGCATTGAGGTGTGTCTTGGACTCTTCGGCCCCAGGGTTCACCCCTTTCTCATATATTGCACCCATTTCAGCATATGTCCTTATGGAGTGGGGTGACTGTAAAGCCAAATACCCCAAGGCACACCTCAACACTTGTCAGTGTCTGCAGGATAGGGTGAGGTGAAATGGCATGAAAGTTATGGCCAACAACCCAGACACATACCCCAATGCCTGTCCATCTCTGCAGGGTGGAAGTGGGGTTGGCGTGAAGTTCACTACTTCATAGCCATTCCTACGCTACATCTGTCTAACTCCTGCATTACCAATGCTAATACCAGCAAGCAAACATTTGGCTTGACAAATGCTTGTTTCGGAAAGAGATTGTCCTCTACAGGAGCCACCCCACCCGCCCCGACTCATCCCATGTCATTTCACTTACATTCAAATTGTAGCATTGTGACTGTGCAATTATGCACAAACAGTCTGAAAGTCTAACAAACAGAACTATGAAGAACATCAGTCCCAAACTGTGCAAGGTGCCAGTAGGGTGCCCTCTAACAAAATGTGGCATAACGTGGCCTCCAAGGCTGATGCTCAGGTTTGAGCCCTGTGCACAGAGAAAATTTGCGGTGGGGTAAGTTCCCTCTCAAACAAGAGGGGACCTGTAGTATGTCTACTCTGTGGGTTGGGTATTAGAGAATTTGGTGCCAGATGGTGGGCTGCTAACCCTCCTGATCCTGTTATAAGGCAGTGACAGATAAAAGGGATGTTTTGCAGGAGTGACAGGACTCAAGATTTCTCCCATTCAGCCAGCTAAGATAGGGTTTCCTGTTAGTCATTGTCAACTCTCTTCCATTTCTCACTCTTATCTGTTCACCCATCATGTTCTAGGGGGTGCATGACTATGTAGTTGCCCCTCCTCCCCTCTCCAGGTAGGAATCATGACAAACTTTACAGGAGTCATTTTTGTGTATTTCAAACTAGTACATGTGTGATATTCCCTATTCTCGTGGGCTGCACTCCACCCTTATATTTCACCTGTGGCAGTGTCAAGCAGGAATTGTCCCATTAAGAGGGAATTAAGGGGGAAATCTATGCATCAGTTACCTCAGTCATCACCATTAGGCCAAAGGGGGTTGCTTCCCCTCCAGCGATATAAGAAGCCCACACATTTTTCCATAGGTGTATAGCTGTGCCCTGATCCCCATTAGTTCAGCAGGGCCAGAGTTCATAATGGAATAGACAGGTCAGTATAGTATTCGGTCACAGAAGCCCCTAGGGGTGTAGTCTAAATCAGGGTTCTGTATCTCACACCTTAGGCCATGCCAAGCACTATTCCTGCTCTGCCCCCAATCCCTTCAATGCCCAAGCCCCCAAACCTGTGTTGATCTGCCACCGACCCCCTAGCTCCTGAAGATAGCCAAATATCAGACATACCTTAAAATCATTACTTCTGCTGATTTTTTTGTGGGTGTTGTTGCTGCCACCAGGCTTTGCTTATGACTGGGTTCATAATGGAGCAGTTCAGGCTCAGCATGATGCACAACAGACACCCCCCTCCCTCCGGGAATCTGGATAGTGGACGCATGGTCCTACCACCCACCACCCCACCCAGCCTAATTTAAAATTCATCCTTTACTAGGGGCTATCTTGTGACACAAGGCTATCCCAATATATCCAGTGCCCCAAAACGTGGCTTCTCAGCACTTTCTGAGCCAGCCAGCCCTGTTATCTGCTGTGAAGATTTTGTACAGAGACTGGGCATCAGGTTTCAAATAATTGGTTATCAGGGTCACAGGAGGCAGGTGGTATTGACAAAAGAAATAGCAAGCCAGCACAACACCAAGCTCGGACAATTAGGCTTTATTAAGAAAATTTAAAACAACATACCCATATGGGCAGGCTCCACAACAAGGCTGGAGACAGGACACAAACGGACCCCGCCTGGTTTGCACCTAGTGCATTCTCCTGATGACGCACTAGGTGCGAAACCAATCCGAGATCGTTGTCTATCTGTGAAGTATATATAATTATGATTGTTAATTCTTAAAAACCTAATTGTCCGACTTGGTGCTATGCTGGCTTGCTACTTCTATGATTGTACTGTAAGGTGCTTTGCACACACTGGATAGCAACTTGAGTTGTTTTTGTTGTTTTCTCTGGTAATGACAAAGAAGGTGGGGAGACAAGACAAGGGGCCATGCTGGTGCCCCTGAGCAAACAACATATGGAGAACAGCCAGAATAGGCAGAGGGATGGAGGAATGGCAAAACAAGTGTACCAACTCACCTATATGTCCATTAATCATCAATGATCTATCCTAGGCCACCACTGGTACATTAGTCCACCTTCAGAATGTGAGCACAGATTTCTTGGAGGAGGTTTGCATGTCTCTGGGTGCTGCACAGTTTACAGATTGGTGGCCACTGAATGTTTCTTTTTTGCATTTGTTATTTGCTAGGCTTGTCTGGAAAGCCTTGAGGCAATGGTGGGTTTATCTAGAGCTGCAGGAACTACAATGTCCCTGTTGAGTAACTTGATTTTGGCTTGATCCGCTGTGTCAAATGTCTTTTGTCCATCAGTGAACTTTACTATCATTTTGGGTGGGTAGGGGTGAAAACTTTAGTCCATATGACCAGAGAGGGCTTTCATGGGGAATGTAGGCCCTTCTTTTTGGCTTGCAGGGAGGTGGGGTAATCGTTAATGAAGAAGATTCTTTTTGTTGGAACTTTACTTCCTTCCTCTCCATGCCCTTGATAATAGATCTTGTTTATCATTGTAATGGAGGAACTTAATGATGATTGAGTGTGGGTGAGCATCTGCTACTAGAGAATTTGGACCAACAGTCCTGCGTGCCTGCTCAGTTTCAATGTGCAGCCAGATGGGAGGTCCAAGGCTTCACGTAGAATCTCAGCAGGATGGGGATCATCTCCTGACCCTCAGCCCCACAGGAATGCCATACAGTTGCAGATTATTATGCTGGCTTTCTGCAGTTTCCAACTTTTCTTCCATGCATTGGAAGGGTCCCATGAAGCTGGAGGATTGCTGACTCAGCTGTATCTAATCTACAGTTGTTGTGAGCTGGGCCACATGGTTGTTGCTCCAATTCTCTTATTTGGTAATGTTCATTCACCTTCCACCAGGGGTTCAGTCTATACTTTCCCCTCACTGTGCCATTCACCTTACCAGGAGTTCTGGAACACTAGTCTTCACAGTTCCCCACTGCCGGACCACTCAAGGGCAGCTCTCCTACAAAGTTAGGGCCTCTAACTGGTTCAACACACTCCCAGTGGATATCACTAATGTGCCGAATCTCAGCTCCTTTAAGCACAAACTATGACATTACTTGGTGACCAGTGGCTACTGTGACTGTGTCTTAAATTCCCTCCAGCCACCCCATTCCTACTCCTTCCACCCCTCCCGCTCTCATTCCTTCCTCCATCCTGGTCCCTTCCTCTCACTCCTTCCCCTCCTTCCTTCTCATTCCACCATCCATCTCCATCCCCTTCCTCCACTCCACCACCTCCTCCCCTTCACCAACCTTATCCTCCAATCCCCATCCCTCGATTCTTGCCTGTCCCTACTACCTTGTCCTCCCTACAACTCGTCTGGCCCTCTCATGCACTTGTCAGGTCACTATTTCAATTATAACCACCCAGGCTCTCTTTGTATAATGTCTGGTAATAGTGCACTATTGCTGTCATCCAGGTTGATCCTGACAAAGCCTTTGTCAGCTCATGCATTCTGTAATGGGCAGACTAGGTGGGCCAAGCGGTCCTTATCATTGGTGTCTGCCATTCCCTCCTTGCCCTCTATGCAGTCCAGGGTGGCTTCCCCCATCTTCCACTAGGGGCCAGGCTCTACCAGCCCTCCCCACCAGAGAAGGAGAGCAGTCCATCAGGCACTCAAACCTCTTCCTCCCAGTCACCCCTCCAACGCACCAAGCTAACTTCTGATCCCAGTTCATCAGGTCCACAAGCAGTAGTGCTACCACTGTGCCAGTGTGCCAGTCCAGCAACTAAGATGCCTAACTTTCTGTTATGATGCTCTGAAGGGGGCAACTCTTATATTTGTTTTGTTGCAGTTCTGCAACCACCGAACTTCAAGGATGTTACTGAGGCCTGGGAGTATTCACTCTTGGAGCTGCCTACCCCAAATCCATCCCCATCCTCCTCTCAGATACTGAGTTCCCAGGTTCTGTCTTGCTCATTGTTATAACAGATCTCTCTCTGTCTCTCTCTCTGGTTAGTAGAAGAAGCTTTGTTATAAAAAATAGCCTTATGCAGGGATTTAAAGAGAGTTAGGTAGAAGTCCAATTCCTCAAGCTGCCATCTTGAGGCGTGAAGTCAGCGGAAGTCCAGACTACACTCCTGACCACAAACTATACTCCTGACCAAACTCATTGCTCCAGATTGCCAACTACACCTGCAGATAATGACACCACCAATGAACAAAAGGATGACTAGCCACAACCATACAAGGGATCCTACACTCTGGAAACACACTAGGGCAAAAGGTGCCTCCTCAAAAATATTTCTATACTTTGGAAAATCAGGAGACAAAATAATACACATGCAGACCTGGAAATTATTTGAAACAGATGCTACAGGAACAAAACTGTCAATCCTGATGTATTATATAAAACCAATGATGAGTAAGTCCAGCATATTCAGAAATATATTCATCAAGGAGGATAATAACATAATGCCACTCACCTTTTGGGCTCATGGCCTTATTATCTGATTAGCCCCCTGAATGGGCATATCTCTTTGTATACCAAACTTAACAATCATTTATGTATACATGCTGCACACACAGTGTGTGTGCATATGTGTGTGTGTGTGTGTGTGTGTGTGTGTGTGTGTGTGTGTGTGTGTGTGTACAATTTCAATTCCCTGACTGGACATTTTAGAGTAACTAAATTTGTTTTAGTTGACTTGTGTGGAATATTTTAGTCAGTGTTTCAGATAAGGTGAGTACTGATCTATTTTACTCACCAATGTTTAAGAAATGCTCTTCAAGACTTTCTTGTTTTGATGAGTACTGATGCTCCTCTCAGCCCTTGGAAATGTTGCATCAATATTTCAAAGAGATGTTTTTTCAAGTCTAAAGCACTTTTTACTCATCAAAATTACATCTTACTCACCAAATGGTGTGTACTTTACTCTTGAATGCCAGCATTATCTGGGACACTGATTTTAGTTAATGCCTAGAAAGAACAAAAGTAGAGATGAGAGTTCAGCCCCATGACTCAGTCAAAATGAATGCCCTTTATTTGTGGAATTGTGAATATTCTTTCCAGTGTAATAGAAAAGAGAGAAGGTAAGAAAAATACACAAGAAGAAGATAAACCACTTTTCAAAGAGAAAGGATTCAGTGTGCTTTCTTGGCTAGCATGGGAATAACTACTTCATAATGGTCCTTACGTGTCCAATTATAACTGTTTAGCTGTCACCATTGACCTCAATAAAACAATAAACTTGTACTTCAGACTCATTTGGAAATATTTCTCCATTTCTGTTTCTACTGCCAGTAGTTTTGAGTGACATATCCTTAAACAAATGTGCCTCAAGTGTCTTGCAGGGACAAAATTAATATGTTTTCTGTTGCAGCAGCAGACTTTCTCAGCTCCCTGCTGGGCTACAAGAAACTTCACAGGACTTTCATTTTTTTATGTTTTTCCCCACCTAAATGAAAAACCTCTTTACTGTGGTCTGTGCCACAATGACCCGACACAAAGAACTAAAATAATAATTTTTTATGCCTCTTGGTTATAAAAAAACCTTTAAAATAGCAATGGAGTGCTGTTTTGCTCTTAAGCCACTAACACATTACTGTATTATATATAGTGCCTTACAATGACTGTCACTAAATGTTGATTATTTGTTAGCTATTGATCTGCATAGAATATTTGTTGGCTTGATCCTCCTTTCCATCTCTGAGCATTTTTCCCTTTTATCACAAAGGTCATTTAACAGGATTGCAGACTTGTAATTGATTTTCCCTACCTTATGTGCAGTTAGTGTTTGCTGACCAGAAAAGTCTAGGCAGTTCTGCCTATTTTCAACCTCTTTGCAAGGGAAGGGGGTTAAGGTTCTGGTATTTTTAGTGAAAGGAGGAAATTTGGCTAGGACACCCAGGAAATTACCCTACCCTTGGGAGGGGATGCTGTTGGCCCTATTCCTGAGATGGAGGATCCAAGTCTGCAGAGGAGGAGATGCTGCAGCGTGCTGAGGAGCAGTCCTCCCTTGGAGTTGGTGGTAACCAGTAGGACAGAGCAGAGACAAAACAAACTAATTTATCTGCAGAAAACAGCATTCCAGTAACATAATTAGTCTAGTAAGAAGGCACCTTGAATCAGAATGTGGAGATAGCCGAAGGAGATATTTTGGCAGCAGAAGTCCAACTAGAAAAGGAGATCATAGAACAGATGTCAGCTTACTATAATATTAGCTGAAGATAAGGAGAGATATTTAAAATGGAAAGAAGCTTTAAAAACTAGGAAAATGCTGGACCAGATGCCAACTGTCAGCGAGATGAGACCAGTTGATTTTGACAGTAGAGTGACAGCTAATTTTGGTGCCAAGAGAGCAGAGGTTGCTACCAGCAACCATACTTTTAGAGCCAGAATGATGAAGGTGTTTGGTGTAACTGGCAGCCCTAACTTAGAAAAAACTGGACCCTGGAGAACACTTTGCAGGATGCAGGATGGAAACTGAATGAAGCCGGCAAGTTGGTCCCTGACCCAGCATTGACAAAACTTTAGCTCACAAGAAATGCCGCAAACAGATTTAAAAATAAGAAATCACTGCCTAGTACTAGAAAGGCAGAAAAGACTGTGCAGACTATGGCAAGCATGGGGGATAAGGAGAAGCTTAGGGGACTGAAGGGCTGCGATCATGAGCACAAAACAGGGTGAGCAAATGGTAAAAAATACAGGAAATAATAAATAACAAGATGCTCACTCAGATGCTACTGCAAAGTGAATTGTGCAAGATACAATAAGGGATGCTTCTGAGGCTGAAATGGTTTCAGAAGGAGAAAACAAGCAGTTGAGAACAAACACAGAATCAGAACAAGTGGATGAAAGCATGCCAGAAAAAAAACCAAAGCAATGTAACAGATAACCCCAAGAAGATTCCTGATAAAGAATAATAAAACTACATTTACAGAAGGGGAAGGGATCAGAATGTGCATGAGGAAGTTCCCACTACTTCCACTGGGATGGTGGAACAGCAACAAAACACTGAATCACAATATGAGGGATCAGTGGAGGAGGAAGATGAACACACATCAAAACATCCCCCAAGATATGCTGATTTATTTGACAGAACTGGACCTGCCCCTAGATGAAATGCATTTAGGATAAGGTATAAGAGAGGAATGGATCTCCATCCTGAAAGACTGTTTGTGGGCAGGAAGCTATTAAAAGAGTCACTGAAATCTGTAGCATCAGAGATATCACATCTCAGGGGAAGACAACTTTGATGAAAGTTTTAAACCCCCATAGAGTTTAGAAAGATTCTGGATCAAGTATAATCAGGTGACATTTTCCCCAAAGCGGACACCATTTCTTGTCATTCCGCTTACTAAAACCAACAATAAAACATGTAACTGTGAGGTTCCCTAATGAAGGAGTGAATGTGGGAGATAGTTATCACTGGTCTCAACAATGTTGTGACGTACTTAGCACACCAGAGCCTATAACTGATTCAGAATTCTTGTGGACAGGAGGGTGGAACTTTTGAGTAAAATTATGACAAAATGACACAGGTATTGTTCACCTCCCAAATAGTTTCTTTTTGGGAAAGGACAGAGGTGCATGTTTTTACAGGGGACAGCCAAAAGCATGCTATAAATGTGGAGCAAAGACTCACCTGGCAGGTATGTGTCATAAACTGAGATGTGGCTTATGTGGGGAATATGATCATATCAGTACACATTGCCAACATTATGACAGACGTAATTTGTGTGATGCAACAGGACATGTTTTTCAGAAATGCCTGTGGACGGCACATAATAGGAAAGATAAAGTGGATCAGGACTCCCTAATAAAAAAAGCACAACAGAGAACAGCTTAGGACCCGTCATCAGAAACAGTGAGGACTTCTACTCACACAACTGCTCTGCATACCTCAAGGCATCCAATGGAGGAGACTGCAGCTCGAAGGGAGGCGAGAACAGCACAGGATGCATGTATTAATCATAGACAAGAGAATGAGGAAGAACAGTGAGGAGACAGTTTCCCTCCTGGGAAACAGTGACCACCAGTCATTGTGGTTTGAAATCACAGAAAGAGCAGAACCAAACCACACAAACTGAGCTGAAATGATTTAGTTAATTTTTAAAAATCTGTTTTAAAAGAATTATTTCTAGTAAAATAAATTATTAAATAAATGACAAAACAAACTAACGCTTCTGACAAACATACTAATGGGCTTCTGTTCTGTTAAAAGCCACTTAACAGGGATGATCTGGGGTGCACCCAGATGTCATTATTAAGAGCTTCACTTATCCAAGCTGCATGCCTGTATTTCCTAAATTGGCGCTATGTGCTATGTTCGGTGACAGTTGCTCTGGGAGGGGTTTCTAGTGCACAAAATGTTTGGGGATGGAGGAGGCAAAGTGTGAGAGGGTTAAACCTTTTAAATGTATTACTTCACCAACACTGGGAAGAATAAATTACTCACCATAGTAATGTTGTTTCTTCTAATGGAGTCTTGCTGTATTCTGATAACATGTGGATAGCCCCAGCACCTAAAGTGCCACGGAGAGGAAGAAAAATTACTCACCTTAGTAATGTTGTTTCTTCTATGGAGTCTTGCTATATTATGACAATTGCAGTATGACCAGAGGTTAGAACTGCTCGGAGGTGAAATAGTTAACTTTCATGCAAGGCATGGAATCTTGAGCGAGCTCGTTAAGGAAGCTCTGTCTGCTTGCTTTCAAACCAAAACCATCAGATCTTTATGAGCTAAAACTCACTAATGTTCTGTGTGGAAGCTGTAAACCTACACTAGCCAACTGGCTACTACCTAACAAACACACTTGTTGGTCTCGAAAAAGACTCAAGTCAAGAGACCCAATAATGAAATAAAACACACTCACCCTAGGGAGGGTGAGACAAAACAACAAAGTGGCAAGAAAAACAGAGTGCCAACCCTGTGATGCCCACCACAAGCGCAAAAACGAGGTTCTGAGAGGGGCAGGGAGGGAGGTCATAATATAGCAAGGCTCCATTAGAAGAAACAACATTACTAAGGTGAGTAATTTTTCTTCAAACAACATGAAGTCTTGCTATATTATGACAATGCAGACTACACAGCAGTACCCCATGGAGGAGGACAGAACCTACTTAGGAATAGGCTCTGAAGGACAGCTGTGCCAAACCGAGCATCACTCCTAGCTTGAATGTCCAAGGAATAATGCTTGGTAAAAGTGTGAACCGTTTTCCAGGTAGCTGCTTGACATATTTCTGAATGGGAATGTCTCTGGCAGCAGCCAGAGAAGCAGCTGTACCTCTGGTAGAGTGAGCCCTCAGGCCTGAGGGGGGGACTTACCCAATTTTTCATAACAGAATTGGATATAAGAGACCATCCACCTGGCAGTGGATCTTTAGTGGCAGGTTTCCTTTCCAACCTCACCATAAGTGAGGAACAGTTGGAGGAGTTAAACCTGTGACCCTTGAATCGCTCTATGTAGTAGCTAAGGGCCCTCTTCACATCTAAGCTGTGCAGCCTCCTCTCACCAGAGGAAGAATGATCAGTAAAGTAAACAGGGAGAGAAATAGATTGATTAAGGTGAAATCCGAAACCACCTTAGGCAGGAACTTTCTATTAGTCCGAAGGACTACCTTATCTCTGTGAAAGGAGATAAAGTCTGGCTCCACTGACAATGCTTGTAATTCACTTATCGCCTGGCAGAGGTGATAGCTACAAAAACACAGTTTTCCAAGTCAGGAACTTAAGCTCAGCTGAAGACAAGGGCTCGAGAGGAGGCTGCATGAGCTGAGCAATGCAAACATCGAGGTCCCAGGCAGGAGCAGGATCCCTGAATGGAGGGCTAGTGTGAAGCAAACCCTTAAAAAACCTGGTAAATACAGGGTGAGATGAAAGAGAAGAGGGTTTACCTGCTGAAAGAAAAGCAGAGACAGCTGCCAAATGTACCTTCAGGGTAGCTGGTCTCAGCCCCAAAGTGTTTAGATGGACCATATAATCTAGGACTGTGGGTAATTCAGCAGTGTCTGGGGAATATTCTTTTCCGAGCTCCATATGGAAAATCTTTTCCATTTGGAGTTATAAGTAACCCTGGTAGAAGGCTTCCTAGAAGCCCTGAGTATATCCATTACACCTTGAGAGGTGTAGGCCAGCAAACTCTAGCTCTTCAAGAACCAGGCCTTGAGATTGAGAGGCTTGAGATTTGGGTACCAAACCCTTCCCTGGGCACATGTTAACAGATTGTGATTCTTGGGAAGGCACAGGGAGGATGGACTGCTAAGGACAGGAGGAGAGAGATACCAGGTGGCCTGGCCCAATCCGGAGCAATCAGAATGACCCTGCAGGATTGGGCTCTGATTTTGACTAGCACTTGAACAGGAGAGGAAAGGAGGAAAGGCATAGAGGAACTTCCTTCCCAGCTGAGGGCTAAGGCGCCCAGAGGGACTGAGCCCAAGACTGGGGCCTGCAGCAAAGAGAGAAGTTGATGATTGTCTGGAGCTGCAAAGAGATCTATTTGAGGTGCCCCATTTGGCAAATACCACTCCCAGAACCAGGGATCCAGGGACCACTCGTGATGACCCTGAGATATCCTGCTGAGAGCATCTGCCAGGACATTGTCTTTGCCTGGGAGGTGAACTGCCAAAGGGAGGTGTTCAGGAGTATGCCAGAGACCACAACATCATGGCCTGGTGCACAAGGCCGTAGACCGAGTGCCCCCTTCTTGTTGATGTACCACATTGTAGTGGTGGTGTCTGTTCTGACCTGCACAGTCTTGTTCTGAACAGATTCTGAGAAAGCTTGAAGTGCTAGAAAACTGCTCTGAGCTCCAACAGGTTGATGTGGAGCAGAGATTTCTGTGGAGACCACAGCCCTGGTAGTGAGGTCGCCCATGGGCCCCCACCCCAAGAGGGATGCATCTGTAGTAAGGATTAATGAGTGAGGCTGAGTGACAAGGGAACTCCTTGTCTCAGATTGCTCTGATCCTGCCACCACTGGAAGGGCTTGGATCAGGGTTCGAGTAACTGGGATCAGTTTGGTAAGAGGATCTTTTCTTTGTGACCAAAAGGCCCTCAGATGGAACTGAATGTCTCTCATTTGAAACCTTGCTCCTTGCACTACTGCTGTGGAAGCAGCCATGTGCCCTAGAAGCTGCAGAAAATGCCTTGCTGGTCGAGAGACCTGCAGGGGTGAATGAAGAGGCTAGGGAGACAAGGGCGTTTGCCCTGTCTAGAGGGAGGAAGGCCCTGGCTTCCTGGGTGTTCAGCTCTGCGCCTATGAAGGTTAGGAGCTGGACAGGCTCCAATACTGACTTTGAGAGATTCAGAAGGAAACCTAGTGCCGTAAGCAATTGCTAGGTTATCTGAAGATGTAGGTTGACCTGATCTGGGGATTGTCCCACGAGCCAATCGTCCAAATAAGGAAAGATGGAAATCTTTTGCCTTCTTAGGCAAGCTACTGCTACTGCCAGACACTTGGTAAATACCCTTGGAGCCGAAGTGAGTCCGAAGGGCATTGCCCTGAACTGGTAATGGCCTGAGGGCAACTGGAACCTGAGGTACTTTTGGTGGGAGCTCTGATGAGAATATAGAAGTAGGCATCCTTGAGGTCCAGGGATGCTAGCCAGTCCCCTGGCCTTAGGGAAGGTAAAATGATTGCCAGAGTCACCATTTTGAACTTTGGTTTTAAAAGGTGCTTGTTTAGGTATCTGAGATCCAGGATGAGCCACCATTCTCCTGTCTTTTGGGTAAGGAAGTACCTGGAGTACAACCCTTTGCCCTAGTGTAGGGTGGAACCTTTCCATGGCTCTGAGAGCGAGGAGGGTGGAGACCTCTGACTCTAAGGTGAGTGCCTCCGATGGAGATGCAGGAGGAAAGATCTGGTCCTCAGCTTCGAAATTGTTTGAAGCTAAAGGGACCAGTCCCTGGCTTACTACTTCCAGGACCCACTTGTCTGATGTGAGAGACTTCCAGTCTTGGACAAAGTAAGTCAGCCTGCCCCCTACCGGTAGAGGAGAAGCGCCCTGGCTACCCATCAGGGTGCCTGCTTGGCAGGGGCTTTGGGCTGAGGAGTGGAAGCAGGCCTGCTTGAACCCCTCCTGCCCTTCCTCTAAAGAATCCCTCTGGGTATAGGAGGAAGAGGAGGCTTGAGCCTGATAAAAAGCCTATGAAAGGCCTGCCTCTGCCCCTGGAGGGCTGCTTCTGAGCAGTGGTCTGCCTTTCCTTGGCCTGTACACTCCAATAGGTGGTCCTGTATTCATCCATTTCTAAATATAATTCTCTGTTTGCTCCCCAAACAAAGAATTGCCAATCACAGGAAAATCAATGGCTTTTGACTGGGTATCCTGTGACAATGTGGTGCATCTGAGCCAGGCCATTCTGCAAAGAGCCACAGAAGTAGCCATAACTCTAGAAGGTACATCATTAGAGTCCACCGCAGCATGAAATTGCATTTTGATGCCTCTATACCATCTAAAGCTACCTGTTCCAGATCCCTGGCAAACTTGTCAGGGAGTTGTTTGACTACAGCCAGCACAGTATCCCATCTGGATTTCTGGTATCTGGCAGCATAAGCCATGTAATTTGCTTGTCTGAGCCCCAAGGATGCTGCCATGTACTGTTTCTTTGCCATAGCATCAATCTTCCTGGAGTCCTTTTCAGGAGGATGTGAAGCTAGGGGATGCTTGCCTTGTCACAGGCTGCAGCCTACACTACACCCACATGGCTGCATTGCTGTGAGAGAAATTCTATGTCAGAACCTGATAAAGTATACCTTCTGTCCATCCTTTTATCCACAGGAGGTATAGATTAAGGAGTTTTAAAACTTTTACTGTCTGTTTCCTGAAAGATTTATGAGGGGAATATACAGTCTCTTAGATTCTGGAATATCCATCATTTCCACATAATCAGGCTCTTCCTGGTCATCCACAGCTTCCTCAACAGGAAGCTGAAGAGTTTCAACAACCTTCTTGTAAAAATGAAATGAGCAGGGACTCAGAAAGCCTAGGGGGAACCCTAAAGGTCTGTCTGAGAGGTATCTGGCTCAATAGGAGCGCCCAGAACTTCCAGACCATAATTATCTCTTCATAGTCTCCTTCCTCCCCCACGGTTCATAAAATTCCTCAAAATCATAATCCTGAACCGATGGGACTTGGTGAACAGAGCATATACCAGATGGGGACGGTTCAGGAACCAGGAAAGAGACTGGACAATTTGGATTGCTTTGGCTATCTCTTCAGCTGTTGGGGAAAGGACTTTTTCCACAGCAGACTTTCTAGTCCTTTTGCAGGAACTGGCTCCCTCGGAACCAGCTCTTCGCTTGCCCGAGGAAGTATGGCCCTGGTCAGAGGGCACTCCTCAGGTTTGGTTGGCACCGAACCGGGCCGGCCATCCGGTCAGTGGACTTTTGGCCTCTTTCCTGAGCCTACCAACTCTCTTCTCAACAGTGGCAGCAGGGAAATTCTTGCAAATCTGGCAGTCTGAATCGAGGTGGTCAAACCCCAGGCAATAAACACAGGTGGTGTGAGGGTCAGCCTTGGCAAAGGTTTCCCACAGCCATTGCAGTGCTGAAACCCAGTGGGCCCGGTTTTTCTTTGGGTTTCTCAGACATTATGCCAGCCTAACCAACAACTTGCTCGCTTATGGCACTCCGCCAAGCAAGACTCTCCTATCGGTTCCCAACCGTGTCACAGGCCATGGAAAAACGAAGAAATCCATTTTTTAGAACCGATAGGAACCGGAACCGCACTCTAAAAAGGACTAGCAATTGAAAATGCAACCTAATCAGTTCAAACCGAACTAATAAATGTTTTACAAGTTTCACACAGAAATCATGTAAAACCTATCTATTACTTACGCTACTACAGACAGAGCTTGAACCGAACGTTAGCGTGTTAAATTTACTATTTTAAACTGTTTTAAACCGCGAAAATGAACCAAGCAAAAGGAGAAATCTCTGGAGCGACTGTTCAGTGAGGCGGAGTAAAGAATCTGATGGTTTTGGTTTGAAAGCAAGCAGACAGAGCTTCCTTAACCGAGCTCGCTCAAGGTTCCATGCCTTGCATGGAAGTTAACTATTCACCTCCGAGCAGTTCTAACCCACGGTCATACTGCAATTGTCATAATATAGCAAGACTTCATGTTGTTTGAAAGGTTAACTCTATGCAGAAGCATAGAACGTGAGCTCAAGCTCAGTTTTCAAACCTCTGTCTCTGGTACTTATCAGTGTAACAGTCAGATTCTTACGAGCAAACTAACTACTTAAGTATGGAAATTGTTTCACTTTAAGCCAAAAGCAACAACCTGGGTCCAAAAGACTCAAGTCAAGAACCCAAGAAAAAGGTAGTGAAAAATATATAAACATAAAGCAACAACAATAAAACAACTACCCCACCCTTAAGAGGGAGAGTGCAAGGTACACTCTGAGGTGCAACAACGTACCTGCCAGTCCACTTCCCAAGAACTAGGTTCTGAGAGGGAGACAGGGAGGAGGGAGGGAGGTCAGAATACAGCAAGGCTCCATTAGAAGAAACAACATTACTATGGTGAGTATTTTTCTTCAAACAACATGAAGTCTTGCTGCATTCTGACAATATGCAGCTACCAAGCAGTACTCCCAGGAGGAGGGAATACAGAACCTACTTTGAGAACAGGATATGCAGTACTGCTGTATGTCCAGAGAGTAATGCTTAGTGAATGTATGGACTGTTTTCCAGGTGGCTGTTTGATTTCTACCAGGGTATATCTCTGGCAGCAGCCAGAGAAGCAGCTGACCTTGGTCGAGGTGAGCCCTCATGCCTGAACGGGTGTTTTGCCCAACTTGGTATAGCAGAACTGTATACAAGAGACAATCCACCTGGCAATAGCTCTTTAGTAGCAGGCTTACCTTTTCCCACTTCACCATAAGTGAGAAATAATTGAAGACAGTCATTCCTGTGTGCCTAAGTATGCTCTATGTAGTAGCTAAGTGCCCTTTAACATCCAAACGGTGTAATCTTTATTTTCTTGAAGAAGAATGATCAGTGAAAACACAGGCAGAGGCATAGATTGGTTCAGATGAAAATCTGATACCACTTTGGGTAAGAACTTTCTATTTGTTCTCAGGACCACCTTATCTCTATGGAAGGAGATAAAGTCAGGTTCAACTGACAGGGCCTGTAATTCATTAATCTGCCTGGCAGAAGTGATAGCTACCAGGAACACAGCTTTCCAGGTCAAGTACTTAAGCTCAGCTGAAGCCAGAGGTTCAAAGGGTGGCTGCATAAGCTGAGCAATGCAGACATTCAGATCCCAAGCCGGAGTGGCTCTCTAAAGGGAGGATTGATATGAACCAGACCTTTGAAGAACTTACTGAAGACAGGATGAGATGCCAGGAAGAGCCTTCCTGCTGAAAGGAATGCAGACACAGCTGCTAGGTGCACCTTCAGAGATGCAGGCCTAAGGCTTAGGCCATTAAGGTGAACCAGATAATCTAAGGCTGTAGCAATGTCTGCAGTATCTGGCAGAATGCCTTTCTGAGAACACCAAATGCTGAATCTCTTCCATTCGAATATATAATTTTTCTGGTAGAAAGTTTCCTGGAGACCTTGGCAAGATCCAGAACTCCCAGAGATAGATGCAGGCCTACATATTCTAAGTCTTCATTAGCCAGGCCTTGAGATTGCGAGACTAGAGATTGGGGTACCAAATTCTTCGAGAGGAAGTCAGCAGATTGTGTCTCTTAGGAAGAGACAGGGGAGTGACACTGCCAGGGATAACAGCAGAGGGTACCAAGGTTGTCTGACCCAGTCTGGAGCCACCAGTATCACTGTACAGGGTTGAGACCTGATCTGACTAGATCTCTGAACAACAGGGGAAAGGAGGAAAGGCATAGAGAAACCTGCCCTTCCAATCCAATATGACAGCTCATGGGTCATAATGTCGTAAGCTTAATAGCGTCGACATTATAGCTACTCGACAGGGCGCTGTCCGTGACAGCTAATGGTGAATACACGCTGTAACCCTCCTGCAAATGGGGGTTCCCAAAAGACTTCCAGGAGCTTGCTTGAATGCTCCAAGCCTGAATGGTGTTTGGCATTTAAGCCATTTATCAGTGAGTGTTTTAGAACCTCTGGTACTGTCTCTTTAAGAGCTGTCTGCTTGCAGACATAATTAGTTTGTATGGGGACTGTGTGTTTCTTTGATTGAGTACCACCAAGCTGCTGCCAATTCACTTCATTTTTGCAGTCACTAGGAGTGCAAAGGGAACCTATCTGAAAGATGTAACTGTTTGCCAGAAATTATTTAGAGTAATAATGAAATTACAGTTTGTCTAACCTGCTTTCTTTGCAGTCAGAACTGTGTCTGCTAGTTCCCCATTCTAGTTTTGAACTGCTGAACTGGACCAATCAGTGTGGGTAAGCTAGCTCTAAAATGGTGCCTTGGACGAATCAGAACTTGGACTCATAATCTGAGCCAGCCACAAGAGGATTGTATGGGCAGTGACTCTGGGAGATGTAGTTTAGACTTCAGTGCCTTTTGGACCAACAGCAGCAGTCTATTGTGAGTGACAGCCAATCCAGTCAAGAACTGGGAGGAACTCAAAGGAAGTGCTCGGTTTTGTGGGTTGGAGTTTCAGTTGAGCTTTGGCAGTGAAGAAGAAGGAGCCCTGTGCTTTTCAGTGTGCAGTTTTAGTCAAAAACGTGTGTAAGGCCCAGAGTTCCGGCTGCAGCTTGTGTAACAGCTTGTTAGGACTGAATCCGTCCTGTGAAAAGAATCAGAGGATCTCTGAAGAGTAGAAACCAGGCTCACCCTGTAGAAGACTGGAGAAATTATTGAATTGCACTCGGTCTGTCAGGAACTGAATCTGCTGTGTGTTCTCCCGGTATTGTGCAGTAATTGCGATCGGGATACAGATGCAGCCTGCCTGGTATAGTGCTTTCTTTTATAAGGATGTGTGAAGAGGTTTGTGTACCTCAAGTGAGCCCTGCTGACATTGAAGGACCCTATCTTATTTGGAGGTCGTGAGTACTAATTCAGGGTCGCTCCCTGTTGAATTGCCACATTAAATCCAAATGGAATTACTGTACTGCTGACTGTTTAATTCTCCTTTTCTCTGTGTGAAAGGGCCCCTACCAGCTGCCACGGTTTGGACTAGCCACTAGGGCTTGGGTACCTAGGACAGTAACTGATAGGGATAGGCCTGTGCACAGAGCCATAGGTAGATTATTAGAGTGATAAGCTAATTAACCTGATTTCCCCTGTCCTTGTTATATCCCCTAAATAAATCAGAGCTGCTTGTTTCAGCAAAGTTATACTGCCTGAGGTATTTGTCTATGTTAAAATACTGTACTGTGATTGTTGCACTGTATCTCATTTCACAGGAGGTCCCAGTGCCGGAACCAGACCTGGGGGTAAGTGTATACTGTGAAGGTAATTCTGAATATTGTGTGGGCCACTAGTAGGAAGAAAGGGGTTGCAGTGTCCCAGAGGGCTGTGACCAAGTTAGTTTAACTATTGCAAACCCTGACCTCTGGGTGGAGGCACCGCCATTGGATCCAGGCCCCTCAACCTGTTAGTGGCAAATCAGGCAGGGGTAGTAGCCCTGGGATACGCCATCTAGGGTTACACGCGATACTGCTGTACGCGGTATTGCACTATTCACACACTCCCAGGCAGAGTATAAGACCTCTGCTGGGAGTGGTTCCACCAAGCAGCTGCCATGGCTCACTGAACTGAGTCACAGCAGCTGAAACTGGGTTTGATTCCCGGTCCCAGACATTTTATTTTTTACACAATTTGTCGCTCTCCGAGTTGGACCCCCTAGAGTTGAGAATGTTTAGTGGGAGGGTCCAGGGACACAACATCCTGTAACGGGTGTGTGGGGTTGGAGCCCTCCACAGAAAAGACATGCGCATGGCAATATCGCCTGTATTGGCAGCACGATTTTGCCATGCAGCATAATGTCTTGGGACGTAGTGACCCCATGTCATATGACAACATGTAGAGGAACAGTCCCTAGGACTGGGGTCTACAGCAGAACAAGGAGTTGGTGATTGTCTGGGGCTGCAAAGAGATCTATCTCTGGAGTGCCCCATCTGGTGAATATTACTTTCAGGATGAGAGGATCCAGGGACCATTCGTGATGGCCCTGGGAGATTCTGCTCAAAGCATCTGCTAGCACATTGTCCTTCCCTGGGAGAGGAACTGCTGTCAGGGAAGCCTGAAGAGAGTAGGCTAGAGACCACAATTTCATGGTCTCTGTGCACAAGGCCATGGACCGAGTACACCCTTGCTTCCTGATGTACCACATTGTGGTGGTGTTGTCTGTCCTGACCTGCACCACCTTGTCTCTGACTGAGTCCAGAAAGCCTGCCCTGAGTTCCAAGAGATTGATAGGAAGGAGAGACTCTTGTGGAGACCAAACACCCTGAGCTGTGAGGTCTCTCAAATGGGCTCCCAGCCCAGAAGAGAAGCATCTGTGGTTAGGACCACTGAGGGAGCTTGACTTAGGAATGGGACTCCTAGTCTGAGATTGTTCTGATCCAGCCACCACTGGAGAGCTTGGACCAGAGTCGGAGTCACTGGAACCAGTCTGGTGGACAGTCCTTTTCTGAGACCAAAAGGATCTGAAGTGGAACTAAATGTCCCTCATTTGAAACCTGGCTCCTAGTACCACCGCAGTGGAAGCTGCAATGTGGCCTAGGAATTGAAGAAAATGTCTTGCTGGACCGAGACCAGAGGTCAAAATGAGGAAGCAAGATCTGCGAGGGCCTTCACCTTGCTAGTAGGAGGAAGGCCTTTGCCCGAACAGTATCTAATTCTATTCTTATGAAAGTCAGGAGTTGTACTGGTTCAGAACTGACTTTGGAAGACTGAGGAGGAACCCTAGAGAACTGAGCAAGTTCTGAGTGATTTTCAGAGCTGACTTGACCTGATCATGGGACTGACCCACAATGAGCCAGTCGTCCAGGTAGGAAAGATAGATATACCTGCCTTCTGAGGAAGGCAACTACTACTGCAAGGCACTTTGTAAACACCCTTGGAGCTGATGCTAGGCCGAAGGGCATGGTCCTGAACTGATAATGGCCTGAAGGCAACTCTCGAACCTGAGGTAATTTCTGTGGGAGAACCTGATAGGAATGTGGAAATAGGCCTCCTTGAGGTTCAGAGATGCTAGCCAATCCCCTGGCATTAGAGAGGGAAGAATTATTCCCAGAGTCACCATTTAGAATTTTGTTTTGTGATGTGTTTGTTCAAATACCTTAAGTCTAGGATGGGTCACCACTCCCTGTCTTTTGGGGTAAGGAAGTACCTGGAGTACAGACCTTTGCCCCTGTGTTGAATAGGAACTTTCTCTACAGCTCTGAGAGCCAGAAAAGAAGAAACCTCTGCTTCTAGAGCAATGGTTTCTGAGATGGTTGCAGGAGGAAAGGATCTGACCTCAGTTTTGGAAACCTTTTGAAGCTGAGGGCCAATCCTAACCTACTGCCTCCAGGACCCACTTGTCTGAGGTAACAGCCTTCAGGCCTGAAAGTAGTAAGCCAGCCTGCCTCTTACTGGAATAGGCGAGTTGACCCGGGCTGACACATCAGGGTGTCTGTTTGGCAGGAGCCTTGGGCTGGGAAGAGTATGCAGCCCTGCTCACCCCTCTCCTGCCTCTCCTCGAAAGAACCTCCTCTGTGGAAAAGGAGAGGAAGCCTGGGCTTGGTGAAAAGGCCTGCTCCTGCCCCTAGACTGTGGCTTCTGAGGAGCGGCTTGCCTTTCTTTGGCCTGTGCACTCCTGTAGGTGGTCCTATACTCATCCATTTTCTTCATGTAAGCCTCTGCCTGCTCCCCAAACAGAGAGTTACCCACCACAGGGAAATCCAAGGCCTTAGCCTTGGTGTCCTGAGAAAGGCTAGTGTAACCCTAGGTGGCACTATCCCAAGGGCTACTACCCTGCCTGTGGCTAGTAGCAGGTTAAGAGGCCTGGGTAATGAAGCGGGTAACTCCACCCGGAGGTCAGGGTTGTTAGTGGTCAAGCTAGCAAGGCTAGTCTCCGGGACACTGTAACCCCTCTCTTCCCTTCTAGTGGCCTAAACAATATACAAAATTACTTTCACAATGACCCTTCTTCACCAGGCAATTACCCACACTGTTTGTACTTATCACCAGGGCTGGTTCCTCTAGCTTGACCCTGGGGACCCTGTAAAACAAGGTTAAGCACAACAAATAGCAACAGTACAATACTTTTGGCACAAACTGGAACCACAGTCAGGTTAAATGCAAACAAAGTTAAATCTGATTTATTCAGGGACTTGAACAAGGGAGGTGTGTAATCAGGTTGATTTGTTTAAAAGCTATATTAATCAAACAGTTATGCATGCAGTTCAGACTCCCTACACAGTCACACACTCTGGGTACCCAGGTGGGAAAACTGTGGGCTAGCCAGGAAACGTTGCAGCTGGTTGGGGCCCTGTAATGGAAGAAAGCAACATGCACAACACACACTATTTGTAATCTGGAGCCGGAGGGCTCAGTTTGTGAAAAAGGCAACAAGACAATCAGATGACAACACTTTTAGCTGTTGTTGCAGGGATATACCCTGATGTTTACTCACGATACCCAATACTGGACACAGGCAGGACGAAATTGAGACTGCAGGCTGTTAGGCTGGAGTGCCCGTTGAAGCAGAGCCCACATGAATCACTAGGCGTTGTCTCTATTCAAGGTGTTGAGCAGCGGTCTGATCCTCAGGCTGGTCTCTCGTCGATGACTATAAGCACACAGCATATTCACAAGTGAGGAAATTCCACTGTACCAGACAAATGGCTCTCCGTGCAATTACAGAGTCTCTGCACAATCAGGGAGTTCAGATGTAACCCATCTACAAATGGGGTTCCCAAAAGTCTTCCCTTGAGCTTGCCTAAATGCTCATTGCCAGGCTGGTGTCCTGCGTTTTAGCAGTTTAAATGTGATTACCAGAGCCTGTATAGCCTCTGTGTACTGTCTCTTTAAGAGCTGCCTATTGCAGCTTAAGTAATCTGAGAGGGAGCTCTGTTGAAAGATGTAACTATTTACTGAAAATCATTTGAGTGATAATGATAATGTAGTTTGTCTAACCTGCTTTCTTTGTAGCAAGGACTGTTTTGTTTGCCTCCACTGTCTTGGTCCTGGACTGCAAATTGGACCAATCAGTTCTTGTGGGACCTAAAATGTAGGCGGACTACAGGAGCTGTCTGAATTCAAAATCTGTAGGAACTGTGGTTTGAGCTTTTGTGCCTTTTTGCAACTGAAGGGGAGCTCTTGCTTTGACTGAGCCAAATCAGCCAACCAAATCTTTTGGATCTTGGGAAGTCCGGGCTGCTTGCAGTTTTCAGTTAGTTCTGAGCTGGGAAGTGAAATGAGAGGAGCTGAAGTGATTCTGAACAGCAATCCTGAGTGAATTCACATGGGAGAACTGTTAAAAGGCTGAGTTTTTGGCTTATATGTCTGCCTACTGCTCCTGAGAAGGAAAGAGAGAATCATTTGGACTAAATCCAAGTTTGTGTGACTAAAGTAAGCTACTGAAATGGGCCAGGCTCAACCTGAAGAAGACCGAAGATTTTGCTGAATGCGATCGGCCTGTCAGGAGTTCCAGCTACCCCTAAGCTCCCAGTGTATGCAGAGACTTTGCGATTGTGACCAGGAGCACTTTGCCTGGTACAGTAGAATTCCTTACATGTAAATGTGCTATGTTTGTTTGCTTAAAATTTATTTTTATACAGGTTAATCTGTTGGGAGTAAATCTCATTTACAACAAATACCTGTGGTAATTACAGTAAAAAACAACAAGACATAACAAAATGTAAACAATGCAAAATACAAAACCTAAAAACAACTACAACAAACATTTAAATAATTATACAATTCAAGTTTAAAAATATGTAGATCAGAAATTTCAGTCATTTGATGAGGTAATTCATTCCATATCTTTGCTAAACTATTTTGTAACACCATATTCCCCATGCGATTTGAATCATAGGCAGTTTTCTAGTTGTCCTCCTAAATATACCTAAATATTTGGAATCTGAGTTCAAACATATCAGATGTCTTAAGGAATGCATTTTTAAATATATCAAACCATGACATGTCATAAGCCATAAATATTCTCTACGGGCTGACGGATGTAGCTAACTAAGTTCCTGTAAACTAAACAATGATGGACTCGAGATTTATTGTCCAGAATAAACTTCCCCAATCTATAATAAGTCTGGTCTAATTTAAATAAAGATTTTTAAAGGAATGCATATATAATGAAGAAGCATAATCAAAACAGGCAACAACAATTGTTTTACCAGTTTAGACTTTATGTCCCTAGTTAAACATCCTGACACTCTTCTTAATGCTCCCAATCTTTGATTCACTTTTTTGTTTGTAGCGTAATATGTTCTGAAAAAGAAAACGATAATCAACCAAAACTCTCAAATATTTATAAGTGCTAACCCTTGTACCATTTTCCCATTTAAAAAGCTAATTTTCAAATCAATAGTATCCTTTTGCATAAGGTTCTACAGAGAAAATCATACTCTGAGTCTTCCCAGTACTTATTAAAGTCCAGAATTTCTTATCCAAGTTTCAATGTTAGAAAATCTGTCTGGAGTCGCTGCCTCAGGTCTTCTGGACTATTAGCAGATGCAACCAACACTATGTCATCTGCATATAGTCTGACATTAGTGTTGGTTACATAATCAGGAAGACCATTAATATAGATATTAAATAACATAGGGCCCAAAATTGAACCTTGAGGTACTCCTCAGTGTAAATCCAGAAGATCCGAGACTGCAGCACCACAGACCACCCTTTGTCTTCGATTTGTTAAATAAGATCTAAACCACTGTAAAGAGTTATTATATATCCCTATATTCTGTAATCTAAGCAAAAGTGTTTCAAGATGAATCAAGTCAAAAGCTTTACTGAGGTCCACAAACACTGCCCCAGTTTGGTTTCCCTGGTTCAAGTGATGTTGCCACCAGGTTACCAAAGTCAAGTAGAGGCAGTATTTGTGGACCTACCTGAAACCATACTGGCAATCTGTTAATAACCCCAAATGGTCAAGGTATTGCCCAAGCTGCTTACTTACCAGCTTTTCCAATACCTTTGACAAAATTGGAGCACAGTGATCGGTCTATAGTTAGAAGGGACTGAAATATCACCACCCTTATGAATAGGAATAATTTGCCCATTTTCCAGCAATCAGGTACAGTTGAAGAATGTATACTCCAATTATAAAGATAAGTAATTATAGGAGCTATAATGTCAGCTACAATTTTAAGAATTTAGGATAGATACCATCTATTCCAGCTACGTTTAGATATTTTAGATTTTTAATTCTTTAACTACATCCTGCACCCTATGTTTTCAAATTAAAGCCCCCATTATTCGTAAAGAAGTAGCAGAGTGTATGCTTTCTTGGGCAATAGTCCCAAGATTAGGTATTTCTAAATCTGGTAGATCTTTAAAATAATAATTCAACAGATTAGTCACATCTAAAGGGTTGTCTATCATATTTTCTCCCACTACTAAGTTAATTAAGGTTTGAGTTTTACTGGACTTTTTAATTTAGAAATAACCTTCCAGAATTTACTTGGGTCATACATTACCAAAACAACTCTGGAAGTAATCTTTTTTGCCAATTTTACCTTTGTTTACATTTATTTAGCCATTTTTAAAAGATCCCAATCCCCACCAATTTAGATTTTTTGGCTTTTTCCATATTCTGTTTTTAATACATAAGAGGTTTCAGTTTATCATTAAGCCATAATGGATTTTAGCATTATTACTCTTTTTTTATTTTAGGGGCATGAATTTGAATCATATGTAAAAATGAATCCGTAAATTTTGAATAGCTAAATCCAAATCTGGAATCAAAATATCCTTGACCAATCAAAATTTCTTAGGCTTTCCTAAATGATGATTCATTAAGCAGCAAATCACGTACCCAATGCTCACAATCTTCATTACTTTGAATTTTTTGGATTAACACATAACATTGAATAGGGTTATGATCTCCTAGATTCAATGGTAACACCTTACAGCCCTCAACCTTCAAATCATCAGAAACAAAAATAAATCTAATATTGTTCCAGTTGTCCTATTATTTAAACTTCTTGTTGGATGTTGTATTAATTGATGAAGACCTAACATTTCAAAGCTAGATTTAAGTTTTTACCTCTTGTTTGTCCCCAAGCTGCATTAAAATTTCCCGTTAAGACCACACTCTGATCTTTCAGTATTTCAAAAAGGAATCAGCTAAAATATCAAATTTACTTACTTTAATTTTAGGAGGTACATAAAAACTCCTACTGTTAATTTTAATTTCAATAGCCTTACAACCAAACAATCTATCCCTTCCACATTTCCCTAATAATAATTGATATGGACCAAAAATTCTTATATAGAGCAGTACTCCACCTCCCCTTTACCCTATCCTGCCTTATCAAATTATATCCTACCAATTCCACTTCCTCATTAAGAATACCAGAATGCAGCCACGTCTCAGAAATAGCTAAGATATCACAAGATGAATCGGATACCCAAACCCTGTATTCATCCATTTTACACACAAGACTTCTAACATTTTCATGTATAATTGTTATCCCAGATTATTTTTAGGACCAGGATTAATTTCAACATCACCACACTGTATCAGGAGGACAGAAAAAAACAAACTCATAGTTTTATTATTTACCGTATTAAAGGTCACTTTTAATCTTTAATGATCCAGTACATAATTTTGAAAATTTGTAAATGAATTCGCCTCTAACTAAGTTATGGTGATCTTGAACACACCCCCTATGACCATATAAACTGATCCTTTACATATAGTATTACAATTCACATCTATCGAGTATGTACTAATTAACCATAGTCCCATTAGTACCCATCCCCTACAATACTGAGTAAATGTATTATTCAAAATGATAATCCTAAACACTATGTGCTCAAACTCAGAATAAAATTACAAACAGTTTTTCTTCACGGTGGCGTATGCTCACGGCCTTCGCACCACGGCACTATGAGCTGCTAGTGGGTCGTGAGTTAGTCCCCACTGTTTGAACTGTGTTCTGCTTGCTGGAAGCTGTATCTTGCCCCAAATGGACTGCATCCGAATTTGTCTCCATGCAGTCTGGGCCTTGCCAGACTGGCCAGCCAGACTACCCACTGCACAGAGTAGCCATTGATGAGAGATCTGCCTGAGGATCAGCCCCTGCTCCACAGCTTGGACAGGTCCGACACCTCTGCAACTCATGTGGGCCCTGCTTCTCCTGGCATTCCAGATCAACCACCTGCAGTCTCGATTTTCATCCAGCCTGTGTCCAGTCTTGGGTATCGTGAGTAAATACCAAGGTACTCCTGCATCAACAGCTTAATCTGAGTTTGTCATCTGATTGTCTCGTTTCTTTACAAACTGAGCCCTCTGTCTCTGGATAACAAATATTGTGTACTGTGCATGTTGTGTTTTCCATCACAGGGCCCAACCAGCTGCAACCCAGGCATCGGTCCTGGCTAGCTCATCTCTTCTCCACCTGGGTACCCAGAGGTGGACTATGGGGGACTCAAAGCCCAAGCATAACTGCTTGATTGATATAACCTTTAAGCTAATTAACCTGATTTTGCCCTTCCTTGTTCAAGTCCCTGAATAAATCAGATCTAACTTTTCTGCATGTAATCTGACTGTGGTTCCAGTTTGTGCTCAAAGTACTGTACTGTTGCTATTTGCTGTGCAAAACCTTGTTTACGGGGGTCCCCAGGGTCGAGCCAGAGAAACCAGCCCTGGTGAGGTGCAAGCGGTGTGGGTAATGTGTGGTATACCACGGGTACTGTGAAAGTTCTCTCTCAGGAATAGCAGGCAGGCAAGCAGGCCAAACTCAGGCCTTTCTACAGTTCTCCACGCTAATCCACTATGGATTGCTGCTTGAACTATCTCGAGCTGTTACTTCTTCTTCTCAGCTCAGATCTAAATGAAACTGCAAGCAGTGTGGGACTTTCCCCAAGATCCAAAAGCTTTGGTTGGCTGATCTGTCTGTCAGTGACAACAAGGGCTCCCCTCCAGGATATTTTAGGCCAAAAGCCCAAAACTACAATTCCTACATGTTTTGGCCCACCAAGCCCTGTAGGCAGGCTCCATTTTAGAGTTCCAAATGTACTGATTGGCCCATTCTGCAGTCCAGGACCAAGATGATGGAAACAAACAGAACTGTCCATGCTGCAAAGAAGACAGGTTAGAACAAACTGCAATATTATTACTACTCTAACAATGATCAGCAAACAAGTGCATCTTCTAACAGAGCTCCTCTCAGACTAATTATGACTGCAATCCAGGCAGCTCTTAAAGAGACAGTTCACAGAGGCTGTACAGGCACTCTCTGGCAATACATTTAAACTACTAAAATGAAGAACACCAGCCTGGCAGTGAGCATTTAGGCAAACTCAAAGAAGACTTTTCAGGGAACCCCATTTGTAGGGGGTTACACCAGTGCATCTGAGCCAAGCAAATCTCCTGAGAAACACAGATGTAGCCATGACTCTTGATGCCACATCACTGGAGCCTACAGCAGCATGGAACTGTACTTTGGATGCCTCAGTTCCATCAGCAGCCACCTCCTCCAGCTCTTTGGCCAGCTGGGGAAGACCTGTTTAGCCAATTCCAGAACCGCATCCCACCTGGACTTCTGGTACCTGGCTGTGTAGGCCATATAATTAGCCTGCCTGAGTCCCAAGGAGGATGCCAAATATTGTTTTAGCCATGGCATCCACCTTCCTGGAGTCTTTTCTAGGGGTGTGAAGCCAAAGGACTATTAGCCATGTCACAGGCTGCAGCCTGCACTACTACACAGGCTGCAATGACTGTACAAAACTCTGTACCTAAGCCTGATAACATGTACCTCCTGTCCATTCTCTTATCTACAGGAGGTAAGGAGTTAGGTGTTTGTAATATCTTTTGTCTGTTTCCCAAAAATTTATGAAGAGGGATAGATGATCTTTTGGACTCTGGGATGTCCATCATCTCAACAAAATCAGGCTCTTCTTCCTCCTCAGCAGCTTCTACCATTGGGAGCTGGAGGGTTTCAACCACTTTCTTGTAAAACAAATAGCGAGAAGGGACTCAGAATACCTGGAAGGGGAGACATTGGAAGGCCTGTCTGAGGAGATGTCCAGCTCAGTAGGCACATCCAGGCCTTCAAGATCATTATCATCGTCAACATCATCGTCGGGATACACTTCGTCTCTCTCCCCTCTACATCATAATAAGCATCCGGATCGTAATCCAGTGGAGTCATATTCAACCGAACTGATCGCTTAATCCTACGGCTGTTCGACGGGAACCCATGGCGACTTAAACTACACTGATCGCTTTTAGCTATTTCGTCAGCGGTTGGAGTATGCAGTGCTGATCCGAACTGCTCACTTCTTTCCTTTTGCGGAACCGAACCCCGAGTCAGATCCTCTTTTGCCCAAGAAGGTATCGCCGGTCAGTGAGCACCTCCTCAGGTTTGGCCGCCATTGAACCAGGCTGGGCATCCGGATCAGCGGACTTCTCAGTCTCCTTTCTTCAGCCTATTCAACCTTTTTCCAGAGTGGCTTTAGGAAAATGTTTACAAATCTGGTGGTCTGTTTGGAGGTGGTCAAACCCCAGACAATAAACACAGATGAGGTGGGGTCAGCCTTGGCAAAGGCCTCCCACACTCAGTACAGTGTTGAAACCCAGTGGGACCATTTTTTCTTGGGTTTCTCAGACATGGCCACACTAACAAAAATTACGCTCTACAACTTTCAAGCCAGATAATACTCCCTATCGTTTACCAACCGTGTTATGGGCAGTGGAAAAAAACAGAAAAGTCCTTTTTTCTTAAATCGATAGGAACTGGAACACCACTACTAAATCCCAGAAAATACAAACACAAACAAAGGTTGGTTTCCAACCGGACCGACTGATCAGAAACCGAGAAAAAATATTTCCACAGTAAAATAAATCATTACCTATCTACAACACTACCTGTACCATAGACAGAGACTTGAATACCAAAAAATAATAAATCGGTTGAAAAACTAAAGCTTTTGAAACTTTATCGAACCGAGCGAAGAAGAACACTCGAGCGACTTCACAGATAGGTGGAGTAAAGAATCTGACAGTTACACTGATAAGTACCAGAGACAGAGGTTTGAAAACTGAGCTTGAGCTCAACATTCTATGCTTCTGCATAGAGTTAACCCTTTCCTCTCTGGGGCAGTTCACGTGCTGGAGCTAACTGCATATTGTCAGAATACAGCAAGACTTCATGTTGTTTGAATGTTTTATAGTATCGGAACCAGCAGCTGGGGGTCCTTGTAATTTCTGACACCAGGATGGGCTCCCAGTGTCACACTCAGTTGGGTGGGGTAGTTATCTCTGGCAACAATGGGGTGGGATTCAGTTGGAGGTGGGAGTTGTCATTGGCAACACTGGGTGGGATCCTTGTCGCACCCAGGAGAGGAATACATACCAGCTTCCAGTTTTAGAAAAAAACAGTTAGTGTTACATGGGATGAGCTCCCAGTATCACACTTACAGGGAACAGTCAGCACCAAGAATACCACACTCCAAGTGTGGGTCTGATCCCAGTTTTTCAGTTTCAATGGCCTGCAGGGCATTAAGGCCCTGTACACACTAGAGAGCTTAAAGCGGTTTTAACTGTAAACGTTTTAAGCTCCTGAAACCGAGTTTGCATTCACACTGTAACACGGTTAAAATTGTGCTGCAACCATGTTCTAAAACCGTGCTAAAACCCTGCTTGAGAGGTATTCTTTAGCACTGTTTTAGCTAAACAGGGTTGCTCTTTAATCAGTGTTAACAGCAGTGTACGTAAACCATGCTGTAACATGGGTTAAGGCAACCGTCCTACAGGAAAAGTATTTTTAAAATAACGGATTTAAAAAAAAGACTGTACCGTATTCCTAGTAGCCCTTGAAACATTGGTTCTGATTATGTACTTTTTTTCCCCGATAGCTTTGGTTCCCATTCAAGGTATCCCGTCATGCATTGTAGCACTACGGTACCCATAATGTTTACACTTGGTGCCGCGGTCGTGTTTCGAACCCGCTTCTCCTTGCAGGTTGTTGAATGCAAATGTGACGCACTGACAACCGCGTTAGGTACCGATTTATAAAACGATTTTAATAACGTTTTATAATTGGTTGCTAGTGTGTGAGGCCTTAGAGTTTTATAAGTTCTGATCTTTTGTTTGCTGGTCCCACTGTCCTGCTGGTGCTAAATACAGTCACAATGGACTTCACTTAGCTGTGGGAGAACAGCGAGACTGGCAAACATCTGCTCTGAGCTTATAAAACTCTAACATGCCCTGCAGGCTAATGAATCTTGGACTGCTGCAGCCCTGCTCTGACATCAACTCAGGGCATTCCGGGATTTCTGGTTACAGCGAATGCCGGCTTAGGAGTCAGAAGAACCATCCTGATATAATCTACTACACTACAGAAAACTAAGTAAAACATTTTTTTGCAAACAAATCAAAGTGCAGATTAGGACCAGCTCCATAGCTGCGTGTAGAGCTCTTAGTACTGATTGTTCCCGTTTAAGAGCAAAGGGTGGACACGTTGTTGGTTGCAGGACCAGACATGCAGCACTCACGTAAGTGTAGTCGCTGAGTGTAATTACAGGTTTGAAAACACATCCTTAGAAAAAATGAAGAAAATGAACTTTGCATGCCATCACCAGTATTGTTTTTCTTAAATATTTTAAACAATTTTGTTATGAAAACTCAAAAGCACCCCTTTAGAAACAGGATCTAACAACAACATTTTATGGTTTCAAATTATTATTGTTTTGGACTTGGAAAGAAAATTAGCATCTTAAAACTGATAATTCCATGTTTTATTTTATTTAATTTTATTTATTGGCAATTTTGACCAGGAAAGGCTTGTTATTATAGCTTGTTTCAAATGCATACTGGGAGTGGGTTGCATGGACCAGTTTTATTGACGAAATGTTGGTCATGACACTAGGAAGTTCCCTGCTCTTTTTAATAAGCGCCATGGGATCTTTTACTTCCACCTGGACAGTGACCAGAAATGAGCAGAAAAAGACATCAATTTAATGTCTTTATTTGAAGGACCACTCCTCACCAGTGCAGCACCCTCCCCGTACTGCAGTATCAGTTGTAAGTATTACTCCAAGTCCATCCTATGACTAAGCGCCAGGGCGTGAAATGCATTAGGAACTTGGTTTACCATCAGACATGAGAAAGAGAGGGTATGCTGGAGATGACCTGTAATACACGTTGTGTTACACTTTGAATAAAATTAAGCACCTTATTGTTTAAGAAACAGAACTCGCAATGATTATTTGCTCACTGAGGTTCCGAAAGTAGCCAGTGCCAGCTTTATTTTCATTCAACTGTTTCTACTTTCTTGTGGCCCAGGCACGGCATTCCGGTACAGCCTGAACTGTGTTTGCAACATTACTCCAACTATCTGGTGTGGGGCTAGAATGCACAACTTTCCGGCCCCAGAGCAAGCATTCTACCTAGTGGACCACTGACACCGCACTCTCTTCTAACTTCAGCAATACTCAATCGGATTCCTCAAATCTGGTAGAGACTTCACCATGTAAGATGCTTGTGCCAATTGTCAGGCCCTAAGTCAAAAGATAGCTGATTTATAAGTAGGCAAATATAACAATTTAACATTAAAGTGCCTTACTTAACTGTTTTGGCACATTATGAAACTTACACATATGCTGAGAGCTATACATATGCCTTTTTCTTCTTATACATTAGGCTTCTGCCATATGTTGGTGCAAATCATTATTCAGAAAACTGCTGTCTCATTGGAGGACATGGCACTGCAGTCGCACTTCTTTCTCAGAATGTTTTTCACAATAAATGTATTCATTGCTTCAATATGTTTTAGCGTTTATTTAGCAATAAATAATTGGTAAAATATATTTAAAACACACCACTAAGTATTACTTTGTGCAACATTATTACTAGTTGAGATGATCGCTTGTTTGGCGTATATCAGGGTCTGTCACTATGAACATAATATCGTGACGCATTGTTTGCTTTCGTAGTTTTTATAAATCTAGCCTGTAGTTTTCATTTTGGTTTTGATGTTGATGTTCACTGTTAAGTGTTTAGAGATACAAGTTGCATGAAAGACGATATATAAATATTAAGAATGTTCCACTGTACTGTGCTCTACGAAGTGCAAAGCTGTTAAAAAAAAAGGCCACGAAACACTCTTAGGTAAGGAGGTGTTTTAATTTGGGCCTGCCCCAGCACTGCAGTATGTATCTCATTATTCAGTCCCTGCTCTGTTGTGCATGTCAATCGGCAGCTCTGAGTTTTACAGTGCACTACTATACACAGGAACTTAGGGCTACTAGACAAAATTACCAACAGGTCATCATGTTTGCCTCTTATGACTGAGGCAGCTACGTCATTCGGTATCATGTGAAACAGGAAATTGTTTGATGGGAAGTAAAAATACACACGCCAGGCTTGGCAGAGCTGAGTCAAATATTTAGCAATAATGCAATGGTGAATTTACTATACCAGACAGTAATCTGATTGTGGTGTGGATAAAGCACGGATTTCATAACACAGTGAATCATACCCTAGGAACAGAAGAACAGGGCTATGTTTACGTGTGTAGCCCCATGAATTATTTCATTTTCATTTTCTTTCAGTTCTAAAACAAAATAAGGACACAAGAGACTTAAGGTTTTATCTCATTTTAAATTTTGTTAATATTACAGTAGAGAAGGATTTTTTCCAACTAGACTTAAGTCTCTAAGTGGTGACTGATGGACAATGTCTGTAGCATTAATATAGAAACAGGACCAGTGGTCTCTGACGCAAGTTTTTCTATATCACATCTTACATTTATACCCATACTGTAATTTGTATGATTACACTAATACAAAGTTAAAAAAAAAAAAGGAATGAGACAAAGACAATAGAAATGTTGCCAAGGATAGGGAATCCAGTCAATTTTACTGCTAATAAGCTGAGCGTTGTTCTGCACTTTTCCCCAATTAGAATGCAGGGTAAGATAATAATGTCACAACTATCATTTTACTGTCAATAAAACTAGTGCAGTGGCATCACTACAGTAATCGTATTGAGAAAAATGACACTTGTAAGTTTACTGAAGGATAAACTGTCGCTCTACCTTCTGGTTGGAAGAGCGGGTCCATCTATTATATGACTGCAGTGCTACTCTACAGCAGGCAAAGTCGCATTCACATCTGGCCTACCTCTCTTAAAGTGGTAGCACAAGATATGCCTCTTTCACTGCTGCCTGGTTAGAAACTAGCTATGGACAGCCCTCCCCACCCCTGCCAAAACAAATGCAAGTAGCCACACTGTCAAAAGGTGGAGAATCGGTAAATGCTCTTAGCCAGCAGATTTTGTGTTTGAGAACTAGTATGGGTTTTCATATACAGGGTTTATGTTTAACAGAAGGGACTGCATAATGCTCTGTTTGCTCTCCTGGCTCCATAACTCCCAATGTTCCTATAAGGTACATTTTAGGTCCATTTTTCCACTGAAGTCTGCATCTATACACTTTAACCCTCTATCCTCCACATAGTAACTGCAGTGAACATGGGCTACTTCCCTCATAACAGTGTTCAGCCAATGCAGGTTACAAGTCCAGCAGCGTGACTTGTTCAGTGGTACCTGCTGCTGAGACAGGCACCCCCAACCCCACTCAAAAGTACAACTAAAGAGTAGCAAATTATCTTTTGGCCTCCCGTATAAGAATTCACCAACTGCTGCAATCATACTGTATGTACTCTGTTCTACACGATCAACAGTGCACAGACTTAAACTAAAGACCTTGCACCTATGTGCAGCACACAGCCTTATATCACAGAGCACTGTTAGCTTGTATCCATACCTATAACAATAGCTGTCAATCTTGCCAGCTGGTCCAGCCTCTGTCTTGTGTCCCCCCATCCTTTCAGATCACTAACTGATGATTAGAAACATAGAAACATAGATTTTGTTGGCAGAAAAGGACCTTTAGACCCATCCAGTCTGTCCCTTGTTCTTGCCTATTCTGTCACCACTGACCCTAGTTGGTCATAGGTGTCACTCCTTCCCCATTCCTCTACTAATATGCGCTGTGCCTATCCCATGCATGCTTGAGGCTTCCCACAGACTTTGCCCCCACTACCTCCTCTGGTAGGTTGTTCCAGTCATCCACCGCCTTTCCATGAAGAAGTATTTCTGCATATCTCTCCTAAACTTCTCTCTTTTAACTTCATTGCATGCCCCTCGTTCTAATGCCTTCCTTTCTCTGAATCAGACCCTCCACATGCATTTTGTTCACTCCTGTGAGGTACCTAATTGTAGGTTTCAATTATGTCCCCTTACTCTCCTCTCGTCAAGGGAGTATTCCTCATATGACCTCTTGTGCAACCCCTTCATCATTTTGGTTCTCTTCTTTTGTTAATATAATTTTATTAGTTTTAAACAATTAATAGGGGAGGGTACAGGCATAGAAGTCACAATTCAATTCAGACACAGCCTAAAAGAAAGGTAAAGGAGCCACATACATAAAGCATAAGAGTACAGCAGAATGAACATCTTGTCATAGATCTTAGGCATTGATGATTAGTGGAAAGCAGACTTTCAAAATACATACTGTAAGTTCTATGTACCTTACATCAAACATACCATTGAAAGGTACAGGATAATATGGAATCCATGGAACCTAATATTCCTTCCTAGGCATTCTTCATACTCTCCCCTGATCATCAATCACTCTGTTTCGCAATCCCTCCAGTAATAAACAGGGCAAAGCATTCATATACCCATCGATGAGTTATATAGAGTGCATATTCAAGGAACAAAGGATGCATCTTTCTGGCCCATGTAAAGGATCACTGGTCCATTTCAATGTGCATAGGTCTGATTTGTCATTCAGGTGAAATGACATTTTTCAGATCGGTATACATGGGTCACTAGGTCTCTTCATTCTCTCAGTGTGGAATCCTGGGAGTCAGCCAGCAAGTGTCAAAGCTTTTGGCTGCCATCAGGGCTATTCCCAATAGGTACCTCATGTGGAGTCTCTAAGTCCATGGGGAAGTTATGTAGTATGAATAGATCTGCAGTTAGGGTAATTGGAGTAGTGAACAGCTCACACAGTTTGGTCTGTAGGGAGTCCTTGAAAAGCTGGAGTTTAGGGCACTGCCAAAATATGTGAGTGTGGTGAGCCTGGGGCTCTCCACATTGGAGTCAGCAAGCGCTCTAGTCCTGTGGAGGTAAAGTGCGCTGTTATGGCAGGAGTTCGAAAATATCTAATCAACACCTGCCAGGAAAACTGTCTCCAACTATGAGAAAAGGTGAGTTTAGATATGAAAGACAGCTTTTGTCCCATTGTTTTGGGAAATATCAAATCCAAACTCTTGAATCCACTTTACATACCCCAGCAGTGTCCAGCCCTTGTGTTTCCCTAGAGCCTTGTATATGGATGAAATAATATGAGGTATCTGTCCCTCCATGCAGCCTCATTGGAGGACGGTGACCAGAGGGGAATATTTTCACTACAGCGTCTCCAAGAGGAATTGAGTAATAAAAGTGTCTTAGCTGTAGGAATCTGAAAAAGTCACAGTTTCTCAACCCGGAGGGACAGGGACAACACATCTCCTGAAAAGATCTAAAGTCTCCAGCGGAGAGAAAATGCATGATATTGAAAATCCCTGATGTTCCCATATATTAAATGTATGGTCAAGTCTGGCTGGATGAAAATTCTCAAGGAGGGATATAGGTGTGAGTAACCAGAAACATGGGGAAAGATTAAAATGCTTCCTAATCACTCTCCATACTTTCAGTTGATGGGTGATCAGTGGGTTGTTCGGTTCAGGCTCCATCAAGGCTGGGAGGAACAGTACATAGTGAAACTAATCAAACTTGAAAAGGCATAAGGCCCTCTTTTATTCTGACCCAGTGAGTTGAGCTACCCCGACTCAGCCAGGTCAATATGAAAGATATGTGAGAAGCCCACTGACAAAGTTTAAGACTGGGCAGAGCCAAACCTCCCAGTTTCCTTGGGAGTGTCAAAGTGGAGAATTTTATTCTGAGTCATCTCCCAGCCCAAATAAATGTACTAATGGCTTTATCCATGTACACATTATTTTAGTTGGGATATTAATTAGGGACATTCTGGAATAAATATAGGGCTCTGGGTATGTAGGGCAAAAGCTACATAGCCACAATTGTGACTGAAATGTGTGGCTCAATGCTCAAACTGAGTTAAACCAAAAACCACACAAAATACAAGTCACATAATGAGCCTAGGCAGAGTCTGCAATAAAATGTACTAGGCAGTAAACAAGTAAGCAGAACGTGACAGGTGGTGCCCTGTCAAAGGTATTTGTGCTATAAATAAAAGGTATTTGTGCTGTAAATAAAAGGTATTTATGCTGTAAATAAAGCATTGTAGTATGGTGCAACTGACTAAAGGTCAGGTAGCCAGTTCCAGGCAGTGTATCAAAGTGGGCTCTTCAGACATGTCCGTGACTAAGGTCAGGTAGCCAGTTCCAGGCAATGTATCAAACTGGGCTCTTCTGACATGTCCGTGACTAAGGTCATGTAGCCAGTTCCAGGCAGTGTATCACCAACACACAGTAAATGACCATATTACGTAATAGGATTGCTAGGAGCAAATCATAACATTAGTCCTGTTTGGGGTGTAACTTTCAAATTGTGTATATAAGCTGTGCATGTATAACAACAAGTGGAATCATGTAACGTCTAAGGCTAAGTGCAACTGGCACTATAAAACCACTGCTAAATAAATTATTTTTGATTCTCTGTCGGTCTCATTGGGTAATTATATTAAGTTGTTAGTAACATTAAGTATAATTACATTTTGGTGCCATGACTCGGATACTCAGCGTGTAGAGTATACCTACCGATTCGAGTGCATAAAATTGAACCGAGGTCACCACAGGCCAACGACAAGAGAGCAGTGGAAAGAGGTCTCGCCACCAGGAGACTGATCACCTCTGGCAGGGAGAGGGCAAGGCTTGGTCTGACTCAAAAGAAACCAGATATGGATGATTGAGTCAGAAGAATAAGTAAGTGTGGAAACAATTATTAGGAAATGGTTAGAAAAACATCTAAGAAAAGGCTTTAATGAAGTCCCAGTGGACAGGCAAGATGTCCGCTGTCACTATGAAACTCAGTGCTATGACAGAAATAAGACAGCAAACAGAACAGGAATGGAAGTATAGTGAGAAAGTCAGGAGTGCAGTACCTAACTTTAGAAATGAGTAAATGGAAGGAAAAGTATTACTTTGAACTAAAAATAAAGGACAGCAAATAGAACAGCTCAAAAGGAGGTAACTCACTTGAAAGTAAAAATGCAACAGCATGATGATAATGGTTAGACAATAACAGGTGCACACTGGCATGCTGAAAATCAAAAACAATAGAATTACAGCATGCCAGACCTATTTACCCCCTCCACACACACACACACATCCACAGCTAAGCAATAAGTTACATGCATGGCTTAAAGCAGTAAAGTAAATCAAAAGTGTATTGACTTGGTGCTATGTATTTACTATTTGTTAGAAATGCTACCTGTTGCAAAATCAAATGCTATAGAAAGGTTTTCTAACCTTAAAGAAAAGAGGCTGGAGTGCAGTCAGCCAAACCCACTAAATAAAAGAACGTAAACCACCTTTGGTTGGCATAAAGAGTATGTCTTAATGCTGCTTGATAGCTTTTGTTTAGAATTAGCATTAAATGCAAGGTTTGTTACAGTGCAAACTGCATACATTTGCTTCATTAAAAGTTGAGCAAAGTTAATTGTGTCATAAAAAGGAAATGTTTGCCTTTTGTCTGTTGGTGAAAAGCACTCTGGTTTACAAACAAGAAACATGCTGTAATTAAGCCTCATAAATTGGAGGTATGTGCCCTTAAATGTTTTATCAGTTAAGGTTTCTTTTAATCTAGAGCAATAAAAAAAATGTGTCATTCACTTTTCAAGTTAGTCTTGGTGATGTCACAGGGTAACTTTTCACAAACTGCTTCACATGTATTTCTACCTGAGGCAATGATGTAATCATGGTTAATTAGCTAAAGGAATGCATGTATTTGTTGCAACAGCTCAGTAGTATGCCTGTATTTTGGGCTACATACAGGATAGCATCAGTTAGTCTCTGCTGTCCCTAGCTAGCCTAACCAGTTTGCTTTCTGGGTCTGTAACATTAGTTCTTCTTTTACATTGTTTACTAAAACACTAATTATAATGATTATCATCTTCAGGTAGCTAAGGTCTTGTGAGAACAGGTTTTCTCAAGATGGGGTTTCCAAAAACCTTAGAGAGTGATAGAGGCACTCATTTTACTGCAGAAATTATGACAGCCTTGTATGCCCTATTGGGGATAGAGCAAAGATTACAAGTTTCCTATCACCCCAATCATCAGGTATGGTAGAATGAATGAACCATACCCTTACACAAGGGCTCAAGAAGTTAGCCTTAGAAGCAGGAAAAGACTGGGCAGCTCATCTCCCAGGAATCTTACTATCAATCAGAGCACCAGAGTAAGAGTACAGGTACACCCATACCAGCTGGTAACAGGAAGAGACATGAGGGTGTATTACCCCTCTGATCCTGATCTCAGCACTCCCGTAAAGGACAGCATTCAGGCAGATGTATTCCTAGCTCAGGTACAAAAATAATTGGATCAGTACTTACCTGATGCAGCTAGAAATATGGCAAGAGTCATGCGAATAATCAAACCAAATATCTGGGACTGCTGCCATGTAAAAATTACAAATTGGTGATCAGGTAATGGTTAAGAATTTTGGACAAGCTGGACTGTAGGAGGCAAACTGGACTGGCCCCTATCAGGTCTTGGACAAATTGGGACCCAGGGTGGTTAAAGTTTCTCAGGATAAACAAAAGGCAAAATGAAAATTCCATTATGGGTGCATACAGATCATTGTAAGCTGTATAAAACAAGCCTTATTAACCTGCCCCCGTATTGATAGCCCCAAACATAAAAAGGATCTTTGTACTGCAGACCGCTGCAGCCCAAATGCTCTAGTAGCAGTGTTGCTGCAAGAAAAACAGGGAAAACTGAGACCAGTGGGATATTTCTCATGGGTATTGACTCCTGTAGAGAATGGATATGGGGCTAGTGAGAAGTACTTATTGGCAGTCTATTGGGCAGCACAAGCCACTGAGCACATTGTGGGTTTTAATCGAATTGTATTGGAAACCTGCATACCCGACAAAATATCTCTTACATGGGTCACCTAGAGGGGTTTCTGATCAATGACTAATGAGGTGGATGCTAGTCTTATAAGGAAAAAACATTGAAGTTAAAAAGGTAGAGATGGAGGTACAGCATCCCAGCTGGGGCAAGAAGGGGAGCCACACAGACTGTGGGACCATAGACCGTGGGATGGTTGTCTCGTCTCCTTTCATGGAAGGCCACCCAGACGCCTCCCGGAGATCTATGTTGATGGGTCCCAACAGTGGAATAATGGCCAGTTCCACACAGGGGCGTGGTATGGATCCCTCACAACAGTGAAGCATCAAAATAAAACTGTCGGCGAACTTCTCTGCCCAAAGAGCTGAGTTAGAAGCCATCCAAGAGGCAGTCCTTAGATATCCTGAGGGAAAATTACCATCTTCTCAGACTCCCAGTTTGCTGTTATGTCCCTCACTGAATGGGTTCATTTGTGGGAATCGAGGGGATGATTAATGCATTTGGGGAACATGTCCAGCACAGAGAGGTGTTACGACACTTGCTGGCCTTGGCAAATGCCACCCAGGCAGAATTGCTATTTGTAAGGTCCACGCCCACACCAAAAGCCCTAGCTCATGAAAGAGAAAATCAGGTGGCGGACCAACTAGCCAAAGATGCAGCCAGAGATGGAGAACCATGGAGAGATCCTCTCGGGGGCTCCTCCATGGCAGCCGTCAAGTTAAAAATCCATTAGTTAAATTGGTACAACTTCAGATGACGGATCCTAGCTATCACAAGAAAAACAAAATGGAAGAATTGGGGAAATGTAGCTACAAAACCTGACAGTACAGAAAGACATGCTTTTTGGGAATGCCATAGCCAGTTAAAGTGGGTCCCGCCATCTGATCTCAGAAACAAATTATTATGGAAAATCACAGGATCAGAGGACACTGTGGTCTCCATAAGACTTGTCAAATGGTCACATCTAAATATTGGTGGCCAAAGGTCAACAAGGATGTAAAGACATGTCTGGAGTCATGTCTAATCTGTGCACAGATAAACCAGCCTAGTCCCCAGGCAAATGAAGCACCATTGCAATGCAGTGCAGTGGCTGAAAAGCTGGCAGGCTTTGCAGATTGATTATGTATGGTCCCTTGCCCACTGCCAAGGGGTTTTAGATATTTGTTAGTAGTAATAGATGTTTTCTCTAAATGGGTGGAGGCTTCCCCTCACCACTAACACTGCCAAAGCGACAGCCAAAGTTTTGTGGGAACAAGTGTTTTCTCGAAGGGTATTCCCCAGGATATGGAATCAGACAGAGGAACACATTTTATTGGGCAAATCATGCAGGATATATGTGGTTGTTAGAAAACAGCAAAATTCCATTTACCATATCACCCTCAGTCTTCGAATGGTAGAAAGGCTGAACTGGACCCTAAAATTAGCTTTAAAAAGGCAGTGTTGGATACTGGAAAGGGATGGGTGAACCATCTACCTGGAGTCCTCATGCAGTGAGAGGTACCGTACAAACCAGTACAGGGATTACTCCTCATCAGCTTATGACTGGATGGGACATGCGATTGAGCTATCCACAGACCCAAGTGAGTGCAAGTGTAAGAGATAGCGCCAATGCAGAGGTATTCCTACAGCAAGTACAGAATCAATTGGAAAAATATTTAAAATTTGCTGCCAGCAATATGGTGCAAGCACATTGGAAAAACAAAATGTATTGAGATAAAATACACTGGAACAACCTGTACACAATTGGTGACCAGGTAATGATAAAAACTTTGATAAAAAGAGTTTGTGGGATGCAAATTGGATGGGACCCTACGTGGTGGATCAATGCCTTGGTACCACCACTGTACATGTTACTAGGCTAGGAAAGGAAACAGACCACTAGCATGGGTACATGAGATCAGTGTAAATTGTTTAAGAAAAAGTTGAAATTGCATAAGCCCGGGAGGGTTGTGCTTGATGTTCCTATCAGGAATATTAAGGCAGTACAGGAGACTGTTCAAGCCAGCATTGGTCTCAACCCGTATCAAGTAACCCTGATGTGTCGAGCAAAGGTAACAGCTAGAACACATGGCAGTGACAAATATAGCCATAGTGCATAATACAAAAAGATCTGGTCATAAACAAACATTTGAAAAAAATACATAATTTTGGAAAAAATGCCATGTAAAATGTATCAGAGTATTGATGATGATGACTGATACTGCCCTTGTTCTCACAGGTAAAGGATGTGGAAGTATACACTGTAGATGTCCCTGTTGGGGAACTTAGTGAGTTGTACAGGGCTCTACATGTAAACACCAAGCACCCCGCATGTCACCGGGGATATAAACAACCCGTGGTCCTACCAATCACATGGAGTTGGGATGAGGAGAAGCAGATGCTACTGTACATCTGTGGCAAATAGTGTGGACAAATAATGATTTAATTGTAACTACCACACAGTGGTGCTATATGGCTGATTGGAAGGCCAGTCCACAGTTTTGCTCATCCCAGTACAACTAACACACAGAGGGTATGTGTACCCCAAAGACGGATCACTAATATTGGAGAAACCCACACCAAAGGACTCCAGTACATATCAAGTAATTGTTTTCTACTGTACTAGAAATCCAAATAACGTTATTGGAGGATGCACTTGTGAAATGGGCACCACTGGGAATGGGACATGTGATGATAATAACTGTTATGCCAATCACACCAGTAGAAATATAACTTTGACAGTAAGACCACCACAGTGCCCCAATGTAACACAAGGGTCACCTAGTGGACTAACTTCCACACCAACGGACCAGACTCTTGTAAATACCGTACAGTATATAAGATTACCAGTCATTTTCAACTTTTCGAGTGGGGATCTAAATAGCACTGGTCAATGTACCAATACTAATGTTTCTAAATTTTATGCATCTATGTTATTAGATATGGTTAGTATATTCCAGTCCAAACAAGGGATGCACCCAGTCCCCACAAATGGTAGTAACCATACAATACCTCTAACAGATGGCGCTAGAGAGACCTATTAGGGGACATAATAACCGGCCTGTTTGGATCCGGGATGAGTATATGGAATAGAGCAGATTTAGATGCTATAGAAGAGCACCAAAATATTATAAATCAAGAAATAGAAGGAAGAGTGTTACTGCCTTTGCTGTAAACCAAGCAGGTTTGGCACAAGAGGAACATTTGACAGTACACAATATGCATGATGTACCAAATTGTTAAAACAAGTTCAAGGCAAAATCAATGAAATTATCACAGACCATAATGTTCAAGTCACAAATCACATTTTCGGGCGGTCCATAATATGTGCAGCCTATGGGTCCTATGTTTTAACCACTGTAAGTAAACTGCTAAATCAATTAGACGAACAAAGGCTACCAGATATGATACCAGATGCACAAGTCAAACTATAGTACTGCCTAATGTGTAATGGTACTACTGGCAGGGAGTGCCTAAACCCGTGCGTGTGACAAAGGGACCACCAATAGCATGGGTAAGAAAGGTAGCAAAGGTATACGTATGACCATGCTGTTTAAATAAAAACATTACCCTAGGTCAAACAATGATGTGTCATTTACAGTTAAATTACCTCAGGTAAATTATGAGGAGGAGGAGTACACACACATTGTTAAGGTACATTCGGAAGGAAAATTAATAGGTGACTATTATGCATATAGAATAAGCCTACCTGACATTTTAGCAGCTAACAAAACGGGTCCTGGGTGGTCCCCAATCTACACTGCTGTAAGCAGATAAGTGCGCAGTAGGTATGCCAGTGTGATGTTATGGCCCAGGACCAGCCTGTTTGTGGGGAGGAACCTATACAGGCAGCCCTTAACACCTCGCTTTGGTGTCCGGTTCAACTGCAAAGGTGGACAGTGCCTAAAGTAGTGTTTGTGTACAATTCCACCACACAGTACTGCATAAGTTACCAATGAATGAGAAATGACTCATCAAGGGAAAAAGTGTGCGATAACTCAGCCAAACTTTTCTTTATCCCTAAAGGAGATGTGCAAATTGGAGGCACACCTTCCATCCTATTATACAGTATACCGCAAGGATGTCACAAATTAACACTTGATACCCAGTCAAGCAACAAAAATTAATGAATATGCACCTGCTTCGAGTACCTATACCTCCCCTAACCTTAGATGTGCAATGGTTATTAGACCGCAAAGACACACATCTTATTCAAATTCAAAACTCTGCCTGTAAAATAAAACAAGACATGAATGTTCTGTTAGATGATGCAGATAAGAACACTTAATATATGCCAAACTGGGAGGATCTTGGGGGTATTGTCATTCAAAGTGTTATTGATGCTACAATTGGTATTTGTGTTTATTTTGTTAGTCAGTACATGTTATTTATGCTGCCTAATATGCAACCTGCATCATGATATGTTTATGCTCAAAATGTCAGTAGCCACACGTCAAATGTTGTAATAATGTGCCCTTGGTTAGTGGTGGCTCCTATTAATTAGGCGGGCAAGGTGGACAGGGCAGCAAGTCATCCAGAGAACCCGGAGCGGGTCCCTATCGGAGATCTCCAGCCTTACCCACTCATGTTCTGTCTGGGAAAACCACACCCATCTCAGTTCCAAAGGGGAATTGTAAGGGTCAAAGCTAAATGGCCACAATTGTGACTGAAATGTGGCTCAATGCTCAAACTTGAGTTAAACCAAAACCATACAAAATACAAGTCACATAATGAGCCTAGGCAGAAAACAAGTAGGCAGAACGTGACAGGTGGTGCCCTGTCAAAGGTATTTGTGCTATAAGTAAAAGGTATTTGTGCTGTAAATAAAAAGGTATTTATGCTGTAAATAAAGCATTGTAGTATGGTGCAACTGAAAAGTCAGGTAGCCAGTTCCAGGCAGTGTATCAAAGTGGGCTCTTCAGACATGTCCGTGACTAAGGTCAGGTAGCCAGTTCCAGGCAATGTATCAAACTGGGCTCTTCTGACATGTCCGTGACTAAGGTCATGTAGCCAGTTCCAGGCAGTGTATCACCAACACACAGTAAATGACCATATTACGTAATAGGATTGCTAGGAGCAAATCATAACATTAGTCCTGTTTGGGGTATAACTTTCAAATTGTGTATATAAGCTGTGCATGTATAACAACAAGTGGAATCATGTAACGTCTAAGGCTAAGTGCAACTGGCACTATAATACCACTGCTAAATAAATTATTTTTGATTATTGGTCTCATTGGGTAATTGTTTTAAGTTGTTAGTATCATTAAGTATAAGTTACAGGGTAACACTACCATTCTTATGACCTCAACCTCTGGAGCAGGTTCAGTGGTAGCACATTCCATCTCGCAAGGTCTGATTGAAGCTGGATGGAAAGGGGGTATAATTATTCTTCTCTACTTCCTCATCCGTGTGAATTAAAGACCCTAAGTATTTCAGTTTAGTCAGGTTCAGTGAAAAGGGTATGTCTGTGCTAAATATGGAGAGGGAGAGAAGTTAAAAGTCAATGCCTCAGTTTTGGTAGTATTCAGCTTATATCCAGAACATACGCCAAACTGCTCCAATATATTGAACACGCTGAGATTGACTGGATGGGGTTGGATAGAAAAGCAAAACATCGCCTGCATATAAGGCAATGCGATGTTCCGTCCCTATCAGCTGAATCCCTCTACTAAGGACGAGCCTCTAATGGCTTGAGCCGACAGCTCAATGAAGATAGCAAAAAGTCCGGGGACATAGGCATCCTGCCTTGTACCCCTAAATAATGGGAGCAGGGAATGGTGCCCTGAGACTTTACACGCTTTGGGATGGGAGTACATTGTCCTGATCAGGAGATGAAAGACAAGGAAATTCATCTTTGTCATTGTGGCAAACAGAAAGGGCCAGGAGACCCTGTCAAAGGCCTTCTCAGCATCTAAGCTGAGAAGGACTGAAGGATACCACAACTGCATCTCATTTACCAGATGCAATGCTCTCTTATATTGTCAGTAGTGGATCTGAGTGCTCACAAATCTGGTTTGGTCCTGGTTAATTATAGATGGTAAACGGTGTCTAGCCATTTGGCCATAATGGACATAAAATTTTATAGTCAATATTCAGAACTGAAATTGGGCATTACGACGTACAGTGTTGAGGCCCTTGTCTAGTTTGGGAATCAGGATACCACTGCATATGACCAGCTAGGTGGGGGTCTGCCTGACCTATTAATACTTCATTATATACCTGCAGGAGAAGTAGGGTGATTTTACGTGACATTCTTATAAAATTTGCTGATATAGCCATCAGGACCAGGTGCCTTCATGGTTTTAGATCGAGATATGGCTGCTGGGTTCTCCTGTTCTGTACAACCTCTACCCTTTCAACGTCCTTGCAGAGATGAGGCCTCCAGAACTGGACACAATACTCCAGGTGGGGACTCACCATTGAGCAATACAATGGCAGCATCACTTCCTTCCTCCCACTAGAAATCCATCTTCCAATGTACCCCAGCTTCCTGCTAGCCTTTCCAACTTTCAATTGCTTTGTCATGCTGCCCAACTACCTTGAGGGTCATCAGATATGATGACCCCAGATCTCATTCTTGCTTGGTGACTGTATGCTCCATTCTCTCATCTTATATACAACCCCTGGGTTTCGCAGTCCAAAGTGCATAACCTTGCACTTTTGGCACTGAAACCCAGCTGCCAGCCCCTAGACCATACCTCTAAGTTTCCTCAGATCCCTTTGCATTCTCTCCACCCTTCCTGTCAATCTTTGTTGCAGATTTCTGTATCATCCACAAAGAGACACACTTTACCCTCAAACTCCTCTGCAGTGTTGATTATGAAGACATTGATGAGGATTGGTCCTGGCACTGAACCTAGTGGCACCCCACTAGTCACTCTCTTATCAACTCAGGGGCTACTGTTTAGCATAACCCTTTGCCTCCTATCCCTTAACCAGTTTGCTATGCAACTTGCCACTTTCTTTCCAACCCCAGGCTGCTTAGTTTCGTAACTATAGTAGCTTCTTGTGTAGCACAGTGTTGAAAGCCGTATTGAAGTCCAGATGGGTCACATCTACTGCTCCTTGATCCACCTCCTGGTAAACCAACTGAAGAAATCTATGCGATGAGTTTAACATGCTTTGACACTGTGAAACCATGGTGTCGGTGGTCCTGTAGCCTTTTACCTCTAGGTGCTCCATGAGCCTCTCCTTCAGTACTGTCTCTATTAACTTCCCACCACTGACGTGAGACTGACTAGCCTGTAGTTGCTAGCATCCTCCCTACTGATTACTGATTATTTTGTAAGCTTAAATCAGCATGATAGAAACATAGAAACATAGAAACATAGAATTTGACGGCAGATAAGGACCGCTTGGCCCACCCAGTCTGCCCATTTCCTACCTACTGATAAGCTGCAGATCCTAGTTAACCAGCAGCTCACTTCTTTCTACCCCACCCCCCCAGAATTGCCTTTATGACTATCCCATGCATGCTTGAATTCCACCACTGATTTTGACTCCACAACCTCCTCCGAAGGCCATTCCATGCATCCACAACCCTCTCTGTGAAAAAATACTTTAAATTACCTCTGAGCCGCCTCTATCTTCAAATTGTGCTAGTTTTTATGATCTGTGGATGATCAAGTGATGATCATTTATGATAACTGATAATTATATTAGTTCTGTATTACAAGAATGTAAGTTGAATGAGTAATACTTAAAAGTTTTATGTGTTACTATTACAAAATATGAATGTCAAATATCAGCAAAATCAAATTAGTTATGTAAATCACATGAAGTCAAGTGCTAACTGTTTTAGCGAGTACATGCAATCTTAGATATAGTATTTGTATTTGCATAACTAATTTGCATATTTTAAAACACTCATTTATGGACCAAAACAATGGTAATTTGTATTTTAAAATAATTTTGCCAACAGTATTAGTTTGTAGACTGTTAGGAAAGGTTTTAGCAAAACAGATACTTGTAGGAACTCCCTACAACCATAAAATGAACTACTGAATGGAGCTGTATAAACCAGTCTGAGCCTTTATAATACTTCTAAGAACTGAGGTGTCAGAGTAAATATAAAGCAGTGTGTCTGTATAGCAGTTGCAGAGGTTCGTATGGTTCAAAAGAACCCCTTTTGAAATTCCCCTTTTTCATTATTTGTAACATTTTTCATGATTTCTATTTATTTTGTGACTTGTTTTGTGACTGTCACAGAGTGCTTATCACACATGATGAACCCAGCACTTTCTCTCTGCATCGACCCCCCATTTGCTGTTAATCAGCTCCCTCAGTGCCAGTAAGAGGAATGGAGCTGCTTTGTGAGTCTTTCTCAGCACTGTCCCCAATGGCTGGCTGGCCGGCCAATTGCAGCTCATGTCATCATCATGAATGTGACCGAATGCAGCATGGCCACTGCCCACAATTCACACTGTCAGCTAGCACACAGGGAAGACAGAGCATGGCGGCAGACTCTGAGACAACGCTCCAGGAGAGCAAAAAGAAGCAGAGGACCTTGACTTATATTATTATGGGTCACCAGCAGGTAAATTTTGCTGGTAACAATTGCCAAACATGTGTCTCTTAATAACTGTATATCAAGAGATAGGCTGTGCAGAACTGGGCCAAGGAGCTTTTCAGGTGGGTGGGCTGAAGATTTAGAAATAAATTACTTAAATCCTCCTCTATACAAAATGCTAAGTTGTCATGTTTCATATGCCTGTTTTAACTTTTCATAAGTTAAGCAAAGAGGTACCACAGTGGAAAGCAATGCAAGTGTTTGGAAGGACTGGCTGGGATCTACAATGCCACCTCACTAATTGTGCTGTTCAGAGAGGTTTTCACTGTAGTCCCATATTTACTGACATTCAATTTCACTTTGTCTGTGCTATCTGTGCCAGATGCAGTTAAAACAAATACGTTGTGATAAGCGTTTTCTCCAGATGATCACGTTTGTTTGTTTTGTTGTTTGTTGAATTTTGTTAACTCGGTAAGCCCACTGGACCTGAAGTCCCTTTTTCAGGGACGACGGGGGTACAGATGGTAAGCAACTGAAATTGAACCAGATTAAGCAGTTGGTGGTATTTTTAGTGAATGAGTGTCAGTAGAATGACATTTATTGCTACAGTTCAGTGTTATGAACATACCCACTATACTTTTGGAAGTATGGTGGGGGGTGGGGGTGGGTAGGCATTTAGGGAGATGGTAACTTTGCACTGGGAATCCTCCACTGTCAAATTACCTTTCCCGTCTACTCCCACTGTCATGCCTACCATACTGGAGAATGGGAGGGGCAACAAGGTAACCAATACTGAAGTAAGAATTATGTTACAGATTTTTTTCAAGCAGGTGTTTGGTATAGAAACCTAGACAGTGAGCGGCAGAAAAGACAGAGGTCCATCCAGTCTGCCCAAGTTCCCTATAATCCCTGGAACCTACTGTGTCCTCCAGGGTACTAACCCTCCCCATCCTCTCTCTATTCTCCTCCTTGGTCCTGTGCCCCGGTAACCACTATTCCCTTCATTATGTCCCAGTCTGCTTGAATCCTTTGACTGTTTTGCCCCTGTTCAGCTGACAGACTGTTCCAAAGTTCCACCACCCTTTCTGTAAAGCAATACTTCCTCACATCTCTCCAGAACCTACCTCCTGTTAATTTCCATTAGTGTCCACGTGACCATGAATTGGTACTCAGGCTAAATAGTACCCAGCAGTTCACTTTAATTCCTTTAAAGAGCTTGAAGGTCCCTATCTCACCTCCTTCTCCCTTCTGGTCTCTGGTGAGTACATACTTAGTGCCTTGAGGCGCTCCTCATAGGATCTGCCCTGCTGTCCCTGAATCATTTTAGTTATTCTACGCTGCACTATCTCCAACCAATTCTTATACTTTCTGAGGTGAGGACTCCAGAACTAGGCACAGTACTCTAGGTGAGGCCTCACCAGGGATCTGTAGATGGGAAGTATTATCTCATTTCTTCTGCTATCAATACCCCTACATATACATCCCAGCATCCTGCTAGCCTTGCTATAGGCCATGTTGCACTATTGCTTAAATGGTTTATTGAGTTGGGGAGGGTGGGGTTACAGTAAGGGGTAGAGGGAGCTCAGATACAAGTTATATAGGCTTAAAATAAGCCACAAAAGTGCACCACAGGCATACTGTAGCCCACGGTTTCTGGGGACATACTGTATCTGAGACAATGCCTTAGGTATATTACATTAGTAGCATCTGCTGCCCTCTGGTACTGAATACATATATGTATTCACCCTGCAGCCAGCTAGATAATAATTTTGCTTAGGGCAAGGGGTGTAGGGGGTCTCAGATGTGACTTCTTTATCTTCAAAATAAGCTCTAAATTCACCATATGGCTTCTGGGGTCCTGGCGCCTAAGACCCACAGCTTTTCTTAAAAGGTTGCAGACTGCATAAAAGAACCCCCTTGTGAAAATCCTGGCAACAGCCCTGGTCTGTATACAAGATATACTGTATCATAACTGATAATTCCAATGTAGATGTCTAAAAAGCATAGAAAAAGATACTTTTAAAAATGTATTACAGTAATCTTGATCATGTGCAATCATGAAAATCGTGATGATATGAGGTCCTTATTAATCACAATCACTATTTCCATAACATCATTGTTTTTGATTGGCAGCCAATCAACATTTCATGTTTAAATATTGTTAATTATGATCACAGTGATGGTTTTAAAGTTTGAACATAATCTTTGAACATAACTGATAAAAATCATTTATGATACATCATTATAAAATCATCATCTTTTCAGCTGGAAATATCAAGAAAAATCAGGTGTCCGCTTAGCTACTGTTTCACCCAGTGACAGGATCCCCAACAAGAAAAATTACTCACCATAGTAATCTTGTTTCTTCAAGGGATCACTCATTATGATTAAACTGATGCAGTTAGCCTCCTGTGTTGAACTGCCGGAGAGATGGAATTATATGCAAATGATGGAACTCTCAATTGGCTCATGCCACTTTCAAACTGCTGCCCTAGCAACTGCTGCACACTGAGTGCTTCAGATTCTTATGGAGCCTAACTGGGTATAAGACCCACTAGTAACAGTAAAATAATATTTTTGTCCTTTAGGACAAACATCCTTAATAAACAAATCTAAGAAACTTGAGAACACCTGGACACCAACTGGTTAAACAAAGTGTGTCTCTACCTTAACCTATATAGGGGAGAAAAACAAAAAACTTAATGCAGGGATGCAGAGCAACTTCTATAGGTTCTAGTAGGGGAGGCAGGGAGGGTCTTTAATAATAATGAGTGATCCTTTGAAAAACAAGATTACTATGGTGAGTAATTTTTCTTCTAACCCCAGGAATTGAAAGGCTCTGCCTGTTATATGGGGAAGATCTCCTCCCCATATCCTATTTAAGCAAGCAGAGTCTGCTGCTCTGCTTAGAGCAAGATGCACTTTCGTTGCTGTGCCGTCGCTAGTCCGTGGCTGCTCACTTTCCTTGCTTGTGCCTGTCTCTCCCCGTCCGTTTTCCCAGTTATTTCATCTTGGTGTTCGTCTCCCTTCCCTTCTCGGTTTGCGTTCCTCCGTCCGTGTTGTTGTTTTTTTTTTCCTCTGGGGGTTTGTAGCCCAAATTCCAACTGCTGATTCTGTCTCTACTTGCCTCCGTTCTCCTTGTGCCCCTCTGCTTTCTCTTTCCTCCTCGAACAGCCCGGCTCCCATGCCCAGTCCATGCGTTATGCTCCCATTCTTTTGCCATCCCGGCTGATGCTCTCTCCATCCACCAACATACATGGGTTTCCACTAGCCACTGCCCAGCTACCTCATTGCCTCCTAACCCTCAGCTGCTCTCCTACTCAATTAGCTTGCCGAATCGGACTATCCGCCCACTGCCTGGAATGCATGGCTTTCTTTTACTTCTGCAGCTGCCTTCCATTTACTGTGCTGCCTCTGCTCAACTTGACTCACTTACGCAGCACAGCTTACATGGTCATGTGGGTGCACCCTTTCACTGCTTGAAGCTATCACCTATCATTTCTCCTCAACCTCCATGACATTTATTAAATTAAAGCATCTGCAAGCTCTACTCAGCAGCGTTTAGATTTGGATTTATTTGGACTTCCACTATTCAGACCTCGGATAGTCCGAGTATACTAGTGTCTCCCTACCATACACATACAGCTTAAAACATTGCTTCTCCTTAATTCCTGCTGACAAGACTTCAGGATGTGGACTCTGCTCACCTACCTTCCCTGGCCCTCCAGGTCTTGGGTTACCATTACTATTACCTTCTTTCTGTGTATGTTGTACTACATTGGACTTCTATGAGGGACACACGAACTGTCCTAACTCTGCTACTTCACTCACTGCCTTCCCACGGACCCAGCACGCCATTATGGACTTTAATCTTGATCTTCAAACAGCCCTACCTGGGCCTATAGGACTGCTCACTTCTCAACATGGGGTGCCAGGATCAGGATATCGCTGGCTGCTGCATAGTTCCTGTTCTCATACCACTCCCTCTAACTGTAGTGTCCAGACCTCTGATTCTATGCATGCACTCTACTACGGGCAGGCATAGCAGCTCCCTAGCTTCACTGTAATGCCCAGTTCTTGCACTCGTGGTTAACTGCCTACGTACTGTTCTCTCCCTACCCTGTGATGACGTCATCAGTTCTCCGGTTCACTCATGGTCCACTGATACTGTTCTGCTTCTTGGCTGATTTCAGTTCAAACCTAAGCAACCAAGGTAGGATCTCACTGCTTACAAGCTCATTCTTCAGTATCTCCCATAAGGACGCTGGCTTGCCTACAATTCATGGACAATTTACAGCTATCGTTCGCTCTCATTTAAGGTAGTTCCTGTTGTTTCCAACTACATTTAGCCCTAGAGATGCTGTTATGGTGCATTATGTTTACAACATAGCTTTGTAGTGCTGCCTAGCTATCGAGCACACATTCGGAAATTCTTAGTTCTATGTAATTTGAGCAGACGAGGGGACACATTTGGAGCTACGTTATGCCTGCATACAGGATACGTCATGCATTTATTGATGTCACTGCCCTGGGGATGGACTTCAAGACATTACTTATTTGATGCATTATCATTCAAGCCAGCCTGACGACCGACTTCATTATCATGCCTCCATACTTCCCCTGTTGGGTCTTCAGACAACACCGTTCAGGGTTGGACTACTTCCCCTAGTTACATACTTCTCAGGTCCCCACGTACCACATGTATTACCCAGTACTCCTTGCTACTTCATCGCATTTAGAGCAAACCACATGACTACTGCCAAGTTCTACCACCTACGTCAAGTCCCCTCCTCACAACTTGTTCTGTTGCTTGCTCTATTTTCACATTCTTGCCTTCTGCTCTCCCCGCCTGCCAGAATTCTGCCAACTACATTTATTCGACCTTGCAAGATCCTAACACTCAAATGCTCCTTCAGATCAGCCCATTGTGCTCATACAGCTTCAAACTTGCCTTATTACTCTACCTGCCTCGCCCTAGCGTCGGAGGTTCATAACGCTATCTGCCTGCCTCGCCCTGTTTAGGTCTGGAGGTTCATATACTTCTACCTTGTACCTGCTTTGCCTTCAAGGCCTGGAGGTTTGACTATTCAGACTATGCCTGCCTCGCCCAGCATCAGGCATGGAGGTTCATAACTTCTGTAAGCCTGCCAAGCGCAGTCTGGGCCTGGAGGTTCGTATACTTCTATCTCTACCTCGCACTCTGCTTCTCGCCTCAGGGCCCAGAGGTTCAACTATTCGTACACTATGCCTGCCTGCACCACATCCGCCTGGAGGTTCATACATCTCTCAGCCTACCATGCTCAGTCTGGGCCTGGAGGTGTGTATACTTCTATCATACCTGACTTTTCTACCTTACTTGGCATCGACTCCAAGATCATATTCTCCTACTGGAGTTCAGTCATTCATTCAAGCTCCTCTCCTCCCCAAAAGACTTCCTCATCTGCTAGAATTACTAGACAAGTACAACTCAACCTAAGTGGATCGCATATGCTCACCTGTGGATCTCACGTTTCTCATTGTAGTCACCCTGGATATGCTCTACACCTCACAATTCATTCATGCTAATCAGCTAACCTACAGTAGGGGACCAACTGCACACTAGCCTATGAGGGCTAGCTGCCACTCTACTTACTTTCCAGCAGACCCACGAGGGTCTGGCTGTGCTCACATGTGTACATGGAGCTAGTCGCCACTCTATCTTACTGTTCCAGCTGAACTACGGGGTCTAGCTGCATATCCTAACCATGGGACTAGCAGCCATTTCTACTACGTATCAACTGACCGACCTGGTCTGCATTACCTCCTACTGACTACCTCATATCTTAACCGATCGGTCCATCCACACATTCTTACCCATTTGGGATCGCAGTATATTCCCGTGGATGCTTCCTACCCTCACACTGTGTCATTTCGCATTACTACCTTCAAATCCTGCCAGGATTCAGCTCAGCTCTACTGCCATGTGCCTCGATATCGTGTCATGAAGAATAAATTCTACTCTCTTCGTCTATTATCTGAACTGAATTAGTCGGTCCTCAGCTTCATGTCAAGACATTCTGCCTTTCCATGAAATACATAAGCCTTTTGTCAGCAGATGCTGGAGTTTGGACTATGTCTATTTTAACTCTGCCACCAGGGTCAGTGCCTGAATATATATGCTCTCTATATTTCGGCTATTTATCATGTACTAGTCTTAGGAGCTCTTCATTTGCCCTATCCTGAGATCTGTTGGACGTATGCCAACAATGCTCACCTCAGTGCAATCTACCTGGATGCTTCATGTGTTCATACAGCAACCTGCAGCACTCACGCAAGACTTGGAACTGTTTCTGACCTTCATTCTTACTACAAACTGTTCTGCTGGATCATTTGTAATCTCGATTTGGATTAGCCAATCATTTAATTAATTTAGGATTATGCTGCTTTAGTATGCCTAGAAGGATGGGCAGGTCGGTAGCCATGGGTCCTCAGAGGTTTCCCCAAGGTTTTTTCCTCTCCCGTGCTGCCGGCCATACTCTCCGAGCTCGAGGACATAATCGCGGATATCATAATTTCTTGGGGTGTCACATCCTAAAGAACTAACCTTCCTTCCTATTCTGGGATACAGAGTAAAGCCACAACATCAACTCATACTGAAAAACTCATTGTTCTAGTTCCAGTCTCAGCACTATCTTACTGTCAGTTCATCATAAACTATAATCACTGACTTACTCATGTCCATGCCTAAGTATCTAGCACTATTCATTCATACAACTATACCTTGGAAGCATCATTCTACTTACTGGTCTGGCTTCTGTATCCAAACTCAAACCTACATTTTGTAGATGCAGTATGTAACACAAGCACTGAGCTCTGAACCACATGTAATCACTCATTATGATTAAACTGATGCAGACTACCAAGCAGTACCTTTGGAGGTTGGGCAGAGAACCTATTTTGGAAACAGGCTCTGTAGTACTGCTGTACCAAACCTAGCATCACCTTTGGATTGCAAATCCAGGCTGTAATGCTTTGTGAAGGTGTGCTCTGTTTTCCATGTAGCTGCTTTGCAGATTTCCAGTAGTGGAATTTCTCTTGAAACTGCCACTGAAGCAGCTGTGCCCCTGGTAAAGTGTGCTCTCAGGCCCAGAGGTGCCTGTTTACCCACTTTACTATAACAAAATGGTATACATGCCACTATCCAGCGAGCAATTGCAGGTTTTGTGGCAGCTCTGCCCTTACCAACTTCACCATAGGCGAGAAAGAGCTGTGTTTGACTTGATCTGAAACACTTGGTTCTGTCAATATAGTGGCTAAGTGCCTTTTGACATCAAGGGTAAAGCCTCCTTTCTGGAGAACTGAGTTCTCTGTAAAAAAGACAGGTAGAGTGATAGACTGCTTTAAGTGAAAATCAGATGCCACTTTGGGAAGGAATTTTCTATTGGTCCTGAGGACCACTTTATCCCTATGGAAGTAGATGTAGTCCACATCTGTGCACAGAGCTTGTAATTCACTGATCCTTCTGGCTGGTAATAGCAACCAGAAATACAGTTTTCCAAATGATATACTTCAAATCTGCGGTTGCCATGAGTTGAATGGTGCATCCATGAGCTTAGCAATGCAGATATTTAAATTCAGGCGAGACGGTTCCCTCAGGGGAGGTGCAGAAGGTTAAGGCCTTTAAAATATTTTCTGAATACTGGATGAGAGGCCATGGATCTCTCTTTACCAGCTGACAGATAAGCAGAGATTAAGACCAAGTGGACCCTGAGGGTCAAGGCTTCAGGCCTAAGGAATGTAAGTGTGTAAGGTAATCCAGGGGAATAGCCAAGTCAGCCCTGGAGGGGTCCACACCCTTACCTGCACACCATATGGAAACCTCTTCCACTTAGAAGAATATGTTTACTTAGTAGAAGGTTTCCTGGAACCCTAAGCACTGTCAGCACCTGCTCTGATAGCTTAAGGTTAGCAAATGCTAAATCCTCAAGAGCCACGCCTTGAGCCTCAGTGATTTGAGATTGGGGTACAGGATTCTGCCTTAGAGGAGGTTAGCAACTTGTGCCTCCTGGGCAGATGGATTGGGAACTACTGACAAGAGTCAGCAGAAGAGATACCAGTGCTGTCTCACCCAATCCGTGCCACCAGTATCATAGTTGCTGGTTGGGACCTCAATTTCAGCAGGGTCCTGAATATCATAGGAAAGGGAGGAATGCATACAGAAATGTCCCTGTCCAATCCAGAGCCATCGCATCTCGTGGAATTGTGCCTTGTAGAGGGGCCTGCAACAGTACATTGGTAGCTGGTGGTTTTCTGCAGAGGCAAAGATCCACCTCTGGAGTGCCCCATCTCCTGAAAATTGTACTAAGTATCTGAGTGTTCAGGCACCACTTGTGGTGGTCCTGACTTATCCTGCTGAGAGAGTCTGCCAGTACATTGTCCTTCCCTGGAAGGTGTATGGCTGACAAGGATACTCCCATGGAGTATACCAGGGACCATAGTCTCATTGCTTCTGTGCTCAGCAGGGTTGACCTGGTTCCCCTTGCTTGTTGATGTAATACATGGTTGTGGTGTTGTCTGTTCTGACTTGTACCACCTTGTTTTGAAGGTAAGGAGCAAATGCCTTTACAGCCAGATAGACAGCCCTGAGCTCCAAAGATTTGTGTGCAACAGAGACTCTTGGGGGACCACATACCACTTGCTGTGTGCCCCAACCTAGAGGAGAGGCATCTGTTGTAAGAATTACTGAGGGGCTGTTCCCTTACAAAGGTATGCCCACACTCAGGTTGTGCTCGTCCAGCCATCATTGCAATGCCTGGACTAAGCCGTTTTGTGACTGCAACCAGTTTGGACAGAACATCTGTCCTTTGAGACCAGTACTGCCTTAGGTGGGAACTGAATGTCTCTCATTTGAAATCTGGAGCCCATTACCACTGCAGTGGCAGCTGCCATGTGGCCTAGTAGCCTGAGAAATTCTCTGGCTGGTTTGGGTCTCCCTGACATGAAAGAGCTTGCAATTTTCAGAATGCTTTTCACCCTGTCCTGTGGCAGGAAGGCTCTGCCTAGTCTGGTGTTTAATTCTGCTCCAATAAACTCCAGCACCTGAAGTAGTACCTCTGAGATTTCTTTTCATTTATAAGAAATCCCAGGGACTCCAGTGTAGATTTTGTTAGGCCAATGACTGTTCTGCATGCTGCAGAGACTGTCCTACTACTAACCAGTCGTCCAGGTAGGGGAAGACTGTTACCCTTGTTTTCTCAAAACTCTACCACCACTGCTAGGCACTTTGTAAAACCCCTTGCTGCCGACGTTGGTTCAAAAGGAGTGCTGCAAACTGATAATGGCCTGAAGCCAGCCTGAATCTCAAGAATGTTCTGTGAGATGGTCTGATGGGAATGTGAAAATAAGCATCCCTTAGATCTAGGAGGACATCCAGTCTCCTTTTGTAATGAAAGAATGATTATTAAAGAGTGACCATTTTGAACCTTGGTTTCAAAATTTGTTTGTTCAGAAGTCTTAGATCCAAAACAGGTCGCCAATACCCGTTTTCTTCCTTATGAGGAAGTACCTGGAATAAAAACCTTTGCCCCTCTGTCTTAGAGGTACTGGCTCCACTGCTTTGATTGCCAGCAGATGCTTTACCTCTGCTTCCAACAAAATTCTGTCTACAGATGTTACTGGAGCAAAGGTTCTTGTTCTCAGATTTGGGAATGATTTGAAGCTGAGTGCCAGGCCTTGGCTCACTACCTCCAATACCCACTTGTCTGTGGTGATGGAATGCCAAGCATGAAGGTAGTAAGCCAGTCTGACACCCACTGGTGGTTCTACAATAGGGATGCGACTGCACTAGCCGTCAGGGGGTTCTGTGTGGGTTGTGCCTAACATGATGCAGGAACAGCTGTCCTCATCCCTGTCCCTTCCTCTGAAGTAACCTCTGGCCTGCTGTTGAGGCTGACAGGCCTGGGCTTGAAAGAAAGTTTTGGGTAAAACCCCTACCCTGCCTCCCTACTCTGGGGTCCTATAAGAAGTGGAGGGCCTATCTTCCGAATTGCTGGATTTATATTCCTCCACCTTCTTCATGTATGTTTCAGTCTTATCTCCAAACAAAGAGTTGTTTTCAAGGGAAAGTCCATTACTTTGGCCTGGGTGTCAGATTAGTGGCCCTAAGCACGCAAACCTCCTAAGCGAAACAGACAAAGCCATTAATCTGGATGCAGTATCACTGGCATCAACTGGCATATGAAATTGGTACTTGGTAGCTACTAGCATCAAGTGCAGCCCTTGCTGCATCCTGCAAATCACAGCCACTTCACCTGACACCTTATCAGCCAGAGCTAGAACAGTGTCCCAGGCAGCCTTCTGGTACTGTACTGCATATGCCATGTAATGGCCTGTCTAAATAATAAAGAGGCAGCCATGTAACCTTTCTTCCCCATGGCATCCATTTTCCTTGAATCTTTGTCTGGTGGATGGGTAGCCAAGGGGATCCTGGCCTTGTCACAGGCAGCAGCCTGGACTACTCCTTCAGGATCAGGATGAGTAAACAGAAGTCAGCTGTATTTCTATCCAGCTGGTATTTCTTGTCAGCTTTCTTATCCACACCAGGGATAGAAGTTGGAGTTTTAAAATCTGTAATGTAGCCTTTTTCAAGGACTTATGCATGAGCAGAAGCAGATGTTTGTGGGGTTAACCCCATCATATCAAAAACTCTGCCTCCTCCATAGCCTCATCTGTTTCCTGAAGAGGAAGATTAAAGGTTTCCACCATGCTCTTAACAAAGGCATAGCGGGAAGAATATTCCTCAGGACCCCTAGGAGGACACCCAAACTCATGCTCTGAGGAGACTTCTGGATCTATAGGTTCCCTTCAAAGTCATCCTCCTTTTCACCATATACAGTACTTCCAGCAATTCCTGCCTTGCAGGAGCTGGAGGAGGAACCAGGGCAGCTAGTGTAAGAACCGGGATTGCACCCTGTAGGGCTTGTAAAACCTGTAAGGCTTTAGTAATGTCCTCAGCTGACGGCATACTATGCTTGTCTGCTGGAGGAGCAGGGACATGTTTTTCTTTACACTTTTTCTTTAATGGAACAGGTTCAGAGTTTGTTTCACAGCCCTTTTCGTTTTACCTTGTTCAGATTTTTCTGAATTCCTGTCAGGATCCTTGGCTTGCTCCATCCTTTTTATGGGAAGAGGAAGAAGCAAATTAGCCACATTGAAGCAGAAAGAAGTCATCTCTTCTAAAATCTTAGACCTTTTCTTTAATGTTTTAGGACAAAAGTCTTACAAATATCACAAATGGCAAAGATATGACTTGTACCAAACAAAATACACAGAAAATGTCTATCTGTTTTACTATAATTTGCCCACAATATTTAAAACCAGTGGATCCTGTGCGTTTTTAGGTTTATCCAAATGGACCTCTGACATTGAAGCTAGACAAAAGATCACTTTCAAAACTGTCATTCAAAATACCTTGGAACCGGAAGATTTTCTTTTAAATTACTACCACTAACAGCTCCTGGAACCGAGCACTATTCGGTTCTCGAAAGACAAGGAACGAAATTACACTAAATTTAAACAAAACTAAAAGCGGTTCAAGGAACCGACCGCTAAATATATATTTTATAAAGAAATATGAAGTAAAACCTCACAAATAGGCGATGGAACCCTCGGTTCCAAGGAACCGTAGAGAAACATGAATAAAACAAAAAAACTACTACAACACTAAATAAACTACACTAAACAAAGTTCTAAGGCAGCAATTTAAAATTAAACTAAAAATGAGGACTTATCAACGGATAAACTTTAGTCAGAAGACAGTTCAAGGAGAGCTCTCCGGGACGTCCTTACTAGGCAGGTGGAGTAAAAATCTGAAGCACTCAGGGTGCAGCAGTTGCTAGGGCAGCAGTTTGAAAGTGGCATGAGCCAACTGAGAGTTCTATCATTTGCATATAATTCCATCTCTCCGGGCAGTTCAACACAGGAGGCTGACTGCATCAGTTTAATCATAATGAGTGATTCCTGGGGTTAGAATCCTTAATTTCTTTCTGCTCAGTATTAAACTTGCTTTTTATAACCTTTTGAATATCCTTCTGTACTAATTTTAGCAAATCTCCTGTGGCAGGTATTGTTGATGTAGTACTAGTCTGCACTGAGTTTGCCATATTTCATATTTAAGAATACCAAATATAAGCCATAAAGTACCTTGCCAACTGCAATGGGTAAGATTCCAACACTAAGGTTTTGTAGGTGACATTTTGAAATCCTGGTGTTACCCATGCAATGGCTAATTTTGACTAAACACTTTTAGCGCAGGAACAAATAGCTCTTAGTTTCCAACATACCATTACAATTATCTCGGGAGCACTATCTTTCTTCCAAACTGAAGAGTAGAGAGTTTTTTTCCAGTGTCTGGCCAACATTCTCCTTCCCATAAAACTGGTTCATGTAATTGTCCTAGGCTGTGCGGGTGTTGATGTGTAAAATGACTGCCACCACATAGAGAACAAATGTATGGGCAACCATACACACAGGGTTGTGTTTCCATCAAGAGACTGAGATGACAGCATACACCTCGAGAGCGAAGCTCGAGAGATCCATGCTGTCATCTCAATCCTGAGATAGAAATACATGCCAAGTTGTGTGTGGTTGCCTATTTTATTTTTTATAGTATATGGTTTTGTACAAGAAATCACAGAAGAAAAAATTACTCACCTTAGTAATGTTGTTTCTTCTAATGGAGTCTTGCTATATTATGACAATTGCAGTTTGTCCCAGCCTTAGAACTGCTCCGGAGGTGAAAGAGTTAACTTCCATGCCATGCATGGAACTTAGAAGCAAGCTTCGGTTAGAAAAACTCTGTCTGGATCATTTCAAACTGAAACTGTCAGATCTTTGAGCAAAACTCACTAAGGTTCTGTGTGGAAGCTGTAACCTACACTAGCCAACTGACTACTTAAGTATTACACATTTTCCTGGTCCCAACACCAAGACTCAGGGACCAGAAAATAAGATAAGATAAAATAAAACATAACACCCAAACACCCCAAAAAGAAGGGGTGGAAAACACAAGATGGGCATCAATAAGTGCCAACACTGGACTGCCCACCCATCCCTAAAGTAGAAGTTCTGAGAGGGGCAGGTTGGGGAGGTATAATATAGCAAGACTCCATTAAAAGAAACAACATTACTAAGGTGAGTAATTTTTCTTCAAACAACATGAAGTCTTGCTATATTATGACAATTGCAGACTACACAGCAGTTCCTCCATGGAGGAGGGACAGAACCTACTTAGAAATAGGGCTCTGGAAGCACAGCTGTGTTAAATCGAGCATCCTCCTGGCCTGAATGTCCAAGGAGTAATGCTTAGGAAAGTATGTACTGTTTTCCAAGTAGCTGCTTGACATTCTCTAAGATAGGGATGTCCCTGGCCGCAGCTAGGGACGAGCTGTACCTCTGGTAGAGTGAGCCCTCAGGCCTGAAGGGGAACCTTACCCAGTTTTTGATAGCAAAATTGGATACAAGAGACAATCCACCTGGCAATGGATCTCTTAGTGGCAGGTTCCCTTTCCCAACCTCACCATAAGTGAGAAAGAGTTGGAGGAGTCAAACCTGTGACCCTTAGTACGCTCTATGTAGTAACTAAGGGCCCTCTTAACATCTGTTATGCAGCCTCCTCTCACCAGAGGAGGAATGGTCAGTGAAGAACACTGGAAGAGAAATAGATTGATTAAGGTGGAAATCTGAAACCACCTTAGGTAAAACTTCCTGTTAGTCCTGAGGACTACCTTATCCCTGTGAAAGGAAATAAAGTCAGTCTCCACTGACAAAGCTTGCAACTCACTTATGCGCCTGGCAGAAGTGATGGCTACTAGAAACACAGTTTTCCAAGTCAAGTACTTAAGCTCTGCCGAAGACAGAGGTTCAAAGGGGTTGCATCAGCTGAGCAATGCAAACATTAAGATCCCAGGCAGGGGCAGGGTCCCTGAATGGTGGCTTGGTATGAAGCAATCCCTGAAAAACTTGGAAAATACAGGGTGAGCAGAGAGAGAAGAGGGCTTCCTGCTGAAATAAAAGCAGAGACAGCTGCCAAATGCACTTTCAGGGTAGCTGGTCTCAGTCCTAAAGAATTAAGATGGACCATATAGTCCAAAGTGGGAAAATCAGCAGATTCCAGGAACTATGCTTCCGGAGCACCATATGGAAAACCTTTTCCATTTAGAGTCATAAGTAGCCCTAGTGGAAGGCTTCCTAGAAGCTTTCAAAATTCGAGAACACCTTGAGAAAGGTGTAGGTCAACAAATTCTAACTCCTCAAGAGCCAGGCCTTGAGGTTGAGGGATTTGAGATTCGGATACCAAACTCTCCCCTGGGCACAGGTTAACAAATTGTGGTTCCTGGGAGACACAGGGAAGATGGACTGCTAAGGACAGAAGGAGAGGGTACCAGGGCTGTCTGGCCCAATCTGGAGCAATCAGAATCATCTTGCAGGGCTGAGATCTGATTTTGACTAGCACCTTGAACAGGAGAGGGAAGGGGAAGGCATAGAGAAACTTCCTTCCCAATCGAGGAGGAAGGCATCCAGGGGACTGAGCCCAACACTGGGGCCTGCAACAAAAAGTGGAAGTTGATGATTGTCTGGGGCTGCAAAAGATCTAGCTGTGGGGTGCCCCACCTGGCAAAAACTATCCCCAGTACTCGTGGATCCAATGACCATTCGTGATGGCCCTGGGAAATCCTGCTGAGAGCATCTGCCAGGACATTGTCCTTGCCTGGGAGGTGAACTGCTATGAGGGAGATGTTCAGGGAATAAGCCAGCGACCACAACTTCATTGCCTCGGTGCATAAGGCCGAAGACCGAGTGCCCCTTGTTTGTTGATGTACCACATTGTAGTGGTGTTGTCTGTTCTGACCTGTACCACTTTGTTCTGAACAGATGCAGAAAAACCTGAAGTGCTAGAAAAACAGCTCTGAGTTCCAACAGATTGATGTGGAGCAGAGATTCCTGAGGGACCACAATCCCTGGGTGGAAGGTCTCCCATGTGAGCTCCCCATCCCAAAAGGGACGCATCTGTAGTAAGGGTCAAGGAGTGAGATAGAGGATGAAAGGAACCCCTTGTCTCAGATTGCTCTGATCCTGCCACCACTGAAGGGCCTGGATCAGGGTTCGAGTTACTGGGATCAACTTGGATAGGGATCTCTTCTTTGAGACCAAAGGCTCTCAAATGGAACTGAATGTCCCTCATCTGAAATCTTGCTCCTTGCACTACGGCTGTGGAAGCAGGCATGTGTCCTAGGAGCTGTAGAAAATGCCTTGCTGGTCGAGAGACCTGCAGGGTGAAGGAGGAGGCCAGGCCCACCAGGGTCCTTACCCTTTCTAGGGAAGGAAGGCTCTGGTTTGCTTTGTGTCCAGTTCTGCGCCTATGAAGGTAGTACCTGGACGGGTTCTTAAACTGACTTTGGAAGACTGAGAAGAAAGCCTAGAAGTAAGCAGCTGCTGGAGTAACCTGCAGGTGTGATTTGACTTGGTCTGGAGACTGACCCACAATGAGCCAGTCGTCTAGGTAGGGAAGATGGCAATCTTTGCCTTCTTAAATGAGCAACTGCTACTGCCAGGCATTTTGTGAATACCCTTGGGGCAGAGGTAAGGCAAGGGCATTGCTCTGAACTGATAATGGCCTGAGGGCAGTTCAATCTGAGGTACTTTCGTGGGAGCTTCTGATAAGAACATGGAAGTAGGCATCCTTGAGGTCCAGGGAAGCTAGCCAGTCCCTGGCCTTAGGGAGGGTAAAATCATTCCCAGAGTCACCATTTTGAATTTTGGTTTTAAAAGGTGCTTGTTCAGATATCTTAGGTCCAGGATGGGCCGCCATTCTCCTGTCTTTTTGGGGTAAGGAAGTACCTGGAGTACAGTCCCTTGCCCTGGTGTGAGGGAGAAACCCTTTCTACCGCTCTGAGAGCCAGGAGGTTGAGGCTTCTGTTTCCAAAGCAAGAGTCTCTAGAGGATTTGCAGGTGGAAAAGATCTGATTCTCATCTTTGGAAATTTTTTGAAGCTGAGAACCAGACCCTGGCTACTACTTCCAGGACCCACTTGTCTGAAGTTAAAGACTCCCAGTCCTGGATGAAGTAAGCCAGCCTGCCCCTACAGGTAATGGAGAATCGGCCCTGGGCATCCCATCAGGGTGCCTGTTTGGCAGGGGCTTTAGGCTGAGGGGTGGGAGCAGGCCTGCTTATACCCCATCTGCCTCTCCCTCTGAAGAACCCCTCTGAACGTAAGCTGAAGAGGAGGCCTGGGTTTGGTAAAAGGTCTGTGAAAAGGCCTGCCTCTACCCCTGGGGCTGCCTCTGAGGAGTGGCTTGCTGCTCCTTGGCTTGTGCACTCCTATAAGTGGTTCTATATTCATCCATTTTTCTATATAATTCTCTGTCTGCTCCCCAAACAGAGAATTTCCCACCACAGGAAAATCCATGGCCTTAGCCTGGGTATCCTAGACAGACTAGTACATCCTGAGCCAAGCCAATTCCACGAAAAGCCACAAGATGTAGCCATGACTGTAGAAGATACATCATTAGAATCCACTGCAGCATGGAATTGCACCTTAGATGCCCCAACACCATCAGCAGCCACCTGTTCCAGCTCCTTGGCAAGCTGGCCAGGGGCCTGTTTGGCTAAGGCCATGACAGTATCCCATCTAGATTTCTGGTATCTTGCAACATAGGCCATATAATTTGCCTGTCTGCATCCCAAGGACGCTGCCATGTATTGTTTTTAGCCATGGCATCAATCTTCCTGAGTCCTTGTCAGGAGGATGTGAAGCCAGGGAATATTAGCCTTATCACAGGCTGCAGCCTGAACTACCCCAACATGGCTGCATTGCTGTGAAAGAAATTCTGTATCAGGACCTGACAAAGGTATACCTCCTGTCCATCTTTTATCCACTAGAGGCACAGAATTAGGAGCTTTTAAAATTTTTATTGTTTGTTCCTGAAGGATTTATGTAAAGGAATAGACAATCTCCTGACTCTGGGATATCCATCATCTCCACAAAGTCAGGCTCCTCTTGCTCATCCACAGCTTCCTCCAAAGGGAGCTGGAGGGTTTCAGCAACTTTTTATAAAACAGAAATGAGAAGGGACTCAGAAAGCCTAGGGGAGACTCTCCTAAAGGTCTGTCTGGGGAGATGTCTGGTTCAATGGGCACATCAGACTTTCAAAATCACATTCACACTGTTCATAATCATCCTCCCCTCCTCTGGTTCATAAAACTCTTCTATATCATATTCTTGAACCGGTGGAACCAACCGAACCGACCTTTTGCCAGATAGTATGGCGGTTCGGACGGAACGAAAAGCGACTGGACAATTTGGATCGCTTTGGCTATCTCTGCAGCAGTTGGAAAGAATTTTGGACTCCACCTGCTGATTTTCTAGTTCTCTTTGCTGGAACTGGCTCCACTGAGTCAGCTTTTCGTTTGCCGAGGAAGTCTCGCCCTGGTCAGAGGGCACTTCCTCCGTTCGGTTCAGACTCGAACTGGGCTGGCTTATCTGGCCATGGACTTTTGGCCTCTCTCTGCCCCTGAGCCTACCAACTCTTATCTTAGGGTAGCTGCAGGAAGTTCTTGAAATCTGGCAGTCTGCATTGAGGTGGTCAAACCCCAGACAATAAACACATGTGGTGTGGGTCAGCCTTGGCAAAGGCTCCCACAGACACTACAGTGTTGAAACCCAGTGGGACCGGGTTTTTCTTTGGGTTTCTCAGACATAATGCCAGCCTAACCAAAACTTGCCCTTTTTCCGCAAATGCTAGAGGAAGACACCCTTATCGGTTCCCAACCGCTTCATCGTCGGAAAAACGTAATGAAACTGCTTTTTTTAGAACCGATAAGAACCAGGAACCGCACTCTAAATAGCTTTAAATGAATTTAGAAAAATTTTTAAAACAACCTGATCGGTTCAAACCAAACCAATAAACATTTACAAGTTCCACACAGAAATAAACCTGTCTATTACTTACAATACCACAGACAGAGCTTGAACCGATCGGTTTGCGGTTAAATAATTATAATAATCGGTTGAATTTAACCAGAAAAACACTTTCAAACTGAGAAATGAACCGAGCAGTAGGAGGAATCTGACGACTGTTCAGTGAGGCGGAGTAAAGAATCTGACAGTTTCAGTTTGAAATGATCCAGACAGAGCTTTTTCTAACCGAGCTATGCCTAAGTTCCATGCATGGCATGGAAGTTAACTTCTTTCACCTCCGAGCAGTTCTAAGGCTGGGACAAACTGCAATTGTCATAATATAGCAAGACTTCATGTTGTTTGAAGAGTTACCTCCTAAATAAAACAAAAGAAACAACAAAAAAAAACTTGCTATTTCTTTGTTCTGTTTTATGAATTAAATTAAATTGATAGACTTTTAAAATTAAAAGGTACAAATTTGGGCACTAGGTGGTTAGTAATCAGCCTGGTGCTGGGCAAATGAGGAATTTAACATTTTATGACCTTTAAACTGTGTTGAACAACTGCTTGAATGCGCATAACAGCACCCTGGAATGCACACAACAGTTAAGAATGTGCACAAGGTTTTTGAGCAGATTGATTTTATACAGAACAAAGGCCACCCATATGTGGATTCACAAAACGGATGCCTAGCACATCTGAGATGCGCCAGCGCATCCCGACTTGGCGCCAATTGTGATTCTGTAAGGGCAGTGATGCACCAGTGCATCGCAGATGCACTGTACACCGCCTATAATGGGTGTTTACTCACCTGGTAAAGGTGATTGTGTTGGTTGGCATCCATGGCACTCCAGACATTACCTCATGGGTTTTAGCCCACCTGATAGGCTAGTGATGCACATGACCCTAGATCAAATTTCTAGTATATCCAGGTCCCAGAAACCCCTGCTCTCCAGTTCGAATCTTCCATAGCTGAAATCAAGGTTAGTAAAGTGCAAGAGAAAAAACAATGCAAGGAAGACCAAACAATGATGGTATGAAAGAATGATGCTAGCTACAACGTAGTCTCAGTGGCCAGTAGGCTGAATTTTATTATCCCTATTATTTACAATCTAATCTCAATCCCATAGGGACCGACTGTAGACCTTCACTGCAGCTGCTCCTTCCTAAGCCTGGCGATGATTAAATGGACTTTCAGTCCTGGTCACTCTGAGCACTCTGAAGGAGGGTTTGAGGGCTGGCGGGATGCCAACCAACACAGTCACCTTTACCAGGTGAGTAAACACCCATTGTGATTGGTTGGCATCCATGGCACTCCAGACATTACCTCATGGGTAGAGAAGAAGCAGTGTAGTACCCAAGGAGGGAACAGAGTGGTCTATGAGTGAGGGGATGAAGTTGCTGCTAGGAGGATCTGTGTGGTGAAAGTGGGCTGTATGGCATGCAGGTGTTCGAGTCTGTAGTGTCTAGCGAGCGTGTACAGGGAGCTCCAAGTAGCCGCCCTGCATATGTCTTCGAGGACACATTGGCCCTTTCTGCCCAGGATGTGGCAACTACCCTGGTGGAATGGGCCTTGATACCCTGAGGGGTATCATTTGCTTTGCTAGGTAAGCGTTCATGAACGGTTCTCCTTAGCCAACCGGTGATTGTGGACTTGGAGGCTGCCCTGCCTTGCCTTTGTCCCTTGTGACGACAAACAATCTTTCCGCCTTACGGAGGGGCCACGCTCTGGTTATGTAGACAGAGAGGGTGGATACGACATCCAGGTGATGCGGGACCGACGAGTGCCCTGCTCGTCCACGGGAAGATGGGCAGCTCAATGGGCTGTTCCTGTGGAAGGCAGTGGGCACCTTGGGCTGGAAGGCTGGTACAGTTCGCAAATGAACTCCTTGGGGGCGAAAACAGTGTAAGGTTCTGTGCACGATAGAGCCCTAGTTCTCTGATTCATCTGGCTGAGCAGATGGCCACCAGGAAACATGTCTTGAGGCCGACCCAGAACAGGTCCGCCTCATGAAGCGGCTTGTAGGGTGCTGAGCTGAGGAATCGAGGACCAGTGGGAGATCCCAGGTGCGATAGTTGGTCCGTTTTTGGTCGGAGTATCTCCACTGCTTTCAAGAAGCAGGCGTCAGGATGTGCTCAGGCTGTACCCCGATGGGCCCCGTGGCCGTCCCTATAGCTGAACAGTTGTACTCCGAGGGAAAGTGGGCTAGGCCCTTGTCCACTCCCTGTTGTAGGAATAGCAAGATGGTAGCCATGTCTGTCTGCTCAGGTACCTTACCTGTTTCTTGACACCACCTCGAGAATATAGACCATTGTCTACACGTAAGTGGAGGTGGTGGAAGTCGCCTGGACTGTAATATGGTACTGACACGGAGTCACGGTAGTCTTCCTCCATTAGTCTCCTCCTTTCAGGAGCCAGGCCGTGAGCTTCAGTGTCCGCGGGGCCGGGTAGACTACTGGGCCCTGGGAGAGCATGTCTGCTCAGTGAGGAAGTCTGAGGCTGGCTAAAGACATCTCGCAAACTGAGGCGAACCATGTCCTTCGTGGCCAGTATGGGGCCACTAGGATGATGGTGTGACGACTGCCCGTATCTTGGCTAGTACCTGGGGAATTAGGGAGGTGGGAACACGTATGCATGTTCCCGACACCATGGTTGGGATAGGGCATCGGTTCCCTGGGAGTGACCCTCCTGAAACGTGAGTAATAATCCTTGACCTGTGTGTTCTCCGTGTTACCATGAGATCTATGGTTATGGGTCCCCATGTACTTTGGATCATCTGAAACAGATCGGGATGCAACCGCCATTCTCTTAGGTGCACCTGTTGTCTGCTAGGCCAATCTCAGCGTGTACGTTGAGTTTTCCTGCAAGGTGTACTGCGCCCTAGATGGCTGAGGTTGGACTGAGCCAATTGAGGACTGATGTTGCCTCCCTCAGCATGGCTCTGCTCCTGGTACCGCCTTGTTTTGCGATGTGAGCCACTGTGACCCGATTGTCAGAGCGTATCAGGACCGACTGGCGCGTCGACGGGCTTGAAGGTCTTGAGTGCATGGTATACAGCCCTCATCTCCGGGCGTTGATGGACAGTTTGGACTCCACTGGTGACCGTAGGCCCTGGGTCGTTGAATCTCAGGCATGCTCCCCAGCCAGACAGGCTCGCGTCCGTCTCTATTGTGGCCGTGTAGGAGGCCTCCAGGAAGACTCCTGGTGAGGTTCGATTCCACCGTCCACCATGCTAGTGAGAGTCTCACTGACGGTGGTAGCGGGACAGTGACCTGCAGGTTGTGTTTGTTCGGTACTCCCGAGTGAGGGCGTATGTCTGAGGCGGGCGCATATGCCACCTGGCCCAGGGTATGAGATCTATGCATGATGCCATGCACCCTAACAACTGGGCTATGGACCCATGGGTCGTCTGGTGGTGACCTTTCATTTGACAGGCCAGGGTCATCAGGATGATGACCCTCGAGGGATGGTTTTGCCCATCCGTGGGCCGAGTTGATCAGTGCTCCCAGATGCTCGATCTGCTGCATGGGAATAAGATGGCTCTTTTCCCAGTTGACCACTAACTGTGCTCCTCAAGTGCCTGTAAGGCTGTGTCCTGTAGGGGCCTACTCCTTGGAGCGTGCTCGAATGAGCCAGCCATCCAAGTAGGGTATGATATCCAGTCCCTGCTCTCTGAGCCTGGCCACCAGGACTATGGAGACCTTGGTGAACACTCTTGGGGCTGATATGAGGCCGAATGGTAAGGCCTGGTACTGAAAATGGTGGCCCAAGATGTGGAAACGGAGGAACTGCCTGTGTTTTTGAATGATAGGGATGTGAAGATATCGTCCTTTAAATCTATGGACGTCAGGTAGTCGCCTACCGGAGACTGCGTAGAGTTGATCGTATGGTCTCCATTTTGAATCTGTGGCACACCACCACGTTGGTTGAGGTGTTTTAAGTCTAGAATAGGTCTGAGTTCTCCTGACTTCTTGGGCACGAGGAAGAATATTGAGTAGACCCCTAGCTTTTTTCGTGCAGGGGGACGGGCTGGATGGCCCTGTTTCAATTTGTTCCAGCAAGATGCGTTGGACTTGGTGAGGGGTAGCCTTTCTTTTGGCTATTGGGGAGATACAAATCTGTGGGGGATTTGAGGTGGGACAGCACTATGGGTACCCCTTCGACCACCTCCCGGACCCACCTGTCCGAGGTTGTGTTGAACCAATGGTGTGAATAACGACAGCCTTTGCCCCACTGGTGGGTAGGGGCCCTGACTGTGAACGGCCAAGGGGCGTAGTCACTGCTGCTTCCCCTGTAACTTCTACCTCGTCCCCAAGTTTTTGACCATGGGCTCTGAAGGAGGGACGGTTGATAGGCCTGTGGGTAGGGGCTACAGAAACTGTGGGATGCCCTCTGCCTCAAAAGGAACCATTTTGCTGTACCGTGTCCCTGCAGGGTTGGTATAGCCTGTTCCCACTCGAAATCTCTTCCTCGATGAGGGAGGTAGTTGTATCTGGCTTTACTCTTAAGGAGGTCTCTACCCTCCTCCTTTGTTTTAGGTAATCCTGTAGCCCCTCCCAAACACATACTTCCCGCCAGAGGCAAATTTTGCAGTAAAGTCTTAGATTCATTGTCAGCGTCCCACAATTTCAGCCACAATGCTCTCCGGGCACAATTGGTGATAGCTGTGGCCCTGGCGTGTAGGCGCCAGGGTGTCTACCGCCATGTAGGCAAGGTATTGCCACATCTAAGGTGCATTCTAAGAGTTCTGCCTCCCTGGACTTTGGGTTGGCTTATTCCTGAAGTTCTTCGAGCCAACGGATCTATGCTCGGGCTGTGTAGATGGCAGTACTGGCTGCTTTTGCTGCAGTGCCCTTGATCTCGAATGCCTTCTTTAGCATGTCCTCCACTTTCTTGTCCATAGGATCTTTGAGCTATTGTTCCGCATGGTAAAACTGTCCTCTTGCTGAGAGCCGCCACCTGTGGGTCGACAGTGGGAGCTTTGCACCAGGTACCAGACTTTTCCTCTTGAACCGGGTATATTCTGTCCAGGTTTTTCTTGTTCGACATTCTGCCTGGATCCGTGGATTGCCATTCTTTATTGAAGACATCCTCAATAGCTGGACATACTGGGAAGGTCTCCGGGTTCAACACCTTCAGCTGTATCATGGGGTCGAGTTTCGACTCTGGCTTACTCTCCTCGATGTCGAACCCCACAGTGGTTTTGATAATCTTCATGAGACCTGGGACCGTGTCAAAGGAACACAACTTTGAAGTGAGAGATGGTGTAGTCGGGGTTCTGTATCCTCTTTGTCTGATTCTACCCATCCTCTTCCTCTGGGATGTCCTTGTCCTCAACAGCGTCCTCGTGAGGATTCTCTGGTAAGAGTGTCCTCGCAGTCCGGATGCTCCTCCGTTGCCCCCTGCCTTGTCTGGTTCCGGAGTCGCGGTGATGATTCTGTGCTGGGTGAGGGATTTAAGTTTTTCCATTATTTTCAGCATGAAGTTCTGCTGGCTTTCCATCATAGCGACGTGGCCTGCTGATTTTGAATCAGGAGGAGCCAGGGTCCATCCATGGGGCTGCTGGGCCCGAATGCTGGGTCCCATGGGGGTGTTTGCTCCATGGATGAATCGTCGTCATCGAGTAGACAGGGGGGCGCAGAGGGGCCCCGGGGTTTGGGGTAAGAGGGTAGCTTGCAAGCGAACACTTCTTGGCTTTTACCATCTAGTGAGACAGAAGAAAAGCAGGCCTTAGATTAGAGCTGTGCAATGCCCTGTGGGGTCCTTTGTCCCCTATTGATTCAGCAAGGAAGGCAGACTATTGCCTGGCGTCTGCATCAGTTCCTTTGAGGGGCTAGCCAGCGTGTGGTGGCGCTGTGGGAGAGACCCGCAGGCATGGGATGAGACGGTCATCTCTATCGGGAGGGTATCCTGCAGTAACAGGCGTGCATGGGTCGCTATGGAGAGGGATCTATGGTGCAGCAGGGAGGTGGTCCTGAGGTGCAAGCTCCCAAAGCCCGGGTCGCTGTGGGAGGACCCAGGAAGGAAGAAACAAGCACCTGTGTGCCTTGGTGAGCTGCAAACCAGAGGGTCGCTGTGGGAGGGACCCCTCAGGTGTGGCCGCATAGAGGCCCTAGCTGTAACTGTCCTTTTGGGATGGAATCTCGACACCTGTGTTGCTGGGGAGAGAGCCAGGGGAGGGAGCTTGCGAAGCCTGGGGTGTTCCCGAATCCAGGCTCTCGGCGTGTGATGTGGGGGAGACCTGTGGTGCTGCCTTGCTAAGAGTGGCCTTACCAGCCGAGCCCTCGATGAAGCACTTCCCCTAGGGAAGGTCTAATAAGCGAATCTCAGACCCCAAATAAAGGAAACAGCCAGCGTAAGACGCTGGGCCCCGAGCGCTCTCCATGGCGCCTTCCCTACTCCTGGAGGCAGATGGGCTCCCCCCTCCCAGAAGGAGGCCTCGTGGTAGCAGACGGGATTCCACCTTCCAGGTCGCACGGTAGTAGGAGGCGCCTAGGGTAAGGTAGGAGGCATAGGACTATCCGGGGCTCGGGCGAGGGGTAAGGAACCACGTGGAGCCGGTAGGCCAGAAGCCTACTGCGCGCAATGCACCATCCAGGCCGTGGCTTAGGGAGGCGGACCGCCGGAAAAACGAGCCCCAGCAGTCCGCGCAGCCTGGAGTAAGGCGAGTTAGAAAGAGCCTCCATAGGGAGTGCGGGAGCAGAAGCAAATGCCTGAATGGCGAGTCGCGGAGGGAGGAGGACCGGAAGGGAACAGGGGTCCACGCGGGGGCAAGAGGCCCCAGAGGCTGCCGTGAGGCGAAGGCCAGACCAAGGGACACTCTCCTCACTGAACCAACGAGGGAAACAACAAGAGAGACAACCCGTAGGTGGGTAAAGCAACCTTTAGCTGGAACCACAAATCTTTGCATACTCTTTACAACAGCTGTGTGGCGTTTACGATATCCTAAGGCAAATTTAAAATGAGCACTGCAAAAAATGAAGCTTAGGGAACTAATCAGTCGATAAAAGCTGAATTAAGCATTCTAGGCTAATTTTAGCCTCTAATTCTTTACAGGGTTCAGAACAACAAAAATAGCCTGCAGACTAGATAAACCTGTCCTTATACATAATTCTTTTATACATTTTCCATATAGTCCCATACTAGGCAATACAAAAAACAACACACATCGCTTGCTTTTTCTAGTAAGCTTCAGATCAAGTGTTATATCCTTATAAGCTCAAAGGCCTACCTTTGTGTGGAGCAGATAGGGATTCCTGGTGTGCTTGTTGCCTGATCAGATGCACGATTCGAAACTGGAGAGCAGGGGTTTCTGGGACCTGGATATACTAGAAATTTGATCTAGGGTCATGTGCATCACTAGCCTATCAGGTAGGCTAAAACCAATGAGGTAATGTCTGGAATGCCATGGATGCCCAACCAATCACAATGTTATAGGCGCATCTGGAGGGGTTGTGGGGGGTACCCATGCATATGTGGTGCAGCCCTATTCACAACCTCCATGAGGTGCATCTCTGGAGCAAGTGCAAGATGCCCTCCAAAGATAAGTCTGCAATACATAGACTTAAGTGGTGTCTGCCCACAGGCAGGCTGCTGTACTGCAGACAGCAGCATGGCAGCCCACCTACCCTGGCAGTCCAATGTTCCCCTGCCTGTAGTGACGAAATAAAATATTGTGAACTGTAACTCCCTGGTAGTCTAGCAGCACCCCCACCCGTAGTCCCGTAAATAAAATATTGTGAGCCGTAACTCCCTGGTGGTCTAGTGGAACCCCACCCTGCCCGACCCGATCGCACAGAACAACGACTAACAATTATCCCGGTGGTCCAGTGGACCCCACCACCCAGGCACCCATTCCCACCCTGCTCCCCTGTCCCAGCAAATGCTGAAAGTCGACAGGCAGCACAACCCACCTGCATAGCGCCATGGCTGCCCACTGGCTGTGCTGTCAGTGAATGACAGCGTTAGTATGCATGCAAGCCCATTAGTAGAGCCTGCTGACCAATGGGCTTGCAGTGTCTCTATAGCTTTCATTCACAACTGTCGAAATGACTTGGCTAGCAGATTTTTAAAAGATACTGGCCAAACTGACCCCACTCACAAAGTGATTTGTCTCAATCTGCACCCCCACATACATACATTTTGACAGACAGTGTCCCCATTTGGGCAATGAAAGATTAAGAGGTGTGCCTGCTCCTTCTCTACGAGCCAATCAGGTTGGGAGAGAATAAAACACTGGAAGCAGTAGTGTGAGGTCCACCACTTTCGAAATGTCTGATGATTCAGAATCATTCAGTAAAAAGCCCTTTTAGGCGGAGATGGTGTCACCCAGTCCTAACTCAGTCATTTATGGATGTATTTTTATTTTACAACTTGTTTACCTAGGAGAATACAGCTGAGACAAACCATCTCAGTTCCAGTGGAGACCTGTTTCTGCCCATTCCTTCAGCTTGGCAGACTGGAACACTAAGAGATTAAGTGACTTGCCAAAGGTCACACAAGCAGTATTGCACTCAGGTGGGGTTAAACCTGTGATCTCCCAGTTCCCTTAACACTAGACTGTGTGTGTGTGTGTGTGTTTGAGATGCATTATTACAGTTTGCTATGCCAGAGCTCTTCTTTCTTTACGGACACGTCTGACTCATCAGTTGTAAAAAAAAAAAAAAAGTGCATGAACCATGTTCCAACATGGGGGAGGACTATCACAGTATTTTCTGTAGTGACGAACTTCGTCATCACAAGCAGGGAATGTGATGGTAGGCATAGATAAGTAAACAAACAAAATCCAGTGCACCACCACCTCAAATATAGCCCAAGGGGCTATAAATCACTAGTTTTTTTCTGTTTTCTTACTAGCATTTTTTCCTTACCGTAATTTAGAAAAAGTTCTTAGTTTTCATACTTCAGCGAAAGTGCAAATTAAGCCTGACCACGGTGACAACGTAACTCCTTATAGGACAGGTACATACATTTTTGATTCTTTATATCCTGATGTGACACTAAATACAGAAACTATATGGAATATATGCAAAATGTGCCTAAAGTGGTGTCCGTTCATAGTTGCTCTTTAGATGTCAAGGGACCTTTAAAAATCTTAGTCTACAATGTGGGAAAAGCATCTTCATCATGTAGGATCCAGGGTATCCGAGGGTAAAATGATGGATGTCCCTCAGCTGTGGAGCAGTTGTGAGGTTTGGATAGAGAATTTTGTGGTAAAATGAAGGTCAGTAATCCTTGTCAGTATGGGATTGTAAAGCGGTATGAAGTCATTGCAGTTATTGCTGTTACACCCTTGGAACTGAGCAGTTTCTTCCGCTGCCCAGTAGACCAAGCTGCTTCACATATTAAACAAACAAACCTTGTGTCACGGTCAACATGCCTACCGGATCTGCCCTCTCTTCTTTGTGTGCAGTGAATTGAAACTGGTGTCACATTAATTAAGCTGTAGCAGAGGCTCACATTTTATAAATTAAGTGTAAGTCTGAATGCAGAGGTTGGCAAACAAGGATTATAGCAGAATAGGAAACTTAGTTTAGCCTAGACAGGATGGCAGTGGGGGACAGGGTGGATGAGGGTAAGTATGCTACTCAGGGAAGTTGTTTGCTGGGGGAGGGTGTACAACTCAATACAGTGCAAGTGAGCTGGCCACCATGTATGCTGCATCCAGAATTTGAGGGAGATTGAGCCCCAGAAAACTCATGGCAGTTACAAACTGATATTTCTCAGTGCATTACCCAACTACCCAATGATAACATGCCATGCTTGGATGCTGCTGACCAGGGTTTGGGAGTGAGCTCAGGACATCAGAAACTAAGCAGCTGTGGTCCAGAAGTACTGCAGCTGATGGCACCACATCCTCAACCAAGGGACGGATCGCCATATTCTGCAGCAGCTGCATCCAAGGTGAGTCACCTCCTTAAGCAGGGAAGCCATGGTTGGAAGGCCTGTTCCTTGCAATGTGGAGTGAGTGCACTGAGTCATCTGCCTACACTGTATGGGGTGCTGTGAAGAGAGGGTAGAAAATGGGAAATACTCTTGAAACAACATATGTTGATAGTGATGACTGATGTAGGATGCCATTACCAGACTCTTTGGCTACTGCATACTATGGGTACCATTGAGAAGAAAACTCTCCTGTGGCTAGACATCCAGTAGGCAGTGAATGCTACCAGAAAAAAACTAGAACCATAAAAGTCATCGCACAAATGGTAGGACTAGAGAATGCTAGTCAGTCACACACTGATGCTCATACATTGCTCCCAGGGTGCCATGGGTGGTGGTCCCACAGACATATAAGGGCCAACATCCATAGAAGATGCTGCTCAGAACACCACATCAGACATAAATGTGGACAGTGAACACAAAGCAGTATAGGAACCCCATTTCTTGGCCCCACCTAACTACTGTACTTCCATGCCCCATGCGTTCTGCACATTTCTCAATAGCTCCCTATATGCCCGCCTTGAGAAGTGCATGGTGACCATGTTTGTGTATTTTAATCGGATACAGATATACACCATATCTACTCCTCGTAATCTCATTTTCAGTTTTGTTCGCTGAGCCCTAAGAGCATAACAAGGACATAAACTACATCCTAGAGTTCTAAAATTGTTTTAAGCAACATAGTGTAAGCCAAAATATGCACTGAATTAAGTAAAAGTCCAGCAAAGTCAAAACAATAACTGAATGTGAATCATTATTTGAAAAACAGCTTTTAAATAAAATTCAGACTTAAAAGGGAAATGCAGTTCTCTTTTAAATTATGTTTTGTGTAAGACTGGTATTAAGACAAAGTTCCTCTTTTTAAGCACAGGTTTTCTGCTTGGGATCTTTAATCGGGCCTCACAATCTCCTAGCCCAAACACAGGCCAAGGGACAGAGGTATTTTTTTTCTGAAACGGAGTGTAACTGTAACATGAAATGAAAACCTGTGTACTTAAATAGTGTTTATAACATAGGTTCTGAAAATACTGTGTTCTGATTCGACCAAACAGGTCACCTGACCATTTATTAATCCCTGATATACCCACAGTTGCATGTTCACAGGGCTTTATTTTTCTTCAGGAAAACCTCTAACATAACATTGCCCATGTTGTAAGAGGATTAACCCACTCCAGGGTATGGGTTTACTGAACATTAATCACGTCTGAGTGGTTTCAGTGACTCAACCCCCAGGGTGGATTAATGCTCAGTAAACCCATACCCTGTGGTGGGTTAATCCTCCATCTGATGTGACATCCAGTGTATTTTTAATAGCATATCTCAGGTGTCACACAGTGTCATTAAATGCTGCTAATGCAATACACTGTGTATTTAAATAGTATATCTGATGCGAAATACTATTTCCTTAAATAGTGTACCTGATGCGACACTGTGGACTTAAATAGTATATCTGATACGAAATACTATCTACTTAGTGTACCTGATGCAAAATACTGTACTTAAGTAGTATATCTGATGCTAAATACTATCTACTTAAATAGTGTACCTGATGCAGCACACTGTGTACTTATTTAGTATATTAGATCGAAATACTGCATCCTTAAATAGTGTACCTGATGCACACACTGTGTACTTAAATAGTATATCTGATGCAAAATACTGCGTCTTAAATATTGTACCTGATGTGATGCACCATGTACTTAAATAGTATATCTGATGCAAAATATTTTGTCCTTAAATAGTGTATCTGATGCAACACACTGTGTACTTAAATGGTATATCTGATGCAAAATACTGTGTCCTTAAACAGTGTACTGTATCTGATATGACACACTCTGTATGTAAACAGTGTATCTGATGTGACACACTGGTTATTTAACCAGTATATGTGATGTGACACAATAGTGTTCTGAAAGAGTGTATCTGATGTGACACAACAGTGTTCTTAACTAGTGTGTCTGATGGACATACAAAGTATTTCAAGTGTATCTGATGCAGCACACTGTGTACTTAACCAGTGTTTCTGATGTGACATACAACGTACTAAGTGTATCTGATGTGGCATAGAGTACTTAGTGCATGTGATGTAAAATACAGAGTACTTAAATAGTGTAGCTGATGTCACAAGCCATGTACTTAGTGTATCCAATGCCACAAACTGTGTACTTAAAGAGACTTAACAAGTTAAATGAAGCAGCCCCTGCACCCGATATACAGGTGCGGTACCTCATGGGGCTGCTGCCAGTGTAAATCTTGCTACAAATATCGATGATGTTAAAAAGTTAAATGTCCATAAAATTACAAACCACGGGGTCCCAAGGACTTCCCGGTTTCTGGTGCCACACCTGCGGCGCTGCAGATTTATGATGCGATGCCAGGAGGCAGGAGCGTGCTCCATTATCTCTATGGCGGCACCTTTTCAGTCTTTTTACACTATACGGCCATCTAGTCATAAAGCGTGGGCTGGGTTGACTAACAAGGGCTGATGAAGCCGGTGCCCATGTTTATAACTAGATAACCCGTCCTGTATAAAAGACTGAGCACCCTCACTGTAATGGGCTGCGTTCCCGCGCTACATGCATCATAAATATCCAGCATGGTATATTTCAAGACTCGGAATCCTGAATTCAATCATTTTATAATGTACAGCGCTCCCTATTTTTAATGTTATCATATTTATGGCAAGATTTACCCTGAAAGGACCCCGACCTACAGCACCTGTATATCGGATGCACGGGCTGAGGCTTGTGAGGCTCTCTAAATAGTGTGTCTGATGTGACATAATAAGTAACAGTAGTGATTAAAAACATAGTTTCCCTGTTATAAAAGCATCACTGTGAAATCCTACTTCCCATTTTATTAGGGCACCCTTCATGTTAAGAAACATTATTATATTAAGCATTTCTATTATGAATTAATCAATCACTAAATCAATTAAGCAATTTATTTGTGTGTTCATTCACACAATACTGGGTCTATAACCCACTAAGTGAAAGTCTCATTTAAAGCAGCAGCAGTTAAAGTTAAAAATGTTTCATGTGGGCGCTGTAGAGCCTGAGCATGAGAAGCAGAACCCTAGAGCTCTACAAAAATAATTTAAAAAGTAATTTTCTAAGGAAGATTTCCCAACAAACCTAGACAAAAGTTATATTAATAGGTTGCTGAACCTTGAAAAAGAACAAAATGGGCAACCCACGGAGAAAAGCACTCGGGAGATGCAGCAAAATCGAGGCTCCCTTTGGCTCTGACATCCTTGCTAGCAGCACCAGGCAGGAACAAGACCACAAGGTGGAATCAGGTGGCGAGACCCTACAAACCCTTCGAAAAAATAAATCATTTGATTTCCTCGGTGGCTGGACTTTCCAACAAGTTTGACTCCTTTACCTCGAGAGTCACTGTAGTGGAAACTACACTGAAGCAGTCTCCGTGGCATTGACGCTGCTAATAAAATGGCTGAGGCAGCTATGGTAGCCGTACACAGTTCTGAAGGAATGGTCATCTTTGCTCTAGACTGGAAATGCTTGAAAACCAGTCAAGGGCTTCTAGTGTCAGAGTTTTGGCTCACAGAGCGTGCCAAGGGAGACCACTTGACCCTGTTTCTGTAAGACTGGCTGCTATAACAACTGGGAGAAGATGTTGCCCGATTACACAGAAAATCTTGAAAAGCATACCAAGTGGCCTTTAGGGGAAGACAGGACAACCCAGAGGCCCACGTACTGTGGTAATAGTCCTCGATGGAACTGGATCACGAGATAAAATGCTAGCCCTGGCAAGAAGAAAGAAAGCTCTTCTTTTCAATGGCAACCAGATTCGTATGTTTCCTGATTTATCCTGTCGACTAGACACTGGAGGAAGCAGTTTGACGGAGTAAGGGCAATGCTGAGGAAGAGGAGGAATACCGCATGGCCTAGTCTACCCAGAGTGACTACGAATAGCCACCACTGTTGGAACTTTAGAGTCCAGACCAGCTGAAGACCATCACGTAGGTCTAGAATGAAACAACGTGATGTACTTAACTAATGATGTTTTAAATAAACATTAACATTTTCCCCTTTAGAATTCGCATCAACATTTTTCTTTTCTGAGCTGTCGGAGGCTTTGAAATGTTGCCAGAGGAATGTTCCTCCCATAGGAGGGGAGAAGAAGAAGAAGAAGAGGCTTTTCATCCGAAGAAGAAGATCCTGAAGATATTGGACACTGTCGGTAACGAATTCTAAGGGAAAATGTTAATGTTTATTTATACATCGTGAATAGTACATCACGTTGTTTCATTCTAGACCTACGTGATGGTCTTCAGCTGGTCTGATCTAAAGTTCAAACAGTGGTGGCTCACTTTGTTATAGTTTATCCCCATATGTAATTTATATAATTATAAACCCAATAACCCTCCACCAGTAATAGCTAAGGATCACTGTTCATTTATTTTAATGAGTAAAAGCGCCTAAATTGTCTGACAGAAATATGGGAGATTTTTTGTAAGGAATATAGAACTCTGAGGGGTTCTTTTCTGTTTTAGTACACAAAGTGTATACACACTATGGTATTGCATGAAGCCTAACTCCTAAATCAGGAAGGACTCTGATTAATAAGTTTTGAACTGTTATTTATAAAATTCATGTGGCTCATGGACTTCGTTACAGCAATTGGAATGCTTTGTATTAAGTTTATAACTAAATAGATATCCCTCATAGGACATATCTTATCTCATTTAACTAGCCCTTTGTATATATATTTAGAGAGTGGCGCCCTCATTGTATGGTACATCTGTAATGTTGAAAGAAGGAATTTGCTGTATGTTTATATACATAAAGAAGAATAAACATAAAGTTTAAAAAATGTTTCATGTACTTTTTTCTGCTTTATGTTTATTCTTCAAAATAAAACACACAGGAAATCCTATGAAGGAAGAGTACAATTAATAACAGAAACTGATAGATAGCCATGTTAGCATATCAGCATCCTTTGAAGTGGTAAACATCCTGAGGGGAACACCAGGTTAATTGTACACTTAAAACAACTTGAACCAGAAAGCTGTGTCATATGAGCCCAGGACTGCACTAAAACAAGAAATGTAAATGTTTCCTGATGTAAAAAAACTCTCTCTCTCTCTTTCCCAATTGGGAATACTAGGTGCCATGCTTTGTCCAAATGTCTACAGCTTGAAAGTCCACTGGCGTATAAGAAAAATTACTCACCTTAGTAATTGTGTTTCTTCTAATGGAGTCTTTTGTATTCTGACAATTTGCAGTTAGCTCAGCTCTTGAACTGCCCGGAGAGTGAAGGTTAAAATTCTATGCCAGGCATAGAATGTTGGGCTCAAGCTCGGTTGAAAACTCTGTCTGTGTCCTTTTGAAACCAAACTGTCAGATTCTTACGAGCTAAACTCACTGACTATATAATGTGGAAATTGTAAAACTCCTATTAGCCAACTGTCAACAAAGACTTTAGATTCCTAAAAGACTCAAGTCAGGAAACCAAAGAACAAAACAGGCAATAAGAACTAAAACTCTAAATTAAACAAATACAAAGCACCCAACACAACACAAGTGGGCTAAAAGACACTCCTAGGGTGCAACACTGCACCTACCCACCCACTTCCCAAATCAGGTTCTGAGAGAGAGGCAGGGAGGAGGTCAGAATACAGCAAGACTCCATTAGAAGAAACACAGTTACTAAGAGTAATTTTTTCTTCAAATAATATGAAGTCTTGCTGTATTCTGACAATTCAGAACTACCAAGCAGTACCTCCAAGGAGGAGGGACAGAACCTACTTTGGGAATAGGCTCTAAAGTACTGCTGTGCCAAACCTAGCATCACTCCTAGCCTGGATATCCAGAGAGTAATGCTTGGTGAAGGTATGAACTGTTTTCCAGGTGGCTGCTTGACAGATTTCTAACAAGGGATATCCCCAGCTGCAGCCAGAGATGCAGCTGTACCTCTGGTGGAATGAGCCCTCAGGCCTGAGGTGCATTTTTACCAGTTTTCATAGCAGAATTGAATACAGGACACAATCCACCTGGCAACAGTTCTCTTGGTGGCAGGTTTCCTTACCTACTTCCCCATAAGTGAGGAACAACTGGAGGAGTCAAACCTATGACCCTTTGTATGTTATGTATAGTAACTAAGAGCCCTTTTAACATCTAAACTGTGTAGCCTCCATTCCCTGAGGAGGTATGATCAGTGAAGAACACAGGAAGAGACATAGATTGGTTTAAGTGGAAATCAGAAATCACTTTAGATAGGAACCTTCTATTGGTTCTAAGGACTTCCTTATCCCTATGGAAAGAAATGAAGTCAGGCTCCACTGACAGGCTTGCAATTCACTGATACGTCTGGCAGAAGTAACAGCAACCAAAAACACAATTTTCCAAGTCAAGTACTTGAGCTCTGCTGAGGACATAGGCTCAAAGGGAGGTTGCATCAGCTGAGCAATACAAATATTCAAATTCCAGGCAGGAGCAGGATCCTAAAGAGGATTGGTATGAAGCAATCCTTTGAAAAATGTACAGAATACAGGGTGAGATGACAGACAGGAAGACTTCCCACTGACAGGAAAGCAGAAATAACTGACAAATGAACTTTGAGAGTAGCTGGTTTGAGGCCTAGGCCATTAAGGTAAACCATGTAATCCAGAACTGTAGACAACTCAGCAGTGTCTGGGGAAATGTGCTTTGGATCACCAAATACTGAATCTTTTCCATTTGGAATTGTAGGTTTTTCTGGTGGCAGGCTTTGAGAAGCCTTGAGGATATCCAGAACCCCTTGGGACAGATGTAAATCTGCATACTTTAACTCTTCAAGAGCCATGCCTTGAGACTGAGTGACTGGAGACTGGGTTAACAAACCTCCCTGAGAGGAGGTTAGCAGATTGTAATTCCTGGGAAGAGACAGGGAAGATGGACTGCTAAGGACAGCAACAGGGGGTACCAAGGCTGCCTGGCCCAGTCCGGAGCAATCAGAATCACTTTGCATGGTTGTGACCTTACCTTGACTAGAACCTTGAAAATAGAGGAAAAGGAGGAAGGCATAAAGAAACTTCCTTCCCAGTTCAAAATCAGAGCACCCAGAGGACTGAGCCCAAGACTGGGGGTCTGCAACAAAACAGAGGAAGTTGGTGATTGTCTGGGGCTGCAAAGAGATCTGTCTCTGGAGTGCCCCACCTTGAGCAAATCACCTTCAACACCAAAGGATCCAGAGACCATTGATGATGGCCTGGGAATTCCTGCTCAATACATCTGCTATCATAGTGTCCTTTCCTGGGAGGTGAACCGCTACTAGAGAGGTCTGCAGGAAATAAGCCAGGGACCATACTTTCATGGCCTCCGTGCACAAGGCCATGGACCGAGTGCCTCCCTGCTTGTTGATATACCACATGGTGGCAGTGTTGTCCATCCTGCCTGAACCACCTTGTTCTGTACTGACTGAGAGAAGCTTGTAGGGCAGAAGTACTGCCTGAGCTCCAGGAAGCTGATGTGAAGAAGGGATTCCTGGGGACCACAGTCCCTGAGCCGTGAGAGCCCCCAGATGGGCTCCCCACCCCAAGGGAAGCATCTGTGGTAAGAACCACAGAGTGAGTCTGAGAGACAAATGGAACACCTTGCCTCAGATTGCCCAGGTCCTGCCACCACTGAAGGGCCTGAATTAAGGTCTGAGTAACAGGAACTAGCTTAGTAACAGGATCTTTCCTTTGGGACCCAAAGGTTCTCAGATGGAACTGAATGTCCCTCATCTGAAACCTGGCACCTTGGACTACTGCTATGGAAGCTGCCATGTGCCCAGAAGCTGCAGAAAATGTCTTGCTGGTCAAGAAACCAGAGGGAGAAAGGAAGAGGCCAGCTGAGAGATGGCTTTTGCCCTTTCCAAAGGAAGGAAGGCTCTTGCCTTGAGGGTGTCCAGCTCTGCCCCTATAAAAGTGAGGAGCTGTACTGGTTCGAAAACTGACTTGGCAAGACTGAGAAGGAACCCCAGGGAAGTGAGAACTTGCTGTGTGACCTGCAGATCTGACTTGACTTGGTCTGGAGACTGGCCCACCAGAAGCCAGTTGTCCAGGTATGGAAAATAGAAATTCATTTCCTTCTTAAAAGGCTACCACTACTGCTAGGCACTTTGTAAACACCCTTGGAGCGGAAGTTAGACTGAAGGGCATTGCTCTGAACTGGTAATGGCCTGAGGGCAATTTGAACCTGAGGTACTTTCTGTGGGAGCACCTGATGGGAATGTGAAAATAGCAACCTTGAGGTCCAGGGAGGCTAGTCAGTCCCCTGGCCTCAGAAAGAAGAAGTTGTTCCCAGAGTCACCATTTTGAATTTTGGCATTATTAGGTGCTTGTTTAGGTATCTTAGATCTAGGATGGGTCGCCACTGCCCTGTCTTTTTGGGGTAGGGAAGTACCTGGAGTACAGACCTTTGCCCCTGTATGGAGTAGGAACTCTCTCTATGGCCTTTAAGGTCAGTGAGACGAAACCTCTGCCTCTAAAGCAAGGGTTTCTGAAGTATTTGCAGGTGGAAAGGATCTGGGTCTCAGTTTCGGAACATGTTTTGAAACTGAGAACCAGCCCTGACTACAACCTCCAGGACCCACTTGTCCGAGGTAACAGACATCCAGTCCTGGACAAAGTAAGCCAGTCTGCCTCCTACTGGAATGGGAGAGTCGACCCAGGCTGACACATCAGGGTGTCTGCTTGGCAGGAGCCTCAGGCTGAGGGGTGGATTCAGCCCTGCTCATCCCCTTCTGCCTCTCCCTCTGAAGAACCCCTCTGAGAAAAAGAAGAAGAGGCCTGTGCTTGGTAGAAGGCCTGTGAAAAGGCCTGCCCTGCCCCTAGCTTGCTGCCTTTGAGGAGTTGCCTCCTCTCCTTGGCCTGGGCACTCCTTTAAGTGGTCCTAGTCGTCCATTTCTTTATGTAATTCTCTGTCTGCTCCCCAAACAGAGAATTACCCACCACAGGAAATCCATGGCCTTGGCCTCGGTATCCTACGAAAGGCAAGTACATCTGAGCCAAGCCATTCTCCGAAGATCCACAGATGTTGCCATGACTCTTGATGACACATCATTGGAGTCCACAGCAGCATGAAATTGCACCTTAATGCCTCGATCCCATCAGCACCACCTCCAGCTCCTTGGCTAGCTGGGGGAAGCCTGTTAGCCAGTGCCAGTACAGTGTCCCAATTGGACTTCTGGTACCTGGCTATATAGACCATATAAGTTACCTGCCTGAATCCCAAAGATAATGCCATGTACTGCTTCTTTGCCATGGCATTTATCTTCCTGGAGTCTTTGTCTGGGAGGGTGAAGCCAAGGGATGTTTGCCTTGTCACTGGCAGTAGCCTGCACTACCCCAACATGGCTGCATTGCTGATGAAGAAACTCTGTATCTGAGCCTGACAAGGTGTACCTCTTGTCCATTCTCTTGTCAACAGGCGGTACAGAGTTAGGAGACCTAAAATTTTTGTGTCTGTTTCCCAAATAACCTATGAAGGGAATAGACAGTCTCTTAGACTCTGGGATGTCCATCATCTCTATGTAGTCAGGTGCCTCTTGATCCTCTACAGCCTCCTCAATAGGAAGTGTAACCACCCTACAAATGGGGGTCACTAAAAGCCTTCCTGGGTGAGCCTAAATGCTCTCATGGCTAGTGTCCTGTATTTCAGCCGATTTAAAGTAATTGAGTGAGAGTACATAATGCCTCTATGTACTGTCACTTTAAAACTATAAACTGCAGTATAATTAATTTGAACTAGAGGCAGTGTGTTTCTCTGCTCGAGTCCCGCCTGGGCCATGGAGCAAATCGCTCCATTTCTGCAGTCGCTATATGCGCAGAGAGCCCTTTCAAAATATGTGGCTATCTGCTGGTAATTTGTTAGAGTGATAATGACAGTATAGTTTGTCTAACCTGCCTTTCTTGCAGCTGGACTCTGTGTGTTTGCCTCCATTCGGACCTGAACTGCTAAAGGGTCCAATCAATGGGGATGGGTTCCTTAAAATGGAGCCTGCTGGCAAATCAGAACTTGGACTCTCAAGTGGAGCCAGCCACAGAGGCTTGTATGAAGAGCCTCTGGGAAATGTAGTTTGGACCGTGGCCTTTTTTAGCTAATAGAGTCTGTTGTGACTGACAAGGCTCAGCCAACTGAAACCTTTTGGACTTGGAGGAAATGCCCAGACTGCCTGCTGGAGAGTCGGTCTGAGCATGGAGCTGGAAGAAGTGAGCAGCTTGTGGGGCTGCTGCCCATGAGGCAGCCGAGAATCCGGGAGGCCTGAAAAGGCCTGTCTGTCATCTGCTCTCCTGAAGAGAGAAAAGGACTATGTTTTCTCGGACCAAGTATCTGAACATGGTGAAAAAGTGAAGCAGTTGTTGTGGCCTAGATCATGGGCAACGAGTGTGAGAAGAGATTCTGAAGAGGAACCTTGATTTTCGGACACAGATTCTGAAGGAACCTTGATTTTTGGACAGTGACTCGAAGAGGAAGCAAATGCGGAAGTGCCCTGAGTTTTGGGCGAAGAGAACCATTTTGAAGTTGGAAGCTGAGGGAAACCGCCCCGAGTGTTCGTGGCAGCCGTTGGCAGTAGTTCGCAGGAAGCATTATAGCGAGGCCACAGAGCTGGCCTGCAACCGTCAGTAAGCATTGTTCGGACTGAATCCAAGCTTTCAGAGTGAAAGAAGAAGCTAAAGTCATTTTGGGACCAGACTTAACCTGAAGAAGACCGACAGTGTGCAGAATTACAATCGGCCTCTCAGAACTCTGTGGTCTGGTACAGTAAGTGACCTTTACATATAAATATGTGTAGTGCTTGTGGGATTGAGCTCTGAGTAATTCCCCATGTTGTGAACTGTGTGCTGTGCTGGGAGTGTGATTCCTAGCAGGGTTTGAACTGAATCCACGCTTGAGTCAGAGGAGAATGCCTCTGTAGCCAGGCTAAATCTTCTGACGCGACCAGCTGCTTGCCTGGTAGTGTTCTGTGTACATATAAATGTGCAGTGAGCTGGAAGTCATAGCCAGCATCACTTGGACTGTATCTGCCTTCACTGAGTGCAAGTGAACCCTGCCACAAGGGCTGGGCCAGTTATTCTGTTTCTCCTGACAATCCGGGACAATCTGCATTCCATTCAGTTTCAGCATTGAATCTGTAAAGTACAAATCAGGGTAGCTCCCTGCCATCTGTACCTTTAATTGCAAGTGTTTCATCTGATTCCTTTCTTCTTGAACTGAGCCAACCAGCTCCAGATTACAGCTGGGTATTGTGCAAGTGTTTTTTCCATCACAGGGCCCCAACCAGCTGCACCGATCCTAGCTAGCCCCCACCCCATCCTGGGTACCCAGTGAAAGTGACATTTAGGGACTCTGAATATACGAACAGTACTGTGATTATTAATGTGACTAATCTAATTAACCTGATTTCCCCGTCCTGTTACTGCCCTTAAATAAATCAGATCCATTTGTTACAGCAAAGTACACTGACTGAGGTATGTGTTTATGTTAAAGAATTGTACAGTAGCTATCATATTACATCATCTTGTTTTAGGGGTCCCCAGAGTCAAGCTGACCGAACAAGTCCTGGGGAAGTGTAAATGGTGAAAGATACTTATATTGCATTGTGTGTGCCACTAGTAGGAAGAAAAGGGGTCTCAGTGTCCCAGAGGCTCTGACCAAGTTAGTTGAACTACTGTAAACCCTGACCTCTGGGTGAAGGCACCGCCATAGAACCTAGGCCCCTCAACCTGTTAGCAGTTAGGCAGGCAGGCAGGGGTAGTAGCCCTTGAGGACAGCACCACCTGGGGTTACAGAAGCTGGAGGTTTGAGCCACTTTCTGTAGAACAGAAAGTGGGAGGACTCAGAAAGCCTAGGAGGAAACACCAGCAGGTCTGTCTGGGGAGATGTCCGGTTCCACAGGCAAATCCAGACTTTCACCGTCGTAATCATCATCTTCAAAATCCCTCCTCATTAAACTCTGGTTTGTAAAAATCTTCAGGGAATAATCCTGAACGGGGAACCGACCGAACCGAACCCCTGCCAGAAGGCGCGGATCGGTCGGAACCAGGCTAAGCGATTCCACAATCTGAATAGCTTTGGCTATTTCTTCAACGATCGGAAAATGCAGTTCTGGATCCAAACTGACTGATTTATCCTTTCGTTTTCTTTTGTAGGAACCGATCCCTGAGGATTGGCTCTCCTCTTGCCGAGGAAGTATCGCCCTGGTCAGAGGGCACTCCTTCTAGTTTAGTAGGAACCGAACCGGGCTGGCCTTCAGGGTCAGCGAATTTCTCAACCTCCTTATCCCTAAGTCTACCTAACCTTTTTCCAGGGTAGACTTAGGGAAGTCTTCTAAATTTGGCAGTCTGAATCAAGTGGTCAAACCCCAGACAGTAAACACAGGTGGTGTGGGGATCAGCCTTAGCAAAGACCTCCCCACAACACTGTTAGAAACAATGGGCCGGTTTTTCTTGGTTTCTCAGACGCTGCAACCTAACCAACTTACCCTTTTTATGCAGCAGCGCAGGCAAGACTTCCCTATCAGTTTCTCACCGTGTCACAGGTGATGGAAAAAACTTTAAAATCACGTTTTTTAAACGGTACAGACCAGTAACCACACACTAACTTTCAAGAATTTTACTAAAGGATCAGTTCAACTGAACCGATTGAACAATTACAATTTCCACATAATAACTGTCCCAATACTCATCTAAGTACTTACGGTACCACAGAGTCTCGAATCGAGAAACGGAACAAAATCGGACTAAAACCGACACTTTAACCGCGTTTGAACCGAGCAGAAGGAGAAATCTCCAGAGCGACTGTTCAGTGAGGTGGAGTAAAGAATCTGATGGTTTGGTTTCAAAAAAAAATTACTCACCTTAGTAATGTTGTTTCTTCTAATGGGTTTTACTATATTATGACATATGCAGTGAGTCCCAACCTTGAACTGCTCCGGAGGTGAAAGAGTTAACTTTCCATGCCAGGCATGGAACCTTAATATAAGCTCGATTTGGAAACTCTGTCTGTTGTTCTTCAAACTGAAACTGTCAGATCTTCTGAGCAAAAACTCACTAAGGTTCTGTGTGGAAGCTGTAAACCTACACTAGCCAACTGGCTACTAAATATAAGAACACATTTTCCTTGGTCCCCAAAAGAAAGACTCAAGTCAGGGGATCCAAAAATTAAAACACAACACCCAAACACCCCAAAAGGAGGGTGAAAATAAGGTGGGCATCTAGTGCCAACACTGACATGCCCACCCACATCCCAAAGTATAGGTTCTGAGAGGAGAGGAGGTCATAATATAGCAAGACTCCATTAGAAGAAACAACATTACTAAGGTGAGTAATTTTTCTTCAAACAACATGAAGTCTTGCTATATTATGACATATCGAACTACACAGCAGTACCTCCATGGAGGAGGACAGAACCTACTTAGGAAATAGGCTCTGAAGCACAGCTGTGCCAAACCGAGCATCACTCCTAGCCTGGATGTCCAGGAGTAATGCTTGGTAAAAGTGTGAACCGTTTTCCAGGTAGCTGCTTGACATATCTCTAAGATAGGGATGTCCCTGGCAGCAGCCAGAGCGCAGCTGTACCTCTGGTAGAGTGAGTCCTCAGGCCTGAGGAGGAACCTTACCCAGTTTTCATAGCAACATTGGATACAAGAGACAATCCACCTGGCAATGGATCTTTTAGTGGCAGTTTCCTTACCCACCTCACCATAGGTGAGGAACAGTTGGAGGAGTCAAACCTGTGACCCTTAGTACGTTCGATGTAGTAACTAAGGGCTCTTTTGACATCTAAACTGTGCAGTCTCCTCTCGCCAGAGGAGGAATGGTCAGTGAAGTACACAGGGAGAGACATAGATTGATTAAGGTGGAAGTCTGAAACCACCTTAGGCAAGAACTTTCTGTTAGTCCTAAGGACCACCTTATCTCTATGGAAGGAGATAAAATCGGGCTCCACTGACAATGCTTGTAATTCACTTATCGCCTGGCAGAAGTGATGGCTACAAAACACAGTTTTCCAAGTCAAGTACTTAAGCTCTGCTGAAGACAAGGGCTCAAAGGGGTTGCATAAGCTGGGCAATGCAAATATTAAGATCCCAGGCAGGGAAGGGGCCCTGAATGGAGGGTTGGTGTGAAGCAACCTTGAAAAACTTGGAGAATACAGGATGAGCTGAAAGAGAAGAGGGTTTACTGATAAAAAGCAGACACGGCTGCCAGGTGCACTTTAGTGTAGCTGGTCTCAGCCCCAAAGCATTCAAATGCACCATATAATCCAGGACTGTGGGTAAGTCAGCAGTTTCTGGGAAATATGCTGCCAGAGCACCATATGGAAAATCTCTTCCATTTGGAATTATAAGTAGCCCTGGTAGAAAGCTTCCTAGAAGCCTTCAGGATATCAATACACCTTGGGAAAGATGTAAGTCAGCAAACTCTAACTCTAAGAGCCAGGCCTTGAGATTGAGAGATTTGAGTTAGTATCCAAACTCCCCTAGGCACAGAGTTAACAGGTTGTGATTCTTGGGGAGACACAGGGAAGATGGACTGCTAAGGACATAAAAGTGGATACAGGGCTGTCTGGCCCAGTCTGGAGCAATCAGGATCATCTTGCAGGGTTGAGATCTGATTTTGACTAGCACTTTAAACAGGAGAGGAAGGGGAAAAGCATAGAGAAACTTCTCTCCCAAGTGAGAACTAGGCATCTAGAGGACTGAGCCCAACACTGGGGGTCTGCAGCAAAAAGAAGTTGGTGATTGTCTGGGGCTGTAAAAGATCTATCTGCAGGGTGCCCCATCTGGCAAATACTACCTCCAGTACTAGAGGATCCAGTGACCATTCGTGATGGCCTGGGAAATCATGCTGAGAGCATCTGCCAGGACAATGTCCTTGCCTGGGAGGTGAACTGCCGTAAGGAGGTGTTCAGGGAATAAGCCAGAGACCACAACTTCATTGCTTGATTGCACAAGGCCATAGACCGAGTGCCTCCTTGCTTGTTGATGTACCACATTGTAGTGGTGTTGTCTGTTCTGACCTGTATGACTTTGTTCTGAACAGATGTGGAGAAAACTTGAAGTGCTAGAAAAACTGCTCTGAGTTCCAACAGGTTGATGTGGAGCAGAGATTCCTGTGGGACCACAATCCCTGGGCAGTGAGGTCGCCCATGTGAGCTCCCACCCCAAGAGGATGCATCTGTAGTAAGATTAATGAGTGAGACTGAGGGTGAAGGGACCCCTGTCTCAGATTGCTCTGGTCCTGCCACCACTGAAGGGCTTGGATCAGGGTTCAGTCACTGGGATCAATTTGGTTAGAGGGTCTCTCCTTTGAGACCAAAGGCCCTCAACTGGAACTGGACGTCCCTCATCTGAAATCTTGCTCCTGCACTACTGCTGTAGAAGCAGCCATGTGCCCCAGGAGCTGCAGAAAATGCCTTGCTAGTCAAGACACCTGCAGGGTGAAAGAGGAGGCCAGAGAGACCAGGGTCCTTGCTCTTTCCAGAGGAAGGAAGACTCTGGCCTCTTTGTGTTCAGTTCTGCACCTATGAAGGTGAGAACCTGGACAGGCTCTAGAACTGACTTTGGAAGACTGAGAAGGAAACCTAGAGATGTGAGCAGTTGCTGAGTTACCTGAAGGTGTGGTTTAACTTGTTCTGGAGACTGGCCTACTATGAGCCAGTCATCTAGGTAAGGAAAGATGGCAATCTTTTGCCTTCTTAAGTGAGCAACTGCTACTGCCAGGCATTTTGTGAATACCCTCGGGACAGAGTTGAGGCCGAAGGGCATTGCTCTGAACTGGTAATGGCCTGAGGGCAGTTTGAATCTAGAGGTACTTCTGATGGGAGTTTCTGATAAGAACATGGAAGTAAGCATCCTTGAGGTCCAGGGCGCTAGCCAGTCCCTGGCCTTAGAGAGGTAAAATGATTCCCAAAGTCACCATTCTGAATTTTGGTTTTAAAAGGTGTTTGTTTAGGTATCTGAGATCCAGGATGGGCGCCATTCTCCTGTCTTTTTGGGGTAAGGAAGTACCTGGGTATAACCCTTTGCCCTGGTGAAGGGGTGGAACCCTTTCCACAGCTCTGAGAGCCAGGAGGGTAGAAACTTCTGTTTCTAGGGCAAGTGCCTCTAATGGATTTGCAGGTGGAAAGGACCTGGTTCTCATCTTTGGAAATTTTTGAAGCTGAGAAACAGTCCCAACTGACTACTTCCTGGACCCACTTGTCTGATGTTAAAGACTTCCAGTCCTGGACAAAGTACCAGCCTGCCCCTGAGTAGTGGAGAATCGGCCTGGCCACCCCATCAGGGTGCCTGCTTGGCAGGGGCTTTGGGCTGAGGGTGGAAGCAGGCTTGCTTGTACCCGTCTGCCTCTCCCTCTAAAGAACCCCCTCTGTGCAAAAGCAGAGGAGGCCTGGACTTAGTAAAAGGCCTATGAAAGGTCTGCCCTGCCCCTGGGATGCTGCCTTTGAGGGGTGGCCTGCCTTCCCTTGGCCTGAGCACTCCTATAGGTGGTCCTATATTCATCCATTTCTTCATGTAATTCTCTGTCTGTTCCCCAAACAGAGAATTGACCACAACAGGAAAATCCATGGCCTTAGACTGGGTATCCTGTGACAGGGTAGTACATCTGAGCCAAGCCATTCTGCGAAGTGCCATAAATGTAGCCATGACCCTAGATGACACATCATTAGAGTCTACTGCAGCATGAAATTGCACCTTGGATGCCTCAATACCATCCACACCAACTGTTCCAGCTCCTGGCAAGCTGGTCAGAGGAGCTGTTTTGCCTGGGCCAGCACAGAATCCCATCTGGATTTCTGTACCTAGCAGCATAAGCCATATAATTTGCCTGTCTGAGTCCCAAAATGCTGCCATGTACTGTTTCTTTGCCATGGCATCAATCATCCTGGAGTCCTTTTCAGGGGATCGAAGCTAGAGGAATATTTGCCTTGTCACAGGCTGCAGCCTGCACTACCCCACATGGCTGCATTGTTGTGTGAGGAACTCTGTATCCGAGCCTGATAATGTATACCTCTTGTCCATCCTTTTATCAACAGGAGGTATAGTATGAGGAGTATTTAGAATTTTTACTGTCTGTTTCCGAAAAGATTTATGCAGAGGAATAGACAGTCTCCTACCTCTGGAATATCCATCATTTCTACATAATCAGGCTCCTCTTGGTCATCAACAGCTTCCTCAACAGGGGCTGGAGAGTTTCAACAACTTTCTTATAGAACATAAAATGAGAAGGGACTCAGATAGCCTAGGAGGAGAAACCCTGAGCGGTCTGTCTGGAGAGATGTCGGTTCAATGGGCACATCAGACTTTCAAAACCACATTCACTCTCCTCATACTCCTCTTCCCCTCCTCCGGTTCATAAAAAATCCTCAAAATCATAATCTTGAACGGTGGAACTGGCCAAACCCGAGCTCTTCCCCTTGGTGGTGTCGGTTCGGTCGGAACGAGGAAAGTGACTGGACAATTTAAGATTACTGCTAGCTATTTCCTCAGCCAGTTGGAGAAAAAACTTTTAGCACACTAGCTGACTTTCTAGTCCTTTAGTTGGAACCGGCTCCTCAGAGCTGGCTCTTCGTTACCCAAGGAAGTATAGCCCTGGTCATAGGGCACTCCTCGATTTGGTTGGAACCGAACGGGCCAGCCATCGGGTCAGCGGACTTTTTAGCTTCCTTTCCTGAGCCTACCAACTCTCTTTTCTATGGTGGCAGCAGGAAAATTACTACATATCTGGCAGTCAGCATTGGGGTGGTCAAACCCCAGACAATACACACAGGTGGTGTGGGTCAGCCTTAGCAAAGGCTTCCCCACAAACACTACAGTGCTGAAACCCAGTGGGCCGGTTTTCTTTTGGGTTTCTCAGACATAGTGCCAGCCTAACCAAACTTGCCCGTTTATGGCACTCCGCCAACAAGACTCTTTATCAGTTCCCAACCGTGTCACGGGTTGTGGAAAAACACGTAATGAAATCCGTTTTTTAGAACTGATAAGAACCGGGAACCGCTCTCTAAATAAGGACTAGAAAGTTATTTAAATAACCTGATCGGTTCAAACCAAACCGAAGAGCGTTTACAAGTTCCACACAGAATAAAATAAAAGTAAGCCTATCTATTGCCTACAATACCACAGACAGAGCTTGAACCGACCGGTTGTGGTTTAATTCGGATCAAAAACCGATAAATTAATACTTTAACCGACAAAATGAACCGAGCAGAAGGAGAAATCTCCAGGCGACTGTTCAGTGAGGCGGAGTAAAGAATCTGACAGTTTCAGTTTGAAGAACAACAGACAGAGTTTCCAACCGAGCTTAGCTCAAGGTTCCATGCCTGGCATGGAAAGTTAACTTTTCACCTCGGAGCAGTTCGAGGTTGGGACTCACTGCATATGTCCTAATATAGTAAGACTTCATGTTGTTTGAAGGACACAGACAGGGTTTTCAACCGAGCTCGAGCCCAGCGTTCTATGCCTGACATCGATTTTAACCCTTCACTCTACGGCAGTTCAAGAGCTGGAGCTAACTGCAAATTGTCAGAATACAGTAAGACTTCATGTTGTTTGAAAGAAGAAGAAAAAGGGCAGGATTTTCAAACACCTTAGACTGCTGCAAGCCCTGGCGGCACCGACAGATGTGGAGCATGGGGCTTGGAAATCTAATGGTATTTTCTATCACGTAGCTAGTTGCCACAAGTTAGACCAACTTTTTCTGGTCTAACTTATGCGGCAGTCCTGGGGCCTTTTCTATGGAGCTTACACCAGATATTTGGCACAAGCTACTGTAAATCATAAAACTTGTCACAACTACACCCAAGATTGTAAAATTGGACATAGTTGCAGCAACTGGGTTTGGCACACTGCCAGAACCTAAGTGTTGTGGCACAGGACTAGGCGCAAGCCTTGCGCTATCCTTTGAAAATCTGGCCCAAAGTGTTGCAATATACAAGTCTTTCAGCACAGATTTAGCCAGTAATAGTTTATAACTGACATAAGCAATTGTTTCATCCCACTGGTGAAGGGATGCATGCTATTACTCCTCCCAGTAAAAGAACCATGTTGCGACCAGGATGCCAGCAGCAGCAATGCCTTCTAAGTGAAGTAGCTGCCAGGATGGGAGTGTTAGAAGGAGGTTTCTTAGTAGGGATTCTACAGTTAGGGGTACTGAGACTGTGGTCTGTGCCTCAGACCAGATGAGGGTGGGTGGTGCTGTCTCCGGGGTGGCAGCAGACAGGGCACTCTCCCAGATGAAAAAGTTACTCACTATAGTAATGTTGTTTCTTCTAATGGAGTCTTGCTGTATTCAGACATAATGCAGTTAGACCCAGCATTGAACTTCCCGGAGAGGAAAGAGTTAACTCTATGCAGAAACAGAGAGCGTTGAGGTCGAGCTCGATTTTCAAACCTCTGTCCTTGGTACTTCCCAGTGTAACCATCAGATTCTTACGACAAACTAACTAACATACTATAGTATAACATACTTTATAAGCGACATTGCAGAAGGACTGGAAGTAAAGTATGTCTCTTTGCAGATGACACTAAGATCTGCAACAGAGTTGATGCACAGGGTGGGGTGGAAAGGATGAGAAGGGACTTGGCAAGGTTAGAGGAATGGTCAAATGTATGGCAGCTTAGATTCAATGCTAAGAGCAAGGTAATGCACCTGGGAAACAAAACCCAGGGAAGAGTACACAATGGGAGGTGAGATACTAACAACAACAAAAATGGAAAGGGACCTGGGGGTAGTCATATCAGATGACCTAAAGGTGGGCAAGCAATGTGAGAAGGCAGCAAGGAGGGCTGGGGGATACTGGGATGCATAGGAGAGCATCACCAGTAGAAAACAGGAAGTTATTATCCCTCTGTACCAGTGGCGGCTCTACACCAGGGACCTGCCAGGGAGCCGTGCCCGGTAAAAAATGCTGTGCCCCAGTTGGTGCCCCATATGGTGCAGAGCTTCCCCATAGTAAGAATATATCATAGCCCTGGCTGCCATCTGTTGTGCCCCAGCTGTGCCCTGGTAACCATTTGTGGCTAGAGCCGCTACTGCTCTGTACAGACAGCTGGTGAGACCCCATCTGGAGTACTGTGTGCAGTTCTGGAGACCCAATCTCCATGAAGACATAGACAGGATGGAAGCTGTCCAGAGGAGGGGCAACTAAAATGGTTACAGGGTCTGCACCGGAGGACATATGAAGAGAGACTTAAGGAGCTTAATATGTATAGCCTCGAGGAAAGGAGGGAGAGGGGGGACATGATAGAAACTTTCAAGTACCTCAAGGAATCAACAAGTCCAAGAGGTAGCATCTTTCAAAAAGAGGTGTGCAAGAACAAGAGGGCACAATTTGAAGATAGAGAGGGCGGCTCAGAGGTAATTTAAGGAAGTATTTTTCACAGAGAGGGTTGTGGATGCATGGAATGGCCTTCGAGGAGGTTGTGGAGTCAAAATCAGTGGTGGAATTCAAGCATGCATAGGATAGTCATAAGGCAATTCTGGGGTGGGGGTAGGAAGAAGTAGGCTGCTGGTTAACTAGGATCTGCAGCTTATCAGTAGGTAGGGAAATGGGCAGACTGGGTGGGCCAAGCGGTCCTTATCTGCCGTCTATTCTATTCTATGTTTCTATTTTTCTATGTATGGAAATTGCTCAATATATAGCCAAAGGGCAAAAATTATTTTTGTGCCCAAAAGACTCAAGTCGAGAACCCAAGAAGGAAAGGTAGTGACAAAATGTAAGTATAAACGCCAGAAAAATAACAACATCCACCCACTCAAGAGGGAGGGTACAAGGTACACCCTGAGGTACAACACTGCACCTGCCAGCCCACTTCCCAAAAACCAGGTTCTGAGAGGGAGGGTAGGAGGTCTGAATACAGCATGACTCCATTAGAAGAAACAACATTACTATGGTGAGTAATTTTTTCTCAAACAACATGAAGTCTTGCTGTATTCAGACATAATGCAGACTACCAAGCAGTTCCCTGTTGAGGAGGGAATGTAGAACCTACTTTGGGAAGAGGCTCTGCAGTACTGCTGTGCCAAACTTAGCATCAGCATCACTCCTAGCCTGGATGTCCAGGGAGTAATGCTTGTGAAAGTATGTACTGTTTTCCAGGTGGCTGCTTTACAGATCTCTAACAAAGGTATATCTCTGGCGCAGCTAGAGAAGCAGCTGTACCCTAGTCAAGTGAGCCCTCAGGCCTGAAGGGAGTGTTCTACCTAACTTGTCATAACAGAATTGTATACAAGAAACAATCCACCTGGCAATAGTTCTTTTAGTGGCAGGCTTACCTTTCCCCACTTCACCATAAGTGAGAAACAATTGAAGACAGTCATTTCTATGTGCCTTAGTATGCTCAATGTAGTAGCTAAGGGCCCTCTTAACATCCAGACTATGTAACCTTGTTTCACCTGAAGAAGGATGGTCAGTGAAAAACACAGGGAGAGATATAGACTGGGTCAGATGAAAATCCGATACCACTTTGAGCAAGAACCTCCTATTGGTTCTTAGGACCACTTTGTCCCTATGGAAGAAGATGAAGTCAGGTTCAACTGACAGAGCCTGTAACTCACTAATCTGCCTGGCAGAGTAATAGCTACCAGGAACACAGTTTTCCAGGTCAAGTACTTCAATTCGGCCAAAGCCAGAGGTCCAAAGGGTGGCTGCATAAGCTGAGCTATGCAGACATTAAGATCCCAAGGCAGAGTGGGTCCTCTAAGGGAGGGTTAATGTAACCAGGCCCTTGAAAAACTTTCTGAAAACAGGATGAGATGCCAGGAAGAGCCCTTCCCTGCTGAGAGAATGCAGAGACAGCTGCTAGATGAACCTTCAGAGTGGCAGGCCTAAGGCTAGACCATTCAGATGAACTAGATAGTCTAAGGTTGTGGAAATGTCTGCAGAATCAGGCAGGATGCCTTTCTGAGAGCACCAAATACTGAACCTTTTCCATTTTGAATTGTAAGTTTTCTAGTGGAAGGTTTCCTGGAGACCTTCAGAATATCAGAACTCCTGAGAGAGATGTAGTGCTGCATATTCTAACTCTTCAAGAGCCAGGCCTTGAGATTGAGAGACTGGAGATTGGGGTACCAGATCCGCCCCTGGGAGGAGCACAGGAGATTGTATGTCCTGGGCAGAGACAGGGATGTGACACTGACAAGGACAGCAGAGGATACCAAGGCTGTCTGGCCCAATCTGGAGCCACCAGTATCACTGTACAGGGTTGAGCCCTGATCTTGATCAGAACTCTGAACAGTAGAGGGAAGGGAGGGAAGGCATAGAGAAACCTGCCCTTCCAGTCCAAAATGAGAGCATCTTGGGAACTGTCCCCAAGACTGGAGGTCTGCAACAAAATAGAGGAAGTTGATGATTGTCCGTGCTGCAAGAGATCTATCTCTGGGTGCCCCACCTGGAAGAAGATGACCTTCAGGATGTGAGGATCCAGGGACCATTCGTTGATGTCCCTGGAGAAATTCTGCTCAGGATCTGCTAGTACGTTGTCCTTCCCTGGAAAGTGAACTGCTACCAGAGAAGTCTGAAGAGAATAGGCCAGAGACCACAGCTTCATGGCCTCTGTGCACAAGGCCGAGGACCGAGGTGCCTCCCTGCTTGCTAATGTACCACATTGTGGTGGTGTTGTCCATTCTGACTTGGACCACCTTGCCCTTGACTGAATCTGAGAAGTTCTGCAGGGCTAGGAAAACTGCCCTGAGTTCCAGGAGATTGATATGAAGGAGGCTCTTGTGGAGACCAGACCCCTTGAGCTGTCAGGGCTCCCAGGTGGGCTCCCACCCTGGAGAGAAGCATCCATAGTTAGAACTACTGATGGGACTTGAGGGAGAAATGGAACCCCTTGTTTGAGGTTGTCCTGGTCCAGCCACCACGGAGAGCTTGGACCAGAGTCTGAGTCACTGGAATCAGTTTGGTAAGTGAATCCTTCTTTTGAGACCAAAAGACCTTAGATGAAACTGAATGTCCCTCATTTGGAACATTGCTCCCTGCACCACTGCCGTGGAAGCTACCGTGTGGCCCAGGAGCTGGAGGAACTGTCTTGCTGGGTGGGAGACCTGAGGTCGAAAGGAGGAAGTGAGATCTACCAGGGCCTTCACCCTTGCCAAGGGAAGGAAGGCTTTTGCTTGTACAGTGTCCAACTCTATGCCTATAAAGGTGAGAAGTTGAACTGGTTCGAGGTAAGACTTTGGAAGATTGAGAAGAAACCCCAGGGAGCTGAGTAGGTCCTGGGTAGTTTGAAGAGTTGACTTGACCTGTAAAGGTGACTGACCCACTAAGAGCCAGTCATCCAGATACGGGAAGATGGTGATACCCTGTCTTCTGAGGTAAGCCACAACTACTGCAAGACACTTTTGAACACCCTTGAGCTGATGTTAGACTAACGGCATAGCTCTGAATTGGTAATGGCCTGAAGGCAACCTGAACCTGAGGTATTTTTTGTGGCAGCACCTGATAGGAATATGGAAGTAGGCATCCTTGAGATCCAGAGATGCTAGCCAATCCCTGGCCTTAGAGAGGAAGGATTATTCCCAGAGTTACCATTTTGAATTTGGGCTTTGAAATGTGTTTGTTCAAATACCTTAGGTCTAGGATGGGTGCCACTCCCTGTTTTCTTTGGGGTAAGGAATACCTGGAGTACAGTCCTTTTCCCTTGTGCTGAGTAGGAACCTTTTAGATAGCTCTGAGAGCTGAGAAGGAAACCTCTGCCTCCAGGGCAAGGGTTTCTGAGAGTGATGCAGGTGGAAAAGACTTGGCCCTCTTTGGAAATTTTTTGAAGCCGAGGGTCAGTCCCTGGCTTACTACTTCCAGGACCCACTTGTCTGAGGTCACAGACTTCCAGGCCTGGAAACAGTAAGCCAGCCTGCCTCCTACTGGAAATGAGGAGTCGACCCGGCTGACACATCAGGGTGTCTGCTTGCAGGAGCCTTAGACTGAGAGGAGGGGGAGCCCTGCTCATCCCTCTCCTGCCCTCCCTCTGAAGAACCCCTCTGTGGGAAGGAGAGGAGGCCTGGGCTTGGTAAAAGGCCTTTGAAAGGCCTGTCCCTGCCCCTAGACTGCTGCTTGTGCGGAGTGGCTTGCCTTTCCTTGGCCTGTGCACTTCTGTACGGTCCTGTATTCATCCATTTTCTTCATGTAAGCCTCTGTCTGCTCCCCAAACAGATAGCTACTACAGGAAAATCCATAGCCTTTGTCTGGGTATCCTGTGAAAGGCTAGTACATCTGAGTCAAGCATGTCTTCTGAGAGACACAGATGTAGCCATGACTCTAGATGACACATCATTGAAGTCCACAGCAGCAGCATGAAATTGCAGTTTGGATGCCTCAATTCCATCAGCAGCCACCTCCTCCAGCTCCTTGGCTAGCTGGGGAGAGGCCTGTTTAGCCAGTTCAGAACCGTATCCCATCTGGATTCTGGTACCTGACTGTGTAAGCCATATAAGTAGCCTGCCCGAGTCCAAAGAGGATGCCAAATACTGTTTTTGGCCATGGCATCCACTTTCCTGGAGTCCTTATCCGGGGTGAAGCCAAAGGAATGTTAGCCCTGTCACAGGCTGCAGCCTGCACTACTCCAACATGGCTGCAGTGACTATAAAAGAACTCCGCAGCTGAGCCTAACAAATACTTCCTGCTCATTCTCTTTATCCACAGGAGGTACTGAATTAGGAGTTTGTAAAATTTGTGTGTCTGTTTCCAAGGATTTATGAAGAGGGATAGACAGCCTTTTGGACCCCTGGGATGTCCATCATTTCCACAAAATCAGGCTCTTCATTCTCCTCTGCAGCTTCAACCAAGGGAAGCTGCAGGGTTTTCGCCACCTTTTGTAGAACAAAAATGTGAAGGGACTCAGAGAGCCTGGGAGGAGAGACACCTGAGGGCCTGTCTGGGGAGATGTCCGTTCATGGGCACATCCAGACCCCCAGTCATCGTTATTATCATCATCATCATCACCGATACCTTCGTCTCCTTCCACTCCTCATAATAGCGTCTGGATCATAATCCGGAGGAGCGGATCCAACTGAACCAACCGCCTAATCAGCAGTACCGGTTCGGATGGAACCGGTCTAAGTGATGAACAATGCTAATCCACTTTGGCTATTTCGTCAGCGGTTTGGAGAGTGCGATACCGATCCGAACCGCAGACTTACGCCTCCTTTTTGATGGAATCGACCCTGGGGTTGGCTCTCCTTTGCGAGGAGGTATCGCCCAGGTCAGTAGGCATCTCTCAGGTTCGGGCCGCGAATCAACCGGCTGGCCATCCAGATCTACTTGACTTTTCGGCCTCCCTTCCTTTCAGCCTACTCAGTCTTTTTGTCTAGAGTGGATTTAGGAAAGTTTTTACAGATTTGCAGTCTGACTTGAGGTGGTCAAACCCCAGACAATAAGCACAGATGAGGTGGGGATCAGCTTTGAGCAAAGGCCTCCCATACCAGTACAGTGTTGAAACCCAGTGGGACGGTTTTTCTTCTTGGTTTCTCAGACATGGCCAACCTAACAAATTACCCTATTGCAGCTTTCAAGCCAGGTAATACAATAACTGATCGGTTACAAACCATGTCACGGCTTTTTAAAAGAACCGCAAAGGTCCGGATCTTTTGAAACCGATGCGTACCGGAGCACCACTCAATCCCAGAAATAAAATTAAAAATTAAACAGAATGTGACAAGGTCAGTTCCAAACCGGACCGACCGGAAAGAAACCGAGGAAAAGAACAATTTCCACTTTTTCACAAAAATAAAACACAGTCACTACCTATCTACACATTATCTGTACCGTGAACAGAGGCTGGAAATCCGAAAATAACAAAAATATGCGGTTTCAACCGAACGCTTTACTTTTACCACCGAGCAGAGAAGAAATCTCTGAGCGACTTCACTGTTAGGCAGAGTAAAGAATCTGACTGTTACACTGGGAAGTACCACAGACAGAGGTTTGAAAACCAAGCTCGAGCTCAACATTCTATGCTTCTGCACAGAGTTAACTCTTTCCTCTCTGGGGCAGTTCAAGTGTTGGGGCATTATGTCTGAATACAGCAAGACTTCACGTTGCTTGAAAGATGGGTTGGCTAGAGAGGTGGGAAGGATGTCAGACATTATTATCCATCTGGGGACAAACTATATGGCAGGAAGGCCGTTGGGAGCAGTGAAAGCTAGTTTCAGGATGTTAGGGTCAGGCTTAAGGGTTGGCGGGTACTGTGACATTCCTCAAGGTCCTCATGCGTACAACTGGCGGGAGGCAAGAAATTCAGGGTTTTCTGCAACGTAGAATTGATTTCAGATATTAATAATATTGAGATTTTGCAATGGCATACATAAAAGAAGAATAGTGTTTATTCAAAATCTGTTGAAAGGACAGGGTCCAACAGGCTGGTTGACTGTGAAAATGGCACTTTCATGGTCAGCCAGCCAGTTGGACCTGTCAGTGTAATAACGACTTGGAGTTTACTATTTTTGCAGAATAAAGCACTTGGGACAGCATTACTTGTGTGTGTCTTCATCGTAAATCTCAGTAACACACTGTTTACCATTTGTGTCCTAGAGTACGGTTCTTCTGTGTTGCAGTTCAGTGAATTTGGGATTAGCACTGCAGCTCCGAACCTGCACCCAGCCTGATACCAAAGACACACAGCATCAATTAGTGGTTCTGAAGCTTAAAGTTTTCCAAGTTTTTAATTTTTTTGTACTTACTTTGCTTTATGGGCAGGATGGCGCCACCATCAGTCCTACCGTCATGTACGTGTCCACTGTTCACGGTGACACCACGGTCCATGCCATCCAGTGTTCCTCCCTGGTTTACTCCCCAGGACGGGCCTCCTCATACCCTTTGGAGGCCATATCTGGTGTCTGGGCATGCAGCCCCGCCAGCTATACGGTGGTGGTGGCATGAGGTGGTGGCATCAAGCTTGTCTGGCAGGGTTTTTCTGGAACTGCGGGAGGCATGTATGCAATGGCACTGCAGCGTAAACATATCAGGTGCCTGATACATCTCCTGCTGCTAGCTCTGGCTGGGTCTCCAGTGGCAGGATGTCCTGTGTCCTGTGGTCATCCAGAAGCCCTGCACTGGGGACATAACTCATCCTGCCCCCAGAGGTGGACAGCATGCACAAGCTGTAATCCACCTCCCAGGACCAGCCCAGCCAGCCTCTAGCAACCCCGGTCCATTCTTGACCCCGGGTTGCCAGCATTGTTAGCAGTAGCTCTACTGCTGCGCACAGTGTGCCGCCTCAAAATGTTCCAAGTTAACAATTGGCTGAAGGAGTGGGGAGCCAAGAAAATTACTCACCTTAGTAATTATGTTTCTTCTAGTGAAGTCTTGCTGTATTCTGACTATTGCAGTTAGGTCCTGCCTTCAACTGCCTCGGAGAACAAAGTGTTAACTTTTCTATGCCTTGCATAGAACGCTCATCCACAAGCTCGGTTGAAGCCCCTGTCTGTTGTTGTTCAAACTGCAACCGCCAGATCTTTATGAGCAAAAACTCACTAGGTGTTCTGTGTGGAAACTGTAAAAATTTTTACTAGCCAACTGGCAAATATATAATGTTTCTGGTTTCAAAGGAAGACTCAGTCAGAAACCAAAAACAAAACACATCCATAACACAACATTCCACCCAAACAAAAAAGAGGGTGTAAAAAGGACACCCTAGGGTGCCAACACTGCTCCTGCCCACCCACATCCCAAAACTGGGTTCTGAGAGGGAGGCGAGGGGGAGGTCAGAATACAGCAAGACTCCACTAGAAGAAACATAATTACTAAGGTGAGTATTTTTTCTTCAAACAACATGAAGTCTTGTTGTATTCTGACTATTGCAGACTACCAAGCAGTACCTCCATGGAGGAGGACAGAACCCACTTTGGAAATAGGCTCTGAGGTACTGCTGTGTTAAACCGAGCATCACTCCTAGCCTGGATATCCAGAGAGTAATGCTTGGTGAAAGTATAGACTGTTTTCCAGGTGGCTGCTTGACAGATTTCTAAAAGTGGAATATCCCTGTCAGCAGCCAGGGAAGCGGCTGTACCTCTTGTGGAATGAGCCTCAGGCCTGAGGGGTGGAGTTCTACCAGTTTTTCATAGCAGAATTGTATACAAGAAACAATCCACCTGGCAATAGATCTCTTAGTGGCAGGTTTGCTTTAACAACTTCTCCATAAGTGAGGAACAACTGGAGGGATTCAAACCTGTGACCCTTGGTACGCTCTATGTAGTAGCTAAGGGCTCTTTTAACATCCAACTGTGCAGCCTCCTCTCCCGAGGAGGAATGGTCAGTGAAAGAAAACAGGAGACACAGACTGGTTGAGGTGGAAATCTGAAACCACTTTAGGTAAGAACTTTCTGTTAGTTCTAAGGACCACTTTATCTCTATGAAAAGAGATGAAATCAGATTCCACTGACAGGGCTTGCAATTCACTGATACATCTGGCAGAGGTAATGGCTACCAAAAACACAGTTTTCCAAGTCAAGTACTTAAGCTCTGCTGAGGACAAAGGCTCAAAGGGGTTGCATAAGCTGAGCAATGCAAACATTAAGGTCCCATGCAGGAGCAGGATCCCTAAAGGGGGACTGATGTGAAGCAATCCCTTGAAAACTTACAGAATACAGGATGGGATGACAGAGAGGAAGACTTGCCTACCAACAGGAAAGCAGAAACAGCTGCCAAGTGTACCTTGAGGGTAGCTGGTCTGAGGCCTAGGCCATTAAGATGGATCATATAATCCAGAACCGTAGGCAATTCAGCAGAGTCTGGAGAAATATTCTTCTTAGAACACCATATGCTGAATCTTTTCCATTTGGAGTTGTAAGTCTTTCTAGTGGAAGGCTTTGAGAAGCCTTAAGGATATCCAGAACCCCTTGGGAAAGATGCAGATCTGCAAACTCTAACTCTTCAAGAGCCAAGCTTTGAGACTGAGAGACTGAAGATTCGGTACCAAATCCTCCCTGAGAGGATGTTAACAGGTTGTAATTCCTGGTAAGAGACAGGGAAGGTGGACTGGTAGGGACAGCAACAAGGGGTACCATGGCTGTCTGGCCCAGTCCGGAGCAATCAGAATCACTTTGCATGGTTGTGACCTTATCTTGACTAACACCCTGAACAGGAGAGGGAAGGGGAAAAGCATACAGAAATTTCCCTTCCAGTTCAGAATCAGAGCATCCAGGGGACTGAGCCCAAGATTGGGGTCTGCAACAAAAAGAGGAAGTTGGTGATTGTCTGGGGCTGCAAAAGAACTATCTATGGGTGCCCCATTTTAGAAAATCACTTTCAAAACCAGAGGATCAGGGTCCATTAAGTGATGGCCCTGGGATATTCGCTCAGTGCATCTGCTAGGACATTGTCCTTCCCTGGGAGGTGAACTGCTATCGGAGAGGTTTGCAGGAATAGGCCAGGGACCAAACGTCATTGTTCTGTGCACAAGGTCAGACCGAGTGCCTCCTTGCTTGTTGCTGTACCACATGGTGGTAGTGTTGTCTGTTCTGACCTGAACCACCTTGTTCTGTACAGATTTGGAAAAGCTTGCAGTGCCAGAAACACTGCTCTGAGTTCCAAGAGATTAATGTGAAGCAGGATTCCTTAGGTGACCACAGTCCCTGGTGAAGATCCCCAAATGGGCTCCCCAGTCCAGCAGGGAAGCATCTGTGGTAAGTATCACTGAATGAGACTGAGTAACAAATGGAGCCCCTTGTCTCAAATTGTCCTGATCCTGCCACCATTGCAAGGCTTGGATCAGGGTTCGATCACTGGGATCAGTTTGGTAAGGGAATCCTTTATTTGGGACCAAAAGGCTCTTAAGTGGAACTGAATGTCCCTCATTTGGAATCTTGCTCCCTGGACCACTGCTGTGGAGGCTGCCATGTGGCCTAGTAGCTGAAGGAAATGCCTTGCTGGTCGAGACACCTGAAGGGTGAAAGAAGAGGCAATTCCATAAGGGCCCTTGCCCTTTCCAGGGAAGGAAGGTTCTTGTCTTTACGTATTCAGTTCTGCGCCTATGAAGGTGATGAGCTGCACTGGTTGAGAACTGACTTTGGTAGGTTGAGAAGGAATCCCAAAGAAGTGAGCACTTACTGGATCACTTGCAGATGTGACTTGACTTGGTCTGGAGACTGACCTACTATGAGCCAGTGGTCCAAGTATGGGAAAATGGAAATCCTTTGCCTTCTTAGGAAGGCAACAACTACTACCAGGCACTTTGTGAAGACCCTTGGGGCTGATGTTAGCCAAAGGCATTGCTCTGAATTGATAGTGGCCTGAGGGCAACTCGAACCTGAGGTACTTTCTGTGGGAGCACCTGATGGGAATGTGAAAGTAGGCATCTTTGAGGTCCAGGAGGCTAGCCAGTCCCTGGCCTTAGAGAGGAAAGATAATTCCCAGAGTTACCATTCTGAATTTTGGCTGTAACAAATGTTTGTTCAGATATCTTAGGTCCAGGATGGGTCGCCGCTCTCCTGTCTTCTTGGGGGTTAGGAAGTACCTGGAGTACAATCTTTGCCCTGTGTAGGGTGGAACTCTCTCTATAGCTCTGAGAGCTAGGAGAGAAGAAACCTCTGCCTCTAGGGCAAGGGTCTCTGAGATATTTGCAGGTTGACAAGATCTGGCTCTCATCTTGGGAAATTTTTTGAAGCTGAGAACCAGTCCCTGGCTTACTACTTCCAGGACCCACCTGTCTGATGTAAGAGAAATCCAATCCTGGACAAAGTAAGCCAGCCTGCCCCTACTGGTATTGGAAAATCGACCCGGCAGTCCCATCAGGGTGTCTGCTTGGCAGGGGTTTAGGCTGAGGGGTGGATGCAGGCCTGCTCATCCCCTTCTGCCTCTCCTCTAAACAACCCCTCTGAAAAAGAAGAAGAGGAGGCCTGAGCTTTGTAAAAAGGCCTTTGGAAAGGCCTGCCCTGCCCAGTGCCTCCATGTCTGCCTGGTAAAGCCTCTCTTCTTCCAGCTTAGTTTCGCTAATGCCTCCGGTGCCTGCTCGATAAAGCATCTCTCCTTCCAGCTTACTTTCACAAACACCTTTTGCCACCACTAGGCCTCTGTGCAGCCTGGCAGCACTCGGCTAACTCCGTCTTTGCCCGACTGGCCCCTGCTCAGGAAACGTCTCCCACACCTGCCTGGTTATCTCTCTTTCCAGCTTTATTCCACTATCGCCTCTTGCGCCTGCCAGGGTTCTGTTTCAGGGGCATTGGCTACCCATCGCCGCGTGGTAAAGGTGGCACCTACCATCTTCAGTCCAGCCAGTTAGGCCCCTTGGAATCATCTCCAATGTCTCGTGCATCTGTCCAGCCCCTGCGAGTTGATGCCTCCCATGCCTGCTGGGCAAATCCTCTCTCCTTCCAGCTTACTTTCACTAATGTCTTTTGCCGCCACTAGTCGGGTACCTCCTCCTTTGTCTGACAGGCCTGCCAGCAGATGTCTCTCTCGCCTGCCAGGCTGTCTCTCCTTCCAGATTTCTTCCACCAACGCCTCTTGCGCCTGCCTGGGTTCTGCTTCAGGGGCATTTGCAACCTGTCACCCATAAGTTAAAGATGGCACCTACCATCTTCAGTCCAGCCACTTAGGCCCCTTGGAATCATCTCCAACGTCTCGCACCTCTGCCCAGCCTCTGTCTCCCACGTCTGCCTGTTTGTCTCTTCTTCCAGCTTACATCTGCTAATGCATCTTGCACCTGCCAGGGCTCTGCTTCAGGGGCATTGGCAACACATCGCACACAATGTAAAGGTGGCACTTACCGTCTTCAGTCCTGCCACGAAGGCCCATTGGAATCATCTCTAATGCCTCAGCTCCATCCAGGCCCTGCAGGCCAGCACGCCCGACCTGCCTGGTAAAGCCTCTCTCCTTCAGGTTAGTTTCGCTAATGCCTCCAGTGCCTGCTTGATAAAGCATCTCTCCTTCAGCTTACTTTCACTAACGCTTTTGCATGCCAGGCCCCTGCTTCAGGGGCATTGGCTACCCATCGCCTGCAAGGTAAAGACGGCACCTACCATTTTCTGTCCAGCTACTTAGGCCCCTTGGAATCATCAACAATGCCTCGCGCCTCCGCCCAGCCCCTGCAGCCGATGCCTCCCATGCCTGCCTGGTAAAGCCTCTCTCCCTATAGCTTAGTTTCGCTAATGCCTCCCATGCCTGCTTGATAAAGCTTCTCTCCTTCCATGTTTCTTTCACTAACGCCTAGTGCCACCTCTAGGCCCCTGTGCAGCCTGGAAGCACTCGGCTAACTCTGCATTTGCCTGCCAGGCCCAACTCCAAACTTCTCCCATGTCTGCATGGCTATCTCTCCTTCAGCTTTCCTCCACTAACGCTTCTAGCACCTGCCAGGCCCCTGCTTCAGGGGCATGGCTACCATCACCCACAAGGTAAAGATGGCACCTACGTATTCTGTCCAGCCACTTAGCCCCTTGGAATCATCTCCAATGCCCTGCACCTCAGCCCAGCCCTGCAGGCTGGTGCTTCCCATGCCTGCCTGGTTAAGTCTCTTTCCTTCCAGCTTAGTTTTGCTAGTGCCTCTGGTGCCTGCTTCGATAAAGTATCTCTCCTTTCAGCTTATTTTCACTAACACCTTTGCCACCACTAGGCCCCTGTCGAGCAGGCAGCTTTCAGTACCTCCTCCTTTGCCCGCCAGGCCCCTGCTAGGCAATCGTCTCCCACGTCTGCCTGGCTGTCTCTCCTTCTAGCTGACGTCCGCTAACGCCTCTTGTGCCTGCCAGGGTTCTGCTTCAGGGGCATTATCTACACATCGCCCACAAGGTAAAGGTGCACTACCATCTACAGTCCAGCCACTGAGGCCCCTTGGAATCATCTCCAATGTCTCACGCCTCCGCCCGGCCCTTGCAGTCTGATGCCGCCCATGCCCTCCTGGTAAAGCCTTTCTCCTTCCAGCTCAGTTTTGCTAATGCCTTCAGTGTCTGCTTGATAAAGCATCTCTCCTTCCAGCTTACTTTCATTAATGCCTCCTGCCACCTCTTGGCCTCTGTGCAGCCTCACAGCGCTCAGCTAACTCCACCTTTGTCCGCCAGGCCCTTCTCTGCAAGCGTCTCCACACCTGCCTGGCTATGTCTCCTTCCAGCTTCTTCCACTAATGCCTCTTGCGCCTGCCTGGCCCTGCTTCAGGGCATTGGCTACCATCGCCCTAAGGTAAAGACAGCACCTATTGTCTTCAGTCCGCCACTTGGGCCCCTTGAAATCATCCCAATGCCTCAGCACCTCTGCCCAGCCCCTGCAGGCTGACGCCTCCCACGCCTGGCTGGTAAAGCCTCTCTCCTTCCAGCTTAGTTTCGCTAATGCCGCCGGTGCCCTGCTCAGTAAAGCATCTCTCCTTCCTGCTTACTTTCACTAACGCCTTTTGCCACCACTAGGCCCCTGCGGTGAATGGCAACACTCAGGTACATCTACCTTTGCCCTCCAGGCCCCTGCGTGGCAAACGTCTCCTACACCTGCCTGGCTATCTCTCCTTCAGCTTCCATCCACTAACGCCTTTTCAGCCTGCCAGGCCCCTGCTTCAGGGGCATTGGCTACCATCCCCAAGGTAAAGGCACCTACCATCTTCAGTCCAGCCACTTTGGCCTCTTTGAATCATCTCCAACACCTCGTGGCTGTGGCCTGCCCCTGCAGGCCAGCGTCCCATGTCTACCTGGTAAGCCTCTCTCCTTCCAGCCTAGTTTCGCTAATGCCTCCGGTGCCTGCCGATAAAGCATCTCTACTTCAGCATACATTCATTAATGCCTTTGCCACCACTAGCCCCTACGGATCCTGGCAGTACTGGTCCCTCCTCCTTTCCGCCATGAGCCTCATAGGCAAACATCACCCGCCTGCCTGGCTGTCTCTCCTTCAGCTGACATCCGCTAACGCCTCTTGCACCTGCCAGGTTCTGCTTCTGGGGCATTGGCAACACATCGCCCCTACAAGGTCAAGGTGGCACCTACCATCTACAGTCCAGCCACTTAGGCTACTTGGAATCATCTCAATGCCTCCGCCTCCGCCCAGAACCTGCAGGAAGATGCCTGCCATGCCCGACCTGGTAAAGCCTTTTTCCTTCTAGCTTAGTTTCACTAATTCCTCCATGCCTGCTTGATAAAGCATCTCTCCTTCCAGCTTACTCTTACTACGCCTCCTGAAACCTCTAGGCCCCTGTAGCCCAGCTAGCACTCGGCTAACTTTGTGTTTGTCCGCCAGGCCCCTGCTCAGTAAATGTCTCCCATGCCTGCCTGGCTATCTTTCCTTCCAACTTTCCTCCACTAACACTTCTTGCACCTGCAGGCCCTGCTTCAGGGCATTGGCTACCATCGCCGCAAAGGTAAGACTGCATCTACTGTCTTCAATTCAGCCACTTATGTCGCTTAGAATCATCTCTAATGCCTCGCTCCTCCGACCAACCCCTCGAACCGACACCTCCTTTGCTTGCCTCTGTGAAGCCTCTCTCCTTCAGGTCAGTTTTGCTAATGCCTCAGGTGCCTGATCGATAAATCTCTCCTTCCAGCTTACTATCTTTAACACCTTTGCCATCACTAGGCCTTCAGACCTGGCGGTACTCGGGTACCTCCTGCTTTGCCGCCAGGCCTAGCTTGTAACGTCTCCCATGCCTCCTTGGCTGTCTCTCCTCCAGTTGACATCCGCTACGACCTTTTCTGCCTGCCAGGGTTCTGCTTCAGGGGCATTATCTACCCATGGACCAAAAGGTAAGGTGGCACCTACCATCTTCAGTCAGGAACTTAGCCCCTTGGAATCATCTCAATGCCTCGCGCCGCCAGCTGGCCCTGCGCGGTCGGGTGGAGTCATCTCGTCACACCTCATGCCTCCCCCCGGCCCACCAGTGCGATACCCCATGCCTGCCTGGTAAAGCCTCTCTCCTTCCAGCTTAGTTTCACTAATGCCTCCAGAGCCTGCTCGATAAATCATCTCTTCTTCAGCATGACTTTCCTACAGCTAAGTGCCACCCCTAGAGCCCCTGAGGAGCCTGGCAGCACTCGGTACCTCCTCCTTTGCCTGCCAGGCCCCTCAGCTAGTAAACATCACCCATGCCTGCTTGGCTGTCTCTCCTTCCAGCTGGCGATCGCTAAATGCCTCTTTGCCTGCTGGGGTTCTGCTTCTGGGGCATTGGCAGACATTGCCCATAAGGTCAAAGTGGCACCTATCATCTTCAGTCCAGCCACTTAGGCTCCTTGGAATCATCTCCAATGTCTCGTGCCTCCACCCAGAACCTGCAGGCTGACGCCTGCCATGCCTGCCTGTAAAGCCTCTCTCCTTCTAGCTTAGTTTCACTAGTGCCTCCCGTGCCTGCTCGATAAAGCATCTCTCCTTCCAGCTTACTTTCACTAACACCTCCTGTCACCTCTAGGCCCCTGTGCAGCCTGGCAGCACTCGGCTAACTCCACGTATGTCCGCCAGGCCCCTGCTCGGCAAATGTCTCCCATGCCTGTCTGGCTATCTCTCCTTCCAGCTTTCCTCCACTAACAGTTCTTGACCTGCCAGGCCCTGCTTCAGGGGCATTGGCTGCTCGCTCGCAAAGTAAAGACTGCACAACCTTGTGCTGGACTGAAGACTGTAGGTGGCATCTTTAAATTGTGGGCGATAGGTTGGCAGGTGTGGAAGACGTTGCGAGCAGGGGCCAGGCAGGCAGGGAGGTTAGCTGAAGTGCTGCAAGGCTGCACAGGGGCCTAGAGGTGGCAGGAGGCGTTGGTGAAAGTAAGCAGGAAGGTGAGATGCTGTCGAGCAGGCACGGAGGCGTGGTGAGAACTAAGCGGAAGGAGAAGGTTTCACCACAGGCAGGCATGGAGGTGTCACCCTGCTGCGGCCAGGCGGAGGTGTGGGGCATTGGAGATGATTCCAGTGCCTGCTCGATAAAAGCATCTTTCCTTCCAGCTTACTTTCACTGATGCCTTTCCCACCACTAGGCTCTCACAACCTGGCTGCACTCAGGTGCCTCCTCCTTTGCCTGCCAGGCCCTGCTTGGCAAACGTCTCCCACACCTGCCTGGCTATCTCTCCCTCAGCTGTCTTCCACTAATGCCTCTGGCGCCTGCCAGGCCCTGCTTCAGGGGCATTGGCTATCCATTGCCCGCAAGGTAAAGACGGCACCAGCCGTCTTCTGTCCAGCCACTTAGGCCCCTTGGAATCATCTCCAGCGCCTCGCGCCTCCGCCCAGCTCCTGCAGATTGACGCCTCCCATGCCTGCCTGATAAAGCCTCTCTCGTTCCAGCTGAGTTTCGCTAGTGCCTCTCATGCCTGCTCGATACAGCATCTCTCCTTCCAGCTCTCTTTCACTAATGCCTAGTGCCACCTTCTGCAAGGTAAAGATGACACCTACCGTCTTCAGTCCAGCTACTTAGGCCCTTTGGAATCACCTCCAGTGTCTCGGACTTCCACCCAACCTCTGTCTCTCACTACTGCTTGGTTATCTCTCCTTCCAGCTTACTTTCTCTAACACCTTTTGCCACCACTAGGTCCCTGAGAGCCTCGCAGCACTCAGGTACCTCCTCCTTTGCCCGCCAGGCCCCTGCATGGCAAACGTCTCCCACTCCAGCCTGGCAATCTCTCCTTATAGCATTCTTCCACTAATGCATCTTGTGCCTGCCGGGACCCTGCTTCAGGGGCACTGGCTACCCTTCACCCGCACAGTAAAGATGGCACCTACTGTCTTCTGTCCAGCAACTTAGGCCCCTTGGAATCTTCTCCAATGCCTAGCGTCTCTGCCTGGTCCCTGGAAGGCTAACCCTCCCATGCCTGAATGGTAAAGCCTCTCTCCTTCCAGCTTAGTTTCGCTAATGCCTCAGGTGCCTGCTCAATAAAGCATCTCTCCTTCCAGCTTACTTTCAGTAATACCTCCTGCCACCTCTAGGCCCCTGTGTAGCACGGCAGCACTCGGCTAACTCCACCATTGCTCGCCAGGCCCCTGCTCGGCAAACGTCTCCCATGCTTGCCTGGCTATCTCTCCTTCCAGCTTTCTTCTACTAATGCCTGTTGCGCCTGCCAGGGTTCTGCTTCAGGGGCATTGGCTACCAACCACCCACATGGTAAAGGTGGCACCTACCATCTTCAGTCCAGGCACTTAGGCCCCTTGGAATCATCTCCAATGTCTTGCGCCTCTGCCTGGACCCTGCGAGCCGACACTTCCCATGCCTGACTGGCAAATCCTTTCTCCTTCAAGCTTATTTTAGCTAATGCCTCCAATGCCTGCTCGATAAAGCATCTCTCCTTCGAGCTTACTTTCACTAATGCCTTTTGCCACCTCTAGTCGGTACCTCCTTCTTTGTCCACCAGGCCCCTGCAGTCAGATGTCTACCCGCCTGCCAGGCTGTCTCTCCTTCCAGATTTCTTCCACTAACACTTCTTGCGTCTGTGTCTGGGTTTCTGCTTCAGGGGCATTTGCAACCTATCACCCGGCAAGTTAAAGATGGCACCTACCATATTCAGTCCAGCCAGTTAGGACCCTAGGAATCATCTCCAACATCTCGCACCTCCACCCAGCCTCTGTCTCCCACACCTGCCTGTTTGTCTCTCCTTCCAGATTACATCTGCTAATGCATCTTGCACTTGCCGGGGCTCTGCTTCAGGGGCATTGGCAACATGTACGATACAGAGTAAAGGTGGCACCTGCACCGTCTTCAGTCCAGCCACTAAGGCCCCTTGGAATCATCTCCAATGTCTCGCACCTCCTCCCGGCTCCCACCAGCCGACGACTCCCACGCCTGCCTGGTAATGCCTCTCTCCTTCCAGCTTAGTTTCAATAATGCCTCCGGTGCCTGCTCGATAAAGCATCTCTCCTTCCAGCTTACTTTCACTAATGCCTCCTGCCACCACTAGGCCCCTGCGGAGCCTGGCAGCACACGGGTACCTCATCCTGATCCTGCCCGGCCCCTGCTCGTCAAACATCTCCCACACCTGCCAGGCTGTCTCTCCTTCTAGCTGACATCCGCTAATGCCTCTTGTGCCTGCCAGGGTTCTGATTCAGGGCCATTGGCAAAACATCGCCCAGGAGGTAAAGGTGGCACCCACCGTCTTCAGTCCTGCCATGTAAGCCCCTTGGAATCATCTCCAATACCTCGCGCCTCCGCCCGCCCCCTGCAGGCCTCCGCCTCCCACCCCTGCCTGGTAAAGCCTCTCTCCTTCCAGCTTAGTTTCAATAATACCTCCGGTACCTGCTTGATAAAGCATCTCTCCTTCCAGCTTATTTTCACTACGCCTTTTGCCACCACTTGGCCCTGAGAGACCTGACTGCACTCAGGTACCTCCTCCTTGCCCGCAAGGCCACTGCTTGGCAAACATCTCCCACGCTGCCTAGAAAAGCCTCTCTCCTTCCAGCTTAGTTTCGCTTATGCCTACGGTGTCTGCTCGATAAAGCATCTCTCCTTCCAGCTTACTTTCACTAATGCCTCCTGCCACCACTAGGCCCCTGCACAGCCTTACAGCACTCGGCTAACTCCTCCCTTGCCCGACAGGCCACTGCTCAGAAAACGTCTCCCACACCTGCCTGGCTGTCTCTCCTTCCACCTACCTTCGCTTAACGCCTCTTGCGCTTGCCAGGCTCTGCTTCAGGGGCATTGGCAACCCATCGCACACAAGGGTAAAGGTGGCACCCACGTCTTCAGTTCAGCCACTAAGGCCCCTTGAATCATCTCCAATGTCTCATGCCTCCTCCCGGCCCCTGCGGGATGATGCTTCCCATGCCTGCCTGGTAAAGCCTCCCTCCTCCCAGCTTAGTTTCTCTTATGCCTTCCAAGCCTGCTCGAAACAGCATCTCTCCTTCCAGCTTACTTTCATGAACACCTAGTACTACCTCAAGGCCCCTGTTCAGCCTGGCAGCTCTCGGCTAACTCTTCCTTTGCCCACCAGGCCCCTGCACGGCAAATGTCTCCCACGCATGCCTGGCAATCTCTCCTTCCAGCTTTCTTCCACTAACGCCTCATACGCCAGCCAGTCCCATGCTTCAGGAGCATTTGCAACCTATCGACTACAAATTAAAGATGGCACCTACCATCTTCAGTTCAGCAACTTAGGCCCCTTGGAATCATCTCCATCACCACGAGCCTACGCCCGGCACCTGCAGGTCGACGCCTCCCATGCCTAGCTGGTAAAGCCTCTCTCCTTCCACCTTAGTATTGCTATTGCCTCTGGTGCCTGCTCAATAAAGCATCTCTCCTTCCACCTTACTTTCACTAATGCCTCCTCCCACCAGTAGGCCCTTGCGTAGCCTGGCAGCACTCGCCTCCATCGTCCCCAAATTAAAGTTGGCACCTACCATCTTCAGTCCAGCCACTTAGGCCCCTTGTAACCATCTCCAACGCCTCACGCCTCCTCTGGGCCCCTGCAGTCCAACCCCTCCCACACCTGCCTGGTAAAGCCTCTCTCCTTCCACCTTAGTTTCGCTATTGCCTCTGGAGGCTGCTCGATAAAGCATCTCTCCTTATAGCTTACTTTCACTAATGCCTCCTGCCACCAGTAGGCCCTTGCATAGCCTGGCAGCACTCACCTCTATCGTCCGTAAGTTAAAGATGGCACCAACCATCTTCAATCCAGCCACTTAGGCCCCTTGTAACAATCTCCAACGCCTCATGCCTCCGCCCGGCCCCTGCAGGCCGATGTCTCCCACACCTCCTTCCAGCTGATGTCCGCTAACGCCTCTTACACCTGCCAGGGTTCTGTTTCAATGGCATTTGCAAGCAAATCAGCAAGTTAAAAGATGGCTTTCTCATCTCTTCAGTCCAGCCTCTTAGGCCTTGGAACCATCTCCAATGCCTCGCGCCTCCTCCCAGCCCACGCGGGCCGACCCCTCCTATGCCTTCCTGGTAAAGCCTCTCTCCTTTAACCTTAGTTTCATTATTGCCTCCGGTGCCTAGTCGATAAAGCATCTCCCCTTCCAGCTTACCTTCACTAATGCCTCCTGCCACCAGTAGGCTCTTGCGTAGCCTGGCAGCACTTGCCTCTATCGTCCGCAAGTTAAAGGTGGCACGTACCGTCTACATTAAAGCCACTTAGGCCCCTTGTAACCATCTCCAATCCCTCGCACCTCCTCCCGGCCCAAGGCAGCCGATGCCTCCCACACCCGCATGGTAAAGCCTCTCTCCTTCCAGCATAGCTTCGCTAATGCCTCCGGTGCCTGCACGATATAGCAGCTCTCTTTCCAGCTTACTTTCACTAATGCCTTTTGCCACCACTAGGCCCCTGAGGAGCCTGGCAGCACTCGTGCACCTCCTCCTTTGCCCACCAGGCCCCCGTTCGGCAAACATCTCCCACTACCTTCACTAACGCCTCCTATCACCTCTAGGACCCTGTGCAGCCTGACAACACTCGGCCAACTCTGCCTTTGCCCGCCTGTCCCCTGTTCGGCAAACATCTCCCACACCTGCCTGGCTATCTCTCCTTCCAGCTTTCTTCCACTAATGCCTCTTGTGCCTGCCAGGCCCCTGCTTCAGGGGCATTGGTGACCCATCGCCCGCAAGGTAAAGACGGCACCTACCGTCTTCAGTGGAGCCACTTAGGCCCCTTGGAATTGTCTCCAATGACTCGCGCCTCCTCCCAGCCCCAGCAGGCCGACGGCTCCCATGCCAGCCTAGTAAAGCCTCTCTTCTTCCAGCTTATGTTTGCTAATGCCTCCAGAGCCTGCTCGATAAAGCATCTCACCTTCCAGCTTACTTTCACTAACACCTTTGCCACCACTAGGAACCTGCATAGCCTGGCAATACTCGGGTACCTCCTACTTTGCCCGGCAGGCCCCTGCTTGGCAAATGTCTCCCACGCCTGCTTGGCTGCCTCTCTTTCCAGCTGATGTCCGCTAATGCCTCTTGTGCCTGCCAGGGTTCTGCTTCAGGTGCATTATCTACCCATCGTCGCAAAGTAAAGGTGGCACCTTCCATCTTCAGTAAAGCCACTTAGGCTCCTTGGAATCATCTCCAATGTCTCGCACCTAGGCCTGGCCCCTGCAGGCTGATGCCTCCCACGCCTGCCTGGTAAAGCCTCTCTTCTTCCAGCTTAGTTTCGCTAATGCCTCCGGTGCCTGCTCGATAAAGCATCTCTCCTTCCAGCTTACTTTCACAAACACCTTTTGCCACCACTAGGCCTCTGTGCAGCCTGGCAGCACTCGGCTAACTCCGTCTTTGCCCGACTGGCCCCTGCTCAGGAAACGTCTCCCACACCTGCCTGGTTATCTCTCTTTCCAGATTTATTCCACTATCACCTCTTGCGCCTGCCAGGGTTCTGTTTCAGGGGCATTGGCTACCCATCGCCGCGTGGTAAAGGTGGCACCTACCATCTTCAGTCCAGCCAGTTAGGCCCCTTGGAATCATCTCCAATGTCTCGTGCATCTGTCCGGCCCCTGCGAGTTGATGCCTCCCATGCCTGCTGGGCAAATCCTCTCTCCTTCCAGCTTACTTTCACTAATGTCTTTTGCCGCCACTAGTCAGGTACCTCCTCCTTTGTCTGACAGGCCCCTGCTTGGCAGATGTCTCCCTCCGCCTGCCAGGCTGTCTCTCCTTCCAGATTTCTTCCACCAACGCCTCTTGCGCCTGCCTGGGTTCTGCTTCAGGGGCATTTGCAACCTGTCGCCCGCAAGTTAAAGATGGCACCTACCATCTTCAGTCCAGCCACTTAGGCCCCTTGGAATCATCTCCAACGTCTCGCACCTCTGCCCAGCCTCTGTCTCCCACGTCTGCCTGTTTGTCTCTCCTTCCAGCTTACATCTGCTAATGCATCTTGCACCTGACAGGGCTCTGCTTCAGGGGCATTGGCAACACATCGCACACAAGGTAAAGGTGGCACCTACCGTCTTCAGTCCAGCCACGAAGGCCCGTTGGAATCATCTCTAATGCCTCGCGGCTCCACCGGGGCCTTGCAGGCTGACGCCGCCCCGACCTGCCTGGTAAAGCCTCTCTCCTTCCAGGTTAGTTTCGCTAATGCCTCCAGTGCCTGCTTGATAAAGCATCTCTCCTTCCAGCTTACTTTCACTAACGCCTTTTGCGCATGCCAGGCCCCTGCTTCAGGGGCATTGGCTACCTATCGCCTGCAAGGTAAAGACGGCACCTACCATTTTCTGTCCAGCTACTTAGGCCCCTTGGAATCATCAACAATGCCTCGTGCCTCCGCCCAGCCCCTGCAGCCGATGCCTCCCATGCCTGCCTGGTAAAGCCTCTCTCCCTATAGCTTAGTTTCGCTAATGCCTCCCATGCCTGCTTGATAAAGCTTCTCTCCTTCCATGTTTCTTTCACTAACGCCTAGTGCCACCTCTAGGCCCCTGTGCAGCCTGGAAGCACTCGGCTAACTCTGCATTTGCCTGCCAGGCCCCAGCTCGGCAAACTTCTCCCATGTCTGCATGGCTATCTCTCCTTCCAGCTTTCCTCCACTAACGCTTCTAGCACCTGCCAGGCCCCTGCTTCAGGGGCATTGGCTACCCATCACCCACAAGGTAAAGACGGCACCTACCGTATTCTGTCCAGCCACTTAGGCCCCTTGGAATCATCTCCAATGCCTCGCACCTCAGCCCAGCCCCTGCAGGCTGACGCTTCCCATGCCTGCCTGGTTAAGTCTCTTTCCTTCCAGCTTAGTTTTGCTAGTGCCTCTGGTGCCTGCTCGATAAAGTATCTCTCCTTCCAGCTTATTTTCACTAACACCTTTGCCACCACTAGGCCCCTGCGGAGCCTAGCAGCACTCGAGTACCTCCTCCTTTGCCCGCCAGGCCCCTGCTAGGCAATCGTCTCCCACGTCTGCCTGGCTGTCTCTCCTTCCAGCTGACGTCCGCTAACGCCTCTTGTGCCTGCCAGGGTTCTGCTTCAGGGGCATTATCTACACATCGCCCACAAGGTAAAGGTGCAACTACCATCTACAGTCCAGCCACTTAGGCCCCTTGGAATCATCTCCAATGTCTCACGCCTCGGCCCGGCCCTTGCGGTCTGACGCCGCTTATGCCCTCCTGGTAAAGCCTTTCTCCTTCTAGCTCAGTTTCGCTAATGCCTTCCGTGCCTGCTCGATAAAGCATCTCTCCTTCCAGCTTACTTTCACTAATGCATCCTGTCACCTCTTGGCCTCTGAGCAGCCTCGCGGCGCTCAGCTAACTCCACCTTTGTCCATGAGCCCCTTCTCTGCAAACGTCTCCCACATCTGCCTGGCTATTTCTCCTTCCAGCTTTCTTCCACTAATGCCTCTTGCTCCTGCCTGGCCCCTGCTTCAGGGGCATTGACTACCCATTGCCGGCAAGGTAAAGACGGCACCTACTGTCTTCAGTCCAGCCACTTAGGCCCCTTGAAATCATCTCCAATGCCTCGCACCTCCGCCCAGCCCCTGCAGGCGGACGCCTCCCACACCTGGCTGGTAAAGCCTCTCTCCTTCCAGCTTAGTTTCACTAATGCCTCCGGTGCCTGCTCAGTAAAGCATCTCTCCTTCCTGCTTACTTTCACTAACGCCTTTTGCCACCACTAGGCCAATGCGGTGAATGGCAACACTCAGGTACATCCACCTTTGCCCTCCAGGCCCCTGCTTGTCAAACGTCTCCTACACCTGCCTGGCTATCTCTTCTTCCAGCTTCCATCCACTAACACCTTTTCGCCTGCCAGGCCCCTGCTTCAGGGGCATTGGCTACCCATCGCCCGCAAGGTAAAGACGGCACCTACCGTCTTCTGTCCAGCCACTTTGGCCTCTTTGAATCATCTCCAACACCTCATGGCTCTGGCCTGCCCCTGCAGGCCGACGTCTACCATGTCTGCCTGATAAAGCCTCTTTCCTTCCAGCCTAGTTTCGCTAATGCCTCCGGTGCCTGCTCGATAAAGCATCTCTACTTCCAGCATACGTTCATTAACGCCTTTTGCCACCACTAGGCCCCTGCGGAGCCTGGCAGTACTCGGGTCCCTCCTCCTTTCCCCGCCAGGCCCCTCCTAGGCAAACATCACCCACGCCTGCCTGGCTGTCTCTTCTTCCAGCTGACATCCGCTAACGCCTCTTGCACCTGCCAGGGTTCTGCTTCTGGGGCATTGGCAACACATTGCCCACAAGGTAAAGGTGGCACCTACCATCTACAGTCCAGCCACTTAGACTCCTTGGAATCATCTCCAATGCCTCGCGCCTCCGCCCAGAACCTGCAGGAAGACGCCTGCCATGCCGGCCTGGTAAAGCCTTTTTCCTTCTAACTTAGTTTCACTAATTCCTCCCATGCCTGCTTGATAAAGCATCTCTCCTTCCAGCTTACTTTCACTAACTCCTTCTGACACCTCTAGGCCCCTGTGTAGCCTAGCAGCACTCGGCTAACTTTGTGTTTGTCCACCAGGCCCCTGCTCAGTAAATGTCTCCCATGCCTGCCTGGCTATCTCTCCTTCCAACTTTCCTCCACTAACACTTCTTGCACCTGCCAGGCCCCTGCTTCAGGGGCATTGGCTACCCATCGCCGCAAGGTAATGACTGCATCTACTGTCTTCAGTTCAGCCACTTATGTCGCTTGGAATCATCTCTAATGCCTCGCTCCTTGACCAACCCTCCAGACCGGCACCTCCTTTGCTTGCCTCGTGAAGCCTCTCTCCTTCCAGGTCAGTTTGCTAATGCCTCAGGTGCCTGCTCGATAAAGCATCTCTCCTTCCAGCTTACTATCTTTAACACCTTTGCCACCACTAGGCCTTCAGAGCCTGGCAGTACCTCGGTGCCTCCTACTTTGCCGCCAGGCCCCAGCTAGCAAATGTCTCCATGCCTACTTGGCTGTCTCTCCCTCCAGTTGACATCTGCTAACGCCTTTTCTGCCTGCCAGGGTTCTGCTTCAGGGCATTATCTACCCATGGCCCAAAGGTAAAATTGGCACCTACCATCTTCAGTCCAGGAACTTCGCCCTTGGAATCATCTCCAATGCCTCGCGCACCTCGACTGGCCCCTCTTGTCAGGTGGAGCAGCTCATCAACACCTCATGCCTCCACCCGGCCCATGCAGGCCGATGCCTCCCATGCCTGCCTGGTAAAGCCTCTCTCCTTCCAGCTTAGTTTCGCTAATGCCTCCGGAGCCTGCTCGATAAATCATCTCTCCTTCCAGCATACTTTCACTAACGCTTAGTGCCACCCCTAGGCCACTGAGGAGCCTGGCAGCACTCAGGTACCTCCTCCTTTGCCCGCCAGGCCCCTCCTTGGTAAACATCACCCATGCCTGCTTGGCTGTCTCTCCTTCCAGCTGATGTCCACTAACGCCTCTTGCGCCTGCTAGGGTTCTGCTTCTGGGGCATTGGCAACACATTGCCCATAAGGTCAAAGTGGCACCTATCATCTTCAGTCCAACCACTTAGGCTCCTTGGAATCATCTCCAATGTCTCGCGCCTCCACCCAGAACCTGCAGGCTGACGCTGCCATGCCTGCCTGGTAAAGCCTCTCTCCTTCTAGCTTAGTTTCACTAGTGCCTCCCGTGCCTGCTCGATAAAGCACCTCTCCTTCCAGCTTACTTTCACTAACACCTCCTGTCACCTCTAGGCCCCTGTGCAGCCTGGCAGCACTCGGCTAACTCCGTATGTCCGCCAGGCCCCTGCTCGACAAATGTCTCCCATGCCTGTCTGGCTATCTCTCCTTCAGCTTTCCTCCACTAACAGTTCTTGCACTGCCAGGCCCCTGCTTCAGGGGCATTGGCCTGCTCGCTTCACAAGGTAAAGACTGCACCAACACTTAGTGGCTGGACTGAAGACTGTAGGTGGCATCTTTAAATTGTGGGCGATAGGTTGGCAGGTGTGGAAGGCGTTTGCCGAGCAGGGGCCAGGCAGGCAAGGGAGGTAGCCGAGGTGCTGCAAGGCTGCACACAGGGCCTAGAGGTGGCAGGGCGTTAGTGAGTAGGAAGGTGAGATGCTTTGTCGAGCAGGCACCGGAGGCATTAGCGAAACTAAGCGGGAAGGAGAGAGGTTTTACCAGGCAGGCATGGGAGGTGTCACCCTGCTGCGGCCAGGCAGAGGCGTGGGGCATTGGAGATTATTCCAGTGCCTGCTCGATAAAGCATCTCTCCTTCCAGCTTACTTTCACTGACGCCTTTCGCCACCACTAGGCCTCTGTGAGCCTGGCTGCACTCGAGTGCCTCCTCCTTTGCCTGCCAGGCCCCTGCTTGGCAAACGTCTCCCACACCTGCCTGGCTATCTCTCCCTCCAGCTGTCTTCCACTAATGCCTCTGGCGCCTGCCAAGCCCTGCTTCAGGGGCATTGGCTATCCATTGCCCGCAAGGTAAAGACGGCACCAACCGTCTTCTGTCCAGCCACTTAGGCCCCTTGGAATCATCTCCAGCACCTCGCGCCTCCGCCCAGCCACTGCAGACTGACGCCTCCCACGCCTGCCTGATAAAGCCTCTCTCCTTCCAGTTGAGTTTCGCTAGTGCCTCCCATGCCTGCTCGATAAAGCATCTCTCCTTCCAGCTCTCTTTCACTAATGCCTAGTGCCACCTTCCCAAGGTAAAGATGGCACCTACCATCTTCAGTCCAGCTACTTAGGCCCTTTAGAATCACCTCCAGTGTCTCGCACTTCCACCCAACCTCTGTCTCTCATGACTGCTTGGTTATCTCTCCTTCCAGCTTCGTCGCTAATGCCTCTTGTGCATGCCAGGGTTCTGCTTCAGGGCCATTGGCAGCCCATTGCCCGCAAGGTAAAGGTGGCACTACCATCTTCAGTCCAGCCACTTAGGGCCCTTGAATCATCTCCAATGCCCTACACCTCCGCCTGGCTCCTACAGGATGACGCCTCCCATGCCTGCCTGGTAATGCCTCTCTCCTACCAGTTTAGTTTCAGCTAATGCATCCGGTGCCTGCTCGATAAAGCATCTCTCCTTCTAGCTTACTTTCACTAATGCCTCCTGCCACCTCTAGGCCCTGTGCAGCCTGGCACCACTCAGTTAACTCCTCCCTTGCTTGCCAGGCCCCTGCTCGCCAAACGTCTTCCACACCTGCCAACCTATCGCCCGCAAGTTAAAGATGGCACCTACCGTCTTCAGTCCAGCCACTTAGGCCCCTTGGAATCGTCCCCAATGCCTCGCACCTACGCCTGTTCTCTGCAGGCCGACACCTCCCATGCCTGTCTGGTAAAGCCTCTCTTTCTCCTGCTTAGTTTCACTAATGTCTCCGGTGCCTGCTCAATAAAGCATCTCTCCTTCCAGCTTACTTTCACTAACACCTTCTGCCACCTCTAGGCCCCTCTGCAGCCTGGCAGCACTCGCCTAACTCCTCCCTTGACTGCCAGGCCCCTGCTCTGCAAACGTCTTCCACAACTTCCAACCTATCACCCACAAATTAAAGATGGCACCTACCGTCTTCAGTCCAGCCACTTAGGCCCCTTGGAATCATCACTAACGCATTGCGCCTCCGCCCGGCCCCAGCAGGCCGATGCTTCCCACGCCTGCCTGGTAAATCCTCTCTCCTTCTAGCTAATTTTTGCTAATGCCTCCAGTGCTGGCTCGATAAAGCATCTCTCCTTCCAGCTTCAGCTTCAGGGGCATGGGCAACCTATCACCTGCAAGTTAAAGATTGCACCTACCGTCTTCAGTCCAGCCACTTAGGCCCCTTGGAATCATCTCAACACACTCGCGCCTCCGCCCCGCCCCTGCTGGCCGATGCCTCCCATGCCTGCCTGGTAATGCCTCAATCCTTTCAGCTTAGTTTCACTAATGCCTCCGTGCCTCTTCGATAAAGCATTTCTCCTTCAGCTTACTTTCACTAACACCTTTTGCCACCACTAGGCCTCTGAGAGCCTCGCAGCACTCAGGTACCTCCTCCTTTGCCCACCAGGCCCCTGCTTGGAAAATGTCTCCCACGCCTGCCTGGCAATCTCTCCTTATAGCATTCTTCCACTAACACCTCTTGCACCTGCCGGGACCCTGCTTCAGGGCCACTGGCTACCATTCATCCGCACAGTAAAGATGGCACCTACTGTCTTCTGTCCAGCAACTTAGGCCCCTTGGAATCTTCTCCAATGCCTAGCATCTCTGCCTGGCCCCTGGAAGGCTAACCCTCCCATGCCTGAATGGTAAAGCCTCTCTCCTTCCAGCTTAGTTTCGCTAATGCCTCAGGTGCCTGCTCGATAAAGCATCTCTCCTTCCAGCTTACTTTCAGTAATGCCTCCTGCCACCTCTAGGCCCCTGTGCAGCATGGCAGCACTCGGCTAACTCCACCATTGCCCGCCAGGCCCCTGCTCGGCAAACGTCTCCCATGCTTGCCTGGCTATCTCTCCTTCCAGCTTTCTTCTACTAATGCCTGTTGCGCCTGCCAGGGTTCTGCTTCAGGGGCATTGGCTACCCATCACCCGCATGGTAAAGGTGGCACTGACCGTCTTCAGTCCAGCCACTTAGGCCCCTTGGAATCATCTCCAATGTCTCTCGCCTCTGCCTGGACCCTGCGGGCCGACACCTCCCACGCCTGCCTGGCAAATCCTTTCTCCTTCAAGCTTATTTTCGCTAATGCCTCCAATGCCTGCTCGATAAAGCATCTCTCCTTTGAGCTTACTTTCACTAACGCCTTTTGCCACCACTAGTCGGGTACCTCCTCCTTTGCCACCAGGCCCCTGCTAGTCAGATGTCTACCATGCCTGCCAGGCTGTCCCTCCTTCCATTTCTTCCACTAACACTTCTTGCGTCTGCCTGGGTTTCTGCTTCAGGGGCATTTGCAACCTATCACCCTAAGTTAAAGATGGCACATACCATATTCAGTCCAGCCACTTAGGACCCTAGGAATCATCTCCAACATCTCGCACCTCCGCCCAGCCTCTGTCTCCCATGCCTGCCTGTTTGTCTCTCCTTCCAGCTTACATCTGCTAATGCATCTTGCACTTGCCAGGGCTCTGCTTCAGGGGCATTGGCAACACATCGCACACAAGGTAAAGGTGGCACCTACCGTCTTCAGTCCAGCCACTAAGGCCCCTTGGAATCATCTCCAATGTCTCGCGCCTCCTCCCGGCACCCGCCGGCTGATGACTCCCACGCCTGCCTGGTAAGGCCCCTCTCCTTCCAGCTTAGTTTCAATAATGCCTCCGGTGCCTGCTCGATAAATCATCTCTCCTTCCAGCATACTTTCACAAATGCCTCCTGCCACCAGTGGGCCATTGCATAGCCTGGCAGCACACGCCTCTATCGTCAGCAAGTTAAAGATGGCACCTACCATCTTCAATACTGCCACTTAGGCCCTTGGAACCATCTCCAATGCCTCGCACCACCACCCAGCAACTGCAGGCTGACGTCTCGCACACCTCCTTCCAGATGATGTCCGCTAATGCCTCTTGCACCTGCCGGGGTTCTGTTTCAAGGGCATTTGCAAGCCATCGTCAGCAAGTTAAAGATGGCACCTACCATCTTCAGTCCAGCCACTTAGGCCACATGGAACCGTCTCCAACGTCTCGCGCCCATGCCCAGCCCCTGCAGGCTGTCTCCCACACCTCCTCCCAGCTGATGTCCGCTAACGCCTCTTGCGCCTGCCAGGGTTCTGTTTCAAGGGCATTTGCAAGCTATCGTCAGCAAGTTAAAGATGGCACCTACCATCTTCAGTCCAGCCACTTAGGCCCCTTGGAACCATCTCCAATGCCTCGCGCCTCCTCCTCTCCCAGCCTGGGCCAACCCCTCCCACGCCTGCCTGGTAAAGCCTCTTTCCTTCCACCTTAGTTTCGCTATTGCCTCTGGTGCCTGCTCGATAAAGCATCTCTCCTTCCAGCTTACTTTCACTAATGCCTCCTGCCACCAGTAGGCCCTTTCGTAGCCTGGCAGCACTCACCTCTATCGTCAGCAAGTTAAAGATGGCACCTACCATCTTCAGTCGAGCCACTTAGGCCCAATGAAACCATCTCCAATGCCTCGTGCCTCCGCCCAGCCCCTACAGGCCGACGTCTCCCACACCTCCTTCCAGCTGATGTCCGTTAACGCCTCTTGCGTCTGCCAGAGTTCTGTTTCAAGGGCATTTGCAAGCTATCGTCAGCAAGTTAAAGATGGCACCTACCATCTTCATTCCTGCCACTTAGGCCCCTTGGAACCATCTCTAATGCCTCGCGCCACCGCCCGGCCCCTGTAGGCCGACATCTCCTACACCTCCTTCAGGGAGATGTCCACTAATGCCTCTTGCGCCTGCCAGGGTTCTGTTTCAAGGGCATTTCCATGCTATCATCAGCAAGTTAAAGATGGCAAGCACCATCTTCAGTCCAGCCACTTAGGCCCCTTGGAACCATCTCCAATGCCTCACGCCTCCGCCCAGTCCCTGCAGGCCGACATCTCCCACAGCTCCTTCCGGCTGATGTCCGCTAACGCCTCTTACACCTGCCTGAGTTCTGTTTCAAGGGCATTTGCAAACCATCATCAGCAGTTAAAGATGGCACCTACCATCTTTAGTCCAGCCAATTTAGGCCCTTAGGAACCAACTCCAGTGCCTCATGGCTCCTCCAGGCCCCTCAGGCTGACACCTCCCACCTGCCTGGCAAAGCCAGTCTCCTTCCACCTTAGTTTCACTGTTCCCTCCGGTGCCTGCTCGATAAAGCATCTCTCCTACCAGCTTACTTTCACTAATGCCTCCTGCCAACAGTAGGCCCTTGCGTAGCCTGGAAGCACTCGCCTCTATCGTCTGCAAGTTAACGATGGCACCTGTCATCTTCAGTCCAGCCACTTAGGCCCCTTGTAACCATCTCCAATGCCTAGAGCCTCCTCCTGGCCCCCACAGGCCGACCCCTCCTACGCCTGCCTGGTAAAGCCTCTCTCCTTCCACCTTAGTTTCACTATTGCCTCCGGTGCCTACTCGATAAAGCATCTCTCCTTCCAGCTTACCTTCACTAATGCCTCCTGCCACCAGTAGGCTCTTGCGTAGCCTGGCAGCACTCGCCTCTATCGTCCGCAAGTTAAAGGTGGCACGTACCGTCTACAGTAAAGCCACTTAGGCCCCTTGTAACCATCTCCAAAGCCTCGCTCCTCCTCCCGGCCCAAGGCAGCCGATGCCTCCCACGCCTGCATGGTAAAGCCTATCTCCTTCCAGCTTAGTTTCACTAATGCCTCCTGCCACCAGTAGGCCCTTGCGTAGCCAGGCAGCACTCACCTCTATCGTCTGCAGGTTAAAGATGGCACCTTCCATCTTCAGTCTTGCCACTTAGGCCCTTTGTAACCATCTCCAATGCCTCGCGCCTCCTCCAGGCCCCCGTGGGCTGATGCCTCCCACGTCTGCGTGGTAAAGCCTCTCTCCTTCCAGCTTAGTTTCGCTAATGCCTCCAGTGCCTGCTCGATAAAGCATCTCTCCTTGCAGCTTCCTTTCACTAATGCCTCCTGCCACCAGTAGTGCCCTGCGTAGCCTGGCAGCACTCGCCTCTATTGTCCGCAAGTTAAAGATGGCACCTACTATCTTTCAGTCCAGCCAATTAAGCCCTTGCACATCTACAATGTCTCGGCGCCTCCGCCCAGCTTCCTGAGGACCGACGCCTCCCACGCCTGCCTGGTAATGACTCACTCCTTCCAGCTTAGTTTCGCTAATGGCTCCAGTGCCTGCTCAATAATGCATCTCTCCTTCCAGTTTACTTTCACTACTGCCTCCTTCCACCAGTAGGCCATTGCGTAGCCTGGCAGCACTCGCCTCTATCGTCCACAAGTTAAAGATGGCACCTTCCGTCTTCAGTCCAGCCACTTAGGCCCCTTGTAACCATCTCCAATGCCTCGCGCCACCACCCTGCCCATGCGGGTAGATGCCTCCCAAGCCTGCATGGTAAGGCCTCTCTCCTTCCACCACAGTTTCGCAATTGCCTCCGGTGTCTGCTTGATAAGCATCTCTCCTTCCACCTTACTTTCACTAATGCCTCCTGCTTCCAGTAGGCACTTGCGTAGCCTGGCAGCACTTGCCTCTGTCATCCGCAAGTTAAAGATGGCACCTACCGTCTTCAGTCCAGCCACTTAGGCCTCTTGGAACCATCTCCAACGCCTGCGTGCCTCCGACCAGCCCCTGCAGTCGGCGTCTCCACCTCACCTGCAGGGACGTGTCCGCTAATGCCTCTTGCGCCTGCCAGGGTTCTGTTTCAAGGGCATTTCCATGCTATCGTCAGCAAGTTGAAAGATGGCACCTACCATCTTCAGTCCAGCCACTTGGGCACCTTGTAACCATCTCCAGCGCCCGCCAGCGCCTCGCCTGGTCCCTGCAGGCCGACATCTCCACAGGTCCTTCCAGGTGATGTCCACCAACGCCACTTGCTCCTGCCAGGTTCTGTTTCAAGGCAATTGCAAGCTATCGTCAGCAAGTTAAAGATGGCACCTACCATCTTTAGTCCAGCCACTTAGGCCCCATGTAACCATATCAACGCCTCCTCCTGGCCTCCCCCTGGCTGGCCGACCCTCCCACACCCGCCTGGTGTGTTCTCCTCCACCTTAGTTTCACCAGTTGCCTCCGGTGCCTATTCGATAAAAGCATCTCTACTTCCAGCTTACCTTCACTAATGCCTCCTGCCACTAGTAGGCTCTTACGTAGCCTGGCAGCACTCGCCTCTATCGTCCGCAAGTTAAAGGTGGCACCTACCGTCTACAGTCCAGCCACTTAGGCCCCTTGTAACCATCTCCAATACCTCACACCTCTGCCCGGCCCCCAGAAGGCTGACGTCTCCCACACCTCCTTCCAGCTGATGTCCGCTAAAGCCTCTTGTGCCTGCCAGGGTTCTGTTTCAAGGGCATTTGCTAGCTATCGTCAGCAAGTTAAAGATGGCACCTACAATTTTAAGTCCAGCCACTTAGACCCCTTGGAACCATCTCCAGCGCCTCGCCTCCGCCCCGGCCCCCTGCAGGTGGCGTAGCCCACACTCCTTCCAGCTGATGTCCGCTAACACCTTTTGCGCCTGCCAGGTTCTGCTTCAGGGCATTTGCAAGCTATCGTCAGTAAGTTAAAGATGGCACCTACCATGTTTAGTCCAGCCACTTAGGCCCCTTGGAACCATCTCCAACGCCTAGAGCCTCCTCCTGGCCCCGCGGCCTGACCCCTCCTACGCCTGCCTGGTAAAGCCTATCTCCGTCCACCCCTTGGTTTCACTATTGCCTCTGGTGCCTGCTCAATAAGCATCTCTCCTTCCAGTTTACTTTCACTGCCTCCTGCCACCCAGTAGGCCATTGTAGTGGCAGTACTCGCCCCTCTATCGTCCACAAGTTAAAGATGGCACCTTTCTGTCTTCAGTCCAGCCACTTAGGCCCCTTATAACCATCTCCAACGCCTCGCGCCTCAGCCCGGCCCACGCGGGCAGATGCCGCCCACGCCTGCATGGTAAGGCCTCTCTCCTTCCACCCTAGTTTTGCTATTGCCTCCGGTGCCTGCTCGGTAAAGCATCTCTCCTTCCAGCTTACTTTCACTAATGCCTCCTGCCACCAGTAGGCTCTTGCGTAGCCTGGCAGCACTCGCCTGTATCGTCAGCAAGTTAAAGATGGCACCTACCATCTTTAGTCCAGCCACTTAGGCCCAATGGAACCATCTCCAATGCCTCGCGGATCCACCCGGCCCCAGCAGGCCGATGTCTCCCACACCTCCTTCCAGCTGATGTCCACTAACGCCTCTTGCGCCTGCCACAGTTCTGTTTCAAGGGCATTTGCAAGCTATCATCAGCAAGTTAAAGATGGCACCTACCATCTTCAGTCCAGCCACTTAGGCCCCACGGAACCATCTCCAATGCCTCGCGCCTCCACCCGGCCCCTGCAGGCCGACGTCTTCCACACCTCCTTCCGGGTGATGTCCGCTAACATCTCTTGCTCCTGCCAGGGTTCTCTTTCAAGGGCATTTCCAAGCTATCATCCGCAAGTTAACGATGGCACCTATCGTCTTCAGTCCAGCCACTTAGGCCCCTTGTAACCATCTCCAATGCCTAGAGCCTCCTCCTGGCCCCCGCTGGTTGACCCCACCCCACGCCTGCCTGGTAAAGCCTCTCCTTCCACCTAGTTTCACACTATTGCCCTCCCCGTCCCCACTGATAAAGCACCTCCTTCCAGCATACCTTTCACGAATGCCTCCTGCCACCAGTAGGCTCTTGCGTAGCCTGGCAGCACTCACCTCTATCATCTGCAAGTTAAAGGTGGCACCTAGCGTCTACAGTCCAGCCACTTAGGCCCCTTGTAACCATCTCCAAAGCCTTGCGCCTCCTACCGGCCCAAGGCAGCCAATGCCACCTACCACTGCATGGTAAAGCCTCTCTCCTTCCAGCTTAGTTTCGCTAATGCCTCCGGCGCCTGCTCAATAAAGCATCTCACCTTCCAGTTTACTTTCACTACTGCCTCCTGCCACCAGTAGGCCCTTGCGTAGCCAGGCAGCACTCGCCTCTATCGTCTGCAAGTTAAAGACGGCACCTTCCGTTTTCAATCTTGCCACTTAGGCCTTTCTAACCATCTCCAATTCCTTGCTCCTCTTCCAGGCCCCAGTGGGCAGATGCCTCAGACGCCTGCATGGTAAAGCCTCTCTCCTTCCAGCTTAGTTTCGCTCATGCCACGGTGCCTGCACAATAAAGCATCTCTCCTTGCAGCTTCCTTTCACTAATGCCTCCTGCCACCTGTCGTCCCTGTAGCCTGGCAGCACTCGCCTCTATTGTCCGAAGTTAAGATGGCACCTACTATCTTCAGTCCAGCACTTGGGCCCCTTGTACACATCTCCAGCGCCTCAGGCTCCGCTTCCACCTTCTGTGGACCCCGGCCTCCCACGCCTGCCTGGTGACTACTCACTCCTTCCAGTTTAGTTTCAGCTAATGGCTCCGGTGCCTGCTCAATAAAGCATCTCTCCTTCCAGTTTACTTTCACTAATGCCTCCTGCCACCAGTAGGCCATTGCGTAGCTTGGCAGCACTCGCCTCTATCATCCGCAAGTTAAAGATGGCACCTTCCGTCTTCAGTCTTCCCACTTAGGCCCTTTGTAACCATCTCCAAATCCTCGTGCCTCCGCCCGGCCCTCACGGGCAGATGTCTCCCACGCCTGGAGGGTAAGGCCTCTCTCCTTCCACCTTAGTTTCGCTATTGCCTCCGGTGCCTGCTCGATAAAGCATCTCTCCTTCCACCTTAATTTCACTAATGCCTCCTGCTTCCAGTAGGCACTTGCGTAGCCTGGCAGCACTCACCTCTGTCATCAGCATCTTAAAGATGGCATCTACTGTGTTCAGTCCAGCCACTTAGGCCTCTTGGAACCATCTCCAATGCCTCGCGCCTCCGACCAGCCCCTGCAGGCCGAAGTCTCCCACACCTCCTTCAGGGAGATGTCCGCTAATGCCACTTGCGCCTGCCAGGGTTCTGTTTCAAGGGCATTTCCATGCTATCGTCAGCAAGTTAAAGATGGCACCTACCATGTTCAGTCCAGCCACTTAGGCCCCTTGAAACCAACTCCAATGCCTCGCGCCTCCACCTGGTCCCTGCAGGCCGACATCTCCCACAGCTCCTTCTGCTGATGTCCGCTAACGCCTCTTACACCTGCCTGAGTTCTGTTTCAAGGGCATTTGCAAACTATCGTCAGCAAGTTAAAGATGGCACCTACCATCTTTACTCCAGCCACTTAGGGCCCTTGGAACCAACTCCAATGCCTCGCGGCTCCTCCAGGCCCCCGCAGGCTGGCACCTCCCACACCTGCCTGGCAAAGCCAGTCTCCTTCCACCTTAGTTTCCCTGTTCCCTCCGGTGCCTGCTCGATAAAGCATCTCTCCTACCAGCTTACTTTCACTAATGCCTCCTGCCACCAGTAGGCCCTTACATAGCCTGGAAGCACTCGCCCCTCTATGGTCGCAGGATTATGATGGCACCTATCGTCTTCAGTCCAGCCACTTGGGCCCCTTGTAACCATCTCCAAAGCCTCGCGCCTCCTCCTGGTCCAAGGCAGCGATGCCTCCCACGCCTGCATGGTAAAGCCTCTCCCTTCCAGCTTAGTTTCGCTAATGCCTCAGTGCCCTGCTCGATAAAGCATCTCTCCTACCTTCCTTTCACTAATGCCTCCTGCCACCAGTAGTGCCCTCATAGCCTGGCAGCACTGCCTCTGTGTCCGCCAGTTAAAGATGGCACCTACTATCTTCAGTCCAGCCAATTAAGCCCCTTGTACACATCTACAACATCTCGCGCCTCCGCCCAGCTTCTGCGGACCGACGCCACCCACGCCTGCCTGGTAATGACTCACTCCTTCCAGCTTAGTTTCGCTAATGGCTCCAGTGCCTGCTCAATAATGCATCTCTCCTTCCAGTTTACTTTCACTACTGCCTCCTTCCACCAGTAGGCCATTGCGTAGCCTGGCAGCACTCGCCTCTATTGTCCACAAGTTAAAGATGGCACCTACCATCTTCATTCCAGCCTTCTTAGGCCCCTTGTACCCATCTTCAACGCCTTGCGCCTCCGCCCTGCTACTGCGGACCGACGCCTCCCACGCCTGCCTGGCAAAGCCTCTCTCCTTCCACCCTAGTTTTGCTATTACCTCTGGTGCCTGCTCGATGAAGCATCTCTCCTTCCAGCTTACTTTCACTAATGCCTCCTGCCACCAGTAGGCCCTTGCATAGCCTGGCAGCACTCGCCTCTATCGTCCGCAAGTTAAAGATGGCACCTACCATCTTCAGTCCAGCTACTTAGGCCCCTTGTAACCATCTCCAAAGCCTCGTGCCTCTGCCCAGCTTATGCGGACCGACGCCTCCCACTCCTGCCTGGTAATGCCTCACTCCTACTAGCTTACTTTCACTAATGGCTCCGGTGCCTGCTCAATAAAGCATCTCTCCTTCCAGTTTACTTTCACTAATGCTCCTGCCACCAGTAGGCCCTTGCGTAACCTGGCAGCACTCACCTCTACCGTCCGCAAGTTAAAGATGGCACCTTCCATCTTCAGTCCAGCTACTTTGGCCCTTTGGAACCATCTCCAATGCCTCGCGCCTCCGTCCAGCCCCTGCAGGCCGACGTCTCCCGCACCTCCTTCCAGCTGATGTCCGCTAATGCCTCTTGCGCCTGCCAGGGTTCTGTTTCAAGGGCATTTATGAGGATTATCGTCAGGAAGTTAAAGATGGCACCTACCATCTTCAGTCCAGCCACTTAGACCCCTTGTAACCATCTCCAACGCCGTCCCGCTCGGCCCCCGCGGGCAGATGCCTCCCACGTCTGCATGGTAAAGCCTCTCTCCTTCCACCTCAGTTTCGCTATTGCCTCTGGTGCCTGCTCGAATATTCATCTCTCCTTCCAGCTTACTTTCACTAATGCCTCCTGCCACCAGTAAGCCCATTGCGCGAAGCCTGGCAGCACTCGCCTCTGTCGTCCGCAAGTTAAAATGTCACCTACCTTCTTCAGTCTAGCCACTTAGGCCCCTTGTAACCATCTCCAACGCCTCACGCCTCCTCCTGGCCCCCGCGGGCCGACCCCTCCCACGCCTGCCAGGTAAAGCCTCTGTCCTTCTACCTTAGTTTCGCTATTGCATCCGGTGCCTGCTCAATAAAGCATCTCTCCTTCCAGCTTACTTTCACTAATGTCTCCTGCCACCAGTAGGCCCTTGCGTAGCCAGGCAGCATTCGCCTCTATTGTCTGCAAGGTAAAGATGGCACCTACCATCTTCAGTCCAGCCACTTAGGCCCCTTGAAACCATCTCCAATGCCTCGTGCTTCCGCCTACCTTCTGCGGACCGACACCTCCCACACCAGCCTGGTAATGCCTCACTCCTTCCAGCTTAGTTTCACGAATGGTTCCGGTGCCTGCTCAATAAAAGCATCTCTCTGCAGGTTTACTTTCACTAATGCCTCCTGCTACCAGTAGTCACTTACGTAGCCTGGCAGCACAGGCCGCTGTCGTCCACAAGTTAAAGATGGCACCTGCCGTCTTCCAGTCCAGCCTACTTAGGCCCCATAACCAGGTCAGCGCCTCGCGCCTCCTCCCGACCCCTGTGGGCTCAATGCCTCCCACGCCAACATGGTAAAACCTCTCCTTCCAGCTTAGTTTGCTAATGCCTCTGGTGCCTGCTCAATAAAGCATCTCTCCTTCCAGTTTACTTTCACTACTGCCTCCTGCCACCAGTAGGCCTTGCCAGCCAGAGCAGCAGTCGCCCCTATCGTCCCATAGTTAAATACGCACCCACCGTCTTCAGTCCAGCCACTTAGGCCCTTTGTAACCATCTCCATCGCCTCGCGCCTCCGCCCATCCCCCTAAAGCATTTTTCCTTCCAGTTTACTTTCACTACTGCCTCCTGCCACCAGTAGGCCCTTGCGTAACCAGGCAGAACTCACCTCTACCGTCCGCAAGTTAAAGATGGCACCTACTGACTTCAGTCCAGCCACTTAGGCCCCTTGTAACCATCTCCAACGCCTCACGCCTCCACTCGGCCCCGTGGGCAGATGCCTCCACGCCTGATGGTAGGTCTCTCTCCTTCCACCTTAGCTTCCCTATTGCCTCAGGTGCCTCTTGGCGAAAAAGCATCTTTCTTGCCGCGTGCTTTCACAAATGCCTCCTGCTGCCAGTAAGCACTCGTAGCCTGGCAGCACTCGCCTCTGTCATCTGCATTTAAAGATGGCACCTATCATCTTCAGTCTAGCCACTTGGGCCCGTAACCATCTCCAATGCCTCACCCACTCCTCTGGCCCCCACAGGCCCACGACCCTGCAGCCTGCATGGGTAAAGCCTCTCTCCTTCCACCTTAGTTTCATGTGCCTCTGGTGCCTGCTCGATAAAGCATCTCTGCAGCTTACTTTCACCTAATGCCTCCTGCCACAAAGTAAGCCCTGGTAGCCTGGCGCACTCGCCTCTATCATCACTGGTTAAAGATGGCACCCGCCATCTTCAATCCAACCACATAGGCTTCTTGTAACCATCTCAATGCCTCGTGCCTCCTCCCGACCCCGAGGGCCGACCCTCCCGCCTGCCTGGTGAAACCTCTTTCCTTCCACCTTAGTTTCGCTATTGCCTCTGGTGCCTGCTTAATATAGCATCTTTCCTTCCAGCTTACCTTCACTAATGCCTCCTGCCACCAGAAGTCCCTTGCGTACCCTGGCAGCCCTCGCTTCTATCGTCCGCAACTTGAAAGATGGCGCCTACCATCTTCAGTCCAGCCAAGCCAGGCCCCTTGAACCATCTACAATGCCTCGCGCCTCCGCCCAACCCTACAGGCCGGCGCTCCGACATCTTCTTTCCAGCGGATGTCTGCCAACGCCTCTTGCACCTGCCAGGGTTCTGTTTCAAGGCATTTGATGTTATCATCACATGTTAAAGATGGCACCTACCATCTTCAGTCCAGCCACTATAGGCCCCTTGGAACCATGTCCAACGCTCTGCGGCCTCTCCCCGACCCTGTAGGCAGACATCTCCCACACCTCCTTCCGGTGATGTCCCCAATGCCTCTTGCGCCAGGCAGGTTTTGTTTCAAGGAGCATTTGCAGCGTATCGTCCAAACTTAAAGATGGCACCTATTGTCTTCAGTCCAGCCACTTAGGCCCCTTGTATCCATCTCCAACGCCTCAGGCCTCCTCCCATCTCCCCAGCTGGCCGACCCCTCCCACTCCTGCCTCGTAAAGCCTCACTCCTTCCAGCTTATTTTCACTAATGCCTCTGGTGCCTGCTCAATAAAGCATCTCTCTTTCCAGTTTGCTTTCACTACTGCCTCCTGCCACCAGTAGGCCCTTGCGTGAACAGGCACCTCGCCTCTATCGCCTACAAGTTAAAGATCGACCTACCTTCTTCCAATCCAGCCACTCAAGGCCCTTTGTAAACATCTCCAATGCCTCGCGCCTCCTCCAGGCCCCCGCAGGCTGATGCCTACCACGCCTGCATGGTAAAGCCTCTCTCCTTCCAGCTTAGTTTCGCTTAGTCCTCCGGTGCCTGCTCGATAAAGCATCTCTTCTTCCAGCAAAGTTTCGCCAATGCCTCCGATGTCTGCTCGGTAAAGCATCTCTCCTTGCAGCTTCCGTTCACTAATTCCTCCTGCCACCAGTAGTCCCCTGCGTAGCATGGCAGCACTCACTTCTATCGTCTTCAAGATAACGATGGCATCTACCATCTTCATTCCAGCCACTGAGGCCCCTTGTACGCATCAACGCCTCGCGCCTCCTCCTCTCCGACGCGGGCCAACCCCTCCCACGCCAGCCTGGTAAAGCCTCTCTCCTTCCACCTTAGTTTCGCTATTGCCTCCGGTGCCTGCTCGATAAAGCATCTCTCCTTCCAGCTTACTTTCACTAATGCCTCCTGCCACCAGTAGGCCCTTTCGTAGCCTGGCAGCACTCGCCTCTATCGTCAACAAGTTAAAGATGGCACCATCTTCAGTCGAGCCACTTAGGCCCAATGAAACCATCTCCAATGCCTCGTGCCTCCGCCCAGCCCCTACAGGCCGACGTCTCCCACACCTCCTTCCAGCTGATGTCCGTTAACGCCTCTTGCGTCTGCCAGAGTTCTGTTTCAAGGGCATTTGCAAGCTATCGTCAGCAAGTTAAAGATGGCACCTACCATCTTCATTCCTGCCACTTAGGCCCCTTGGAACCATCTCTAATGCCTCGCGCCACCGCCCGGCCCCTGTAGGCCGACATCTCCTACACCTCCTTCAGGGAGATGTCCACTAATGCCTCTTGCGCCTGCCAGGGTTCTGTTTCAAGGGCATTTCCATGCTATCATCAGCAAGTTAAAGATGGCAAGCACCATCTTCAGTCCAGCCACTTAGGCCCCTTGGAACCATCTCCAATGCCTCGCGCCTCCGCCCGGTCCCTGCAGGCCGACATCTCCCACAGCTCCTTGGGTGATGTCCGCTAACGCCTCTTACACCTGCCTGAGTTCTGTTTCAAGGGCATTTGCAAACTATCATCAGCAAGTTAAAGATGGCACCTACCATCTTTAGTCCAGCCACTTAGGGCCCTTGGAACCAACTCCAATGCCTCGCGGCTCCTCCAGGCCCCCGCAGGCTGACACCTCCCACACCTGCCTGGCAAAGCCAGTCTCCTTCCACCTTAGTTTCACTGTTCCCTCCGGTGCCTGCTCGATAAAGCATCTCTCCTACCAGCTTACTTTCACTAATGCCTCCTGCCAACAGTAGGCCCTTGCGTAGCCTGGAAGCACTCGCCTCTATCGTCTGCAAGTTAACGATGGCACCTATCATCTTCAGTCCAGCCACTTAGGCCCCTTGTAACCATCTCCAATGCCTAGAGCCTCCTCCTGGCCCCACAGGCCGACCCCTCCTACGCCTGCCTGGTAAAGCCTCTCCTTCCACCTTAGTTTCACTATTGCCTCCGGTGCCTGCTAGATAAAGATCTCTCCTTCAAGCTTACCTTCACTAATGCCTCCTGCCACCAGTAGGCTCTTTGCGTAACCTGGCCTTTTCGCCCTCTATCGTCCGCCAAGTTAAAAGGTGAACGCATTGCCTTACAGTAGCCACTTAGGCCCCTTGTAACCATCTCCAAAGCCTCGCCCTCCTCCCGCCCAGCAGCCGACATGCCTCCCACGCCTGCATGGTAAAGCCTATCTCCTTCAGCTTAGTTTCACTAATGCCTCCTGCCACCAGTAGGCCCTTGCGTAGCCAGGCAGCACTCACCTCTATCGTCTGCAGGTTAAAGATGGCACCTTCCATCTTCAGTCTTGCCACTTAGGCCCTTTGTAACCATCTCCAATGCCTCGCGCCTCCTCCAGGCCCCCGTGGGCTGATGCCTCCCACGTCTGCGTGGTAAAGCCTCTCTCCTTCCAGCTTAGTTTCGCTAATGCCTCCAGTGCCTGCTCGATAAAGCATCTCTCCTTGCAGCTTCCTTTCACTAATGCCTCCTGCCACCAGTAGTGCCCTGCGTAGCCTGGCAGCACTCGCCTCTATTGTCCGCAAGTTAAAGATGGCACCTACTATCTTTCAGTCCAGCCAATTAAGCCCTTGCACATCTACAATGTCTCGGCGCCTCCGCCCAGCTTCCTGAGACCGACGCCACCGCCTGCCTGGTAATGACTCACTCCTTCCAGCTTAGTTTCGCTAATGGCTCCAGTGCCTGCTCAATAATGCATCTCTCCTTCCAGTTTACTTTCACTACTGCCTCCTTCCACCAGTATTACGCATGTAGCCTGGCAGCACTCGCCTTATCGGTCCACAAGTTAAAGATGGCACCTTCGCCTTCAGTCCAGCCACTTAGGCCCCTTGTAACCATCTCCAGTACCTCGCGCCACCACACCCTGCCCATGCGGGTGAATGCCTCCCAAGCCACACATGGTAGGCCTCTCTCCTTCCACCACAGTTTTACACCAAGTGCCTCCGGTGTCTGCTTGATAAGCATCTCTCCTTCCACCTTACTTTCACTAATGCCTCCTGCTTCCAGTGATGGGCACTTGCGTAACCTGGCAGCCTTGCCTCTGTCATCCGCCAAGTTAAAGATGGCACCTACCGTCTTCAGTCCAGCCACTTAGGCCTCTTGGAACCATCTCCAGCGCCTGCGTGCCTCCGACCAGCCCCTGCAGGTCGCATCGCCTCCCACACACCTCCTGCAGGGCGATGTCCGCTAATGCCTCTTAATGCCTGCCAGGGTTCTGTTTCAAGGGCATTTCCATGCTATCGTCAGCAAGTTAAAGATGGCACCTACCATCTTCAGTCCAGCCACTTAGGCACCTTGTAACCATCTCCAACGCCTCACGCCTCCGCCTGGTCCCTGCAGGCCGACATCTCCCACAGGTCCTTCCAGGTGATGTCCACTAACGTCACTTGCTCCTGCCAGGGTTCTGTTTCAAGGCAATTGCAAGCTATCGTCAGCAAGTTAAAGATGGCACCTACCATCTTTAGTCCAGCCACTTAGGCCCCATGTAACCATATCCAATGCCTCGCGCCTCCTCCTGGCCCCCACATGGGCTGACCCTCCCACACCTGCCTGGTGGTTCTCCTCCACCTTAGTTTCACCAGTTGCCTCCGGTGCCTATTCGATAAAAGCATCTCTACTTCCAGCTTACCTTCACTAATGCCTCCTGCCACTATGTAGGCTCTACGTAGCCTGGCAGCCTCGCCTCTATCGTCCGCAGTTAAAGGTGGCACCACTGCCTACAGTCCAGCCACTTAGGCCCCTTGTAACCATCTCCAATCCCTCACACCTCTGCCCGCCCCCAGAAGGCTGATCGCCTCCCACACCTCCTTCCAGCTGATGTCCGCTAAAGCCTCTTGTGCCTGCCAGGGTTCTGTTTCAAGGGCATTTGCTGGCCTCGTCAGCAAGTTAAGAATGGCACCTACAATTTTAAGTCCAGCCACTTGGCCCCTTGGAACCATCTCAAATGCGCCTCGCGCCTCCGCCCGGCCCCTGCAGGCTGACGTCGCCCACACCTCCTTCCAGCTGATGTCCGCTAACACCTTTTGCGCCTGCCAGGGTTCTGCTTCAAGGGCATTTGCAAGCTATCATCAGCAAGTTAAAGATGGCACCTACCATGTTCAGTCCAGCCACTTAGGCCCCTTGGAACCATCTCCAATGCCTAGAGCCTCCTCCTGGTCCCCGCGGGACGACCCCTCCTAAGCCTGCCTGGTAAAGCCTATCTCCGTCCACCTTAGTTTCACTATTGCCTCTGGTGCCTGCTCAATAAAGCATCTCTCCTTCCAGTTTACTTTCACTACTGCCTCCTGCCACCAGTAGGCCATTGCGAAGCCTGGCAGTACTCGCCTCTATCGTCCACAAGTTAAAGATGGCACCTTTCGTCTTCAGTCCAGCCACTTAGGCCCCTTATAACCATCTCCAACGCCTCGCGCCTCAGCCCGGCCCACGCGGGCAGATGCCGCCCACGCCTGCATGGTAAGGCCTCTCTCCTTCCACCTTAGTTTTGCTATTGCCTCCGGTGCCTGCTCGGTAAAGCATCTCTCCTTCCAGCTTACTTTCACTAATGCCTCCTGCCACCAGTAGGCTCTTGCGTAGCCTGGCAGCACTCGCCTGTATCGTCAGCAAGTTAAAGATGGCACCTACCATCTTTAGTCCAGCCACTTAGGCCCAATGGAACCATCTCCACGCCTGCTGATCCACCGCCCCAGCAGGTCGATGTCTCCCACACCTCCTTCCAGCTGATGTCCACTAACGCCTCTTACAGCCTGCCACAAGTTCTGTTTTCAAGGGCATTTGCAAGCTATCATCAGCAAGTTAAGATAGCACCTACCATCTTCGGTCAGCCATAGGCCCCAGGAACCATCTCCAATACCTCGCGCTTCCACCCGGCCCCTGCAGGCCGACGTCTTCCACACCTCCTTCCGGGTGATGTCCGCTAACATCTCTTGCTCCTGCCAGGGTTCTCTTTCAAGGGCATTTCCAAGCTATCATCCGCAAGTTAACGATGGCACCTATCGTCTTCAGTCCAGCCACTTAGGCCCCTTGTAACCATCTCCAATGCCTAGAGCCTCCTCCTGGCCCCCGCGGGTTGACCCCACCTACGCCTGCCTGGTAAAGCCTCTCTCCTTCCACCTAGTTTCACACTATTGCCCTCCCCGTCCCCACTGATAAAGCACCTCCTTCCAGCATACCTTTCACGAATGCCTCCTGCCACCAGTAGGCTCTTGCGTAGCCTGGCAGCACTCACCTCTATCATCTGCAAGTTAAAGGTGGCACCTAGGTCACAGTCCAGCCACTTAGGCCCTTTGTAACCATCTCCAAAGCCTTACGCTTCCTCCCACCGGCCCAAGGCAGCCACTGCCACCTACCACTGCATGGTAAAGCCTCTCCTTCCAGCTTAGTTTCGCTAATGCCTCCGGCGCCTGCTCAATAAAGCATCTCACCTTCCAGTTTACTTTCACTACTGCCTCCTGCCACCAGTAGGCCCTTGCGTAGCCAGGCAGCACTCGCCTCTATCGTCTGCAAGTTAAAGACGGCACCTTCCGTTTTCAATCTTGCCACTTAGGCCTTTTTAACCATCTCCAATTCCTTGCTCCTCTTCCAGGCCCCAGTGGGCAGATGCCTCAAACGCCTGCATGGTAAAGCCTCTCTCCTTCCAGCTTAGTTTCGCTCATGCCACCGGTGCCTGCACAATAAAGCATCTCTCCTTGCAGCTTCCTTTCACTAATGCCTCCTGCCACCTGTCATCCCTGTGTAGCCTGGCAGCACTCGCCTCTATTGTCCGCAGTTAAAGATGGCACCTACTATCTTCAGTCCAGCCACTTAGGCCCTTGTACACATCTCCAACGCCTGGCCTCCGCTCATCTTTCTATGACCGACGCCTCCCCACGCCTGCCTGGTAATGACTCACTCCTTCCAGTTTAGTTTCGCACGGTCTGTGCCTGCTCAATAAAAGCATCTCCTTCCCAGTTTACTTGCACTAATGCCTCTGCCACCAGTAGGCTATTGCGTAGCTTGGCAGCACCGCCTATCATCCGCAGTTAAAGATGGCACCTTCGCGCTTCAGTCTTCCCACTTAGGCCCTTTGTAACCATCTCCAAATCCTCGTGCCTCCGCCCGGCCCTCACGGGCAGATGTCTCCACGCCTGGAGGTAAGGCCTCTCTCCTTCCACCTTAGTTTCTCCATTGCCTCCGTGCCTGCTCGATAAAGCATCTCTCCTTCCACCCACCTCTCACTAATGCCTCCTGCTTCCAGTAGGCACTCATGGTAGCCTGGCAGCACTCACCTCTGTCATCAGCATCTTAAAGATGGCATCTACTGTGTTCAGTCCAGCCACTTAGGCCTCTTGGAACCATCTCCAATGCCTCGCGCCTCCGATCCGGCCCCTGCAGGGCAAGTCTCCCACACCTCCTTCAGGGAGATGTCCGCTAATGCCACTTGCGCCTGCCAGGGTTCTGTTTCAAGGGCATTTCCATGCTATCGTCAGCAAGTTAAAGATGGCACCTACCATGTTCAGTCCAGCCACTTAGGCCCCTTGAAACCAACTCCAATGCCTCGCGCCTCCACCTGGTCCCTGCAGGCCGACATCTCCCACAGCTCCTTCTGCTGATGTCCGCTAACGCCTCTTACACCTGCCTGAGTTCTGTTTCAAGGGCATTTGCAAACTATCGTCAGCAAGTTAAAGATGGCACCTACCATCTTTACTCCAGCCACTTAGGGCCCTTGAGACCAACTCCAATGCCCTCATGACTCCTCCAGGCCCCACAGGCTGGCACCTCCACACCTGCCTGGCAAAGCCAGTCTCCTTCCACCTTAGTTTCCTGTTCCCTCCGGTGCCTGCTCGATAAAGCATCTCTCCTACCAAGCTTACTTTCACTAATGCCTCCTGCCACCAGTAGGCCCCTTACATAGCCTGGAAGCACTCGCCCCTCTATGGTCGCAGGATTATGATGGCACCTATCGTCTTCAGTCCAGCCACTTGGGCCCCTTGTAACCATCTCCAGCCTCGCGCCTCCTCCTGGTCCAAGGCAGCCGATGCCTCCCACCCGCAGTAAAGCCTCTCTCCTTCCAGCTTAGTTTCGCTAATGCCTCCAGTGCCTGCTCGATAAAGCATCTCTCCTTGCAGCTTCCTTTCACTAATGCCTCCTGCCACCAGTAGTGCCCTCAGTAGCCTGGCAGCACCGCCTCTTGTCCATAAGTTAAAGATGGCACCTACTATCTTAGTCCAGCCAATTGCTTCCCCATGTACACATCTCACGCTCTCCGCCTAGCTTCTGCGGACCGACGCCACCCACGCCTGCCTGGTAATGATTCACTCCTTCCAGCTTAGTTTCGCTAATGGCTCCAGTGCCTGCTCAATAATGCATCTCTCCTTCCAGTTCACTTTCACTACTGCCTCCTTCCACCAGTAGGCCATTGTGTAGCCTGGCAGCTCTCGCCTCTATCGTCCACAAGTTAAAGATGGCACCTACCTTCTTCATTCCAGCCTTCTTAGGCCCCTTGTACCCATCTTCAACGCCTTGCGCCTCCGCCCTGCTACTGCGGACCGACGCCTCCCACGCCTGCCTGGCAAAGCCTCTATCCTTCCACCCTAGCTTCGCTATTGCCTCCGTGCCTGTCTGATAAAGCATCTCTCCTTCCAGCATACTTTCACCACGCCTCCTGCCACCAGTAGGCGCTTGCATAGCCTGGCAGCACCGCCTATCGTCCGCAGTTAAAGATGGCACCTTCCATCTTCAGTCCAGCTACTTTGGCCCTTTGGAACCATCTCCAATGCCTCACGCCTCCGTCCAGCCCTGCAGGTCGTGTCTCTGCTGACCTCCTTCCAGCTGATGTCCGCTAATGCTCTTGCGCCTGCCAGGGTTCTGTTTCAAGGGCATTTGTAAGTTATCGCCAGGAATTAAAGATGGCACCTACCATCCCAGTCCAGCCACTCAGGCCCCATGTAACCATCTCCAACACCTCGCCCTCCGCTCCGGCCCCGCTGGCGCGGATGCCTCCCGATCCTGCATGGTAAAGCCTCTCCTTCCACCTCAGTTCGCTATTGCTCTGGTGCCTGCCCGATAAAGCATCCTCCTTCCAGCTTACTTTCACCTACTGTCTCCTGCCACCAGTAGGCCCTTGTGTAGCCAGGCAGCATCTGCCTATCGTCACTGCAAAGGTAAAGATGGCACTCACCATCTTCAGTCCAGCCACTTAGGCCCCTTGAAAACATCTCCAATGCTCGCTGCCCGCTTCACCTTCTGTGGACTGACGCCTCCACACCAGCCTGGTAATGCCTCACTCCTTCCAGCTTAGTTTCAAGAATGGTTCCGTGCCTGCTCATAAAGCATCTCTCCTTCGAGTTTACTTTCACTAATGACTCCTGCTACCAGTAGGCACTTCGATGAACTGGCAGCACGGCCGCTGTCATCCACAAGTTAAAGATGGCACCTGCCGTCTTCAGTCCAGCTTCTAGGCCCCTTGTAACCAGGTCCAATGCCTCGCGCCTCCTCCCGGCCCCTGTGGGCCTATGCCTCCCACGCCAACATGGTAAAACCTCTCTCCTTCCAGCTTAGTTTCGCTAATGCCTCCGGTGCCTGCTCAATAAAGCATCTCTCCTTCCAGTTTACTTTCACTAATGCCTCCTGCCACTAGTAGACCCTTGCGAAGCATGGCAGTACTCGCCTCTATCGTCCGCAAGTTAAAGATGGCACCTACCCTCTTCAGTCCTGCCTCTTAGGCACCTTGTAACCATCTCCAATGCCTCGCGCCTCCTCCTGGCCCCTACGGTCCGACCCCTCCCACGCCTGCCTGGCAAAGCCTCTCTCCTTCCACCTTAGTTTCGCTATCGCCTCCGGTGCTGTTCGATAAAGCATCTCTCCTTCCAGCATACTTTCACTAATGCCTCCTGCCACCAGTAGGCCCTTGTATAGCCTGGCAGCACTCACCTCTGTCATCCACAAGTTAAAGATGTCACCTACCATCTTCAGTCTAGCCACTTAGGCCCCTTGTAACCATCTCCAATGCCTCGCCCCTCCTCCTGGCCCCCGTGGGCCGACCCCTCCCACACCTGCCTGGTAAAGCCTCTCTCCTTCCACCTTAGTTTTGCTATTACCTCTGGTGCCTGCTCGATGAAGCATCTCTCCTTCCAGCTTACTTTCACTAATGCGTCCTGCCACCAGTAGGCCCTTGCGTAACCTGGCAGCACTCCCCTCTACCGTCCGCAAGTTAAAGATGGCACCTACAGTCTTCAGTCCAGCCACTTAGGCCCCTTGTAACCATCTCCAATGCCTCGTGCCTCTGCCCAGCTTATGCGGACCGACGCCTCCCACTCCTGCCTGGTAATGCCTCACTCCTACTAGCTTACTTTCACTAATGGCTCTGGTGCCTGCTCAATAAAGCATCTCTCCTTCCAGTTTACTTTCACTAATGCTCCTGCCTGGTAGGCCCTTGCGTAACCTGGCAGCACTCACCTCTGCCGTCCGGTAGTTAAAGATGGCACCTTCCATCTTCAGTCCAGCCTACTTTGGCCCTTTGAACCATCTCAATGCCCTGCCATCCGTCTAGCCCCTGCAGGCCGACCGCCTCCCGTGACCTCCTTCCAGCTGATGTCCGCTTAATGCCTCTTGCGCCTGCCAGGGTTCTGTTTCATGGGCATTTGTAGGTTATCGTCAGAAGTTAAGATGGCACCTACCATCTTCAGTCCAGCCACTTAGACCCTTGTAACCATCTCCAACGCCCGCCTCCGCTGCCCTGCTGGGCAGATGCCTCCCACGCCTGCATGGTAAAGCCTCTCCTTCCACCTCAGTTTGCTATTGCCTCTGGTGCCTGCTGAATATTCATCTCCTTCCAGCTTACTTTCACTAATGCCTCCTGCCACCAGTAAGTCTCTTGCGGCTCCGGCAGCACCTCGCCTCTGTCGTCCGCAGTTAAAATGTCACCCACCTCCTTCTGTCTAGCCACTTAGGATCCTTGTAACCATCTCCAACGCCCGCCTCCTCCTGTCCCCCTGTGCCCACCCTCCCACGCCTGCCTGGTGTTTCTCCTTCCATCTTATTCTGCTTATTGCTCTGGTACCCTGGCAAATATCTCTCTCCTTCCAGCTTACTTTCACTAATGTCTCCTGCCACCAGTAGGTCTCTCGTGAACCTGGCAGCACTCGCTTCTATCGTCCGTGGTTAAAGATGGTACCTATAGTCTTCAATCCAGCCACTTAGGCCTCTTATGACCATCTCCAATGCTCACGCCTCCTCCTGTCTCCCGGGTCGGCCCTCCCACGCCTGCCAGGTAAAGCCTCTGTCCTTCTACCTTAGTTTCATGGCTGCATCCGTGCCTGCTCAATAAAGCATCTCCTTCCAGCTTACTTTCACTAATGTCTCCTGCCACCAGTAGGTCTCTTATGAAGCCAGGCAGCATTCTCCTCTATTGTCTGCAAGGTAAGATGGCACCTACCATCTTCAGTCCAGCCACTTAGGCCCCTTGAAACCATCTCCACGCCTCTGCTCTGCCTTACCTTCTATGGACTGACACCTCCCACACCAGCCTGGTAATGCCTCACTCCTTCCAGCTTAGTTTCACGACTGGTCTGTGCCTGCTCATCAAAGCATCTCCTTCAGTTTATTTTCACTAATGCCTCCTGCTACTCAGTAGTCACTTGCATGAAGCCTGGCAGCACAGGCCGCTGTCAGTCCACAAGTTAAAGATGGCACCTGCCGCCTCTAGTCCAGCTACTTAGGGTCCCTTGGTAACCAGGTCCAACGCCCGCGCCTCCCTCCCGACCCCTGGGCCAACGCTCCCATCGCCCAACATGGTAAACCTCTCCCTTCCAGCTTAGTTTCGCTGCACGCCTCTGGTGCCTGCTCATCAGCATCTCCTCCTTCCAGTCGATTTCACCACTGCCTCCCTGGCCACTGTGCAGGCCCCATGAACCAGGCAGAACTCACCTCTACCGTCCGCAAGTTAAAGATGGCACCTACTGACTTCAGTCCAGCCACTTAGGCCCCTTGTAACCATCTCCAACGCCTCACGCCTCCACTCGGCCCCCGTGGGCAGATGCCTCCCACGCCTGATGGTAAAGTCTCTCTCCTTCCACCTTAGCTTCCCTATTGCCTCAGGTGCCTGCGCGAAAAAGCATCTTTCCTGCCACCGTACTTTCACAAATGCCTCCTGCTACCAGTAGGCACTTGCGTATGTAGCACTCGCCTCTGTCGTCTCGTGTTAAAGATGGCACCCATCATCTTCAGTCTAGCCACTTAGGCCCATGTAACCATCTCCAATGCCCTCACCCTCCTCCTGGTCCCCACAGGCCGACCTCCCACGCCTGCATGGTAAAGCCTCTCTCCTTCCACCTTAGGGTCTGCTATTGCCCGCTGCCTGCCCGAAAGCATCTCTACTACAGCTCACTTTCACTAATGCCTCTCGCCACAAGTAAGCCCCCAGCGTAGCCTGGCAGCACTCGCCTCTATCATCTGCAAGTTAAAGATGGCACCCGCCATCTTCAATCCAGCCACATATGCCTCTTGTAACCATCTCCAATGCCTCGTGCCTCCTCCTGACCCCCGAGGGCCGACCCCTCCCACGCCTGCCTGGTAAAGCCTCTTTCCTTCCACCTTAGTTTCGCTATTGCCTCTGGTACCTGCTTCATATAGCATCTTTCCTTCCAGCTTACCTTTACTAATGCCTCCTGCCACCAGACGTCCCTTGCATGACCTGGCAGCACTCTGTTTCTATCGTCCTGAGTTGAAAGATGGCGCTCACCATTCAGTCCAGCCACTTAGGCCCCTTTGGAACCATCTCCCAACGCCTGAGCCTCCTCCTGGCCCCAGTGGGCCGACCCCTCCCACTCCTGCCTCGCAAAGCCTCTATCCTTCCAGCTTATTTTCACTAATGCCTCTGGTGCCTGCTCATAAAGCATCTCTTTCCAGTTTGCTTTTCACTACTGCCTCCTGCCACCAGTAGGCCCTCATGAGACAGGCAGCACCTCACTCTATCCGCTGCAGTTAAAGATGGCACCTACCTTCTTCAATCCAGCCACTAAGGCCCTTTGTAGCATCTCCACTGCCTCACATCCTCCAGGTCCCCTCAGAGGCTGATGCCACCACGCCTGCATGGTAAAGCCTCTCCTTCCAGCTTAGTTTCTTGCTATACCTCCGTGCCTGCTCGATCAAGCATCTCTTCTTCCAGCAAAGTTTCGCCAATGCCTCGATGTCTGCTTCATAAAGCATCTCTCCTGTAGCCTGCTCACCATTCCTCCTGCACACCAGTGAACCTCTTCGTGAGCATGGCAGCACTCACTTCTATCATCTGCAAGATAACGATGGCACCTACCATCTTCATTCCAGCCACTTAGGCCTTATGTACATCAGCCACCGGCCTCCTCCCGGGGTCTGGCGGGCCAACCCTCTCACGCTCTGCCTGGTAAAGCCTCTCCTTCCACTTTAGTTTTGCTATTATTGCTCTCCGTGCCTGCTCGATAAAGCATCCTCCTTCCAGCTTATTTCTCTCACTAATGCCTCCCACAATTAGTAGGCCCCTTCAGAGTCTGGCAGCACTCACTTGCCATGTCAAGTGTTGAAGATTGCACCCACCATCTCAGCCCAGCCACTTAGGCCCAATGAACTATCTCCAATTGCTCAGGCTCCTCCGCCCATACAGGCCGACGCCTCCCACACCTCCTTCCAGCTGATGTCCGCTAACGCCTTTGCGCCTGCCAGAGTTCTGTTTCAAGGCATTTGCATGCTATCATCAGCAAGTTAAAGATGGCAAGCACCATCTTCAGTCCAGCCACTTAGGCCCCTTGAACCATCTCCATGCCTCACGCCTCGCCCAGTCCCTGCAGGCCGACATCTCCCACAGCTCCTTCGGCTGATGTCCGCTAACGCCTCTTACACCTGCCTGAGTTCTGTTTCAAGGGCATTTGCAAACTATCATCAGCAAGTTAAAGATGGCACCTACCATCTTTAGTCCAGCCACTTAGGGCCCTTGGAACCAACTCCAATGCCTCGCGGCTCCTCCAGGCCCCCGCAGGCTGACACCTCCCACACCTGCCTGGCAAAGCCAGTCTCCTTCCACCTTAGTTTCACTGTTCCCTCCGGTGCCTGCTCGATAAAGCATCTCTCCTACCAGCTTACTTTCACTAATGCCTCCTGCCAACAGTAGGCCCTTGCGTAGCCTGGAAGCACTCGCCTCTATCGTCTGCAAGTTAACGATGGCACCTATCATCTTCAGTCCAGCCACTTAGGCCTTGTAACCATCTCCAATGCCTAGAGCCTCCTCCTGGCCCCACAGGCCGACCCCTCCCGCCTGCCTGGTAAAGCCTCTCCTTCCACCTTAGTTTCACTATTGCCTCCGTGCCTACTGATAAAGCATCTCCTTCAGCTTACCTTCACTAATGCCTCCTGCCACCAGTAGGCTCTGCGTGAGTCTCGTGCACTCAGCTCTATCGTCCGGGCATAGTTAAAGGTGGAATGCACTGCCTTACAGTAAAGCCACTTAGGCCCCTTGTAACCATCTCCAAAGCCTCGCCCTCCTCCCGCCCAGCAGCCGACATGCCTCCCACGCCTGCATGGTAAAGCCTATCTCCTTCAGCTTAGTTTCACTAATGCCTCCTGCCACCAGTAGGTCCTCTTGCGGCCAGGCAGCACTCACCTCTATCGTCTGCAGGGTTAAAGATGGCACCTTCCATCTTCAGTCTTGCCACTTGGGCCCTTTGTAACCATCTCCAATGCCTCGCGCCTCCTCCAGGCCCCGTGTACTGATGCCTCCCACGCCTGGCGCGGAAGCCTTCCAGCTTTAGTTTCGCTTAATGCCTCCAGTGCCTGCTCGATAAAGCATCTCTCCTTGCAGCTTCCTTTCACTAATGCCTCCTGCCACCAGTAGTCCCCTGCGTAGCCTGGCAGCACTCGCCTCTATTGTCCGCAAGTTAAAGATGGCACCTACTATCTTTCAGTCCAGCCAATTAAGCCCTTGCACATCTACAATGTCTCGGCGCCTCCGCCCAGCTTCCTGAGACCGACGCCACCGCCTGCCTGGTAATGACTCACACCTTCCAGCTTAGTTTCTGCAATGGCTCCAGTGCCTGCTCAATAATGCATCCTCCTTCCAGTTTACTTTCACTCACTGCCTCCTTCCACCAGTAGGCTATTCGTAGCCTGGCAACCCTATTTCATCGTCCACAAGTTAAAGATGGCACCTTGCCTTCAGTCCAGCCACTTAGGCCCCTTGTAACCATCTCCAATGCCTCGCGCCACCACCCTGCCCATGTGGTAGATGCCTCCCAAGCCTGCATGGTAAGGCCTCTCTCCTTCCACCACAGTTTGCTTATTGCCTCCGGTGTCTGCTTGATAAGCATCTCTCCTTCCACCTTACTTTCACTAATGCCTCCTGCTTCCAGTAGGCACTTGCGTAGCCAGGCAGCACTTGCCTCTGTCATCCGCAAGTTAAAGATGGCACCTACCGTCTTCAGTCCAGCCACTTAGGCCTCTTGGAACCATCTCCAACGCCTCGTGCCTCCGATCCAGCCCCTGCAGGCTGTCTCCCACACCTCCTGCAGGCAGATGTCCGCTAATGCCTCTTGCGCCTGCCAGGGTTCTGTTTCAAGGGCATTTCCATGCTATCGTCAGCAAGTTAAAGATGGCACCTACCATCTTCAGTCCAGCCACTTAGGCACCTTGTAACCATCTCCAACGCCTCGCGCCTCCGCCTGGTCCCTGCAGGCCGACATCTCCCACAGGTCCTTCCAGGTGATGTCCACTAACGTCACTTGCTCCTGCCAGGGTTCTGTTTCAAGGGCATTTGCAAGCTATCGTCAGCAAGTTAAAGATGGCACCTACCATCTTTAGTCCAGCCATAGGCCCCCATGTAACCATATCTCAACGCCTCCTCCTGGCCCCCCCTGCTGGCCGACCCTCCCACACCTGCCTGGTGTGTTCTCCTCCACCTTAGTTTCACCAGTTGCCTCCGGTGCCTATTCGATAAAAGCATCTCTACTTCCAGCTTACCTTCACTAATGCCTCCTGCCACTAGTAGGCTCTTCGTAGCCTGGCAGCACTGCCTCTATCGTCCCAGTTAAAGGTGGCACCTACCGTCTACAGTCCAGCCACTTAGGCCCCTTGTAACCATCTCCAATACCTCACACCTCTGCCCGCCCCCAGAAGGCTGACGTCTCCCACACCTCCTTCCAGCTGATGTCCGCTAAAGCCTCTTGTGCCTGCCAGGGTTCTGTTTCAAGGGCATTTGCTAGCTATCGTCAGCAAGTTAAAGATGGCACCTACAATTTTCAGTCCAGCCACTTAGACCCCTTGGAACCATCTCCAACGCCTCACGCCTCCGCCCGGCCCCTGCAGGCTGACGTCGCCCACACCTCCTTCCAGCTGATGTCCGCTAACACCTTTTGCGCCTGCCAGGGTTCTGCTTCAAGGGCATTTGCAAGCTATCATCAGCAAGTTAAAGATGGCACCTACCATGTTCAGTCCAGCCACTTAGGCCCCTTGGAACCATCTCCAATGCCTAGAGCCTCCTCCTGGTCCCCGCGGGACGACCCCTCCTAAGCCTGCCTGGTAAAGCCTATCTCCGTCCACCTTAGTTTCACTATTGCCTCTGGTGCCTGCTCAATAAAGCATCTCTCCTTCCAGTTTACTTTCACTGCCTCCTGCCACCAGTAGGCCATTGCGGCCTGGCAGTACTCGCCTCTATCGTCCACAAGTTAAAGATGGCACCTTTCGCCTTCAGTCCAGCCACTTAGGCCCCTTATAACCATCTCCAACGCCCGCTACAGCCCGCCCACGTGGCAGATGCCAGCCACGCCTGCATGGTAAGGCTCTCCTTCCACCCAGTTTTGCTATTGCCTCGGTGCCTGCTCGGTAAAGCATCTCTCCTTCCAGCTTACTTTCACTAATGCCTCCTGCCACCAGTAGGCTCTTGCGGTAACCTGGCAGCACTCGCCTGCTGTCGTCCAGCAAGTTAAAGAGATGGCACCTACCATCTTTAGTCCAGCCACTTAGGCCCAATGGAACCATCTCCACGCCTGCTGATCCACCGCCCCAGCAGGTCGATGTCTCCCACACCTCCTTCCAGCTGATGTCCACTAACGCCTCTTACGCCTGCCACAGTTCTGTTTTCAAGGGCATTTGCAAGCTATCATCAGCAAGTTAAGATAGCACCTACCATCTTCGGTCAGCCATAGGCCCCAGGAACCATCTCCAATACCGGCGCTCACCCAGGCCCCTGCAGGTCGACGTCTTCCACACCTCCTTCCGGTGATGTCCGCTAACATCTCTTGCTCCTGCCAGGTTCTCTTTCAAGGCATTTCCAAGCTATCATCCCCAGTTAACGATGGCACCTATCGCTCTCAGTCCAGCCACTTAGGCCCCTTTGTAACCATCTCCAATGCCTAGGAGCCTCCTCCTGGCCCCCCGCTGGTTGACCCCCACCCCACGCCTGCCTGGTAAAGCCTCTCCTTCCACCTAGTTTCACACTATTGCCCTCCCCGTCCCCACTGATAAAGCACCTCCTTCCAGCATACCTTTCACGAATGCTCCTGCCACCAGTAGGCTCTCATGCAGGGCCTGGCAGCACTCACCTCTATCATCTGCAAGTTAAAGGTGGCACCTAGGTCACAGTCCAGCCACTTGGGCCCTTGGCCAGCCATCTCAAGGCCTTGCATCACCGGCCCAAGGCAGCCATTGCCACCTACCACTGCATGGTAAAGCCTCTATCCTTCCAGCTTGGTTTAGCTAATGCCTCGCGCCTGCTCAATAAAGCATCTCACCTTCCAGGTTACTTTCACTACTGCCTCCTGCCACCAGTAGGCCCTTGCGTAGCCAGGCAGCACTCGCCTCCTATCGTCTGCAAGTTAAAGGAGCGGCACCTTCCGTTTTTCAATTTGCCACTTAGGCCTTTTAACCATCTCAATTCCTTGCTCCTCTTCCAGGCCCCAGTGGAATCAGATGCCTCAGCGCCTGCATGGTAAAAGCCCCTCCTTCCAGCTTAGTTTCGCTCATGCCACCGGTGCCTGCACAATAAAGCATCTCTCCTTGCAGCTTCCTTTCACTAATGCCTCCTGCCACCTGTCGTCCCTGTGTAGCCTGGCAGCACTCGCCTCTATTGTCCGCAAGTTAAAGATGGCACCTACTATCTTCAGTCCAGCCACTTAGGCCCCTTGTACACATCTCCAACGCCTCGGGCCTCCGCCCACCTTCTGCGGACCGACGCCTCCCACGCCTGCCTGGTAATGACTCACTCCTTCCAGTTTAGTTTCGCTAATGGCTCCGGTGCCTGCTCAATAAAGCATCTCTCCTTCCAGTTTACTTTCACTAATGCCTCCTGCCACCAGTAGGCCATTGCGTAGCTTGGCAGCACTCGCCTCTATCATCCGCAAGTTAAAGATGGCACCTTCCGTCTTCAGTCTTCCCACTTAGGCCCTTTGTAACCATCTCCAAATCCTCGTGCCTCCGCACGGCCCTCACGGGCAGATGTCTCCCACGCCTGGAGGGTAAGGCCTCTCTCCTTCCACCTTAGTTTCGCTATTGCCTCCGTGCCTGCTCGATAAAGCATCTCTCCTTCCACCTTACTCTCACTAATGCCTCCTGCTTCCAGTAGGCACTGCATGTAGCCTGGCAGCACTCACCTCTGTCATCAGCATCTTAAAGATGGCATCTACTGTGTTCAGTCCAGCCACTTAGGCCTCTTGGAACCATCTCCACCGCCTCGACCAGCCCCTGCAGGCCGAAGTCTCCCACACCTCCTTCAGGGAGATGTCCGCTAACGCCTCTTGCGCCTGCCAGGGTTCTGTTTCAAGGGCATTTCCATGCTATTGTCAGCAAGTTAAAGATGGCACCTACCATCTTCAGTCCAGCCACTTAGGCCCCTTGGAACCATCTCCAATGCCTCGCGCCTCCGCCTGGTCCCTGCAGGCCGACATCTCCCACAGCTCCTTCTGCTGATGTCCGCTAACGCCTCTACACCTGCCTGAGTTCTGTTTCATGGGCATTTGCAAACATCGTCAGCAAGTTAAAGATGGCACCTACCATCTTTACTCCAGCCACTAAGGCCCTTGAGACCAACTCCAATGCCCTCATGACTCCTCCAGGCCCCCAAGGCTGCACCTCCACACCTGCCTGGCAAAGCCAGTCTCCTTCCACCTTAGTTTCCTGTTCCCTCCGTGCCTGCTCGATAAAGCATCTCCCACCAGCTTACTTTCACTAATGCCTCCTGCCACCAGTAGGCCCTTACATAGCCTGGAAGCACTCGCCTCTATCGTCCGCAAGTTAACGATGGCACCTATCGTCTTCAGTCCAGCCACTTAGGCCCCTTGTAACCATCTCCAAAGCCTCGCGCCTCCTCCTGGTCCAAGGCAGCCGATGCCTCCCACGCCTGCATGGTAAAGCCTCTCTCCTTCCAGCTTAGTTTCGCTAATGCCTCCAGTGCCTGCTCGATAAAGCATCTCTCCTTGCAGCTTCCTTTCACTAATGCCTCCTGCCACCAGTAGTGCCCTGCGTAGCCTGGCAGCACTCGCCTCTATTGTCCGCAAGTTAAAGATGGCACCTACTATCTTCAGTCCAGCCAATTAAGCCCCTTGTACACATCTACATCTCGCGCCTCCGCCCAGCTTCTGCGGACCGACGCCACCCACGCCTGCCTGGTAATGATTCACTCCTTCCAGCTTAGTTTCGCTAATGGCTCCAGTGCCTGCTCAATAATGCATCTCTCCTTCCAGTTCACTTTCACTACTGCCTCCTTCCACCAGTAGGCCATTGCGTAGCCTGGCAGCACTCGCCTCTATCGTCCACAAGTTAAAGATGGCACCTACCTTCTTCATTCCAGCCTTCTTAGGCCCCTTGTACCCATCTTCAACGCCTTGCGCCTCCGCCCTGCTACTGCGGACCGACGCCTCCCACGCCTGCCTGGCAAAGCCTCTATCCTTCCACCTTAGCTTCGCTATTGCCTCCGGTGCCTGTTCGATAAAGCATCTCTCCTTCCAGCATACTTTCACTAATGCCTCCTGCCACCAGTAGGCCTTGCATAGCCTGGCAGCACTCGCCTCTATCGTCCGCAAGTTAAAGATGGCACCTTCCATCTTCAGTCCAGCTACTTTGGCCCTTTGGAACCATCTCCAATGCCTCGCGCCTCCGTCCAGCCCCTGCAGGCCGACGTCTCCCGCACCTCCTTCCAGCTGATGTCCGCTAATGCCTCTTGCGCCTGCCAGGGTTCTGTTTCAAGGGCATTTGTAAGTTATCGTCAGGAAGTTAAAGATGGCACCTACCATCTTCAGTCCAGCCACTTAGGCCCCTTGTAACCATCTCCAACGCCTCGCCCCTCCGCTCGGCCCCCGCGGGCAGATGCCTCCCACGTCTGCATGGTAAAGCCTCTCTCCTTCCACCTCAGTTTCGCTATTGCCTCTGGTGCCTGCTCGATAAAGCATCTCTCCTTCCAGCTTACTTTCACTAATGTCTCCTGCCACCAGTAGGCCCTTGTGTAGCCAGGCAGCATTCGCCTCTATCGTCTGCAAGGTAAAGATGGCACCTACCATCTTCAGTCCAGCCACTTAGGCCCCTTGAAAACATCTCCAATGCCTCGCGCTTCCGCCTACCTTCTGTGGACCGACGCCTCCCACACCAGCCTGGTAATGCCTCACTCCTTCCAGCTTAGTTTCACGAATGGTTCCGGTGCCTGCTCAATAAAGCATCTCTCCTTCAGTTTACTTTCACTAATGGCTCCTGCTACCAGTAGGCACTTCGCGTGACTGGCAGCAGGGCGCTGTCATCCACAAGTTAAAGATGGCACCTGCCGTCTTCAGTCCAGCTACTTAGGCCCCTTGTAACCAGGTCCAATGCCTCGCGCCTCCTCCCGGCCCCTGTGGGCCTATGCCTCCCACGCCAACATGGTAAAACCTCTCTCCTTCCAGCTTAGTTTCCCTAATGCCTCCGGTGCCTGCTCAATAAAGCATCTCTCCTTCCAGTTTACTTTCACTACTGCCTCCTGCCACCAGTAGGCCCTTGCATAGCCAGGCAGCAGTCGCCTCTATCGTCCGCAAGTTAAATACGGCACCTACCGTCTTCAGTCCAGCCACTTAGGCCCTTTGTAACCATCTCTATCGCCTCGCGCCTCCGCCCATCCCCCTAAAGCATTTTTCTTCCAGTTTACTTTCACTACTGCCTCCTGCCACCAGTAGGCTCTCATGAACTCAGGCAGAACTCACCTCCATCCATGTAGTTAAAGATGGCACCCATTGGCTTCAGTCCAGCCACTTGAGCCCTTGTACCATCTCCAGCCTCACGCCTCCCACTCGGCCCCGTGGGCAGATGCCTCGCACGCCTGCATGGTAAAGCCTCTCTCCTTCCACCTTAGCTTTGCTATAGCCTCAGGTGCCTGCGCGATAAAGCATCTCTAATTACACCTTACTTTCACTAATGCCTCCTGCCACAAGTGCAAGCCCTAGCGTAGCCTATTGGCCTCTGCTTTTCTGTTCATAGTTAAAGATGGCACCCATAGTCTTCAGTCCAGCTACTAGGCCCCTTGTAACTATCTCCAATGCCTTATGCCTCCTCCTGGCCCCAGCGGGCTGACCCATCCCACGCCTGCCTGGTAAATCTTCTGTCCTTCCACCTTAGTTTCGTGATTGCCTCCGGTGCCTGCTCGTTAAGCATCTCTCCTTCCAGCTTACCTTCATGCCTCCTGCCTCCTGCCAGAAGTCCCTTGCGTTCCCTGGCACTTTTCGTTTCTATCGTCCATAAGTTGAAAGATGGTACCACCATCTTGATCCAGCCATGAGCCCCCTTGGGTCATCTACAATGCCTCGCGCCTCCACCCAGCCCCTGCAGTCGGCGTCTCGGCATCTTCTTGGCCAGTTCACTTCACGCCTCTTGCACCACCAGAGTTCTGTTTCAAGGGCATTTGCTATCATCAGCAAGTTAAAGATGGCACTACCATCTTCAGTCCAGCCACTTAGGCCTCTTGGAACCATCTCCAATGACTCGCCCGGGCTGGCCTCTGCAGGCCAACGTCTCCGACACCTCCTTCCAGGTGATGTCCGCTCTCGCTTGACCTTCGCCAGGGTTTCTGTTTCAAGGGCATTTGCAGCTATCGTCAGGCAAGTTAAAGATTTGCACTCTACCATCTCAGTCCAGCCACTTAGGCCTTGGAACCATGTCCGCGCCTCGCCCTCTCCCGGCCCCTGCGGTCGAGGGACATCCTCCCTTACCTCCTTCGAGGGTGATGTCCGCTAGCTCTCTTCGCGCCAGCCAGAGTTCTGTTTCAGGGCATTTGCAAGCTATCATCCGCAACATAAAGATGTCACCTATTGTCTTCAGTCCAGCCACTTAGGCCCCTTGTAACCATCTCCAACGCCTCGAGCCTCCTCCTGGCCCCAGCGGGCCGACCCCTCCCACTCCTGCCTCGCAAAGCCTCTATCCTTCCAGCTTATTTTCACTAATGCCTCTGGTGCCTGCTCAATAAAGCATCTCTCTTTCCAGTTTGCTTTCACTACTGCCTCCTGCCACCAGTAGTCCCTTGCTAGACAGGCAGCACTCGCCTCTATCCGCCGCAAGTTAAAGACGGCACCTACCTTCTTCAATCCAGCCACTAAGGCCCTTTGTAACCATCTCCAATGCCTCGTGCCTCCTCCAGCCCCCGCAGGCTGATGCCTACCACGCCTGCATGGTAAAGCCTCTCTCCTCCCAGCTTAGTTTCGCTAATGCCTCCGGTGCCTGCTCGATAAAGCATCTCTTCTTCCAGCAAAGTTTCGCCAATGCCTCCGATGTCTGCTCGGTAAAGAATCTCTCCTTGCAGCTTCTGTTCACTAATTCCTCCTGCCACCAGTAGTCCCCTGCGTAGCATGGCAGCACTCACTTCTATCATCTGCAAGATAACGATGGCACCTACCATCTTCATTCCAGCCACTTAGGCCCCTTGTACGCATGAACGCCTCGCGCCTCCGCCCTGCTTACGTGGACTGATGCTCCCACGCCTGCCAAGTAATGCCTCACTCCTCCAGCTTAGTTTCATCATGTCCGGTGCCTGCATTAACAGCATCTCCTCCAGTTTACTTCTCACTACTGCCTCCTGCAACCAGTAGACCTCATGTAGCCTGGGTGCACCGCCTATCATCCTCCTCAAGTAAAGATGGCAACCACCATCTTCAGTCCAGCCACTTAGGCCCCTTGTAACCATCTCCAACGCCTCGCGCCTCTGCCCTGCTTCTGCGGACTGATGCCTCCCACGCCTGCCAAGTAATGCCTCACTCCTTCCACCTTAGTTTCGCTATTGCCACCGGTGCCTGCATGATAAAGCATCTCTCCATCCAGCTTACTTTCACTAATGCCTCCTGCCACTAGTAGACCCTTGCGAAGCATGGCAGTACTCGCCACTATCGTCTGCAAGTTAAAGATGGCACCTACCCTCTTCAGTCCTGCCTCTTAGGCCCCTTGTAACCATCTCCAATGCCTCGCGCCTCCTCCTGGCCCCTACGGTCCGACCCTTCCCACGCCTGCCTGCCATGGCCTCTCCTTCCACCTTAGTTTCGCTTATCGCCTCAGGTTGTCATTGATGGCATCTCTTCCAGCATATTTTCATTAATGCCTCCTGCCACCAGTAGGCTCCTGTATAGGCCTGGCAGCACTCACCTCTGTCATCCACAAGTTAAAGATGTCACCTACCATCTCTTCAGTCTAGCCACTTAGGCCCCTTGTAACCATCTCCAATGCCTCGCCTCCTCCTCCTGGCCCCGTACGGGATCCCTCCACACCTGCCTGGTAAAGCCTCTCCTTCCACCTTAGTTTTGTTATTACCTCTGGTGCCTGCTCGATGAAGCATCTCCTTCCAGCTTACTTTCACCAATGCCCTGCCACCAGTAGGCTCCTGCGTAACCTGGCAGCACTCCCCTCTACCGTCCGCAAGTTAAAGATGGCACCTACAGTCTTCAGTCCAGCCACTTAGGCCCCTTGTAACCATCTCCAATGCCTCGTGCCTCTGCCCAGCTTATGCGGACCGACGCCTCCCACTCCTGCCTGGTAATGCCTCACTCCTACTAGCTTACTTTCACTAATGGCTCTGGTGCCTGCTCAATAAAGCATCTCTCCTTCCAGTTTACTTTCACTAATGCTCCTGCCACCAGTAGGCCCTTGCGTAACCTGGCAGCACTCACCTCTACCGTCCGCAAGTTAAAGATGGCACCTTCCATCTTCAGTCCAGCTACTTTGGCCCTTTGGAACCATCTCCAATGCCTCGTGCCTCCGTCCAGCCCCTGCAGGCCGACGTCTCCGACACCTCCTTCCAGCTGATGTCCGCTAATGCCTCTTGCGCCTGCCAGGGTTCTGTTTCAAGGGCATTTGTAAGTTATCGTCAGGAAGTTAAAGATGGCACCTACCATCTTCAGTCCAGCCACTTAGGCCCCTTGTAACCATCTCCAACGCCTGACCCCTCCGCTCGGCCCCCGCGGGCAGATGCCTCCCACGTCTGCATGGTAAAGCCTCTCTCCTTCCACCTCAGTTTCGCTATTGCCTCTGGTGCCTGCTCGAATATTCATCTCTCCTTCCAGCTTACTTTCACTAATGCCTCCTGCCACCAGTAAGCCCTCGCGAAGCCTGGCAGCACTCGCCTCTTTCGTCCGCAAGTTAAAATGTCACCTACCGTCTTCAGTCTAGCCACTTAGGCCCCTTGTAACCATCTCCAACGCCTCGCCCCTCCTCCTGTCCCCCGTGGGCCAACCCCTCCCACGCCTGCCTGGTAAAGCCTCTCTCCTTCCATCTTAATTTCGCTATTGCCTCTGGTACCTGCTCGATAAAGCATCTCTCCTTCCAGCTTACTTTCACTAATGTCTCCTGCCACCAGTAGGCCCTTGCGTAACCTGGCAGCACTCGCCTCTATCGTCCGCAAGTTAAAGATGGTACCTATAGTCTTCAATCCAGCCACTTAGGCCCCTTATGACCATCTCCAATGCCTCACGCCTCCTCCTGGCCCCCGCGGGCCGACCCCTCCCACGCCTGCCAGGTAAAGCCTCTGTCCTTCTACCTTAGTTTCGCTATTGCATCCGGTGCCTGCTCAATAAAGCATCTCTCCTTCCAGCTTACTTTCACTAATGTCTCCTGCCACCAGTAGGCCCTTGCGTAGCCAGGCAGCATTCGCCTCTATTGTCTGCAAGGTAAAGATGGCACCTACCATCTTCAGTCCAGCCACTTAGGCCCCTTGAAACCATCTCCAATGCCTCGCGCTTCCGCCTACCTTCTGCGGACCGACACCTCCCACACCAGCCTGGTAATGCCTCACTCCTTCCAGCTTAGTTTCACGAATGGTTCCGGTGCCTGCTCAATAAAGCATCTCTCCTTCGAGTTTACTTTCACTAATGCCTCCTGCTACCAGTAGTCACTTGCGTAGCCTGGCAGCACAGGCTGCTGTCGTCCACAAGTTAAAGATGGCACCTGCCGTCTTCAGTCCAGCTACTTAGGCCCCTTGTAACCAGGTCCACGCCCGCGCCTCCTCCCGACCCCTGTGGGCCAATGCCTCCCACGCCAACATGGTAAAACCTCTCTCCTTCCAGCTTAGTTTCGCTAATGCCTCTGGTGCCTGCTCAATAAAGCATCTCTCCTTCCAGTTTACTTTCACTACTGCCTCCTGCCACCAGTAGGCCCTTGCGTAGCCAGGCAGCAGTCGCCTCTATCGTCCGCAAGTTAAATACGCACCCACTGCCTCTAGTCCAGCCACTTAGGCCCTTTGAACCATCCTCCCATCAGCCAAGGCCCGCCCATCCCCCTAAAGCATTTTTCCTTCCAGTTTACTTTCACTACTGCCTCCTGCCACCAGTAGGCCCTTGCGTAACCAGGCAGAACTCACCTCTACCGTCCGCAAGTTAAAGATGGCACCTACTGACTTCAGTCCAGCCACTTAGGCCCCTTGTAACCATCTCCAATGCCTCACGCCTCCACTCTGCCCCCGTGGGCAGATGCCTCCCACGCCTGATGGTAAAGCCTCTCTCCTTCCACCTTAGCTTCCCTATTGCCTCAGGTGCCTGCGCGAAAAAGCATCTTTCCTGCCACCGTACTTTCACAAATGCCTCCTGCTACCAGTAGGCACTTGCGTAGCCTGGCAGCACTCGCCTCTGTCGTCTGCAAGTTAAAGATGGCACCTATCATCTTCAGTCTAGCCACTTAGGCCCATGTAACCATCTCCAATGCCTCACCCCTCCTCCTGGCCCCCACAGGCTGACCCTTCCCACGCCTGCATGGTAAAGCCTCTCTCCTTCCACCTTAGTTTCGCTATTGCCTCTGGTGCCTGCTCGATAAAGCATCTCTACACAGCTTACTTTCACTAATGCCTCCTGCCACAAGTAAGCCCTAGCGTAGCCTGGCAGCACTCGCCTCTATCGTCTGCAAGTTAAAGATGGCACCCGCCATCTTCAATCCAGCCACATAGGCCTCTTGTAACCATCTCCAATGCCTCGTGCCTCCTCCTAACCCCCGAGGGCCGACCCCTCCCACGCCTGCCTGGTAAAGCCTCTTTCCTTCCTCCTTAGTTTCGCTATTGCCTCTGGTGCCTGCTTAATATAGCATCTTTCCTTCCAGCTCACTTTCACTCATGCCTCCTGCCACCAGTAGGCCCATGCGTAACCTGGCAGCACTCGCCACTACCGTCCGCAAGTTAAAGATGGCACCTACAGTCTTCAGTCCAGCCACCTAAGCCCCTTGTAACCATCTCCAATGCCTTGCGCCTCCTCCTGGCCCCCGCGGGCAGACCCATCCCACGCCTGCCTGGTAAATCTTCTCTCCTTCCACCTTAGTTTCGCTATTGCCTCCGGTGCCTGCTCGATTAAGCATCTCTCATTCCAGCTTACCTTCACTAATGCCTCCTGCCACCAAAAGTCCCTTGCGTACCCTGGCAGCACTCGTTTCTATCGTCCGCAAGTTGAAAGATGGCGCCTACCATCTTCAGTCCAGCCACTTAGGCCCCTTGGAACCATCTACAATGCCTCGCGCCTCCGCCCAACCCCTGCAGGCCGACGTCTCCGACATCTTCTTCCAGCGGATGTCTGCTAATGCCTCTTGCACCTGCCAGGGTTCTGTTTCAAGGGCATTTGCAAGCTATCATCAGCAAGTTAAAGATGGCACCTACCATCTTCAGTCCAGCCACTTAGGCCTCTTGGAACCATCTCCAATGCCTCGCGCCTCGGGCCGGCCTCTGCAGGCCGACGTCTCCGACACCTCCTTCCAGGTGATGTCCGCTAACGCCTCTTGCGCCTGCCAGGGTTCTGTTTCAAGGGCATTTGCAAGCTATCGTCAGCAAGTTAAAGATGGCACCTACCATCTTCAGTCCAGCCACTTAGGCCCCTTGGAACCATGTCCAACACCTCGCGCCTCTCCCCGGCCCCTGCAGGCAGACGTCTCCCACACCTCCTTCCGGGTGATGTCCGCTAATGCCTCTTGCGCCTGCCAGGGTTCTGTTTCAAGGGCATTTGCAAGCTGTCGTCCGCAACTCAAAGATGGCACCTATCGTCTTCAGTCCAGCCACTTAGGCCCCTTGTAACCATCTCCAAAGCCTCGAGCCTCCTCCTGGCCCCCGCGGGCCTACCCCTCCAACGCCTGCCTGGTAAAGCCTCTCTCCTTCCAGCTGAGTTTCGCTAATGCCTCTGGTGCCTGCTCAATAAAGCATCTCTCTTTCCAGTTTGCTTTCACTACTGCCTCCTGCCACCAGTAGGCCCTTGCGTAGACAGGCAGCACTCGCCTCTATCCGCCGCAAGTTAAAGATGGCACCTACCTTCTTCAATCCAGCCACTAAGGCCCTTTGTAAGCATCTCCAATGCCTCGCGCCTCCTCCAGGCCCCCGCAGGCTGATGCCTACCACGCCTGCATGGTAAAGCCTCTCTCCTTCCAGCTTAGTTTCGCTAAGGCCTCCGGTGCCTGCTCGATAAAGCATCTCTTCTTCCAGCAAAGTTTCGCCAATGCCTCCGATGTCTGCTCGGTAAAGCATCTCTCCTTGCAGCTTCCGTTCACTAATTCCTCCTGCCACCAGTAGTCCCTTGCGTAGCATGGCAGCACTCACTTCTATCGTCTGCAAGATAACGATGGCACCTACCATCTTCATTCCAGCCACTTAGGCCCCTTGTACGCATCAACGCCTCGCGCCTCCTCCTGGCCCCCACGGGCCGACCCCTCCCACGCCTGCCTGGTAAAGCTTCTCTCCTTCCACCTTAGTTTTACTATTGCCCCCGGTGCCTGCTCAATAAAGCATCTCTCCTTCCTGCTTACTTTAACTAATGCCTCCTGCCACCAGTAGGCCCTTGCGTAACCAGGCAGAATTCGCGTCTATCGTCTGCAAGGTAAAGATGGCACCTACCGTCTTCAGTCCAGCCACTTAGGCCCCTTGTAACCATCTCCAACGCCTCGTGCCTCTGCCCAGCTTATGCAGACCAACGCCTCCCACTCCTGCCTGGGAATGCCTCACTCCTTCTAGCTTACTTTCACTAATGGCTCTGGTGCCTGCTCAATAAAGCATCTCTCCTTCCAGCTTACTTTCACTAATGCGTCCTGCCACCAGTAGGCCCTTGCGTAACCTGGCAGCACTCACCTCTACCGTCCGCAAGTTAAAGATGGCACCCATCATCTTCAGTCCAGCCACTTAGGCCCCTTGTAACCATCTCCAATGCCTCGAGCCTCCTCCAGGGTGCCGCGGGACGACCCCTCCCTCGCCTGCCTGGTAAAGCCTCTCTCCTTCCACCTTACTTTCACTAATGCCTCCGGCCACCAGTAGGCCCTTGTGTAGCCTTGCAGCACTCGCCTCTATCGTCCGCAAGTTAAAGGTGGCACCAACTGCTTCAGTCCAGCCACTTAGGCCCCTTGTAACCATCTCCAACGCCTCGCGCCTCCTGCCGGCCACCGGGTGCCAATGCCTCCAACGCCTGCATAGTAAAGCCTATCTCCTTCCAGTTTAGTTTCGCTAATGCCTCCGGTGCCTGCTAGATAAAGTATCTCTCCTTCTAGCATAGTTTCGCTAATGCCTCCGATGTCTGCTCAGTAAAGCATCTCTCCTTGCTGCTTCCTTTCACTAATGCCTTCTGCCACCAGTAGTCTCCTGCGTAGCCGGGCAGCACTCACCTCTATCGTCTGCAAGTTAATGATGGCACCTACCATCTTCACTCCAGCCACTTAGGCCCCTTGTACCCATCTACGACACGCCACGCCTCCGCCTAGCTCAGCGGACCAACGCCTCCACGCCTGCCTGGTAATGCCTCATTCTTCTAGCTTAGTTTCGATATTAGCCCGTGCCTGCTCAATAAAGCATCTGTCCTTCCAGTTTACTTTCACTACTGCCTCCTGCCACCAGTAGGCCCTCTTGTGTCTGGCAGCGCTAGCCTCTATCGTCCGCAAGTTAAAGATAGCACCTACCATCTTCAGTCCAACCACTAAGGCCCCTTGGCACCATCTCCAACGCCACGTGCCTCTGCCCGGCCCCTGCAGGCCGATGTCTCCCACACCTCCATCTGGGTGATGTCTGCTAACGCCTCTTGTGCCAGCCAGGGTTCTGTTTCAAGGGCATATGCAAGCTATCGTCAGCAAGTTAAAATTGGCACCTTCCATCTTCAGTCCAGCTACTGAGGCCCCTTGGAACCATCTCCAATGCCTCGCGCCTCCACCCGGCCCCACCAGGCTGACGTTTCCCAAACCTCCTTCCGGGTGATGTCCGCTAACGCCTCTTGCGCCTGCCAGGGTTCTGTTTCAAGGGCATTTGCAAGCTATCATCAGCAAGTTAAAGAAGGCACCTACCATCTTCAGTCCTCCCACTTAGGTCCCATGGAATCATCTCCAATGACTCGCGCCTCCGCCCGGCCCTTGCAGGCCGACGTCTCCCACACCTCCTTCCGGGTGATGTCCGCTAACGTCTCTTGCGCCTGCCAGGGTTCTGTTTCAAGGGCATGTGCAAGCTATCGTGAGCAAGTTAAAGATGGCACCTATCATCTTCAGTCCAGCCACTTAGGCCCCTTGTAACCATCTCCAGCACCTCGAGCCTCCTCCTGTCCCCCGGGGGCCAACTCCTTCCATGCCTGCCTGGTAAGGCCCCTCTCCTTCCACCTTAGTTTCGCTATTACCTCCGGTCCCTGCTCTATTAAACATCTCTCCTTCCATCTTTCTTTCACTAATGCCTCCTGCCACCAGTAGGCCCTTGCGTAGCATGGCAGCACTCGCCTCTATCGTCCGCAAATTAAAGATGGCACCTACAGTCTTCAGTCCAGCCACTTAGGCCTCTTGTAACCATCTCCAATGCTTCATGCCTCCTCCTGGCCCCCGCGGGCCGACACATCCCACGCCTGCCTGGTATAGCCTCTCTCCTTCCACATTAGTTTCGCTATTGCCTCTGGTGCCTGCTCGATAAAGCATCTCTCCTTCCAGTATACTTTCACTAATGCCTCCTGCCACCAGTAGGCAATTACATAGCTTAGCAGCACTCATCTCTATCGTCCGCAAGTAAAAGATGACACCTACCATCTTCAGTCCAGCCACTTAGGCCCCTTGGAACCATCTCCAGCGCCTCGCACCTTCTTCCGGCCCCTGCAGGCCGACGTCTCCCACACCTCCTTCCTGCAGATTTCCACTAACGCCTTTGCGCCTGCCAGGGTTCTGTTTCAAGGGCATTTGGAAGTTATCACAGAAGTTAAAGATGGCACCTACCATCTCCAGTCCAGCCACTTAGGCCACTTGTAACCATCTCCAACGCCTTGCGCCCGCCGCCCCGTGGCAGATGCCTCCTTCGCCTGCATGGTAAAGCCTCCTCCTTCCACCTTAGTTTCGCTGACTACCTCTGGTCCCTGCTCTATAAAGCACTCTCCTTCCACCTTTCTTTCACTAATGCCTCCTGCTTCCAGTGGGCTCTTGCGAAGCCTGGCAGCACTCGCCTCTGTCATACGCAATTTAAAGATGGCAACTACTGTCTTCAGTCTAGCCACTTAGGCCCCTTGTAACCATCTCCAATGCCTCATCCCTCCTCTTGGCCCCCGTAGGCTGACCCCTCCCATGCCTGCCTGGTAAAGCCTCTCTCCTTCCACCTTAGTTTCGCTATTGCCTTCAGTGCCTGCTCAATAAAGCATCTCACCTTCCAGCTCACTTTCACTAATGTCTCCTGCCACCAGTAGGCCCTTGCGTAACCTGGAAGCACTCGCCTCTACCGTCCGCAAGTTAAAGATGGCACCTACAATCTTCAGTCCAGAAACTTAGGCCCCTTGTAACCATCTCCAGCGCCGCGAGCCTCCTCGTGACCCCCGGGGGCCGACCCCTCCCACACCTGCCTGGTAAAGCCACTCTTCTTCCACCTTAGTTTTGGTATTGCCTCCGGTGCCTACTCGATAAAGCATCTCTCCTTCCAGCTTACTTTCACTAATGCCTCCTGCCACCAGTAGGCCCTTGTGTAGTCTGGCAGCACTCGCCTCTATCATCCGCAAGTTAAAGATGGCACCTACAGTCTTCAGTCCAGCCACTTAGACCTCTTGTAACCATCTCCAATGCCTCGTGCCTACTCCTGGCCCCCGCGGGCCGACCACTCCCACGCCTGCCTGGTATAGCCTCTCTCCTTACACCTTAGTTTCGCTATTGCCTCCGGTGCCTGTTCGATAAAGCATCTCTCCTTCCAGCTCACTTTCACTATTGCCTCCTGCCACCAGTAGGCCCTTGTGTAACCTGGCAGCACTCGCCTCTACCATCCGCAAGTTAAAGATGGCACCTACCATCTTCAGTCCAGCCAGTTAGGCCCTTTGGAACCATCTCCAACGCCTCGCGCCTCCGTCCCACCTCTGCAGGCCGACGTCTCCCACACCTCCTTCCAGCTGATGTCCGCTAACGCCTCTTGCACCTGCCAAGGTTCTGTTTCAAGCGCATTTGTAGGTTATCGTCAGGAAGTTAAAGATGGCACCTACCATCTTCAGTTCAGCCACTTAGGCCCCTTGTAACCATCTCCAACACCTCGCGCCTCCGCTCAGCCCACGCGGGCAGATGCCTCCCACGTCTGCATGGTAAAGCCTCTCTCCTTCCACCTTAGTTTCGCTATTATCTCTGGGCATTTGGAAGTTATCGTCAGGAAGTTAAAGATGGCACCTACCATCTCCAGTCCAGCCACTTAGGCCACTTGTAACCATCTCCAACGCCTTGCGCCTCCGCTCGGCCCCCGCGGGCAGATGCCTCCTTCGTCTGCATGGTAAAGCCTCTCTCCTTCCACCTTAGTTTCGCTATTTCCTCCGGTGCCTGCTCGACAAAGCATCTCTCCTTCCAGCTTACTTTCACTAATGCCTCCTGCCACCAGTAGGCCCTTGTGTAGTCTGGCAGCACTCGCCTCTATCATCCGCAAGTTAAAGATGGCACCTACAGTCTTCAGTCCAGCCACTTAGACCTCTTGTAACCATCTCCAATGCCTCGTGCCTACTCCTGGCCCCCGCGGGCCGACCACTCCCACGCCTGCCTGGTATAGCCTCTCTCCTTACACCTTAGTTTCGCTATTGCCTCCGGTGCCTGTTCGATAAAGCATCTCTCCTTCCAGCTCACTTTCACTATTGCCTCCTGCCACCAGTAGGCCCTTGTGTAACCTGGCAGCACTCGCCTCTACCATCCGCAAGTTAAAGATGGCACCTACCATCTTCAGTCCAGCCAGTTAGGCCCTTTGGAACCATCTCCAACGCCTCGCGCCTCCGTCCCACCTCTGCAGGCCGACGTCTCCCACACCTCCTTCCAGCTGATGTCCGCTAACGCCTCTTGCACCTGCCAAGGTTCTGTTTCAGCGCGTTTGTAGGTTATCGTCAGGGAAGTTAAAGATGGCACCTACCATCTTCAGTTCAGCCACTTAGGCCCCTTGTAACCATCTCCAACACCTCGCGCCTCCGCTCAGCCCACGCGGGCAGATGCCTCCCACGTCTGCATGGTAAAGCCTCTCTCCTTCCACCTTAGTTTCGCTATTATCTCTGGTCCCTGCTCGATAAAGCATCTCTCCTTTCATCTTTCTTTCACTAATGCCTCCTGCTACCAGTAGGCTCTTGCGTAGCCTGGCAACACTCGCCTCTATCATCCGCAAGTTAACAATGGCACCTACCATCTTCATTCCAGCCACTTAGGCCCCTTGAACCCATCTCCAACACCTCACGCCTCTGCCCTGCTTCTGCGGACTGATGCCTCCCACGCCTGCATGGTAATGCCTCCTCCTTCAGCTTAGTTCGCTAATGGCTCGGTGCCTGCTCAATAAGCATCTCCCCTTCAGTTTACTTACACCACTGCCTCCTGCAACCAGTAGGCACTTGCGTAGCCTGGCAGCACTGCCTCTGTCATCGCAAGTTAAAGATGGCACCCACCATCTTCAGTTCAGCCACTTAGGCCCCTTGTAACCATCTCCAATGCCTGCGCCTCCTCCTGGCCCTGTGGGCAGACCCTCCACCCCTGCCTGGTAAAGCATCTCCTTCCACATTAGTTTCGCTTATTGCCTCTGGTGCCTGCTCGATAAAGCACTCTCCATCCAGCTTACTTTCACTAATGCCTCCTGCCACCAGTAGGCCATTGCGTAGCCTGGCAGCACTTGCCTCTCATCATCCGCATTATAAAGATGGCACCACCATCTTCAGTCCAGCCACTTAAGCCCTTGTAACCATGTCCAATGCCTCGCACATCCTCCTGGGCCTCCCTAGGGGTCGCCCCTCCACGCCTGCCTGGTAAAGCCTCACTTATTCCACCTTAGTTTCGCTATTGCCTCTGGTGCCTGCTCGATAAAGCATCTCTCCTTCCAGCATACTTTCACTAATGCCTCCTGCCACCAGTAGGTCCTTGCATAGCCTGGCAGCACTCGCCTCTATCGTCCGCAAGTTAAACATGGCACCTACCATCTTCAGTCCAGCCACTTAGGCCCCTTGGAACCATCTCCAATGCCACGCACATCCGTCCGGCACCTGCAGGCCGATGTCTCCCACACCTCCTTCCAGCTGATGTCCGCTAACGCCTCTTGTGCCTGCCAGGGTTCTGTTTCAAGGGCATTTGTAAGTTATCGTCAGGAAGTTAAAGATGGCACCTACCATCTTCAGTCCAGCCACTTAGGCCCCTTGTAACCATCTCCAATGCCTCGCACCTCCGCTCGGCCCCCGCGGTGCCTCGCTTAAGTCTGCATGGTAGGCCTCTCCTTCCACCTTAGTTTCGCTATTACCTCCAGTGCCTGCTCGATAAAGCATCTCTCCTTCCAGCTCACTTTCACTAATGCCTCCTGCCACCAGTAGGCCCTTGCGTAGCCTGGCAGCACTCGCCTCTATCGTCCGCAAGTTAAAGATGGCACCTATCATCTTTAGTACAGCCACTTAGGCCCTCTGCAACCATCTCCAAGGCCTCATATTTCCTACTGGCCCCTGCGGACCGACCTCTCCCACACCTGCCTGGTAAAGCCTCTCTCCTTCCACCTTAGTTTTACTATTGCCTCCGGTGCCTGCTCGATAAAGCATCTCTCCTTCCAGCTTACTTTCACTATTGCCTCCTGCCACCAGTAGGCCCTTGCGTAGCCTGGCAGCACTCGCCTCTATCATCCGCAAAGTTAAAGACGGCACCTACCATCTTCAGTCCAGCCACTAAGGCCCCTTGTAACCATCTCCAATGCCTCGCGCCTACTCCCAGCCCCCGGGTGCCGATGCCTCCAACGCCAGCATGGTAAAGCCTCTCTCCTTCCAGCTTAGCTTCGCTAATGCCTCCGGTGCCTGCTCGATAAAGCATCTCTCCTTCCAGCAAAGTTTCGCTAATGCCTCCGATGTCCTCTCGGTAAAGCATCTCTCCTTGCAGCTTCCTTTCACTAATAACTCCTGCCACCAGTAGTCCCCTGCGTAGCCTGGCAGCACTCGCCTCTATTGTCCGCAAGTTAACGATGGCACCTACCATCTTCATTCCAGCCACTTAGGCCCCTTGTACCCATCTCCAACGCCTCACGCCTCCGCCCTGCTTCTGCGGACCGACGCCTCCCACGCCTGCCTGGTAATGCCTCACTCCTTCCAGCTTAGTTTCACTAATGGCTCTGGTGCCTGCTCAATAAAGCATCTCCCCTTCAGGTTTACTTTCACTAATGCCTCCTGCAACCAGTAGGCCCTTGCTTAGCCTGGCAGTACTTGCCTCTATCATCCGCAAGTTAAAGATGGCACCTACCATCTTCAGTCCAGCCACTTAGGACCCTTGGAACCATCTCCAATGCCTCGCACCTCCGTCCAGCCCCTGCAGGCCAACGTCTCCCACACCTCCTTCCAGCTGCCAGGGTTCTGTTTCAAGGGCATTTGTAAGTTATCGTCAGGAAGTTAAAGATGGCACCTACCATCTTCAGTCCAGCCACTTAGGCCCTTTGTAACCATCTCCAATGCCTCGCGCTGCTGCCCTCGCCCCGCCAGGGGGCACGCCCCCCTCAGCCCCCTTCAGTAGCTGTTCACACTGACATTCAAAAGTTAAAGATGACACTTACAGTAAAGAAACCTGCCGACTTCAGTCCAGGCACTTGGTCCCCTTGAACTCATCTCCAATATTTCCCACCTCCGGGGGCCTGGAGGAGGTAGGAGGTGTTTGAGACAAGTTCACGGGGACCATGTGCATGGACTGAAGTTAGCAGGTTTCTTTACTGTAAGCGTCATCTTTAACTTTTGATGTTCTGCGTGCACTGCTTCTGAGGCCAATTTTTCTTGTCATAAATTTCCTTTTTTACAAAATCACAGTAGCAAGTTCCGCTGAATATAGCTTTCTAGATTTTACATAAAGCATGAGGGAACTCTGTACATACTTTCTCAGAACTCTCTGTGGCTTGTGGAACAGATGTACAAATATGTTCATGTTCTCTACATAGGTCCGAACTTTGCCAGCAGTATGCCATGTATGAGCTGCACACAGCATTCAACTAGTAGTTGATTTCTGTGTGAGTGAATGACAACCAGACACTTCTTTGTGCAACTTTTCCTCCTGCTCAGCATTTTTCATTCGTGGATGGAAATGAGAAAGAAAATGTATGACCCACTTGGAATTGAACACAGACCCCTGGCCTTCTGTATGGATGTAATTGTAGTCTCAAATTCAAGACTTTTTATACAAACACGTTGTCTTCCATAGGGGCATTATCACCTCCTTTCTCCTGCTGGATACTCCCCATGCTTGCCAGCATACTGTTTGCCTTCCCAAGCACTTTGTTGCACTAGTTTGCCACCTTAGATTGTCTTAACTAATGCTTTTGTACATTTTAAACTGCATTTACCTAGGATAGGATAGCGGAGGCAATATCTACTTTTCAGTGAGCTACCACATTTTGATTCCAAATTTCCAACAGTCTTTTATGACCCAACATTTTGATTGAGACAAGTGGACTTTTCTGAAATCCCTTCGTTAAGTGATCTTTGCAGTGCAAATGTGAAACCATGTTTTAGAGGGGATTTGACAAATGACATCTGTCACATTAAGGAGGTGGGAAACACATCGAAGATATCACATAGGTTGAGTTTAGAAATTGTATTTATCTTCTCTAGAGCTGTTTGATATCTTCCGACACTCATGATGATATGGATAACAAAGGCTGACTGAAAATAAATATAAATTCTTCACTCAGACTGTGATGTACAAATTACACAACAGGTTCAGTTTCTCATTTAAATACACTCTTTCAGCTTTTTTTTTTGTTAAGAAAAAAGCCACCTAACCACTAGTGAGATGCTATTAGCATGGTCAAATGATTTGCATCACTCCCAAAACTTGAGAAAAAGAGCTTCATGTACAATTCTTTTGTTTTGGCTTTTTTGTGAACATTCTTTTGTAGAAAACTATTTTAAAAAAACTGAATTTCCTGCAGTTTTTGTGCTGATTATAACAAATACCTAAAAGGATCTATAAGTGAAGCACCACTCATTTAGTAGGAAGTTTCATGCTAAACCACTTTTGTGCACACTGAACCATGCCATTATTTTTGGTTTAAAGTTATTAGCATTTGAATACAGTAAGTACTGCCTCTGGGCAAACATTCTACATTCTTTAGGAAATGCCGTTTTCGGTGTTTAATGCTCTAAACATTAAATAGCCCCTGATCCATTGTGACAAATTTGAAACATTTTTATATTTATATGCAATTCACCTTATATTCAATATCTTTTCTTTAAATTTCAATCTTACTTCTTTATTCACTAAGGAAATTTGCAATAAACAGGATCCCTGCTTTAACTGTTTCTGACAACACAGTCTGGTGCTGTGGAGATAACTATGATGCCATAAATGAGGGATTATGATTTTAGTTGTAGGGCAGCAGAAAGAACAGATTAAACATGTTGCAAAGTAAAACTCTTTGGGCGAAGTGCAGAAAATTTGCACTTCAGACTATGAAGCTTCCCCAAAATTGGGAAACTTAGACTTTGTGTGAATTGTGAGTTTTGTCTCAGTGTGGAATGTCACTCATGAATTGCAGAATTTGTGGATGAAATTTCCGCACTTATTGGCAAAATTCTGTACTTCAGAATCAGCAAATTTTATGAATTTCTCAAATTTGCACCTCACAAATTCTGGGAAATTCACAGAGTGAATATTGATTGAGATTGTTCATCTCTACAGCAGATAAAGTCTAATGGACAGTAATACTGTTTCGTACAACTGTCCTCAGTAATAAAGGAAAAAAGGAAGGAATTATAGAAAGTATGTGAAATGTAAACTAAACTGTGTCTAAATATCACCTTTATTTCAAGTTTTTCTAATGGTGTCAGGAGGTCTTTAAAGCTGCACTCAGACTGCTTCATTATGTATTGTGTGTGATGTACCCCTCTGTGATAACAAATGTGTGATGATCCCCACTAGCTATAGATAAAAATAATGTATGCAACATCTGTTTGGCCAGATAAAGTAATCTCTCTGAGCAAGAAAAGATATCAGTATGGCATAATGCATTAAGAGAAGATACTGATATTATTCTTCATGCATTATGTTATAGTAATAGCTTCCCTTGTGCACCATGTCATTGTGCATTAACTCATTCAAGTTTAGAATATTTAACCTCAGTAGCAGTACTAACCACATTCAAATGCAGGCAACTTTGAAATGAAAAATTATACCATGGTACTGGAAGCATGACAGTTCATCAGCACAAAATATATACAAAATGAGTGGTGTAAGTACTTTGTTTCATATGATCAGCAAAATATAGCATAAAATCCTACACCCCCACCCCCGATGGCAAGTGCCAAGAAAAGCAGAAACAAAAGAATTTCCATCAAACGTTTTCAGCATGTACTGGCCATAGTGAAAAGTTACAGAAATACAGAAAATGAGCACAGAGGGGGATTGAGGGTCCATCAAGTCTGCCCATGAGCTACATTGGACCCAATGATGACCTTGGGAGCTACCCCCACCGGTTTCACTTTTTAGCCCCTGTCTTATTGTCCCTTACTTGCGCTCTAGCTCTGTCCCACCTCTGCTTGAAACTCACAGTCCTCGCTCCCACCACCTCAGTCAGCAGACTGCTCCAAGGCTCCACCACCCTTTCAGTGAAGCAGTGCTTCCTTGGTTCCCTCCTAAAACTTGCCCCTTGACTTCTATTCATGTCCTCTTGTCAATGTGCTGACATTCCTACTGAATAACTGTTCTGTGAGTGGCACTTTGTTTATGTCTTTTAGGAACTTAAACATCTCCATCATGTCCCATCTCTCCATCCTTGCTTCCAGAGTGTACAAATTCAGTGATACCAGCTGCTCCTGATTGGAGAGTCCATGTTGACCCTGGATCATCTTTGTTGTTCTTCTCTGACTGACCTCCAGTCTATCCCTACCCTTCAGGTGAGGCCTCCAAAACTGAACACAGTACTCCAGGTGCAGTTTCACTACAGATCTGTAGAGTGGGCTGATCACCTCCTTATTTCTGCTATCTATCCCCCCTGCTTATGCACCCCAACATTTTATTTGCCTTGTTACATGCCTTATTGCATTGCCTTGTATGCTTCATGGTGTCTGTAATGATGACTCCCAGGTCCCTCTCTTCCTGAGAGGTGTTTGGTCTAACCCCATTCAATCAATATTGTGCCCTACAGTTCCCTTTTCCCAGGTGCATTACTTTGCACTTTTTTTACACTGAATTTCAGCTGCCATCTATTGGACAATTGCTCACATTTTGTTGAGATCCATTTGTAGATCTCTAACCCCCTTCCTGGCTGTCCACCTGCCGTCTCCCACCTTGCTGTAATTTGCAAAAAAAGGACAAGTTTGCCTTGTATTCCATCTGCTAATGTATATACTGAAGAGGACTGGGCCCAACACTGATCTCGGAGGTACTGCACTCATAGAAACACAGAAACATAGAACATAGAACATAGAACATTGAAACATAGATTTTGACGGCAGATAAGGACCGCTTGGCCCACCCAGTCTGCCCATTTCCCTACCTCACCCCCCATTGTGTACTCTTCCCCTGGGTTTTTGTTTCCCACGTGCATTACCTTGCACTTCTTAGCATTGAATCTAAGCTGCCATACATTTGACCATTCCTCTAACCTTGCCAAGTCCTTCTCATCCTTTCCACCCTACCTTGTGCATCAACTCTGTTGCAGATCTTTGCGTCATCTGCAAAGACATATTCTTTCCTTCCAGTCCTCTGCAATATCAGCTTATAAAGACATTGAGAGGACCGGTCCTAAACTGAACCCTGACGGTACCCCACTAGTAACCCCCTTTCTTCAGAGTGGACTCCATTTACTATTACTCTCTGTGTCCTATTCTCCAGCCACTTTTACCCAGGCTGTCATCTTGGGACCCACTCCCAGGCTGGCTAACTTGTTTATTAATCTTTGTGTGGACTATGTCAAATGCCTTGCTAAAGTCTGGTAGCCATGTCCACAGCCCTCCCTGATCTACTACTTTGGTCACCCAGTCAAAGAAATCTATCAGATTTGTCTGGCATTACCTTCCGCTGTGAATCCATGCTGCCTTGGGTCCTGAGCCCTCTGACCTCTAGACACTCAACAATTCTTTCCTTCAGAAGTGATTCCATCATTTTCCCTACCACTGAGGTTAAACTAACAGGTCTGTAGTTTTCTGCTTCTGCCTTGCTCCCACTTTTGTGAAGGGGAATCACATCTGCCCTTCTCCAGTCGTCGGGTACCACCCCATCCTCCCATGATTTGTTAAAGAGGGTAGTCAGTTGTGTCACTAGTTCTAGCCTTCGTTCTTTTAGAAATCTGGGATGAATCCCATCAGGCCCCATTGCTTTGTCCATCTTCAGTTTTAAGAGTTCTTTCAGAACCCTTTCTTCTGTAAATGGACTGGTATCAACTTCTGTATCCAGAGTGTTTCTACTGTTTGTTTTGGTACCTCCCACTTCCTTTGTAAATACTGCAGAAACAGTAGTGGAAACACAAATGCTAATAGTAACACAAGCGCAAGCTACAAAGCAAGAAACACACAGAAGGGTAATGCACACGGTGGCATACATGGGAACTCTAGTGCAAACGGGTACAGAAACATTAAGTGTAACAGTAACTGGAGCGCAAACCCTGGTTTTCCCCAACAGGTGCATAGAGAAACACAGTGACTACAAAGAATGTATGCATAATAATTTCCCATAGACTATTATTGTGGCGTCTGCCGCGCCTTTCGGGCCTGTAGCTTGGAAACGGTGCGAGATATGGACTTTTTGTCAGGAAAATGCTTAGTCCCCCACTAGGGGGCTAAGTGCAAAACTAGCCAGGAAAGTCATAATTTATATGAAATTTAAATTTTTTTTCTACATCGTACAGTTCTTTAGATATAAGCAATTTAGCATTCCAAGTGCTCATTTTCTGCTCAGAGGCCCATTATTATGCATACATTCTTTGTATTTACTGTGTTTCTCTATGCAGCTGTTGGTGAAAAAAAGGGAGTACGCTTTCGTTACTGTCAGTTAGCGTTCCCACTTGCGTTTCCGTAACCATTTGCGTTAGCGTTCCCGCCTACTCCACCGTGTGCATTACCCTGTGCCTTTTTGTTTGCGCTTGCATTTGCGTTACTGTTACTATTTGTGTTTCCATTACTGTTTCAGTTTGCATTTCATTTTGCATCACCGTGTGCGTTACCATCTGCGTTTGTGTACGTGCTTCCGTTTGCATTTCATTTGGCGTCATCGTTGCTGTTACTGTTAGCATTTGTGTTTTCTATTGCAGTACCATGACCATGCACGTTACCATTTGCTTTTCCGTACATGCTTGCATTTGCATTTCCATTTGCATTACCGTTCCCAGCTATGCCACCGTGTGCATTACCCTTTGCATTTTTGTTTGCGCTTGCATTTGCGTTACTTTTAACATTTGTGTTTCCATTACTGTTTTTGTTTGCATTTCATTTTGTATCACCGTGTGCATTTCCATTTATGTTTGCATATGTGCTTCCATTTGCGTTTGAGTTTTTGCTTGTGTTTCCTTTTGGTGTCATCGTTGCTGTTACAGTAACTGTCTACATTTCCAATTACGTTACCATGTCCATGTGCATTACAGTTTGCGTTTCCGTACAGAGTGTGCATTTGTGTTTCTGTTTTCATTAACATTTGCGCTTGTGTTTGTATTACCGTTTGCGTTATCGTTTACGTTTGCATCACCATGTGCGTTAGCGTTTGCGTTGCTGTTACTTCACTATTTATAGTGCACATTCTCAGAAAGAAGGGAAATTAATGGCAAAAAATCCATTTAATGCATCAGTTAGGGTTGTTGCAGAGCGACAAAAGTGAGGAAATTCGATGTTAGGGTTCCCCCCCCTTGCACCCCACTCCCATCCCACCCCCCACCAATAGGCATTGGGGTATGCGTTGGGGTCATCGGTCCTAACTCTCACCCCATTCACCTATACTGCACCACCTCAGCTTTTTTGCACATGGGATGGGGTGAGAGTTAGAACAGATGACTCAACACACCCCAATGCCTGTTGGTGGGGCGGGGTGGGGTGGAGTGCAAGGGGTGGGAACCCTAACATCAAATTTCTCTACTTTTGTGCTGTGGAACAACCCTAACTGATGCATTAAACAGAGTTTTTTGCCATGTATATATATTCACATTAAAAAGGATTGAGCCCAGGACCTATCCTTGTGGAACCCCATGACCTCTAAGAATTCCCTGTTCAAGACTACCCTCTGTGTTCTTCTACTAAGCCAGTTCCTAATTCACTTCAGAACTGTTTCTCCCATACCGTGTTCTCTTAATTTATTCACTTTCCATTCATGTGGAACAGAGTCAAAGGCTTTACTAAAGTTCAGGATAATCACGTCCATTGGCTGAGCTTTATCAGCTGCCCTTGTGACTCAGTCAAAGTCGATACCTTCCCCTAGTGAACGCATAATGCCTTTCATGCTAGAGTCCATTCTCCTCCTGGAAATCCACTGCTTTTTTCCTTTAGGATGGCCTCCAGCATCTTACATACAATGGATGTCAAACTTTCAGACCTGTAGTTCACTGGACTGTCCCTTCTCCCACTCTTATGAGGGTGTACTACATTTGCTGTCTCTCAATCCCACAGCAGTACCCCTGATTCCATGGTGGAGAGATCAGCTATGAGTACGGCAGCTCTTGTTCTATTTGTTTTACTAGTCTAAGTTGGAGCTCATCCAGGCACATTGATTTATCCACTTTTAGAGCTTTGAGACCCTTCCTTACTACATCTTCAGTTATTCGCTTCATGCGATTTAGCTCCACCTCCCTATGACTCCAAGTCCACATTCCAGTAGTTGAACCAGGCCCTCTACCATAAATAATGAGCAGAAATACTAGTTAGGTATGTCTACCTTTGCCCATACCTCTCCTACTGTACCACTCTTCCCCTCTTCTTCAGTCTGACAGTCTGCTCCTTGGTTTTGTGTTTTTCTCTGATGCACTGTAGCAGAAAAGCATTATGTCCCACTTCTATACTTCCTCTGCTGTCCTCAGCTCAGTGTCTGATACTGCCCATCTCACCTTCCTGGGGACCTCCCTCATACTGTTCAGGCATACTTCCTTGTTTTCTCCTGTCTGACATTTCAGATTTTGAGGCGCTCCTCTTCTCTGTCACTGCCTCACCTACCTCCTTTGTGTATCACAGTGGCATGTTTCTCCTTCTATTGTTCTTTGCTGTCCTAATACAGACACTCATAACATCCAGTTAGTTCAGCTTAACGAAACCACATTGGCTGTTCACCACCTCCGTGTCCCTGTTCCTTTTTAATATCTATATGAATGGCCTGTGTTTCAATGAGCCATCTATGTTTTACCATCTTCATGCAGATGATAGAATCATTTATACAGTGAGTAATTCAGTAAGTCAGATCAAGAACACATTTCAAGATGCCTTTGACCATATTCAAGTTTTCTTTAAGAAACATAAATTGGTACTCAATCCAAAAAAAAAAAACAACTTTTATTCAGCTGAGACAAAAAAAATAACATAAATTTGGAAATGAAAAATTATGATAGCATTCTGCTACAGCAGGTTAATTCTTACAGATATCTTGGGATGTGGTTGGAAAACAGACTGAAGTGAGATGTACATATAGATAAGCTATTAGGAAATCTGGACACATGGCTAGGGACGTTACATAGTGTGAAGTTGTGTATGACCAGTGAAGTCTATTGACAGGTTGTGAGCTCAGTGGTCCTTCCTGTACTGGATTTTGAGGATATGTTATATGCTGAGGCATTGGAAAGGAGCTGACAGGGCTGAATGTGTACTACAACAGGCTTTCCACTTCATCCTCGACAACCCCCGTCCCATCATTGTTAACTACATTCTGATCTGGGATGACTGTGGTTGACAACAGAAAAGGTCATGTATTGACCGCCATGCATAAAATGCACTAGAGGCCAATTACCGATGATAACATATTAGCAAGCATCAATGTGCGAAAAAAAAAAAAGTTTGTTTAAGCACTGCATTGGGCTTGGAATTTATAGTTCCCTCCTTCCAACATGGAAATTGGCAGGTCCTCTTTTTATTATTTAGGACGAGCAGCATGGAATGCAATTCCATATATATTAAGACCTGCTGGTGGTAATGTTAGTTTAGCAAAAAAAGAACATGGCTGCACCTTAATGCCAATGAACCCCTGCCTTGATGCAATGTTTTAAAGATTATTTGGCCAGAATATTAGTACAAGTTAAAGGAGAAGTCCACCCAGAATGTGCAAAAACATGTTATGCAGAGTGTTTTGATACGTATGTTAAGTCCTAGTGTGTCCTTCCCTCTGTCTGCTATTAGGAGTTTTTCCTAAATTAGCCTGCTAGCTGTATGGTAGTTTACAACCCCTGGGGATCTCCATCACAAATAGGTTTATTGGCTTTCTTTCTCCTATGATGCACCCTGGTTCATGTGACAGTGATATAGCTATACCCCTAGATTTAGCAGGGTCTGTCACAGCTCAGCCACAAAGACTTATTTCAGAGAAGAAGTCACATTGCTAGATTTTGGATGAGTGTAATCATTATAAATTTTTGATAGTAGTACCTTGTCCTGCTATGTTACAACCTATAGGGTGATGTTCAATTTTTGCTACTTAGTACTGGTGCAAAAACTGAAAGTGACTGAGAGGAATAGAGTACACAGTGACATGATTCACACACACACACACACACACACACACACAGAGCAGAGCATAGCAGGACAAGTACTGATATCAAAAAATAATAATGATTACACTCACCCAAAATCTAGCAGTTTGTCTCTCTGGAAGGAGTATTTTTCTGTGGTTGAGCTGTGACAGACCCTGTAACCAGACACTGGCTTACTGCAGGGGCAATTAGACATCACACCAAAGGGCACTCTGGGAAGACTAGAGGCCATAAAAGAAACCAGAATGGCAATCTCCAAGGGCAATAAAACAGTTAGGGAAAGGTAGAAAAACATCTCTCACAGCCAGGGGAAAAGAAAATGCTGGGAACTGGTCAGAACACAGAAAAAAAGACTACTACATATCATTTTCTGATTTTAACATGGAGTTTTCCTTTAAGAGAATTGTATCAGGAGCCTACTGTTTTCCTCTGTAGTCAATTGAAATTAAACAGATGTTCTTATAAATTGATTACTGTAGATGTCTGTCTAATGTGTATATATTTTGCTGATCTTTCATCAAATGTTTAACTTATTAAACTTATTATTGCAGTCCACAGGAGGGTAACTAAAATGGTGAGGGGTCTGAATCAAAAGCCCTAAGAGGAGAAACTAAAGTACCTCAATATGTACACCTTGGAAAAGAGGAAGAAGGGGGATATGATAGAGACTGTTAAATACCACACAGGGGTAAATAAGGTACCGGAGGAAAGTATTTTTTCAGAGAAAAAGGTGCATAAGAACAAGGGTACATGCTATGAAGCTGGAAGGAGGTAGCTCCAAGAGAAATGTGAGGAAGTACTTCTTCATAGAAAGAGTGGTGTATTCCTGGAACAACCTACCAGTCAAGGTTGTGGGTGCACAAACAGTGGTGGGATTCAAAAATGCATGGGACAGGCAAAAGGGAATGTTAGTGGAAAGAAATGGGGGGAGAGAGAAAGAGCCAGAAATCAAGTAGGGTCTATGGTGATACTGTAGGTAGGGAAAAAGTGGGCAGACTCAGTGAGTCAAGTGGCCATTATCTGCTGTCACATTCTATGTTTCTATGTTATTGTCCTTTAGAACAAATCTTTTTTTTTTTTTAATTAAACTAAGTGGGACATCATTGTAACTGAGTTTCAGCTCAACTAAGTTTTATCCTTGTTCATAATTTAGTATGAATAAAATGTTACCATACCATACCATCCCATGGTAAAAAGGAAAGATGCTTTTTGTAACAAAGAAGATTCAGGTGGTGTTTGGGGGGGGTTTGCTTGATCCAGTTGGTGCTAGGTATGCAAAGGCTTGTTCTCTGTAGTCTCTTTTTACTTTGGGAATCTTAAAATTCAAGGTGTTAAGTGACCTGAGGGCATAGGTAGCGCTGATAGTACAGAGGCGGTGGAGTGGAGATGAGGGAGCATTGCCATATGTGCATTTATGCATGCCCACCCCAGCTATGACTAACAGCAGTCATAAATGACTATCTTGAATGTTTGGGGCCAAAATTAAATAAAAAATAAAGAGTGAGCAGAGCGTGACGTGTAAAGAAATGGATGCCAGGCCCTGCACTACGTGGACAGAGTCTTCCATGGTGCAATGCCGAAGGGCCTTGCACATCTGCACCTGTTCACACAGGTCCCGACAATTCCACTATCTCAAAAAGAAAGGAAATTCTTTGCAAAAAAGAATGTGTTAATGAACTAGTTAGGGTAACTTAATGCCACAAAAGTAGGGAAATGTGGCATTAGAGTTTCCAATACTATCTCCCCCCCCAACACACACACACACACATACATACACACTTTCCAAGCAGCAAAAGGACAAAACATTAGGGTTTGTGGTTTCCAGAGTCTTGACAAATTAGTTGGGGGGGGTCTTCCTTGGGGTTGCCAACTGTAATGCCTACCCTCTTCCATAAGCAAACTACATCACATATGATCTCCTTTATTCATGGAGCCCTGCATGAAGAAGCTACAAAAAGTGTGTTGGCAACATGTGGTGAGGCATACTTCTTTGCCTTTGAAGAGTGTATCACTATGAGGCAGTGGCTTGGAGCTGTACCTTGTGCTCTGGACTGGAAGCTATGGGCTAGGGGGAGGGTGAGCATTAGGGTTGACAACCCCCAAGGACGACACCACCACTGATTTGACAAGACTCCGGAGACCCAATACCTTATTTTATTTTTTTTCCTTTTGCTGCTGGGGGGGTGGAGAGTTATGGTTGGAAACACTAACATCACATTTGCCTACTTTTGTGGTATTAAGTTACCTTAACTGGTGCATTAACAAAGTTTTTTTGCAAAGAATTTCCTTTCTTTTTGAGATAGTTGGGTCGTATCCTCATTCAAACAGTTGCAGATGTGCAGAACCCTTTGGGCCATGTGCCATGGTAAGAACTCCGTCTGCCTACAGAAGTGCGGGCCTGGCACATTCATTCTTCACACATTCAGGCCCCGATATTCAAACTGGCGACAGGCTGTGGCGAAGCCTGGGCGCAGCGCAACTTGGCTGTGCAGGGTGTTGATCGGGCAATATTCAACAGAGCTGCACTATGGCACAGCATCATTGAATATCGCACCTGGCCACCCGCAGCGTGCATGGCGCAGTTGCACTGCGCCAGCGCAAGTGGCCAGAGTGGAGCAGGGGGATGCGCTAGCATAACTTCCGTTGCGCCATGTGCAGCAACTGTGATATTCAAAAGTGCACATGCAAATGGGGCAATAATGTATGCAAGGTGCAAATGGGTCCATTTGCATGTCATTATGGCCCCATTTGCCATGCAGGTGCGCTGATCCCTGGTGACTTGCACCTGGTGCCCTGCCAGGCAGCAGCCATCGGGGACTGATGCTCCCTGCACAGTGTGGCAATGTGCCCCATAACCCGATCACGGGCTTCAGTAAATAAAATTTGCATCCTATCCCTGGTGCTCAGTGGACCGCTGTCAGCCCGATCGCGGGCTTAGGTATAAAGAAAGAAATCCTATATTTCTGGTGGTCCAGTGGACCACTGTCAGCCCAATCATGGGCTTAGGTAGAAGGAAAGAAATTCAATATCCCTGGTGGTCATGTGAAACGCTGTCAGCCTGATCGCGGACTTAGGTAGAAAGAAAGAAAGAAATCCTATATCCCTGGTAGTCCAGTGGACCGCTGTCAGCCTGATCGCAGGCTTAGGTAGAATGAAATAATTTCAATATCCCTGATGGTCCAGCGGGACCCCTCCCCCACCGCCCTGTGACCCCTGGCCCTCCCCCTCCGGTCCAATGGCCAGGTGGCGCCTTCCACCACCTGCCTCCCACCACCTGCCAGCAGACACCATAGATGGGGCTGTACCCATTGATCCACAGCATGAGCCCAGCGGGTGCAGCCCGTGCTTGCTACACATTCCAGATATGTGAGATGGATCCATTCACATCCAGATATATATGCAACAGACTACACCTATTGGCTCATGCTGTGACCAATGGGTGTACAGCCCGCCTATGGTGTCAGCCGGGCTGGTAGTGCTGCCACCGGCCGCTGACCCGGGGACGGGCAGTGGGACCCAGTGGGCGGCGGGAGGGGGGGTCCACTGGACCACCAGGGATATTGGAATTATTTCATTCTACCCAAGCCCACGATCGGGCTGACAGCGGTCCACTGACCACCAGGATATAGGATTTATTTCATTCTACCTACGCCCACGATCAGGCTGACAGCGGTCTACTGGACCACCAGGAATATTGGATTTTATTTCTTTCTACCTAAGCCCACGATCGGGCTGACAGCAGTCCACTGGACCACCAGGGATATAGGATTAATTTCATTCTACCCAAGCCTGCGATTGATTGCGACAGTGGTCCACTGGACCACCAGGGAGTTTGGATTTATTTCTTTCTTTCTACCTAAGCCCGCGATCGGGCTGACAGCGGTCCACTGGACCACCAGGGAGTTTGGAGGGTCATAGTTGTATGTATGCCCAATCGGGCATGGGGGAGGCACCACCAGGTGCAGCTGGAGCTCAGGTGGCTACCCACAGGTGGCAGCTGCCATGTTGCGCTCTGTAATATGGCAGCTCATCTGTGGGTGGCCAGCCGTTGTTCCTTTTTTTTTGGATCAACTTTGTGCAGTGCAAGTAGGGGTTGTGCATGCATGGACTCAGCACATCCTCGCCTGAATATGGGGATGTGCAGAATATGCATGGGCATGCCTCCCCTACTTGCGCTGCATACATTACTGATGCGCTGTGGTGCATCGGGATTTGTGCCAGGTGCAATTCCCATTTGAATATCGTGCCAGGGTGCATCAGTGGGTTGCGCATGGTGCAACACTGTTGCACCATGTGCAACCATTTTGAACATCTGGGCCTTAGTCTTTAAACATTCACCCTTCACAAATTCATTCTTTACACGTTCAGTCTTTACACATTCACTCTTTAGATATTCACTCTTCACACGTTCACTATTTATTTTTTTATTTAATTTTGTCCCCAAGTTTTAAAAATAGTCATTCTATGACTGCCCTTATAAACATAACATGTAGCATCTATGGTATATTGGCCAAAATGTCATTTCACACCAGAAGTGTGAAAAGACATCTCTTCCAGGATTTAAAAAATTACACCTCTCATGTTTATGAGGTGGTGTGAAAAAATGTCTATGTTGAAAATTTGGAGACAAAATATTGAACATTTGTGAATTTATGAGTGAGCGTGAACATTGAAATACTGCAACGTTCAGTCATAACCTGGGCATTTTACTTTATTTCTACACCAAATATTCAGCATAGTCTTCTTATAGTCACACCTCATGAACCAGGTAGGTGAAAATTTTCAAATCCCCCACCAAAAACATTACTGGGCACCACCAAAATGTCATTCCACACCACAGGTGCAAAAACACATTTTAGCCAGGATCTGAAAAATGACAGCTGTCACATTTATGAGGTGGTGTGAAAAAATGGCTATGTTGAAAATTTTGGGTCAAAATATTTAAAATTACCAAAGTTGTGAGCAAGCATAGAAAAATGTAAACGTACACTCATAACTTCATAATTGTTACATATTTTGACCCTAAGTTTTCAACATAGCCTTCTTAGGACAATACCTCATGAACACTGGTGGTGAAAATGTTCAAATCCTGCATAGAAGGTGATTTCACCAAGTGACCATAAATTCGCCTTTTTGGACCTGATCTGCATAATTCCACCACAGTTGGTCATGAGGTATGGTCCCAAGAAGGCCATGCTGAAAATTCAAGGTGAAAATATGCAAAAATGACAAAGTTATGCACCAAAGTTCAAAACCCCATTGAAATACATTGAACCGCACTTACCTCAGTTTCCCATATTGCAGTCGGTGGTTCCAGCAGCAAGACGTGTCTTTGAGCAGAGAATAGGTCTACACTGTAGGACCTGTTCAGGTGAGTGAAGGTGTGGGAGGTGAGTGCTAACTTGGAGGTTGGGGTAGCGTGGTCAGATCAGTGAGGGACTGTTTTCTTTTACAGGTTTAAAAAGAAAAAATAAACATTGAGGATGGTTTTCTTTATTACAGTTGATATTCCAACACTAGGGACTGGGCATCCAGTGTTGGGCTACACTTTAAGAAATAGGGAGATTGACCTGGAGGAGGGGGTGCAGAAGCGGTACCAGGGGTGGGCACCCCAGCCACACATATGTGCTGCAAAAGTACATTCAGAACTGGGGTGGGTGATCTGGAGGGAGGGGAAAGAAGCATTACTGGGTGGGCACTCTGGTCCACTAGATAGATAGATAGATAGATAGATAGATAGATAGATAGATAGACACAAGAGGGGATCGTGGCTCAGTGCTCTCACTGCAGCCCACAGCACAACTTCTAGCTGTGGCTGCCGAACTAAAGAAAGTCCCACTGTTCTCATACAGAGAACACAGGTGAAACACTCCTTCCACTAAGCTAGGCACCCTAGATTTTGGGGTGCCCATAAAAGGTATTTCTGGCAAGTTTTTACAAAAATCAAACAGCATAATCTAGCTAAACAGGTCCCATTTACCTAGGTTCAGGTGTTTTTTTAAGAGATTATTCCCAGACAGTTTAGAATTTCAGTCTGAAATTGTTAGAGTAGAAGGGGCTTGCCCCAGAATGGTGAAAAATATTAATCCATTTCCAAGTTATAAGGATTTTAAATTTTGGTTCTGAGCATGCTCAGTAGGGTATCAAACAGTTATACAAAAAACCCTACTGACATGCTCAGAACCAAACTTTCAAATCCTTATAACTTGGGAAGGATTAATATTTTTTCACCAAACCAATGAAAGGCATCATTCTGGGGCAAGCCCTTTCTACTCTGAACATTTAAGACCAAAATTCAAAACCATCTGGCTGCTAGGTGATAACAAAATCAGCAAAAATCCTGATTTTCCTAAAAACACACTATAGGGGTCTCAGAATCCACACATCCTACAGGAGCGAGACTTAGCATGTCAAGAGACTATGCCCATCAGACCACGCATGCAAAATTTAGTGCAAATCTGTTGGACTGGGGAAAGCTGTTAAAGTGCAATGTTAGGGGTTTAACATTAAACAGCCTACTCAACCCTAACTATAGTGGTGCTACCACACCACTCTAATGTACATGCAGCCCAGACAGTTCGGAATTTTGGTCTGAAGTTTCAGGGTAAAAAGGGCTTTCCCCAGAAAGGTGCCTTTCATTGGTTTGGTGAAAAAAATATTAATCCTTCCCAAGTTATAAGGATCTGAAATTTTGGTTCTGATCATGCTCAGTAGGGCATAAAACCCCCCACTGAGCATGCTCAGAGCCAAACTTTAAAATCCCTCATAACTTGGGAAGGATTAATATTTTCTCACCATACCAATGAATGACAACATTCTGAGGCAAGCCTTTCTAGCCTGACATTTCAGACCAAAATTCCAAACTGTCTGGGCTGCATGTACATTAGAGTGGTGCAGCACCACTACAGTTAGGGTTGAGCTAAGAGTATCTTAGTGGGGCAGGGAGCTCTTCGCTTTCAATAGCAGAGGTGATGATGGTGGTAACTGCAATCTGATGGTTGGCAGTGGGGTCATGTCTCAGTCTGCAAAATAGGGAAGCTCCTAGTGATGATCCTGACCTAATATCGGAGCTTCATTTACAAAATCTATTGCCTCCTGCTGCTGACCACCCAACCTGTGGAATTTCCTGGTAAGCAGCAGCCTACATACTCCCAACAATTCCTCCCTACCAGGTACCAAACCTTGCATAAGAACTCACTGCTACACCTGCGCATTTGTTTCAAGTGTCACTGCAATTCGGGGTCCCACAGGTGTTTTTCACATCACCAAAGAGTTCTCATGCACCTTCACTAATGTGGCATATTGTATTCTTTGCAGGAAGTGTGTAGCTATCTACATCGGAGAAACTGGCCTATGCCTGGCTGACTGATTCAGGGAACATTACAGGGCAGTCAGGAATGGAGACTCTGATAAACCCATTGTATCCCACTTCACCTCCAGGGACCACAGTGTCAATGATCTTTCTGTTTGTGTCCTGCAGCAGGGTTTCTGGGATGCTGACCAAAGAAAAAACATGGAAACCAAGCCGATCATCTACCTTGGCTCATATCAGCCCTCCAGTTTAAATGACAGACTTATTTTCTACTAACATCTTCCAGCCACCTTATGGTTTTCCCTACAGTCTGTCTGTTTACCCCATCCTATCTTTGCTTGCATATGTGCATGGTACATTTGCATGTGTGGAATGACTGCACACACTTCCATTGTGTGTGTGTGTGTGTGTGTGTGTGTGGTGGGAGTTGCCATCCCTACATGGACATTCCAGTTTTCTGTGCACATCTGTTTCTTCTTTTTTGTATTTTCTATGTATGTGCCTTCCCATAGCTTCCTGCCAGCCACTCCTTTGGAGCACCTAGGCCCCTGATGCCCTGTTGACTCCTACCACCATCCATCAGCCCCTATTAGCAGCCTACCTGGGTAGCCCAGCATATTCCTATGCCAGGGGGGTCCCTCTTTTCCATGGGGGAATTGCATTTTCAGCAGACGGCACATCCCAGGGCTGCGAGGTTGGTCTGGGCTGACTCTGGGGCTTCATGGTGGCAGGAGCTGGTGCTCATCATCTGGTTGGGCGGGGAGCCATTTTTCTAATTTTCTGCCCCACCCACCACAGTTCTTGGCCTTGTGTGAGTGCAGGCAACCTCAGGCAGGGACGTGCGTGGGGCATGTTGAAGCAGCACGTCCCAAGCATGGTAACCAATACCACAGCAGGTGCCCAGGTGAATTCCGCCACCCCAGGAGGGAAGTGTCCAATGAATGCTTGTGAATCCCTCCCTGCTAGTCTCCACTCCAGGTACCTGGGCTCGGGGCATGAACCCAGACCACCAGCATGCTAAGCGAACCCTCGCGGTGCCATGGAGCCGGTTGTACATCTATTTTCATTTTCCCCAGATGTCTCTATCTCTGTCTCCTTCCCCTACATTTATCACCTTTCAGCCTTCTTACTAGGCCCTGTTAATTTGTTCCAATCTGGGGACTCCTCTAACTTATTCACTCCTATTATGCCTTGTTTTTATTTATTTAAATTTTTCGATACAGCCTTTGAGCTCAGAGCTCATTTACAAAGGCTCCACATCAAGGAGAACAATACAATGGCAGACAAGTATATTGTGTATACAGCAGAAAGTACAAATTTACAGAGCACATAACGTCAGTAGTCAAACCAAGTGCAAGTAACGCTATACAATAAGAAAAATATGACGCAATAGACAAACTATAAAAAAATAAGGGAGGGTATGGAAATACATAGGCCAGTATCCAGAGGTGTGGGATTGTCACAACTGTATCAGTAAAGTGAGGGTGGGAGGCCAAAAAGTGAGAGATAGGTACAGGTTGTTAGGGAAGGGGGAGTTCCATGGGGCAGGTACAGGGTTAAAAGTGTGCATTTGTGGTTGGGTAGGCAGTGGGGAAGAGAAAGTAGAAAGAGGAGGCTGGTGGCAGGGAGACAAGGGGATGTAAAAGGGTCAATTAAAGGTCCCTGGGATAAGGATGGGGTGAAGTCAGCTTCACTAAAGCAGAGGGGATAAAGCAGTCTCAAGGGTGAAGAGTTCGAGGTCGTTTAGCAGTCACAGCTGCTGGAGGTAGCTAGGTAGTACTTCAATTCTTTTTTAAAAGAGCTGATGTTGTTGGAGTTGGCTAGTTTGGCAGGAAGTTCTTTAATCCAATGTGGGCCTCTGTAAGTAAAAGAGCACTGAGCGAGAGAGGTTCTCCTGAATGGTACAGATAGTGAACATCGTGCAGCACCTCTGGTGCAGTGCTGGGGTTGCAAGAATTGCAATAGGTTGTGAATGGCAGGTGGGGCAAGACCAAGAAGTGCTTTCTTTCCCATGAGGCATACTTGGTACTTTACTTGCCCTGGTAGGTTTAGCCATTGTGTTTCGGCATACAGCTTTCACATGTGGGTGAGACTGTTGGCACCCAGGATGAGTCGACAGGCTTTGTTGAGTGCTGTTTTGACACACTTTAGGGCCGTGTCAGTGGTAACACTATATCCAATCAGCCCATAATCAATAAGTGACAGGACTGAGCTGGTGACAGCAAGGCACAGGGCAGCGGCGGTTAGGTGGCTCCTGTGCTTATACAGGACTCCAAGTTTGATACTGACAGCCCTGAATATGGTGTCAATATGTGAGGAGACGGAGGGGGAAGTCATCGATATGTACTCCGAGGTACTTGAATGTCCTTACTTGTTTGAGGGCTTCATTTTTTTTGACTATGTTGAGACTGAGGTTTTTCTTTTTGGAGTGTGGGCAGGTGAACAGCATTATTTTAATTTTTTTATAGTTGAGCAGCAATTTGTTCCTGGTGAACCAGTCCTCTAACTGGTAGATACTGTTTTGCAGGTCCTGGGAGAGAGGACCTAGTTGTGGGCTGTGATTAATGATTATGGCATCATCTGTGTAAAGGATAATTTTGGATGTGCAAGCTTCAGGGAGGGTATTGAGAAATAGACTGAACATCAAGGGTCCCAGGATGAACCCTTGGGGAACCCCTAGTAAGACGGTCCTGGGGCTGGACAGCACAGAGCCTATCTTCATGCACTGTGTTCTGTCTGAGAGGTATTTAGAAAACCAACCGACAGAGGTAAGGGACAGACTGAGTTCTAGTAAATTTTCTAGCAGTAGGTGGTGGTTTACTGTATCAAAAGTTTTTGTGGGGTCAATGAAATTTGATCCCACTAGGTGGTCGCTGTCAACTGCATCATGTAAGAGGCTTGAGAACTCGATTAAGGTGGTGTTAGTACTATGGCATTTGCAGAACCCATGTTGTTGGGGGCATTGCAGGTTGTATTTATGTAGATGCTCTTTGAATTGGTCTGCTACTATCCTCTGTAGGGCCTTTGATAATGGTGATAGGATGGAGATGGGCTGGAAATTGGAGGTACTTGCATGGTCCCAGCTGTTGCATACTGGTATGGCAAGAGCCACATTCCAGAGGTTCAGGAAGTTACCAAGTGTGAGGGACTTATTAAAGATTTTGGTAATTGGGGCTATTACCTCATCAAGTGCAAGTTCCACCATTTGCAAATCTATGTTGTCGTTGGCCAAGTGCATTTTCCCCAATACCCTTTTGATGTATTTATTGGCCTCAGAAATTGAGATAGAACTGCAGTACATTGTTCACTGGCTGGGTTGATGGGTGGGGTCAAGGAGTTGAGGGGGCCTGTGGTGATAGATAATCGGTTGGTAGGATGGAGCTGAGGTCTGTGAATGCCACGGTAAAGGCTTCAGCAATGGAAAGGTGGTCATTAGTGAAAGTGCCGTTGATATTTAGAAGAGAAGAGGGGTTTTTGGTCCTTCCCAATCAAGTCTTTAATCTTACCCCAGAAACTCTTACTGTTACCCCAGTTTCTTTCTAATTGGCGTTTGTAGAAATTAGCCTAAGCCAGCCTGATTACTTTTGTACATTTATTTCTGACTGCCCGGTAATTTTGAAAATCATGCATTGCCCTTGTGGCCTTCGCCTAATGCCAAAGGTTGTCTCGCTTATTCATTTGCTCAATCAAGGCCCCCATGATCCGCCCATTTAGTGCACCCCTCACTTTCCTCTTTCTTATTGGTGCAAAGATATCACAAGTATCATTAAATCTGGAGATAAAGAAATCTAGGACTAGATCAATGTCCTTGATATTATCAAGGGGTGACCAGTCAATCCAGGCGAAGTAAGTTTTGAAGGAGTTTAGGAGGTCTCAAGGAAGTACTCTGTCAGTGATGACAGCATGGGCAGCCTTCACCCCTTTGTTGGACCAACCACAGAAAATAGGTCACTCAGGGTATCAGGGAGAACTGTGGCATTGGACAGCTTTGAGAGGGAATGAGACAGGACCCAATCTATGAGGAAGCTGGTACCAGTTTTGTAGTTGATTCTTGTTGGCTCTCTAACCAGTTGGGAGAGGTACACACTGGCAACTGGATCCTGTTGTGGGTGGATTCAAGGAGAGCCAGTTTATGTTGAAGTCACCCACGATTAGTAATTCATTGCTGTGCTTCAGGGTCTTAGTTCAAGTTCAAGTTCAAGATTATTGTAGGAAAACTCCATTAAGCAAGCTCATTCACAAGGAGGTCCTTTGACACAGACAGGCAGGTACAGATTGCATAATCGAAAAAAATAGTACAAATTCAAGTACAGAAATATGGGCAAGCATTAGCATGTTGCATAAAACGACAATGACAGAAAAATATAAGTACATAAAAAAGGTATAAAGAGCTTGATACGGATGTAAACAAGGCAGCTAATTTCCAGTTGATAAAGAAGAAGCAGTGGGCTAGGGCTAGAGCAGTGAGCTAGAAATTAGAATCAGGTGCATGTATCTTTTATTTTGGATGCAGCCAATCTTTAAATAGGTTAACAGGGACAGTACCGGGAAGCTTCAGTATGCATTGGAGCTGGTTCTAGATAGTTAGGAGTACTCTCGATATGGCCGCTTGCCGAGGGAGGTAGAGTTCTCGGTACATAAGGAGGAGGAGGTAATTTTTCCTAAGAGTAGGTGCTATGGGAAATATGGAAAAGGATTGTTAGATAGTTGGGACCTTGTTCGGAGTAACCAAGAGTCCAGATGCCAGCAAGGCGTGCTTCTAGTGGAAGTGGTGTCCATCCAGTGGCTATGTACAAATCTTATGGTGGGGTTCAACAGGGTAGGTTTGTCATAGAACTGTATGAGTGATAGAGGACGTCCAGTTTTTAAGTCCTGAGGCTGCTGCAGGGACTAGATTAGATCTCCATAGTCGAGTAGCAGCAGGAAAGTGGCCTGGACCAGCCTAATTCTGGTATCCATTGGAAAGAGGGACTTGTTACGGAAGAAGAAACCTAGCCTAATTTTTAGCCTCCTTGCCAGATCGTCCGAGTGATCATGAAAAGAAAGCGTTGTCCTAGCCACATACCAAGATATTTGAATTTGGAGATGATTTCAAGGGTTCACCTAAGGAGGTGGTGATGAAATCTTTGTGCGTGTTTGCATAGAAGTGGTGGTGGTGGTGTTTGGGGCAAAGATCATGGCCTTGGTTTTCTTGGCATTGATGAGTAGTTTAGCATTGATTAAGTTGATTTCCAGTTGTGCAAAGTCGGCTTTGGCGTACGTCTCTCACTTCAGCCAGTGTAGGACCTGATGTGTACAGTACTGCATCATCTGCAAAGAAATGCAGATAGGACTTAGATATATGTGCGCCAAGGTTATTTATGTACAGGGAGAAAAGGATAGGACCTAATATGGAGCCTTGTGGGACTCCCCTGACAACTGTGAGGGATGCAGAGAAAAGGCCACCAGCTTTTACTTTCTGGGTCCTTCCAGATAGGTAGCTGATAAACCACTGAGCAGCAAGGGGGGGGGTGGCACCTACTTTTATTAGACTTGCGACTATCAGATTGTGGTCAACAGTGTTGGACGCTTTGCTGAGATCTCAGAATACTGTACCAGTAACTTTCTTGGAGTCCATGGCTGTGACCCATTCATTGGTAACTTTGGCTAGAGCAGTGACTGTACTATGGTTGGTCCAGAAGCCAGATTGCACAGGGTTAAGGATTGAAGATGATTTGATATGGAGTTTTATTTGGGAATAAACTTTCTTGGAGTCATGGCTGTGACCCATTCATTGGTAACTTTGGCTAGAGCAGTGACTTTACTATGGTTGGGCAGGAAGCTGGATTGTGCAGGGTTAAGGATTGAAGATGATTCGATATGGAGTTTTTTTGGGGGAATAAACTAGCTGTTCGAGGACTTTGGAGAGGACAGGCAAGATTGAGATGGGCCTATAGTTATTTAGGTCGCATGGGTCCCCTGACTTAAATAATGGGAGGATGTGGGCAGATTTCCAACAGGAGGGAGCAGTGGCAGTGGAAATGGAAAGATTGAATATGTGGAGAATAGGGGCAGAGATGTTGAGATAGCCTAGCATAAGAAAAAGTGGTTCTAAACCATCATCCCCTGCACTTTTTTGAGTGTCTATGTTAAGAAGTGAATCTTCGACTTCTTTATAGCTAATCGAGAACACCTGGGCCAGGCGGGTCGAGATTAGAGGCAGAGTTATTACAGTCTTGGTTGCTACCACAGGCTGCGTAGGCGTAGGAGTTGAAAGCTAAGCCAGCAGTTACAAAATGATTGTTGATTTCCTCGAGGATTAGGCAACTGTTTTCAACAGCCCTACCATTGCTGAGGCTCTTCAGTGGGATGGAGGGGCTACAGGACGACCTTTGATGGACTTGAGTGTCTTCCAGAGTGATGTCAATTACTTTATCCAAGCCTGATTTTGCTTTTCCTGGTGGCAGGTAAACTGTGGCAATTATAATGGGCTTGTATTTGGCAGCACCAAGTAAAAGTTTACAGCCAGCAGCTCAAAGTAACAGCGCTTGTTTGCAAGGGAGCACTAAGCCTTGAAGTGGCTCTTCATATAAACAAAGACACCCCTCCCTTTGCTGGTTCTACCTTGCCTGTAGATGGTGTAATCTTCTAGCATGATGAATGAGTTCATTATTTTAGGGGAGAGCTAGGTTTCCGTGAGGCAGATGACATCGGGCCTATGCTGGGTGACCCAAGGCTGGAAGACAGTGAACTTAGACAAGAAGCTGCATATGTTCAGAGATGTAATCTGCACTAAGTAAGCAGACTACAATAGGACAGTGAGGTTTATGTTGCCCCTAGTGGCCCAATGCTATAGTGAGCAAATGGGAAAATCAATAAAAAAAGCAAGCAGGAAAACACACCCAGCCAATGTCCAATAATGTGACCTAAGTCAAGGCTGTCGGCAGACATACGCTCAGTATACCCGAGCATACAGAAAAAATCTAAGGGGGGATCCGAAAGAGCTGTGGTTAATTAAAATGCTTCTGTGTCTGACTCTTTAAAAAATGTTTTTACTGTACGTTGTTCAAGGCTGAGACCAGTCCAAGATGTGGGGGAACACAGTCGAAACTGTGAGTTGGATGCAAGTCAGCAACTTAGAATCGTCTTTTGTAATTATGCCTCTGCTGCTGAAAATGCTGATTTTCTGTTTCAGCAAGCCGATCAGCACATGACTTTCAACTGCCATCTACTTCTTGTGTGGCGGGATCGGGATTCAGCACGTGAAGGACAAGTGGTTGTCCAACTTGTCAACAATGGCACAGTACCTTAGTCAGTGGGTGCAGGTGGCAGATCGTCATAGATCATCGAGTGACTGGCTAGCAGAATCCTCCAACAGAAACGGAGCAGTGTTCATGGTCCAATCAAGAAAACAGACATGGTGCAGCAACAGAATAAAGTCGTCGAAGTGAGGGGGGCTAAGGCGAGAAAGACTGTCAGCTTAAAAAATTTCAGTCACTCCCAAGCAAGCAGAGTAGTGCCTGCAAGGCAGTCAGTTTATTATGTGCAGTTGGTGTTATAATAAACATTGTGGGGGAGGACGTTATCAGGATCACAGATTGGGTTGATGTTTTCCTACCTCTAATTATTGGTCTGTCTCTTATAAACGAACACCACAGGGGCCCTAAAAAAAATAAACTAAACAATCATAAAGCATGGGTCTGGAGAAATGGAAAGAGGCTGGGGGCAGGGAAGGACAGGGCTTACTAGGGCTCAGCAGATGACAGCGCCCTGCATCCGTGTTTCAATTAAAATTCCCTGCTGGTGCATCTCGGTGCTCTGCACTCACCTCCCATTCCATGTGTTGCTGCAGCCTGCAACAATTTATTTAGGGGACTCCAACTGACTTAAATAATCTCTGTCACTCACATGACTTACTGAATGTGTTTGTGCTGAACTTGGATGGTGGACGGCGGCGTGGACCCATTCCGGCCAATCCTGTATCACTTGTCTCATCCATGATCGATGATCACTGCTCAGCAGATAATCCCATCCCCACAGTCCCGACTCTGACTGCCAACACTACAGGAACTGAGTGGAAATAAATTAAATGCAATACATGGCTAGTTAGGCAGCATGCTTCCGTGGTGATTGTGCACCTCTGCAACAGCAGCGCTCCGGACTGGGACACCCCCACCTGCTCTTCTTCTGTCTGGCAAAAGTGGCATTAATTTGTGCCCGTGACCACTCCACCACCCACTGCACCCGGAGTAATCACACTCTGCTGCTGGGCTGGCACAAGACTGAATTCTCTGCAAAATGTGGGAATTAGACTGAGCATCAAACTGCAGTATCACTAACTTTTCAGAGGGCTTAAAAAAAAAACACATCTGTCACAGTCCAGTACTCAGTATCTGGATCGCCCTCTGTCTCTTGGCTCTCTCATCTGTCAGCCTTTCACTGATCTCTGCTCTGCTCAAATGTTGCTGTGCTGCTGGATGGATTAAATTTTTTAAAGTAAAAAATTATTTGTTGTGTCAGCAGGATGGGATCGGATTCGGAATCACGGGGATGTTGCTAATCTACTGTCTCTCAGTCTCACTCAGTTCTCCTGTCATTAAATGAATTTAAAGCAAACAAGAAAAGAAGGTGGCAATTCACAGTATATTGTTTTATAATTTCCTCTTGACTCAGGAGTGACAGCTCAGCTTCATGGTTGCTATTCCTCACAACATCAATCGATCCCTCTGACAGTGCCTCAGTGCGAGCCTCGCCCTCACTCACTGTCTGTTAGTTGTAAAGAAAAAATAATATCTCTGAGTGTAAAATAATAATTATTGGAGTTCAGATGGCCAGACTAGCCGGACTCTTTCCCATTTCCCACCTGTTGTATCCATCGTCCATTCATCCACCTTCGAGTCAGTGGATTCCCCCTGTTAGTGGATAATGCTCTGAGTGAGCCTCAGCCCCCCCCTTAAACAATGCTCAAAATCATTGTTTTATTTCTTTATTTTATTAACCAGCAGCTAGCCCCAGCCATGATCATTTATTTATTTAGTTTTTGCTGACCGGGTAAGTGCACTAGACAAATTCTGCCTATTTTCAGGCACAACCTGGGAGGGAAGGGGATACAGATGAATGCCAACTGACTTTGAACTAGATTAAGCTGCTGGGTATTCTAGTGACATTCATCATGATAGCAAAGGAATTAAATCACTTGTGTTATATACCAGTCCAGTAGATCAGTTGCTGAACACTACTTGCATAAATAATTACTAAATAAGTACTAGCATCATGCTAAGTTAAAATCCATTCATTCACAAATCTGGACTGTCATGTATGGTATGGGCTGCATGCCCATTGGCTCTTGCTCTGCACCAATGGGCGTGCAGCCCTGCTGTCAAGTCAGTCGGCGGCCAGTGGGGAGGCAGGCGGTGGGATGTTGCCGCCCGCCGCTGCCGGGGAGCGGGTGGTGGGGCTTCGTGGGTGGGTGGGTGGGGACACTAGCCACCAGGAAGATGTTTGGGGGGTTCAATTTACTTACCTGCGATCGGGCATTTCGTCCACTGGACCACCAGGAGATGTTCGGGGGTTCAGTTTACTTTCTGCCGCATCGGCATTTCGGTCCACAGGACCACCAGGGAGATGTTCGGGGGGTTCGGTTTACTTTCTGCCCGACGATCGGGCATTTCAGTCCACAGGACCACCAGGGAGATGTTGGGGGAGTTCAGTTTACTTTCTGCCCACAATCGGGCATTTCGGTCCACTGGACCACCAGGGAGATGTTCGGGAGCCACATTGCTGCCCAGTGATCGGGCTGGTGGGGGAGGGGTACATTATGCTCGCGATCGGGCTGCGGAGGCACAGGGACTGGGTTGGGGGCCAGCCACAGGTGGCAGCTGCTGTGTTGTGCCCTGCAATACAGCAGCTCACCTGTGGGTGGCCCTCGACTTAAGCTTTTTTGGCTCAAAGTTGTGCAGGCGCAGGTTGGGGGTTGCGCCAGACACTCTGCACAGCCCGCTGAATATCGGGCTGTGCAGTTTATGCATGGTTCTCGCCTCCAGTTGAGCATGCATTCATTTGCATTGCGCTGTTGCTCAGCCTGTTTTCAGTGGCGCAACTGCCTCCTGCTGAATATCGCAGAATGCGCTATTTCGGACTCGCGCATGGCGCAACCCTTTTGAATATTCACCCATAAATGCCTTATGATAATGTCTTTAATATGAATAATTTTAAATTCAAAACTACATTTTGCCAGAATAATAGCTCTCTTTAATTGTCTAACCACTTCTCTGTATTTAAGTAAAATGGTGTCTTTTTGGACAGATGGACATTTTTTAAGGATGAGAATAGTTTGTTTTGTGTTTGATTAACATTTAATATTACCATTAAACCAAGGGGATTTTCCCTTTGTTATTATACTTAAATTTATCTGGGACATATTTTTTCCAAGTTCAAGTATCTTTGTTTTAGAAAGTCCCAGGCCTCCTCGCTATTCATTGAGTACATTATTCGTCCCAGTTAAGGGATTTTTATTTAATGCTTAATGATTTTAAAATTAGCCCTATTATATTGTTTCATTTTCAGTTTGTTAATTTTGGTAACAGGGCAAGAGAAAAAAGGGACAGATGGTCATTATTTCCCAAAGGGTTAAGTAGTTCAAGTTAATCACCCCATGGTCTGTTATTTAGCTCTATAATGCAGGAAAATGCACCATTTACATTGATGTTTGAAAAAATTCCGAGGAGGCATGCCCCAGACCCCATCTAGGTTTTACATTTTTTGCCCTCTTTGTTCATTGACTCTGTGCACACCTATAGGGGCAGCATTACCCTCGAGAGGAGACCCAAGTTAGCAAGTTTGAGTACAAATTTTCAAATCCTGGCTACACCCCTGACCTAGGTTAACTATAAATGCACATGTACATGCCCACCTAGGGTGGGTGGGGGGTAACTGCCCAAGAGGGTAACAATAAAATAGGAACAGTTCATGTAAAGCAGGAACACAAATTACAAAAGCTTAGTTCTATACTGCACAGGAAAAAATGAAACTGTAGAAGGGCTGTGTGGCGAGTTATTGCAAGTGCAGTAAGCACTGGAGAGCAGTGAGGACGAATCAGGACAAAGGCACAAAATTCAAAAGGTGAGCAGTACAGCTGTCATTTTCAAACCTTCGGGCTACAGGGGTAGTCGGGCTGGCACTGGCCACAGCAAGAGGTTGCTTTGTCATTCCCAACATCACCTTTTTGTTTTCCAGATTCTTTTCTTACCTTGCCTATTATCACTTCTTCTCCTAGAGCCTCACCTTTTTTTCTTTCCCCACATATATATATATATATATATATCCCTTATTTTCCCCTTACTGCTCCACTAACTTTGCTTTTTCCTCTTTTAGATAATTCCTGAAGAAGACCTAAGGTCAAAATGCTGATTTTAACTCTATTTTCTTTTTTCAGCATGTATAGCTCTTTGACTATTGTCACTGTTATGTTTCTGTTTGCTTAGTTATTTGTTTATTTTCTCATAACATAATGTATTATTAGTAAAAACAGAAAATCCTGGGCACCAGTAGTAATACCAACAAATATTTATTATTTAAAATACACCAGTACTCACAGACATAGCTCAAAGCAGTAATGTTATTGTCTGGTTCATTATTCAGCCACCCCAACAGACACTTATATCCTGTGATTGCATTCATGTATTATTAGGGCACTGAAATCAAATATTTTATAACATGTAGCTGTTTAAATCAAACTCCACACCCTACCACTACTCCACTATCATCACCACCAATACATCCACACATACCCATATAGGATTACCTATATGTAGCTCCTAATGAGTCATAGAATATTATCTGAAACAGACTATATGCATGTATGCCTGGTAAACGAGTGGTACTGTTAGCACTAAGACCATGCTAGTGATGACAGACTTGTCATAATCATTCATATTTAATTATGTAATGATATGCTGCAGTCCGTTTATTTCTTTTTTGTAACATTATATGCCATATTATATAAAGCTGACGGGGCTGTTTTTTTTAACCTACCTCACCCCTATCCACACTAACCTAACCCCATTTTCCATCTACTGATGGTTAGCAAAGGTTGAAAACAAATGTACTGCTTATGATTAAAAAAGTGGTTAAAACTAGCTGTATCACAACGCTAACAGAACACATGGATTTAGAGGCTTTCAGTCACTAATGAACAACATTTCTGTCACCAGCAGCAACTACAACAGAATGACATGATGGGGATAGTGGGAGTTTGTGGCTAATGGGGAGGATGAAGACTGGTTAAAAACATTAAAAACAGAGGTCCAATACAAAATAGATCATTACCATCAATGTCAGACATGGTAGTAGCCAGTCTAAGTGTGTGTGGGGCATTAATAGAACTTTAAAAATAAAATTACAGATTTCAGCATATCGGTGCTATGCATGAATGGGGAGGCTAGTGCAGCGCCAAGGCGCCTCCCTGCGCTGCTGCCATGCAAACAGGTGCACACCAGCTGGTATTCACTTCCAGCCACCATCTGTCCATGGCCCCTCCCCAGAGGCAGGACACCACAGGGCGACTGGGGGGAGGAGTCGCTCATGACCCAGTGAAGCATCCAATGGATGCCTGACCTGGGACCAGGAGTGGATCCCTTTGTACCTGTAGGCACGGGTCTGGGTCATGTATAGCCCATGTGGGTGCCTGGACCCATGTGGCCATACCCCAGTGACCAGCCAGCCCAGAAGACTGACCCCCATCCCCCGGCACAGTGCAGCCCTGTCCCAGGATTCAGTTGGCATATCCGCCATCCCCATGGCACTGACACCCTGGTCCCGTACATGCTGCCGATGCCATGGCACTTACCTGCTCAGTTGCCCCAGCTCTCCTTGTCTGCCTTGTGGGCTGAGGAAGTACTGAGGGTCATTTCCTGGTCCCCTCATGACCGGTGAGTGAAGTCTGTGGGTGCAGTGGGTTACAGCAGGTTCTACCCTGGTGTAACCTGCACCTTACTGTGCCCCCCCACGCACAGCACATTGTGACATCATGCATGTCGTTTAGTGCTGGCATGCCCCTGGTATGCCCCCCATCCACCCCCGGCATGGTGCTGTCCATGCGGCAGGGGTTTGGCTACATAACTGGTCCGTGCCCCATTGGTGAATGCTGCACGGGCTCTGCAGGACCCTGGTGTGTGGTATTCATGCATAACGATGCCAACATGCCCAGTTTACGTGGTGTGTTGGCATCATGCATAGCACTCATCATTAGTACAGCTACTAATGAGACACTAACAGTACATCGCATTCAGACTGCTGTTGTTAATGTCTATGACACCTTGTGACTATATCTACACATCGATAGATGGAATGATGTTAAAAACATAAGGGCTGCATACTTGTTCATCCAGTTCATTGTTGTCGACACTGACTACAATAGAAAGAGAGGTGTGTGTGTGCGTGTGTGTGTGAATTGGGGGGCATTAAATGAAAAATCCTGTCATTTACCAGGCATACAGTACATAGTTACAGTTTGTTTCTGGATAATATTCAATGAGTCAGCTAGTAGCTACTTATAGGTAATCCTATATGGGGATGTGTGGATGTAGTGGTGGTGATATAGGAGTAGTGGTGGGGTGTGGGGGTTGATTAAACAGCTATAAGTTTTGTAAGGCTGTGCCTGTGGTTCGATGGGGCAGAGCAACTAACCACGCCCCCAGTCGGGTTATAAAAGGCCACTCTTCGTAACTTCTACATTTGTTTTCTCATTATGCACGGAGGCTTTGTTGTCCAGTGCTTCTCTTGCTTCCCCCATTCATTGTGCTCTGTTGTTCCCTGTCCCCTCTTTTCTCTCACCTCCAGTTGCCCTCAGTGCTTCTCTGTTTTCCTGTTCAGTGGCTGTGGAGCAGCAGTCTTCCGGGAGACATTCTGGAGGATGCAGTGTTGTCCCATCTGCAGACACCTCTCTGGGCTGAGAGAGGAGGTTGCTCATCTCCATGCTGAGTTGGCCAGGATTTGTGGGACCTCCTCTCCCACCCAGGGACCACCAGGGTCACTGCTGTTGCCTCAGAGGTTGCCAAGAAAGAGGAGCGGGTTGGACCACAGTGGGCCCAGGGAGGTGAGGGTGGTGGAACAGAGGCACATCCCTCCAGTTGTACAGTACCTCTCCACAATTTCTATGCCATTCTGGAAAAGTGTGGTTCCTCTATGGAGGCACCCACAGAGGAGACCAAGGAGGACGCTGGGAAGCTCCACAAAGGAGACCCACAGGAGTGTGGCATGGAACCCCACATAGGAAGGAAACAACTCCTGGTGGGGGACTCCATTGTTAGGAAGGTAGAACTGGGGGAGGAAGGGGGAGAGGGAGGTAAGGTGCCTGCCTGGCTTCCATGGCTTGGGACAGGGAGCAGATCCTCAGGATCACAGTGAGCAGCTGCACAGGGAGGGAGCTGGATGTCATTGTCCACCTAGGGACAAATGACCTGGCTAAGAAAGGATCAGAGCAGTGCAAGAAGCATTTGTGGAGATGGGAGGCCCTAGACAAACAAGCTACAGTAACCTTCTCGGAGGTGGCTGCCTGTCTATCAGACATGGATGAGGCTAGGGTGCTCCACACCATGATTCAATCAGTCATTGAAAAACTGATGCAGAGCTCAGGATTTGGCTTCATTGGGGACTGGTCCACCTGGACGGATGCAGGCCTATACTGGTGTGATGGTCTGCATCTGTCCAGGAGGGAACAGGATCCTAGGTGATAGGTTTAAATACTTCATTGGCAAGCATTTAAACTAGCCAAGGGGGGAAGCACTGGAAAGGAGCAGGGGAAATCCTAGCCCTCCCCCCAAAAAATCAGGGTACTAAGTGAGGTAGACACCAACTTAGAGATGTCAATAGGGAGAAGCACTGGGGTAAATGGAGAAAGTGACAAATACAAAAAGGACAGGGAAGGGGAAAAAAGGGGTAAGGTCATCAAGAAATGGAGGGTAATGAGTACCAATGCCCGTAGTCTGGGCAACAAGCTTCCTGAACTGGTGGCCTTGATGGAACAGGGATGCCTGGATATCATAGCAGTCACAGAAACATGGTACACAGAGAACCATGACTGGGATGTTAACATACCAGGGTACACAATCTACAGGAGAGACAGGGAGGGCAGAAGGGGGGGAGTAGCGCTCTATGTAAGGGAAGGGATAAAAGCAACTGAACAAAAGAGTAAACAGGGAGGAGAGGAAGCACTGTGGGTCAAACAGAGACTGGAATAGCACCACAATCCGCTAAGGGTTGTATACAGACCCCATGTCAGGGAGGAAATGACAAAGATATGATAGAAGGCATACTTAGGATGGCAGAGAAAGGAGATACTGTTGATGGAGGACCGTAATATGCCAGATGTTAACTGGAGCACCTTTTGCAGCCACATCCAAAAGCAGGGCCATTCTTGATGCCCTTCAGTTGGCATGCCTCAGACAGTTAGTTTTGGAACCTACTCATAAGGAGAGCAATCTTAGACCTCATACTCTCAAATGGGGACGGTGAGATGATCTCAGATCTAGAAGTGGGTAGCAATTTGGGAACAATGCACCACCAAACAGTGTGGTTCACAAATAAACTCAGCTACAGAGTCAAGCCATACAAAAGTGAGGGTTCTGGACTTCAGGAGGGCTGACTTTGGCAAGATGAGAGAGTGCCTTAGAAAGCTACTAGCAAACAGGCTAGAAGGAGGGTGGAGCAACAATGGGCAATATCAAAACTGCCATCACAGAGGCAAAATAAGCCCGTGTGTGAAGCAAATAAAACAAATCAAATGAAAGAAAAGCCACTGTAGTTCTCAAAGAAGTGGCAGAGAAGGTTAGAGAAAAAGATAGCATTTAGGAAATATAAAGAAACACAGAAGGAGCAAGACAGAGAACGGTACCAGTTAAGCAGAAGGAAGCAGGGAGGGTAGTCAGAATAGCAAAGGCACAAACTGAGGAAAAGATAGCCAACTTTAAGAAGGGGATAAACCTTTATAGGTATATCAGGGAGCGTAGAAAGACAAAGGGAGGGAGTAGTGAGGCTGAATAGAATGGATGGTGGGTGGGCAGAGAATGACAGTGAAAAGCAGAATACTGAATAAATACTTCTGTTCAGTATTCACAAAAGAGGAAGTGGAGGAGGTGCCTAATCCAATTAACAGAAGCACTCTGGGGGGGGGAGGGGGATCCCAGTCCTTTCACAGAAGAGAGGGTTCTGAAAGAACTCCTAAAACTGAAGGTGGACAAAGCAATGGGGCCAGATGGAATTCACCCCAGAATTCTAAAATAATTAAGCAGAGAACTAGTGACACCACTGACTACCCTTTATAACAAATCATGGGATGATGGTGTGGCACCTGAGAACTGGAAGAAGGCTGATGTGATTCCTCTTCACAAAAGTGGGAGCAAGACAAAGGCAAGAAACTACAGACCTGTCAGTTTGACCTCTGTGGTAGGGAAAGTGATGGAATCACTTCTGAAGGAAAGAATTGTTGAGTACCTAGAGGCCAGTGGGGCAGAGAACCCAAGGCAGCATGGGTTCACAACTGGAAGGTCATGTCAGATGAATCTAATTGATTTCTTTGACTGGGTGACCAAAGTAGTAGACCAGGGAGGGGCTGTGGACATGGCCTACTTAGACTTTGGCAAGGCATTTGACACAGTCCCACACAAAAGATTAATCGTCAAATTAACCAGCCTTGGAGTGGGTCCCAGGGTGGTAGCCTGGGTAAAACACTGGCTGAACAACAAGACACAGAAGGTAGTTGTAAATGGAGTCCACTCCGAAGAAAGAGGGGGTTACTAATGGGGTACCGCAGGGTCAGTACTGAGTCCAGTCCTTTTTAATGTCTTTGTAAGTGACATTGCAGAGGGACTGGAAGGAAAAATATGCCTCTTTGCAGATGACACAAAGATCTGCAACAGGGTTGATACACAGGAGGTGTGGAAAGGATGAGAAGGGACTTGACAAGGTTGGAGGAATGGTCAAGTATGGCAGCTTAGATTCAGTGCAAAGAAGTGCAAAGTAATGCACCTGGGAAACAAAACAGGGAAGATTACACATTAGGGGGGGTAGTAACAACAACAAAAATGGAAAGGGACCTGGGGGTAATCATATCAGATGACCTTAAGGTTGGCAAGCAATGTTGAGAAGGTGGTAGGGAGGGCTGGGGGAATACTGGGATGTATAGGGAGAGGCATCACCAGCAGAAAACAGGAAGTTGCTATCCCCTGTACAGACAGTTGGTGAGACCCCATCTGAGTATTGCATCCAGTTCTGGAGACCCCATCTCCGCAAGGACATAGACAGGATGGAGGCAGTTCAGAGGAGGGCAACTAAAATGGTGCAGGGTCTGCAAGAGAAGCCATCTGAGGAGAGGCTAAGGAGTTTAATATGTATACCCTTGAGGAAAGGAGGAGATGACATGATAGAAATGTTTAAGTACCTCAGTGGAATCAACAAAGTCCAGGAGGTAGCATCTTTCAGAAAAGAGATGTGCAAGAACAAGGGGACACAATTTGAAGATAGAGGGGGGACGGCTCAGGGGCAATATGAGAAATATTTTTTCACAGAGAGTGTGGTGGACACATGGAACAGCCTTCCTGAGGAGGTTGTGGGGTCTAAAACTGTGGGAGAATTCAAGAATGCATGTGACAGACATAAGGCAATTTTTGTGGGAGGTAGGAAGAAATAGGCTGTTGGTTAAATAGGATCTGCAGCTTATCCTCTAGGTATGGAAATGGGCAGACTAGGTGGGCCAAGCGGTCCTTACCTGCCGTCAAAGTCTATGTTTCTATATTTCCCCTTCCATTTGTTTTTCACCGTACTCTTCAGCCTGCCATTGTGGCTGTCGACCCCGTGGTTTATTTTCTTTTGCCTTCCCCCACTCGTCTCTCTCTCTCTCTCTCTCTCTCTCTCTGACCGGGGCTGTCTCGTCCCCAAGCACCATTTTTCCTCTCTCCTGCCACTTACCCTGTGCTGTTCTCTCCTCTTTGTCCCACCCTCACTCTAGGGTTTCTGTCTGCTGGCGGCCATTCTGGTTGCTCCCCCAACCTGCCCACTTCTGTGCCCGCCGCCCACTCAGGCAGCCACTGTCTCTGGCGTACCGCATCCTGTTGGTGCTCACCTCTACCTCCTTCTTTCCTTGCTGGTGGGTCACTCTGGGCTGGGAGCATCCACTCTGCCTGCGGTGGGGGTTCTCCCTGTTAGCTGTGCCTGTGGCTGCCCCACTCCTAGGTCATCAGCCAGCCCCAGTTTCTGGCGTTTGTGGCTCCCCCTTCCGCTTTCTTTTACACCCGTCTGCCCGGCTGCTGCTGTCTGCCTCTGTCTGGTTCATTCCATCTCTTCCTCTCCTGCCCTCTTATTCACTGCCTGGGTGACCTCCTTCACAACACATCTCTTCTGGCATGAACCAAAAATTAAAAAAAATTAAAAACCTCAGCATTCAACCCTTCTTTCCACTCAGTTCCTGCCTGCCTCATTTCTTTTAGGGTTCTTGCCTACCACCGCATGTCTTTAATAATATCGTTTCTGTTGTCCTAGTCCTATGTGCAGGATCCATATACATTCATTATTTTAAACCCTACTTCAGCTGCTGGTATATAATCAATTTATTTTATCTCCCTAGTTACTTAGCTGTTTGGTGTCACGATGCCTTATCGGTGACTGTCTGTTTTTCCCACAGTGGGGGACAGCAGTGTTGCAGTGGGCATCGTGGCTCTGGGTAGCAAGAGCAGCTTCATGTCAGTTCTTGTTTTTAATCAGTTGCCTCATGGCACTACAGGTACTTTTGCACATATCAGCCTTTATGGCATACACAATCAGCATATCATGTCTTTTCATTACTGAACCACACCTCTTCACATACTGAATTCATACCCTCCTCCTACCACATATCAACTGCACAGTTCCTCCTACCCAACCATCAGCTGTGGGATTTGCCCAGCCATTACCATCTTTCCCACTCATACAATTCAACTCACTCCTAATTTGGCTTCTTAATGGACCTGGTTGGCATGCACTCCTGTGGTTACAAATTCCTATTGCCTCATCTAGACCGATGCCAGGGTCCCCATTGCTCAGTCCAACCTACGTGAAGGTCTACTCATCATGATCAAATATCTGAGCATGACTCACATGCGGGTCACATGTAGAGATGCAGCGAATTTAAAACCTGCACGCAAAGTGAACACGAAGTGGCCACTTCGCGTTAGTGCAATGCTATATGAAGCGGCCATTGAGGAGTACTCACTTTGCCTTGTGATTATGACTTTATGCTGTTATTCAGCCTTAACGCGAAAGTAAGGTGGAATGACAACAATAGGCACTTTAGGCAGCCCTCCCACACATCACATGGCTTACAGTACTGTAAGTCACATGCTTTAGCCAAGCAGGAAGGAAGGAAGTGAGTCATACCAACAGATACTTTCACTTTCTCCTTTGCAGAGATAGAAGGAGGAAAGATAGTGTAGGAGAGGAGTGTGTATTTCTTGCTTAACTTGCTTTTTCAACGTCATAAAAACCAACAGCTTTTTTAAAAGCTAATTCTTTAGTTTTTGTTGTACTGTTTTGTGAGTTCTTTTTTTGTGTCTGATTTATTTATTTTATAAGTTTTGTTTTGTGTAAGTGTGTCTGTGTTTGTGTGTGACTGTGTATGTGTGCATGTGCAAGTCGGTCATCATCGCGTGACGCGTCGGAGTGGAGAGGGAAGGAGAGTTATGGAATAGGGACAGTCTGTGGCCCGTTTTGGCCAGAAGGGAGTGCGGACACATAGGGGTCAGCATGGACGGGTGTCACTGGACCGCTTCAGATTATTTGGTCCAGCCCCCCCTCCGGAAGCAGCAGCACCACCAGTGCCACCGCCACATCCAGCAAGTCCTCCACTGCCACCACCACCACTATCTGTACCAGATGCAGGAGGTCCAGCAGCACCACCTCCCACTCCACAGCAGCAGGTGGAGCCCCCCCCAGGTACGTGATGACAGTGCTGCCAGCAATCCATCTGCCCCTGTTGTGCCTGGTCCCACCCCCAGCTCAATAGTCTGGCAGTTTTTCAACTGTGTCAGGGGGACAGGAGCATTGTGGTGTGCCTGCTTTGTGGTGTGCAGGTGCACTGTGGCCCCCCGGAGGACACATCTGGGGACTGGGAGCCAGAGGACACACGAGATTAACCACCACAAGGTGGAGTGGCAGGCTGCCACAGAACGGGCCAGGCCTCCACCTGCTGGCCCTTCTGTGGCAGTGGCAGCAGGTGCTGCTGCTGTGCGTCACCAGAGAAAGAGGAGGAGGGCCACAGCAGCAGCTGCTGCTGCTCCACCACTACCCACACCACTGCCACCAGCACCACCCTCACCACCACCGCTACCTGATTCCTCCCGGAGCAGTGGACCCCGCCACGATGCCTGCAATGCAGTCAGAAATAGCACTGCTGTGGGCTGCGATGGAGGAAAGTAATAAGAGGATGGGTGCTGTCCAGCAGCAGATGGAGCGGATCAAGCAAGAGTAGCTGCAAATTGTGTCAATGCTTCATCTGCTGCTGGAACATCATGAGATCAAGCATTAGGTTTTGTTTTCTGCACCCAACCCCCACTGCTGTACTGTTTTGTGTTTTGTTTGTTTAATACCAGACAGAGGGAAGGTCACCACATTAGTTTAAAGGGAAGCAGTCAGCAACAGGAGCGCCTGCATCCTGCCCCCTGCAAGGCTTACCCTCTGGTTAAACCTTTTAAGTATGTTGCAGCATTTTCCTCACACCACAACATACTTTATTATACTAAAGAAACATCGGCAACCCGGAAGTATGGCAGATGCTATGGGGCCTCCATTATGTGTAAAGGTGCATTGTCGACACGCCATGCGCTTCGATACAAAAGTATTTAAAGCGCATGGCGCATCTCAGCTGCACTTTTCTTTACACATAATGGGGACCCCATAGCGTCCGGCATGATCTGGATCACTGACCTTTCTTTCTTAAAATAAAGTATGTTGCGGCATGAGAAAAACGCTGCAACATACTTAAAAACAACGGAGGTGAGACTTGCACTGGGCCAGAGGGCAAGGAGCTCCTGTGCTGACTGCTTCCTTTAAATATATACATGCACATACAGTCATACATGCTGCTTATATGTGAGCCTTACCTCCAGAGTAATCTTTCTTGCTCCACATGTCCTTACATTCCATAGTGCAATACTTTTCTGGCAAAAGCGCTTCGTAATTTGGTAAACCGGGCCTGGAGGACTCCCGTTCTGAAGATCTGCCCAAGTTCTACCACCTGCTTAGCAATGTTATGATGTGATGCCAGGTAGAGCACAGAGGGTGTGCTTTATTATAGTGAATGGCGGCAGCTTCGAATGTTTATGTTATAATGGTCAGTTTGTGGTGAAATGTGGGCACGCTTCCATAACAAGGCCTGTTACGAAACGTGCCCACGTTTCACCACAAAGTTGCTGAACGCTGGGGCGGAGCTTGGGCGGCTCTTCAGAACTGGAAGTCCTCCGGGACCTGGTTTACTGAAATTATGAATGTTTTTGCCTGAAAAGTATTGCACTATTTAAGGACATGTGGAGCAAGAAAGATTCCCCTGGAGGTTAGGCACCAATATATTGGGTGCAATACCATCCATAACTATGTAACTTGGTGAATCTCTTTAAAGCAGCAGTGCAACAATCTGTTGAAAATGTTGACCTGTACTTGTTTATGCTATTTTACATTGCCACTTTACTTACCTCCTGACTTGTATGATACTATTCTTTCCAATATTTGAGTCTGCTTTAGTACTTTTTTTCATGTGTGAGATAATAAAATGAGCACTCCTTTTAATATAGGTACAGACCAGGTCTTAATCAGTATTTTGCACTGTTTTCTCCATCAGTTGTTATATATTACTTCTGTTGTCAAATTAACAATTATGCAGCAGGCAGTGTTTATGACATCACAGAACAATAGTTGTTCAAAAACAGCTGCAAATAGTGATAAGAACTTATCAGAACAATATTAAATGGCGTGCTCTTTTATTTTCGAGACATGAGAAAAGTAAAGCTGAACACAATAATAATGAGAAGGGTATCATACAAGTCATGATAACAGTGACCTGACAACGACAGCAATGCAAAATAGCATAAAACTATAGGTCAAAATTGTCAGCATTGTTGCAATGCTGCTTTAATTTATAATTTAAGTATGACACTATGTGCTCATAATCACATCACACAAAATGCATCCGCCTTGTGTCCAGAAAATTGACAAGTGGTAACAAAGTGAAATGGGACTGTTTCAGCACATACAAAGTCACCCAGAATGTATTGCGCAGTCACTCATGTGCGCAGTGGTCACACAGAGTCCCCAGATTTTTTCTGCATGCCCAAAATGCATCCACCATGTGCCCAGAAAATTGACAAGTGGTAAAAAAGTGAAATGGGATTGTTTCAGCACATACAAAGTCCCCCAGAATTAATGGTGCACTCAGTCATGCACGCACTGCCCCAGAATAAAATGATGACCGTGATTGAACTGTTGCTGGTCTAATGTGTGCTGCAATTCGAGCAAATGCAATGTGATCATCTCAACTGGATGGAAGGGTGCCCTTTGTCTGTACACTAATAGTAGCTTTGGTGAGTTGATATATATAGGTATATATTTCTGTATTTTGTAGGTGAGGGGGGTTGACATGGACATGTGCTCATGGTATTGTTCTGTATCACAGGTCACAGATACTGTTGGTGTGCACATTCCGGTGCTCAATGAGAACTTTTAGCGTAGAAATTTGCAATGGATAACTCAAGCACATGAAGGTAAGTATTTATTTTTTTGGTGGAGAGGTAGCATATTTGCAGGTTTGTCTGTAATGGTTTCTTATTTTTTACTTCTTCACAGATTTCATCTGCATCCTTCTCGAGTCTGGTTGTTAATGATGGTCATGGTCATCTAATGAAGCAGACTTCTGCATGTTGATGTGAGGCCCCAGCCTGGAGGCCTGATGTTGAAGAACTTGTTTGGATAAGGCCACTTTGTCAGAACAACAAAGCATCTGGAAGTTTCCTAAAAAAAGAAATGAATGACTTCTTACAACTTAATTGTTATGTGTCCCTCCTTGGTTCTCAAATCTCAATCCCTAAAGTCAAGTTACATTTCAAAGCCACATCTTGTCAACTAACACAACCTGTGTGGAATATTTGCTGCAGTCTTTACAAAACAATGAAATGGATGAAAGAAAATCTTCATGCTTACCAGAATGGATTTCACATGGATATTACATTGCTTCCTCTCTGTACGGTACAGCTACAGTACCATTCCCAACGAGTTTTAGCGATGCAGTCTTTTTTTTGTTACCCTGTAAAAGAAACAAAAGAAGTTTACTGTATGTGGTTTACCATTGCGGCTCTGAAAAGCTACAGAAAACAAAACATACAACTAAAGGAAGTGAAGCAGTATAACAAACGTGAGTACACATACTCACTTTATGGTTTAAATATTATCAAGCTTTGTGTCTCTGCCTGATGGATGTGGTGGTCCGGACAGACTCATGGTGGCAGTGGTTAACATCAGTCCTGGTGGTGGTGGTCCGGGTGGCAGACAAACTCATGGTGGCAATGGCTAACATCAGTCCTGGTGGTGGTGGTCTGGGGGGCAGACAGACTCATGGTGGCAGTGGCTAACATCAGTCCCGGTGGTGGTGGTAGTCTGGGGGCAGACAGACTCATGGTGGCAGTGGCTAACATCAGTCCCGGTAGTGGTGGTCTGGGGGCAGACAATCTCATGGTGGCAGTGGCTAACATCAGTCCAGTGGTGGTGGTCCAGGAAGACAGACTCATGGTGGCAGTGACTAACATCAGTCCTGGTGGTGGTGGTCGGGGCAGACAGACTCATGGTGGCAGTGGCTAACATCAGTCCCAGTGCTGGTGGTCTGGGGGCAGAACCAGACTCATGGTGGCAGTGGACAACATCAGTCCCGTGGTGGTGGTCTGGAGGGCACACGCCTTTTAAAAACTTCAGTTAAAACCTGCCAACATTAACCACATCATCATCCTCATAAAGAAAGCTGCCCTCACAGTCATCGATGTCTGAAGTCTGACCACTGGAAAATTATTTTTCCATTGTGTAACGTCATCTACATCAGTGGTGGGCCATTTCAGGTAGCCACTGCCAGTGTCACCAGGATGCTCCATTTCCACATCAAAGACCACCATGACTAGGCTGGGAATGCAATACCGAGGTTGCAGTCTCTCTGTTGGTATGTGCCTCTCATTCATTTCAATGAATGTTAGCAAACCAACATTTGCAGGGAGACAGGTTTGTCCGGACGATCCTGGACTATTGCACCTGCTGAGCTGAATACCTCTCAACACTTTACACTGGAGGGTGGGCATGTGAGGTACTTCAGTGCCACTGCAGTCAGCTCTGCCATTCACTGACCTTTCCATCCAGTACAGAAGAGGATCTTCAGTTATTGTCAGATGCCTGTTTTCAGACGAATATGACTCAACCATTCTCTGTGCACTAAGTCCAATTGTTGATGCATCATCCTGTTTTCCCGAATCATTTATTTCACAAATACCCACTTGGGACAAAGCCTCCCAAAGCGGGTTGACACCAGCCACTTGGATGACAGACTACCTGGAACTGCTAGTCCCCTTCCTTGCAGGATATGCTTGATGGTCACTCCAGGTGCGCCTTCAGCTGGATTATGCTGCTGAGGGTTTATTGACCTTGGCATGTGACTTCTGTGCCCCATGAACCAAGTACACCAGTTGACCACTGATATTTTTTACCTGTTCAGGCCTCCTCCAGTACTGATGCAATTCCATGTTTGTATCATGGGTCCAGCATTGTTGCTATTGCAAAGTTGTTACTATGCTGAATGCTCACAATGTGACGATTCTGGTTGAATACTGTCAGCATGTGTTGCAACAAATACTGCTACCACGTCTCCGCAACATCAAAAGCTATGCTGTACATTCATCAATGTCTGCCTCAGCACCTGCAGCAGTGGAATTGGTTGGCTAATGAGGCAGACTCACCACTCACTGCCTGTGTGGCATGTTCAAAAGGCCACAGAATTATTATTAAAGTCCATGAGGTGCCAACTGTTCAGTCAGCCATAGACATGGAGGCCCTGGAACCGTCACCGCTAGTGTGCATAACAAGATATTCTGAGATGGCCTTGTATTATTCCATAAACTCTCTGCCATGTATAACGTGGAGTTCCATCGCGTGACAACTTCCAGCTTCAAGCAGTGCTGAGGCAGGCTGTTTTGTATCTGCAACTGCCGCTGTTGGTCACGGGCCTTTCAAGATCTTGAAAAGTGAGAGCAGATACATCGTGCAATGGTTAGCATTTCCTTTATATCAGGGTGCTGCAGACACTCCTGAACCACAAGATTTAAACAGTGGGCCATGCATGGAACACGAAAAAAACACCATTGGTGATGCATTTCACCACATTGGACCCATTGTCACTTGCTATGAACCCAGCTCTCAGGGACAGAGGGTTTAGCCATCTGTCAGTTTCAGTCAGTACCATGTCCAACATGTTCTCACCAGTGTGTGAACAGGTCACACTGCGCATAGCAATCGTTGCATGCTGTCAAATTCCAGGAAGATTGCTACCACGACAATTCACCTTACTGCACTGGTTATTCACACTACCAATATCACAAACAACCCCCGGCACCTGCGCCCAGTGTGCAGTTATACACAAACATGAACTCACCACTGTTTTGCCACTTGTCCACATATCCATATTTAAATGGATGAATGGAGATGAGGAATGTTGAAGGGCATGTCTTACTGGAGTCAGACACAGTGCAGAACAACTCGGGGACTACACGGTGAAAAGTATGTCCTGGATGGGACTTTCCATTTTGGACGAACACATGCAGCAAACTGCCAGAACTCAGAATTCTCACAAAGGAGAAGGGCAAAAGATCAATTCCTTGTTCCTTGTCCCTTATGAAGCAGAACTATGTCTGCCCTCCAGTCCTTTGGAACTACCCCATCTGTAATAAACTATTGAATAGTTCTACCAGTGATTCAGCCATTTCTGCTGCCAGTTCCTGAGCACTCCTGGATGCATCCCAGCTGGTTCCGATGCCTTACATGTGAGGCACTCAGTGGGTATCCTAGTATTTATTTATATATGTTGCCTCATGGATACTTTATAGTACTGCTTGCAGGCATTTGTATACATTATAAACTACAAGTTACTTGTACATATTGTTTTATGGACTTTTCTGCTTTCTCAGACTATTGTTCTCCAGATTTCTCTATTGTATAAGTCTTACATCGTTATGTATTTATCCTGGTACCCATATTCTGCATTATGTATACTGTTTTCTTATTGTATCCTATACTTATCTTAACTCCCAGGTCCACCTTGAAAATGAGTTCACTCAATGGTGCTTCACTGGTAAAATAGAGATTGATTGATTGATTATCAGTAAGGCTGCTAGCCCTTTCCAGACCCTTATGAATGTGTAACCACCTTCCACCTCCTGTGTCTAGGGGTCCTGATGTTAAAGATGAGGCAGAAGTGGCACAAATACAGATCAAATCTCAGTTGGAATAAATTAAATGGTCTTACCTTACCTGCAGAACTCATAATTGGGTAAGGAGGCCTCCAACAGATGATAACTGGAGAATGTGTTGAACTGTCTTGCAGTAACCAGAGGTATGCAGAAATAACGCTGAAGAGGCAAAGATAGTTAGCCAGGAGAAAACAATAATGCAGCCAGCACCGCAGTGGGGAAAATAAAGAAATATATTTAATTAATTAAATAATATAAATTATTATTGAAAGAGCTCCATGGAGCTGGAGGACAATGGTAATGGTTACTGATACACATGTGGCAGATAAAACAGCACAAAACCACATTTTGTCCCAAGCAGGTGGCCAAAATAAAGGCCAGGACAGGCTCCATGCATCGTCAGAGCCAAAAAGGCTCCGAATTTAAAACTTAGTGATTGCGAAACCACTGGCCCCACAGGCAGTAGCAAAAACCTCAACCAACCTAAACCTTTTCACAAGACACGGACGGATGACAGCCTCCCTTTACCTTTGCCATTCCAGACACATTCTGCAGGCCCCACGGCCTCCACTATATCACCAGGAGATTTCCCACAACTTAACATGGCTCCCTCCTTCAGTTACACTGTCTTCCTGCACTTTTGGGCCTAGATGGAACCTGCCTCAGGCAGCAGCACGACAGGTCCAATAACGTAGATCCCTGTAGACCACCAAACTACTCTGGCAGCGTGCCACCCAGGTACAACTCTCCAGGGCCCTGCCACCACCCTCAAGCCATGCTGCAGCATTGCCACTACCGCAGCATCCTCACTGCCAACTCACACTAAACAGAACAGCCCTTAGGCCCACCAGTGTGTGGAGCACAAGTTGGCCTGAATTCTTCTTCCCTTCAGGACTGCGGCTCCCAAACACCCACAGGACCCCATTTCTTGGTTACTTGCCCCTGACAACCACCCGCAAACATTCGTGACGTATAAACAAAGCCACAGAAAGCGATGACTGCCACTCCGGGCTGGGGTTCAAACCACTGGTCAAACTTGCACTAGATATTACCACTGGCCTCCTTTACCTATGAACCACCCTCCTTTTATAGCAGCTAGGAGAGGAAAACATGCCCAGATGCAGACATGAGCTACCCATCAACTTAAAGGTCTAACCAGAGGGACAGGAAAACTGTAGTAAAGTTCCCTCCCCACACAGGCAGCGTCCCATGACGACCGCAACCGTGACCCCCAATGCAGGGGCTGTGCCCCTGCTCCCCTCAACTTAGATATCTAACTCCGTCACACAGACAGTGGAGTTAGGTATCTATCCTGTTACTGCAAAGTCCATTGAAGTGAAATCCTCGTCGCTGCCCGATATAGGCGCAGTCGGGGTTTGCTGTGGGTTCGCTGTGCTGCTGTCACTGTAAAGACAGCATACCGACTCTACTAGAAGATGCCCTTTGCACTGGAGGACTGCAATGTGGAGGAAAGCTAGAAGAGTCAGTGCCTATAAGGCAGAGATTAGCATTCAGCAAGCAGTTGGCCCCAGGAGTGGCTGGAAACTGGAACACAGGCGTGGCTTCCTGTAGATCTGGTCCAAGATTGTTTGGCTCTTGAATCCTGGCTAGAGTGGCTTTTGCTGTTGTCTGATGTGGCAGTGTGGTGCCGGGTGTGTGTGTGTGTGTGTGTGTGTGGTGGTGGGGGGTGAGTTTACAGCTTACAGTTGTACCTTCACAGCCTGGGATGTTTGGCAAGGTGGCAGCTTGGTTAGCAGCCGGGGTCTAGCAGGTAGGGCTTTTTAAATCTCTAAGGAGGCAGAGATTAGTATTCAGCAAGCAGAAACTGGAGTGGAAACATGGCTTCCCATACAGCTGGTTCTGTATTGGCTGGCTCTTGAATCCCAGCTGGAGCAGCTTTTACTGTTTCGTTATGGTGCAGCAAGGTGCCAGGAAAGGCAGCTTTACAGCTTACATTAGCACCCTCATGATCCCAGATGTCTGGTGAGGAGGTGGCTTTGTTTGCAGTTAGGGTCTAACAGACAGGGCTTTTAAATCCCTTGGATACAGATATTAATATTCAACAAGTAGTCGGCCCTCAGGAGTACCTGGAAACTGGAGCAGAGACATGGCTTCCCATTGAGCTGGTCCCAGATTGGCTAGCTCTTTAATCTCGGCTGCAGCAGCTTTTACTGTTGTCCAATGCAAAGTGATGTATGGGGAGGGTGAGTTTGCAGCTTGCAGTGGTGTCCTCATGACCTGGAGTGTCTGGCAAGGCATGACTTAGTCAAAGATGGGGGAAGAAACTAAGGACAGAACCACACTAGGGCCAGAAGAGAGTAGTCAGATAGGTTGGGCAGACTGGATGGGCCAGTAGGCCTTGATATTGTTATTTAGTTGTTTTGTTGACCAGGAAAGGAGGACTAGACAATTCTGCCTATTTTCAGCCTCTTCCCAGGGATGGGGTACAGATGGATGCCAACTGACATTGAACCAGATTAAGCTGTTGGTATTTTTAGTGAAAGGGGAAATTTGGCCAGGACACCAGGAAAAGTCTCCTACTCTGCCAGCAGGGGTTTGACTTCCTGTGGCTGCTTTCTCTGAGTGAGTGAGAATGAGTGCTTCAGAATGGGGGTTGGGAGTGATGGAACAGGAGACAGAGAGAAGAGCTCCATGATTCATTGGGGAGAAGCAAGGGGTGGCTGGGATGCACCTTCGGGTGGCCAGCACATCGCCCTCATGTCTCCCCCAAAGGTCGGTTGAGCCCGGTGCAAACAGCACCACAGTGGGGATTGTAATGTGGCTACCCCTGACTGGAAGGCTGGAACCATGGGCTGGAGTGATGCATCATGCAGCACAGGAGACCCAGGGAATTACACAAACAGATTTACAGTTCCAAACTATGGAACAAGCTACCTACTAGCAAAACAAAATATTGAAGAGAAAGAAGCGGAAGCGTACTTCATCAGTTTCATCTGCTACAACACCACAGAATGCAAAAGTGTTTATTTTTCTGGAAATGCAGCAAATCTGGATGCAGAGCAACACGTCCCACAGAACCAAGGATCACAGGTTCCAAAAAGGATATCGAATGGTCTCCAGAGCAAGCTTTGTCCGAGGCTGGTTGGCTACATACAGAAGGGAGAGATTGATTCCTGACCCTGCGATACCCCTTCCAGGTGGTTCCATGAGTAATGCCCATACCTCCACATCCTGCCACAACCCCTCTCCTACAGCTACCATTCTCGAGGCGGGGCACCAGTCCAGACCACTGTTCCTCAAAATGACACGCTAGAGGCAGAGATCATCTCAGGTAACATTTCTTATTCTCCTATGGAAAATGTTATGACTGAGGAATTTTTCAATGTCCAATCAGGGTCCACTGATACAGGGACAATGCTAACACTCAGGTTCCTAATGATAACATTTTGGTGGGAGGGCTCACAGTACTAGTGAGGATCCCAATACTAGCAGGCTCACAGCTCCTCCTCAGCCTACTTACGCTAGTTTATTGAGGAAAGCAATTGAACTTGCTAAAAGCGAAATGCCATACGATTGCATTTTCTGGGCAGGCAAGAAGATATGCCTGATAGGTTTGATGTGGGGAAGACATTACTGAAACAATCAATGGGTTTTACCCAGCAGAAGTATATGCCCTTATTCATACTCTAGGAGAAAGCACGTTATAATGTAAGCTTTTGGTACCTCAGCTATCCTGGACAGGTTTTGGATTAAATACAGTACTTTGAAAACTAGCCCAGCTTGGGCAGACTTTCAGGCCATACCTTTGACCAAACAGACTTTCAAGTCATCACTGTTTGTTTTCGTAATGAAGGGTGAAGATTGCTGACATTATTTATCAGTTGGAAAAAAGTGTAAACTACAAGGAACCCTGAACCAATACTGGACACTGAAGGCTTCTGGAATGGGGATGGTGTATTAAACCAACCTATTTCAGAACGATTCCAGTTTACATATGCGAACTGTTTTTATTTAGGGAGGGACAAGGGTTTTATTTTTACCTTAGCCAGCCACGCCATTGTTATAAATGTGGATCACCTAGGCATTTAAGCAGAACACGTGATGTAGTCAAGTGTGCACAGTGTAGGGAGGTAGGCCACTTTACCTACCATTGTAGAAATGTGGCTAAATGTAGCCTTTGTGAAGAAGCACACTTTTCACGGACTGCTCATGGGCAGCACACAGTACCTCAATGCTGATTTTGTGGTGCAAGATTTTTACATTAACACTGCTCAAGGGTGAACAGACAAGTCCCCCAGGGACCCCACGTATCTAGTCACATGAACCCACCACCCACGGAGCCAGCTACAAACCCTTCAGGGCCTACACATTCTGCAACCATAGCTTCTCCTGTCCCTGCACCAGTAGATGCCCATACACCTCCAACTCCAGTGGTGCCCTCTGAACAGGCTACCACAAGTTCCATGTCTATGTTACCCCCGAGGGTTATGAAAGACCTATATCAGATTGTCACTAGAAAGGGAGGCAAAAAAGACTACCCCTGCTTCACACATACCACAGGTTACCCCTGTTCAGACACATAATCAATACACTGTCCTGGTAGAAGATGACAGAGAGAAGATGGAGTCAGATTTAGCATCTATACATTCCTCTCAGGTGGATGGAGCTTAGACAGGAACTTCCTATGGAAGAGAGTGCACCAAGAGTGCTTAGAAAGCACATGGGCACAAGAGCTTGTGTTAAGGAAAAACCCTGACATCTTTAATAAGTGAATGTCCCATTATATAATCTGGTTGTTGCCTCATTAAACGTCAGTAGCATTAAAACAGAAAGGAACGTGCCCTTACTTATGCACAATTTGAACACTCTATTTTCAATATTATATACTTTCAGGCTCTCAGATTACATACTAACATGGAAATTCTTGAGGACAGTCAAGCTTAGGTATGAGGTACTGCCTATTGATCCAGTGGCATGGAAATGTGCAGTGAGGTAGGATTTGTATCAATGACCACACTGCAAAGGTGGTTCATGAAGTTGACATTGTCCCAGGATGTGCTTTATTGCTGGATGTGTCTATTGCTAATATGGATTTCAGGTGTATTAATGTATACACTCCACAAACTAAGGCCACGAGGATAGACTTATTTCAAATGTTATTATAGTGCTCCTCTATTATCCAACCCCTGTTATCCGCTACCCTCTGTTATCTGCCCACTTTTGTCTTGTACCAATTTCTCATTTTGCCACTGCTCCTCATTATTCACCAACTTCGATTATCCACCACCTCGATTATTCACCAACTTTTGTCTTGTACCAAAGTGGGCAGATAATAGAGGGTGCACTATCTATATTTGTTTCTGTCACGTTTCATTTTGTTGGGTGGGGATTTTAATTGTAGCCACTATAGAAAAGATAGGGGTTCAAAGACATCCAAAATTTTTGTGATGCCTCTTGTTTGAATAATCTTCTCACACAGACAGGTCTGAAAGATGCATTTGAGTTGGGACAGAGTCCCCAAAAAAAAAAACATTCTTCCATGGTACCATAGCAACTAGAATTGATTACTGGTTTATATCAGAAAATTTGGAGATAAAACTGCCACAGTTCATCCAGTGGCTTCTTCAGATCATGCCTTCATCTCTGTAGAGATAGCAAACTTTGATAAGATGGGATGAGGTCCTGGGTACTGGTATATGAATAAAAGCCTCTTAGCAGACCCCTTAGTTGAACAAGATTTTAAGGACCTCTTAATAGCCAGATAGTCAGTGTTTTCCTGGATGACTGTCCCTTGGAATGGTGGGAAGACACAAAAATATACTTAAAACAATATTTTCAGCAAATCGGAAAATTAAAAGGGAAAATTAAAACAGACTTATACATACAATATAGAACTGATCTAAATACACTTCTGTCTTTACAGGAAAACTCCAATGTACATCTGTCACATGAAACTACGGAACTTAAGCATAAGATGTCATATTTACAATATGACAGGATGAAGCCTCTTGAACTAGAGCAACAATTTGGTACCCAAGGTAAACAAGTTTTGTAAACCCCTTCCAGTTTTGCCAAAAACAAAACCATCAGAAATTGTTATCCTCTCTCACTTCTGAGAGGGTGCCCACCTTTCAAATAAAACGGATAGTTTAACTGAAATATAACAACACATAACAAAGATATCAAAGAAACATAACAACTAGGGACAAGTCAGTGTTAGCCCCATTATACCAAGCGTATGTCAGACCACAACTGGAATACGCATCACAAATATAGTTTCCATATAAGAAAACTGAAAGGAAAAATAGAGAAAGTACAGAGGCAATACATAAAATCTATTTCCAGTCTGAGAGACCTAAAATACCATGACAGGTTAGCACAACTTAATTTAATGTCTATTGATACTAGAAGGATGCATCCAGACTTATTGTTCATGTTTGATGTGATGCAGTATCCTGTTCTGATGTGTGACTTAAACAACTTTTTCAGTCCTGACTACAAGAACAACAGGGGACACCCACTCCAAATAATGGGAAATTGGTTGAAACAAAACCAAAGAAAATACTATTTCTCAACCAGGACTGTAAATCCCTGGAACTGCTTCCTGAAAGTATTATAGTGAGCCGAACAAAAACAAATTTAAAGTTAAACTGGACAGGTACATTGCATCAGGGCACTCCTGCAGTATTTTACAGTATTTATTTTAAATACTAAATATCCTATGGAGCACTATGGGCTATACCTCTCGCTCCAAACACTCCTCAGTATATTTTGGACTGTCCAAATTGTTCAGTGGCTAGGACTGCATGGTTGTCTTCATGCCAGTTACCCACTATTTCCGCTGAACATCAATCAGCTCTGACTCACCCAATCACCTTTCTGGAATTACAAGGGGTGGTGGGCGTTTCAAAATTAGGAGCTGCCCCAGGTAAAGATGGAATTTCATATGAACTGTACAAATAATTCTACTTCATCTGGCTGATGAAATGGTGGCATTATTTAATGCCATGTTATTTTCAGAATCTATCTCTGTTAGCATGTGTTTGGGCCTCATGGTACTACTCTACAAGTCAGGTGATAGGACTTCATTAAATAATTGGTGTCCAATAACATTATTGAATGTAGATTTCAAAATATTCACAAAAATCCTTAGTAATAGGCTAGTCTTGGCAGCAGCTTCTTTCCTACATCCAGCCAGACGTGTGCCATCCCAGGGAGGATCATACAGGACAATCTTATACTTATCAAAGAAATATTACACAAAGGCCAGGAGGGGCAATTCTCTGGTTTCCTGGTATCATTGAATCGGACAGAAGCTTTTGATTTTGTATCACATAACTATAGAATGTCTGCTTGCTTATGGGATTCCAGTATAATTTCAACCGTTGGATACAGACATGCTATTATGAAGCTACTGTAATTCCATATTGCAATGGATGGTTGGGGCAGAATGTACAATTGCCAGGGTTGTTTGACAAGGCTGCCCTTTGAGCCCTTATTCTACTTTATAACACTGGATCCCCTATTAAAGAAAATTAATTCATCTTCTTCTGTTTGTGGTTTTCTTTTTCTAGTACAGACACAGAAATTTGTACAGTTGCTTATCACGAATGATATATGTCTTCTCTTAGCAAATACAGAGTCCTGCCACCAGGCAGGGCTTTACTTGCTGAATTTATAGAAACTACGAGTGCACAAGTTAATTATGGGAAAAGCAAATGCCTCACTAATTGGTCATACAGGTTACACCGCTGACACCATATTACATGTCCCTATACTTAAGGAACCCTGCAAAATGTTAGGTATTCTGTTTGGGGAGGGTGATATGGCCCTTACAAACTGGCAACTACTGTTAAATATTGCTCAAGAAAACGTGGAACTCTGGAATAGATGGAGGATGTCAAAACTTAGAAGAACTTACATGACTAAAACTTACTTGCTTGCTTGCATCCTTTCTGCATCTTAGCAGCATTTTCTTCTCCCAAACAATTGGAAACCAGAATGTACTCCTGCTTTTTAAATGTATTTGGGGTGCCGTCTGAACCCCATTAAGAGAGGGATTTTATTTTTGGACAAATCACAAGGTGGACTTAAAATGGTTAACCCCATCCCCTTTTCTTTCTCTAGGTACCTAACCTTTAACCTCAAACCTCTTCTACTTAGTAAGGATAAGCTTTGGATCCCATGGGTAATGGATTATTTAGAACCCCTCTTGCAGGTGTGTCTCCTACATGGCTCATCTATAGACAGCAGTTACTTGTGGGGTTGCCGGTCCATTTTTAGATTGTTTTGGAAAACTAAAACTTTGGATGCTGTCTAAGCACCAAGTTATGACCCTTCTTAGGAAAACCATATATGAATATATTATGTTGAAATGGTTTACTGCACAGCCCTCTTTTTCAAATAGGCATAACATGATAAAACACTGATAGGACAAATGCTTAAATCCCCAGGATTCCAAAACAAATGTGGGATGTGATCGGCTTTCCCTGCATGGTAAATTCAGTGTGAAGGAACCTCAAGCACAAAGGGATGGAGAAGAGGTATTGCCCCAGATCTTCTTATTTTTACAAGTCAAAATGATGCAGCATCTATGTTGTGATTGCCGTATATCAAAGAATTTTGGAAGGTTTGACTCTAAATTAGTCATCCTCCCCATTCTCTCCATTTTCCGAGACATTTTGTGGCTAGGAATATTGCCACCAGCATGGTCTAGGTATGAGAGACACACTATTTGAGTGATTCTGGCATGTTGTAAATTCTATATCTGGCATGGCAGATGCCGTTTGACTTTGCAACAGATGGTAATTTCTGAAACCCAGTTGTTTTATATGGTAGAGAATGCTATCAGGAAAATTAAACTCCAGGAAGCATCTTTATTTTCTACCCAGGTACATCACCAGAGGTGGGGAGCAATCTCCTGGATTCCTTAAAAAATAAATTGGGGCTGACCACCTGGAAGAAGCAACAGCTGTTTGTGCCTTGAAAACAGTGAATGCCCTTAAATTTGTCTAAATTTGGGGTACTGGTAGGTACTCAAGAGTTTTGCCTTTCATTCTTTCCAGGATGTTGCTGAGGGTTTTGATTCTCTCTACCCATATGAGGATGGCTTTATGGGATTTAATTCTCATAGAAAATTCTAGGAATGGGTCTACCACTCCTTTAAAAAAACAACAAAACAAAAAAAAAAAAACAATTTCTTCTACCCTTTGAGGTGGAAAAATAGGGTAATAACGTCTTGTAATTTTTGTCTCCTTTAGGGTTAGGTCTCATTTTTATATGAATTCAAGATTTCAGGAAGGAACATGTATGTATATGCCCTCAATATTTCAAAGGTTGCTGCTATTTGGAATTAAAAGATTTATTTGGTGGGAGGGGTTTTCAAATAATGCTAAAGATGCGATTGAATATTTTTTGGGAGTTTTGTTTCAATACCTGCATGTATTAAAGTGGTTTATTTTGAAGATTTATCCTTTGTTTAATTTTATATGTTTCATTTAGAATTGTATTACAGAAGGTATGACTGAAATACTTAATTCTTCTTTATCTTGCTTTAATGTTTTTCTCTTGTTTCAGTGTTTGATTCCTACAGCACTTTTACAATAGGGGATAATATGCATTAATTAAGCAATTCGCCTCATTCTTCAACCCACCCCAGGGTAGCGTTATTACGATATTGCACACACCTTGGAGTGCCTTATTGCAATTATACAATGGCTCAATGTTATACAAAACAAAATAAAAATAAAATGTTTTTAGTAGATTTTTCAGTGAGGCAGTGTATCTTTGTTTCTGAAAAAAAAAATCAGTATCCTCCAAAAATCAACACAGTGATGTTATTATGTAATATCATCACTGTCTCAGACACACACTGACCAATCAGAGTCCAGGAAATTTTCCTGCCATTGTATAATACTTTTATTTATGCTTTTCAGTTCCTTTGAATGGATAGAATGTGTTATACTCTGTCCTTAATTTCATCATCACAGTCGGATGTATGATTGTAATACTTATTTACTTTTTTAGGTTTTAGATTTGTATACTTATTTTACGTGCCTTTAAACATGTATTGTAATACTATTTTGAAGTTATAATAAAATTCCCATTTCTTTTAAAATTTACATCTGGTATGTCCAGTGTAGGTTGTCCATACAGCAACTGGACTTTCTGAAGAACAATTATTCCATATGATTGATTCAGCGGTTATTAGACTGAAACTTCAAGAACAATCTTTATTTCCCATTCAGGTATTCAGTAGATGGTGGGAGAGGATCCACTGGATTTCTAGGATGGATGAACAGCTACTGATAGTAAGTACACCATGTGGTGCCTTGGAAACAACTGGTTACAGAAGGAGCATAAAAGCCCAGTTGGTTGACTCGTGAGGTTAGAGAGGCAGTGAGGGACAATAAAAGGGCATTCCAGAAACTCAAGGAGTTGGGAGGGATGATGACAAGAATGAGTAGCAGAGAAGTTCAGGAGATCAACAGGTTAGTCGGAGCTGCCAAGGCTCCAAGAGAATTGAGACTAGCACAGGGTATCAGAGAAGGTGAAAAGACTTCTTCAGATACGTTGGAGAAAGAAGGAAGAACAAAGACCAGATTGTAAGGATTAAGAAGGAAGAAGGGTGGGTGGAAAGGGGTGGATCTGGTAGAGGTATTAAATGAGCACTTCTGCTCTGTGTTCACGAGGAGAAAGGGGCAGATACCTCAAGGGAGGGATGGGAGTGGGATGGGGGTGACTGATGTAAGGATTACAGAGAACAGAGTTCTGGAAGGACTTAAGGCACTAAGTGCGAACAAGGCACGAGGACTGGATAGCATTCACCCTAGGGTACTCAGGGAGCTAGCAGAGATCCTGGCAGGACCACTGGCTGAACAGTTCATCACCTCCCTGGACACAGGATGCATACCACAAGACTGGAGAATGGCCCATGTGGTACCCATTCACAAAAGTGGACCAAGGGATGAACCAGGTAACTACAGACCATAAGCCTCACTTCAATTGAATTGTGGGGAAGCTCATGGAGACTATACTAAAGGAGAGGCTAGTAGCCTTTCTGGAGGATAATGGTCTCCTGGATAGACATCAACACAGGTTTGTCTCGGCAGATCCTGCCAGATGAATCTAATTGAGTACTATGACTGGGTGACAAGGGAGCTGGACGGGGACATGTGGTAGATGTCCTGTAATTAGACTTCAGCAAAGCATTTGATTCCATGCCACATGGGAGGCTGGAGGGCAGCTGGAGTACACAGAGGTGGGAACAAAGATGATCAAATGGATTGTCAACTG